>QXEO01000553.1:10004909-11204909 GCA_007115705.1 Dactylis glomerata
GTTTGCGTGATTTCAAATACCAAATAGAATAAAAAATAAAGAAAAAGTGTTCTCATGTACTAGATGGACTATGTCTTGAAAATCTTAGGCATTAAATGGAAAGAAAATCAGGTCTCGCTACGAATTCAAATAGAAATTTCATGATGAGTTCTTTCCATACTACATCTCTTTATTATTTGGAAAACTCGGGCTGTCTAAAATAGAGCCACCATATTAAGTCACATAGATTAGAAATATATAGCCCGTTGATTTAGATTATAGATGGTTGAGATTAAAAAAAATCAATACGTTACATAGAACTTATATATTCCATGTTGGACTATTTGAGATCCGACACGTAAGGAGAAAAAATCAAACTGAGTCAGCAAAGGCTGCTCCATGGGCTAAAAGAGAATACGTACATGATTTTGCATGGCATAGATATCGGAAAGAAAAAACTAAAGAAGAAGAGTTTGCATTGCAACACGTTTGCGTGATTTCAGATACCAAATAGAATAAAAATAAAAAAATGTTCTCATGTACTAGATGGACTATTGTCTGAAATCTTAGGCATTAAATGGAAAGAAAATCATGTCTCGCTACGAATCAAAGAGAATTTTCATGCTGAGTTCTTTCCATACTACATCTCTTTATTATTTGAAAAACTCGGCAAATCAACTACAGAATTTCATAGTACAAGAAATTTATTGAGGAGAATGGAAAATTCAAGGTGAGAAAGTTTAGAATTTATACGAGAGGCAACTTTATTAAGCAGAAAAAAGGCGACAATATTTTACATATGAAATTTAAAATAAGTAGGGAAGAAAATTGCTCCAAAAAACAACTGAATTTTTTAGCAAAATTTATATAAAAAGATAGGCATTTGGTTTCAATAAAATCCAATATTAAGTAATTAGAGGTGTGAAGGGACCCATGAATAATGGTCCAGTAGTATTAAATGCAAAAGTTCAACATGAAAGAATTTAGGCAGACAAATTAGGTCTTCAGTTACAGAAGTCACAACAACGTGAACTTGCCACAATTGAATGAATCAAAGCCTTCATGAGTTTTCTCTGGTGCCAACTCAACATCGTCGTAATCAAGCCTAAATGAACCTCTCTAGGAATCTTGAGTTCGGCAAAACGACTTTGGACAATCGAAGTGCTTTGAAAGGCACCGACTCCCAGTGATCAAATTACTGATGAAAGCACAACTACATGGTGGCACTTAATCAAATAGTAGCGCTGAAACGTCAAATATGCAGGCACGAGGGACCATAACATGCATACCGTTTTAACTCTAATAAATCAGGTGATCGATAGGAATATACTTGATACAATTCACATAAACTAGCGTCAGATGATACAATTCATAACGATGCAAACTTGGTACACCAGGAAAGATCAAGGAGTATATTCTTGCATGAGGACCGCACAAAAAAATCTCTAATCGATAATTAAAATACATTGTGTGCACTCAAGTATATTGTAAGAGAAACTAAGAACTTTCGTGGTTTTGGTAATTAAGATTGGAAGAAAATCATGTCAATTATGTAATAAGTTATTTCACACTACATGATACGAACATAAATACAAAGCTATCAAACCCATGTCAGGAAGAGAATATTTTAGTAGTTTTTGAAAATTTATAAACCAAGAACTATGTTAACTTAGATGAGAATGCTACCAAAAAAGTTTATGAATAAATATCACCAACAAAGAAAAACTTATCGTGAATATTGAGGCGCGTGAAGAAGGAGAACACAATATTACACACGAATCATCCACAATCTCTATGAAATCTAGGCAATGGTGAGGGATTTGGAGTACAAGAGAAATAGTATAAATTATACCATGTTCAGCCATATTTTTACCATAATGTCACCAGTCTACTATCACAAACAAGGGTTAAAAGTACTTAACGAAATAACACTTAGCGCAAGAGTAGGAAACTTTAAGAGTGAAAATATTTATAAATATCTATCCTTGTTCGTCGAATTCAAGCATCATGATTAGTTGCTGTTGTGTAGTTGCCGCAGCTGTATTTCCGATCTCTGTTGTAACTCAGCGGCTTGCTCTGTATGATGTTTTGATATTCAACATGTCATATCTTTGATACAAATCTTGTAGAACTTTACACAGAAGATCAGTAATAACTGATTAGGCTACCAGTTAGTGGACGCCTTGGCTTTTGCTTTCTAACAGCATCTAGTGTTTTTGCTGTACTTGTATCGAGAATGCGGTGTGTTTCTAGTGTTTTTGCTGAACCTGTTTATTTTGGGGGAGTGATGGAGCGATTTGTTGCTAGTATTATTTCTCTCCTGTAAGATTATCAGGGCCCACATGTGTAATGTGTTGTGATGCTAGTTATATTTTGGCTGGGCTTTTGATCTTTTTTTTGAATTTTCTGGGCTTTTGATCTGATGTGTTATTCTTTCAAATTTCGCACTATATATATTTTGAAACATTCAGTTTGTTGGCATGAAAGTGCAAGTACATTTAATTTCTGTAAACTGCAATGTGCAGTCTTTTTTTTATCATAAACCGGCCAGAGATTACATAGAAGTCAGGCCCAGATTGCATGCGTTCTGATTTTGCAGGACAAGTCTCAGCACCATGATTGATTCCAGTTGTGGCAGAGCTTGACAACAAAAAATGCTCAGGGGGCGAAAGACCAAACAAAATTTCAATAGCTGCAATAAACTAGAATATATTGATATTGGCCACATTGGTTGCAAAATACTGAACCAAACTTTCCATCTTTAGATTTCCTTCTTATTTGGTGATGTTTTGGATTTCCTATTTGGTCAGATTTGGGCCCCAATCTGCACCGGCCTATCTAGCTGCTTGCTCTAGACACCTCGATGACGACGTGCTGCGCTATGTCTGCAGCGCTAGTCACTCGTGACGCCCTCTCTTCGGTTCCGATACAGTCAAAGGTATGGAACCTTCTTATTTTCCCGTTCGCTTTGCCCAGGTCGCCAGGATCCAGCTATTCCTGTTTCCCGTTTTCTTATGCGATTGCGTTGACCCGGTGGTTAGGGCATGTCCAGCGGCTGACCTGTCCGAAATGATTCAAAACGATCTATATGGGTTGGACCACGGATACCAGAATGAGCGCGGATAGCACCTATCCATTTGGGTAGGGGGCACCCAGCGGGGCGACCCACTTTTTGGCCCGCGTAGAAAAGTGGCCAGTTTTCTCTCATTTTGCTTATAGTTTATGAATAAAAAATAAATTACAACAAAATCTTAAATTAGTGCAAGATACATTATAAATAGTTTGCAATCAAGTACTTCAAATGTTTTACAACATAATTAATTAAAATCTAAATAAGTTCAAATGGGGTTGTTTACCGCATGAATCCAAATATGATTTACCAAATCTTCATGGAGGGCGAGGTGGGTTGCCCGGTCTCAAATCTCATGATGTGTATGGAGAAATTCCTGTGGTATAGGGTTTGCAGCAACCAAATCACCCTGAAAATCCCACCCCTGATCATAGACACTATCATCACACTCCTCCTCAACGATTATGTTATGCATGATCACACAAGCAGTTATGATCTCCCACATCTGCTGAACACTCCATTGCTTAGCTGGGTGACGAACAATGGCCCAACGAGACTGAAGAACACCAAATGCTTGCTCCACATATTTCCGACAAGCCTCTTGTCCTTTTGCAAACTAACTGTATTTCTCCTCAGTGGGATTACGATGTGTCTTCACAAAAACAGGCCACTCCGTATAGATACCATCAGCTAAGTAATAACTCTTGGTGTTTGTATGGCCTATAATCTCATAGCTCATTGATGGGGCATTGCCTTCCGCAAGACTAGAAAATACAGGGGATCACTGGATGACATTGATATTATTATGAGACCCTGACATTTCAAAAAAAAATTGCAAATCCATAGATCTTGGTTAGCAACGGCCTCAAGTATTGTCGTGCAATGCTCGGCGTGACCTGAATACAATCCCTGCCATGCAAAAGGGCAGTTCTTTCACTCCCAATACATACAATCTATGCTTCCAAGCATACCGGGAAAACTCCTCTTCTCGTTGATGGACAATAGCCATTGAGTGTCCTCCAAGTTTGGCTCTCGCAAGTACTCTTCGCCGAAGATCGAAATGATAACTCGACAAAAATTATACATTGACTCAATGCATATAGATTCGCTCATGCGCATGTACTCATCAACAAGATCTGCGGCTACTCCATAAGGAAGCATTCGTATAGCAGCCGAGCATTTTTTTATATGAAGAGAAGCCGTGGAGGCAAACATCTTCAGTAATTCGCCAAAATAACTTCCTTGACATATGAAAACGGCGGTGAAAATAGTTTTGGTACAACGCTGTTTCCAGGTGGAAGTAGTAGATGTAGAGCTGCACGTGGCCGTTCTCCCGGCTGCGGTCCAGATTGGTGGCTCGCCCCATCACAGAGCCCCACCATTTAGGCATGTAGGCCCTGTTTTCCTCATGGAGGACGCTTGCCACGGCCACCATCAAGTTGGCATCATCGTCGGATTCAGTGTCTGAGTCTTCAAAGAAATGCATGTAGAAGAATTGGTTGTTGAGGCTGACAAAAGTGGCAATGCCGTCGTCGTCCGAGTTGCTGTCCATCGCGGCGATCATGTTAGCAAATGGCAAAACAGGTTGCGCGCGGTCAGGGAGGACAACTCGCTCAAGTCAACCAACGGTGGTCCTCAAAAGGACGGCCGGCAGCGGCCATGGGTGGCCTCGGGGAGAGGTGGAACAAGGGGCTTTTTTTGGGCGGTTGGGACAGCAAGTGCACACCGGCGGCAGTCGTGGCGGCACCAACGAGGGGAAAGGAGGACGGTCGCGAGTGGCAGAGCAGCACAGGGAGGGGGTAGGGAATGCCTCGGTGCCTTTGTCGGCTGGGCTCGGGGCGGACAAGAGGGACACGCGAGAGGACGCGCACGCTGTCCGGTTCGATGCATTTCGAGTCCAAATCTGAGGTTAAAATGGGTACACGCAGACACGTTCGGACAACGTTTATTTGGATCGCCTAGCTATACCGACTACTTTATCCGCGCGAACGCGTTTGGAGACGAGACCATGGCCGGCCATTTCATCGATGCGCAGTAGGCAATGTAAGTGGGAACTAGAAAGATCTGATTGAAGAAGATCCCATAGCGGAAGATCTTTTTTTTCCGTTTTAGCCTTTTTGGGTCGCCACGCAAAAGATTTGGGGAAGATTGAGGTGTGCTATTTGTACATCACACGTGTCATATACTCGCCTGGGTCTAACACAATGGAAAAATAGACCCGGTCTCATAGGATTTTTTTCCGTGCCCCGTTTGTTGCAAGAACTCCATCTTCTTCTAGCTGCAGGCTCCACCTCTACTGGAAGCTCCGTGCCCCGGTAGGCCACCCTAGGCGGCGTCCCTGCAGGCGAGCTCCCTATCCCGTCCACCAACCCCACTCGGCGCTCCGACCAGCTAGCTTCCCAACCCCAACGGCCATCGCTGTACTCCGGCGATCGCTGGCTCGCCTCCCAGATCCCAACTCCCTGGATTTCCGCGTCCCGGACTAGCTCCTGCCGCGGGATCAGCCGCCGGCGCCCCTTCACTCCACATCGGGCCTTGGCGCCTCCGCGGGATCGACAGCTCCCGCATCCTCCAAACCTGGAAGTCCACGATTTTGCCATTCGCTGCAGGCGCATCTGCTACATGTCTCCTCGCCGCCCTAAACCCCAAATTGTCGCCTTCTTTTAGCTAGCAATTAGTCTTCATGGATTTGCTCGTAGTTAATTTAGTCTGATCCAGTTGTGAATAGGTGAAGTGTACCATTTCAATGTAATGGATCTGTTTAAGTTGTACCTTGTTAGGTTAGTTAGATCAGGAATTCTGTAGGTATACAGCTGTTAACTTTCTGCTGATTTGGGAATATACAAAGACAAATCAGAGTGCTCTAACAGTAACAATAAATGTCTAAATATTTTAATCTATTAAAGGCTTGCAAGGTTCTTTTCGATTTATTTAACTTATGAAAAGTGAAAATTGACGTCGAAATAAATGGAAGATTGTTTTACAAAGTAGTCAATATCACTTTCTATCATATGCACAGTAATGTATGCATATGTTTGGTTTCTTGT
This sequence comes from Dactylis glomerata, assembly GCA_007115705.1. Lineage (NCBI taxonomy): Eukaryota > Viridiplantae > Streptophyta > Magnoliopsida > Poales > Poaceae > Dactylis > Dactylis glomerata. Next base: position 10,011,006 of record QXEO01000553.1, read on the forward strand.
TACCGAAACCAAGTTTTTAATCTTTATAGGAAAGACTATCTGCTTGCAAATGTGTGACGACCTCAAATTTGATAACAAATTCGAAGTGCCCGTTATGTAATCCGTCACAATCCCAGAATCATTGTTGTGACTTACATAACGTAGTTGATACCACAGTCATAGACATTAATAGTAAATAAAGGGGATTACATAGGTGGTCGCACAGACCAAACCTTATCAACATGCAGCGGAATAACACTTTGGGTCCATATTGTCGAGCTTCAACCGCACAGGCAAAGCAGACAGTAGGAAACGAGCCTAATTCGCAAAGTCGTCAAGGAGTCCTTCCTTCTTGATCTTGCTCCTTCAAGTCTGGCCAAGTTAATAGCCAGGGACACAGCCATGAGTACATTGGATGCACTCGCAAACCATCTTATAAACAAAGTGATGAGAGAGAAATGCATGGTTGATATGGTGGACTAAGCACTAAGTTTATTTGCAAATACTAACTTTATTTCCCAAGAATGTTCATTGGTAGAAAAGAGGTTTAGTTCTCTAAGTTCAATCTAAAGAGGAAATTTCAAGAGTGTCAACATCAAGGTCAAGTCAAGTCAATTCAATTCATGTCATTCACCAAGTTCACCATAAGTTGTTTTCATTATTGACAAAAGCCAGGCACAGCTTGCCAACCGTCCATGACCGCGGACGCGGCTATTCGAATAGTTTGAAAACCTCTGCAGAGGGGTACACTTTACCCACAAGATTCGATACATCTGCCGGGAGAAATCCACGGATCGTCATACACAAGTATGCGGGGTTCAGATAATCAAACAAACTCTTTCACTTGCTCACCCTAGTATAGGATCCTTCCCTAGAGCCCGGGGTACGGAATCCCCGCTCCGGCGCCTCTAGTTCTGCCCATCCCGGAAGCCGGGTTAGTGGAATCCACCTGGTCCAGAAGTAACCGCTCACGGTGTCCTTCCATGAAGATTTGATACAAGGCCTCCCATACTAAGATAAACAAGCTACGGATTAAGCCCCTTCCCATATAGGGGTAATGTGGTCGTACGGTATAATTGGCTCCCATAGTACATCACTCGTTGTCAATTGAGAAATACATTTCATAGTTCTTAGTCAAGATTATTTTCTTTCATAAAACCATTATGTAGGAGAAACCTCCACTTCAAGTTTCAAGTTCAAGTCACCAATTATCAACTAGGATTCCCCTTATCAATGACCTCAGATTTTATTAGCGACTAAGCAACTACCTTGAGTGATGATACCACTACATATGGTTGGATAAACTCAGCTTGATGTTCTTGTTAAGCAAGATATCAAACACCTCTATCATTCTACCTTAGCAATTTAATCATGCAATTTACTTAAAACAGGTAGAGTGCAATATTAAAACTAGGCATTGGAAGGATGAATCAAAAGATGGCTTGCCTGGCTTGGCAAAGTCAAAATAGTCTTCATCTTCATCTTTGATTGATTGGTCTCCATCTCCATTTCTTGGTGGACTTCGGGATCCATTCTCCTTACTCTCTTTGTCGTCTAATCGTTGGAAAGCAAATAAGCATACAATCACCACACAATTCACAAACAACACCTATTTACTCAAATACACGTACTTGGGTAAGGGAAGTGATCTAGGAAGTCTATGGAGAGTGGTTTCGATTTAATTGACTCCATAAAGATGAGATTATTGCTTTCTTGACTTAAGTGAGGATTTAATTTACTTTGAATCGTGAAATATCTCTTGCAAGTCCTTATTGACCATGGTCATAGACCACAAGTAGATATTCAAGATTATGGTTCAACCAAGGAGGCTTCATAGAATTTGGAGTACTTTTCTTTTATTGAAGAAATTTCTAGTTTGCAACTATTTAGTAATCAAATTTGAATCTGCAAGTAGGGTCTATAGATCCTATTTGAATGGGATCAAAGGTTATAGGTCAATATTTAGAAATGTGGTTGATTTGAATTGGTTTCATTTCCATTTATTTTGAAATAGGTGTGCAAGTTTGAGTTTCTAATTACTACCATGTAGGATTAAATTTCCAAATACTTCCTACAAGCTCACATGGACTGAGATCAATACCTACAGATGGGTATTTGGAAATGTGGTTTAACAATAAAGGTTCCATAAAAATTTTGATCATAAGTTTGAGTTTAATAAGATCCTATATGGCAAATACCTATTTAACCATATAGGTAAATAGCATTTACTTTAAAAGGTTAAAAAATTAGATCTAATGCTATAGGAAGATGGATATCACTAATTGTGAATTTCTAGAGTTGGATTTATATTTTTAGGAATTTTCTTTGATTTGATACAATTTTTCTAAGACTAGAAAGCTCCTGTTTTGTTATTTTTACTGCAACTATTAGGTAAATCTAATTGTGTTGAAACCACTTCTAAAGGATAGCTTATGTTCTAAGGTTTCCAGAACATTTTCATTTGTCAAATTTGAGTTGGTAGAACTCCGGGAAAATTAAATCTAAGCAAGCACCTAAATGAGTTTTTCAAAAATCGGAATTCGAATAACCCTTTTTTTTTATCCGGGCCGGACACACAGACCACGCTGGGCCGGCCCGTTCGGCTGCAAGTGGCGGGTGGCAGGGAAAAAAAAGAGGACCGGTCCGGCCTGCCAAGGGGCCCCACCGGTCAGAACTAAAACGAAACGGTACGCAGCCTTCTTCCTCGCGCTAACAGTAACGATGCTCACCGGCGGTACTGGGGACGAGGGCGGCGCTGGGGGAGCTCACCTGGGAGGGTCGCGGCGGCGGCGAGGGTGTCTAGGCGGCGGAGGAGCTTCTCCTCCTCCACCTCGTCCAGGCGGCAGCTTGAGGGAGCGGCTGGAACACTGGGAACGGCTGGCGTCCTGGAGCTCGGCCTACTCCGGCGAGCTCAAACCGGCGACCAACTAGCGAAGAGATGATGTCTAGGAGGTAGAGGGAGGTGAGGGGAATCTTTTCAGGGAAGAGAGGTGGCCTTTTTATTGACGGGAGAGGGAGCACGGGGCGAGGGGATCTGCGGAGAGAGCACGGCCGGTGTCGGCTAACGAAGGAGAGGGGCGGTCGGGGCTTTCGGCGGAGGGCTGTGGATGGTTGCAGGCACTCGCTGGCGCGTTTGCAGGCGGCGGGGTGGTCTGGTGCAGAGGGGGCAAGTGAGGGGTCCGGGCGGTGGTTCTCCTCTGTTCTTCCCTGTCTCGCGGCCGTGGTCGGGGCAGGGGAGGCTGGGGCTCGACCAAGAGATGTCCCCGAGCATGGCTACAGGGTTTGGGCAAGGGTGAACAGCGTCGGCACAGTAGAACCGATTTTCCCTGGATTTCGCTCACCACGTGTTCGGTCAAATGCCCGCAAGAATTAAAAATTCGAATTTTCGAAATTTTCAAATTGGGTTAGTCATTATATTGGATAGGGATTCTAAACATATTTTTTTTATGAAGAAATATGATGTTTTGCAAAAATCATATTTCAATTTTGAAGGATGGTCTCTGTTTCAGATTCAAACTTTGGACAGATTTTGAAGGAGGTTAGGGTTTGAGTTTTTGCTGGAAACTTCTTGGTTGAGTTAGTATGTGATCTGGTCAAGCTCAACTAACTGACCACACTCTTAGTTGAGTTGAAAATTTCTTATTCTAAGGGTCCAAAGTAGGGTAGTGGTTAACTTTTTCTAGATCATCTTTTCTTCTCTTTTTCTTTATTTCTCTTGCTTCTGGTTCTTTTGATCTTTGTGGTTCTTCTCTAATGCTTCTGTTGGTTCACTTAGAATTAACTAACCAATGCACAACAAATTAAAACACACATGAAATCATAAAACCACATGTATTTAAAAATACTATGCATGCATGCAATAATAGATAAAAGGTTTTATCTTGGCCCAAAAGTGTTGGTTTTCTTGAGAATAAAGGTTTTACCTCTATTCCAAATATTTCCTTTCTAAACGATTTAAAAATTTGGACTCAAAGGATTTGTTTTAAAACCCTTCTCATACTCTTTTTATTTGAAGCATGGGAGCAAATGCTCAAATTCACAAGTTTTAAAAGACAAGAAATTAATCTTGTATTCAAAATAAAAGTTTTTGTTGTCTCCAAAATTTGGTATTTTAATAAATCCATTTATTTCTATTTTTCAAAAATTTGGGTTGTTACAATCTTCCCTCCTTAAAAAGAATCTCGTCCCGAGATTCACAAGTTAAGATTGAGATAGATTGAGAGATGAGATTAACAGATAAGAGATGTAGTGTATAGTGATTCCTATCAAGATAGAAAGATTGGGTACACCCAAAATGTGATAAGGCCATACGGGCCAAAAACACATCTTCACCAATCACATAGCAATGTCAACACACAGTCACACTTTCAAAAACAAAAAAAACTTCTCGGTTTAAACCATAGGATTTCATTAATAAGGGTCTTGCAAAATACAAGTCTCGCTCTTTTTAGAAGGAGATAAACAAGACTACTAGAACACTTTTGAGAAAGCAAGTTGTTGGGGTGGTTGCTACATGTTGCCGGAGGGCATATGAGCAACACATCCCAAAACAAATCAATCATTCAAACACACAAGGCACTAGGCACACTTAATAATCGTGAGGTAAGGGCAGCTCAATCATAACAACTGAGCATTTCCTATAAATCCTGTGGGTCAAAAGGTTTGCTGGGTCTTCATCATTTTTGATCACTCTTTCTTTGCTCTTGAAGTCTTTGTCTCACAGGGTTGACTCTTGTTGGAAAATTTCTGGATCAGGTGAAGAGACTCTCTTTCGATGGTAGCGGTCGTAGTTGACATCCAAGGTTGAAGTCTTGAAAAATATTGAGTCCTAATCTTTTGATCCAAAAGTCCTTCGGTCTTAGGTCGGTATATCGTCCATAGTATATATTTGAAGTAGAGGAGGGATAGAGTAAAACAAATCTTTGAAAAGACTTTGTAATTAAAGAGGTAAATAAATTCTTTGTCAAAATCTCTGGAGAGTATAAGTTGAGAGTGTAAGATATTTGAAGTGAATAAGATGGGAGTATAAGATTGGGCTTTGGGTACCAAAGCAAATAAATTTTCTTTTGTAGAAGTAAGTGTTTGACAAAATATCACTTTCTTAGCTAACGACCATACTAACTAAGGTCTCCTAAGGTCATGATAGTCCTGATACCAAACTTGTGATATCAGAGATATCATTTTCTAACGACCATGCTAACTAGGGTTTCCTAGAGTCAGCCTAGGCTCTGATACCAACTTGTGACGACCTCAAATTTGATAACAAATTCGAAGTGCCCGTTATGTAATCCGTCACAATCCCAGAATCATTGTTGTGACTTACATAACGTAGTTGATACCACAGTCATAGACATTAATAGTAAATAAAGGGGATTACATAGGTGGTCGCACAGACCAAACCTTATCAACATGCAGCGGAATAACACTTTGGGTCCATATTGTCGAGCTTCAACCGCACAGGCAAAGCAGACAGTAGGAAACGAGCCTAATTCGCAAAGTCGTCAAGGAGTCCTTCCTTCTTGATCTTGCTCCTTCAAGTCTGGCCAAGTTAATAGCCAGGGACACAGCCATGAGTCCATTGGATGCACTCGCAAACCATCTTATAAACAAAGTGATGAGAGAGAAATGCATGGTTGATATGGTGGACTAAGCACTAAGTTTATTTGCAAAAACTAACTTTATTTCCCAAGAATGTTCATTGGTAGAAAAGAGGTTTAGTTCTCTAAGTTCAATCTAAAGAGGAAATTTCAAGAGTGTCAACATCAAGGTCAAGTCAAGTCAATTCAATTCATGTCATTCACCAAGTTCACCATAAGTTGTTTTCATTATTGACAAAAGCCAGGCACAGCTTGCCAACCGTCCATGACCGCGGACGCGGCTATTCGAATAGTTTGAAAACCTCTGCAGAGGGGTACACTTTACCCACAAGATTCGATACATCTGCCGGGAGAAATCCACGGATCGTCATACACAAGTATGCGGGGTTCAGATAATCAAACAAACTCTTTCACTTGCTCACCCTAGTATAGGATCCTTCCCTAGAGCCCGGGGTACGGAATCCCCGCTCCGGCGCCTCTAGTTCTGCCCATCCCGGAAGCCGGGTTAGTGGAATCCACCTGGTCCAGAAGTAACCGCTCACGGTGTCCTTCCATGAAGATTTGATACAAGGCCTCCCATACTAAGATAAACAAGCTACGGATTAAGCCCCTTCCCATATAGGGGTAATGTGGTCGTACGGTATAATTGGCTCCCATAGTACATCACTCGTTGTCAATTGAGAAATACATTTCATAGTTCTTAGTCAAGATTATTTTCTTTCATAAAACCATCATGTAGGAGAAACCTCCACTTCAAGTTTCAAGTTCAAGTCACCAATTATCAACTAGGATTCCCCTTATCAATGACCTCAGATTTTATTAGCGACTAAGCAACTACCTTGAGTGATGATACCACTACATATGGTTGGATAAACTCAGCTTGATGTTCTTGTTAAGCAAGATATCAAACACCTCTATCATTCTACCTTAGCAATTTAATCATGCAATTTACTTAAAACAGGTAGAGTGCAATATTAAAACTAGGCATTGGAAGGATGAATCAAAAGATGGCTTGCCTGGCTTGGCAAAGTCAAAATAGTCTTCATCTTCATCTTTGATTGATTGGTCTCCATCTCCATTTCTTGGTGGACTTCGGGATCCATTCTCCTTACTCTCTTTGTCGTCTAATCGTTGGAAAGCAAATAAGCATACAATCACCACACAATTCACAAACAACACCTATTTACTCAAATACACATACTTGGGTAAGGGAAGTGATCTAGGAAGTCTATGTAGAGTGGTTTCGATTTAATTGACTCCATAAAGATGAGATTATTGCTTTCTTGACTTAAGTGAGGATTTAATTTACTTTGAATCGTGAAATATCTCTTGCAAGTCCTTATTGACCATGGTCATAGACCACAAGTAGATATTCAAGATTATGGTTCAACCAAGGAGGCTTCATAGAATTTGGAGTACTTTTCTTTTATTGAAGAAATTTCTAGTTTGCAACTATTTAGTAATCAAATTTGAATCTGCAAGTAGGGTCTATAGATCCTAGTTGAATGGGATCAAAGGTTATAGGTCAATATTTAGAAATGTGGTTGATTTGAATTGGTTTCATTTCCATTTATTTTGAAATAGGTGTGCAAGTTTGAGTTTCTAATTACTACCATGTAGGATTAAATTTCCAAATACTTCCTACAAGCTCAGATGGACTGAGATCAATACCTACAGATGGGTATTTGGAAATGTGGTTTAACAATAAAGGTTCCATAAAAATTTTGATCATAAGTTTGAGTTTAATAAGATCCTATATGGCAAATGCCTATTTAACCATATAGGTAAATAGCATTTACTTTAAAAGGTTCAAAAATTAGATCTAATGCTATAGGAAGATGGATATCACTAATTGTGAATTTCTAGAGTTGGATTTATATTTTTAGGAATTTTCTTTGATTTGATACAATTTTTCTAAGACTAGAAAGCTCCTGTTTTGTTATTTTTACTGCAACTATTAGGTAAATCTAATTGTGTTGAAACCACTTCTAAAGGATAGCTTATCTGGGACATTTTCATTTGTCAAATTTGAGTTGGTAGAACTCCGGGAAAATTAAATCTAAGCAAGCACCTGAATGAGTTTTTCAAAAATCGGAATTCGAATAACCCTTTTTTTTTATCCGGGCCGGACACACAGACCACGCTGGGCCGGCCCGTTCGGCTGCAAGTGGCAGGTGGCAGGGAAAAAAAAGAGGACCGGTCCGGCCTGCCAAGGGGCCCCACCGGTCAGAACTAAAACGAAACGGTACGCAGCCTTCTTCCTCGCGCTAACAGTAACGATGCTCACCGGCGGTACTGGGGACGAGGGCGGCGCTGGGGGAGCTCACCTGGGAGGGTCGCGGCGGCGGCGAGGGTGTCTAGGCGGCGGAGGAGCTTCTCCTCCTCCACCTCGTCCAGGCGGCAGCTTGAGGGAGCGGCTGGAACACTGGGAACGGCTGGCGTCCTGGAGCTCGGCCTACTCCGGCGAGCTCAAACCGGCGACCAACTAGCGAAGAGATGATGTCTAGGAGGTAGAGGGAGGTGAGGGGAATCTTTTCAGGGAAGAGAGGTGGCCTTTTTATTGACGGGAGAGGGAGCACGGGGCGAGGGGATCTGCGGAGAGAGCGCGGCCGGTGTCGGCTAACGAAGGAGAGGGGCGGTCGGGGCTTTCGGCGGAGGGCTGTGGATGGTTGTAGGCACTCGCTGGCGCGTTTCTAGGCGGCGGGGTGGTCTGGTGCAGAGGGGGCAAGTGAGGGGTCCGGGCGGTGGTTCTCCTCTGTTCTTCCCTGTCTCGCGGCCGTGGTTGGGGCAGGGGAGGCTGGGGCTCGACCAAGAGATGTCCCCGAGCATGGCTACAGGGTTTGGGCAAGGGTGAACAGCATCAGCACAGTAGAACCGATTTTCCCTGGATTTCGCTCACCACGTGTTCGGTCAAATGCCCGCAAGAATTAAAATTTCGAATTTTCGAAATTTTCAAATTGGGTTAGTCATTATATTGGATAGGGATTCTAAACATATTTTTGTTATGAAGAAATATGATGTTTTGCAAAAATCTTATTTCAATTTTGAAGGATGGTCTCTGTTTCAGATTCAAACTTTGGACAGATTTTGAAGGAGGTTAGGGTTTGAGTTTTTGCTGGAAACTTCTTGGTTGAGTTAGTATGTGATCTGGTCAAGCTCAACTAACTGACCACACTCTTAGTTGAGTTGCAAATTTCTTATTCTAAGGGTCCAAAGTAGGGTAGTGGTTAACTTTTTCTAGATCATCTTTTCTTCTCTTTTTCTTTATTTCTCTTGCTTCTGGTTCTTTTGATCTTTGTGGTTCTTCTCTAATGCTTCTGTTGGTTCACTTAGAATTAACTAACCAATGCACAACAAATTAAAACACACATGAAATCATAAAACCACATGTATTTAAAAATACTATGCATGCATGCAATAATAGATAAAAGGTTTTATCTTGGCCCAAAAGTGTTGGTTTTCTTGAGAATAAAGGTTTTACCTCTATTCCAAATATTTCCTTTCTAAACGATTTAAAAATTTGGACTCAAAGGATTTGTTTTAAAACCCTTCTCATACTCTTTTTATTTGAAGCATGGGAGCAAATGCTCAAATTCACAAGTTTTAAAAGACAAGAAATTAATCTTGTATTCAAAATAAAAGTTTTTGTTGTCTCCAAAATTTGGTATTTTAATAAATCCATTTATTTCTATTTTTCAAAAATTTGGGTTGTTACAAAATGCAACAATCCGCATAAGTTCTGACACAACTAATTGGCATTGCATGGACTTTGCTTTTTATGAGTTTTTATATGTTAGTATCACGTTGTGTTTTCCTTGAACAGTCAAGTTATTTCGAAGTTCTGTATGTGTGCTGACAATGGTTTATGTTTGCTCTTTCTTGTACCTGTGATGAATTTCTGATAAATACATATGAAACAATTTCAGGGTTTAAGGTCATACCGATGATTTTCTTGCAAGTTGTGCAGTTGTTGTCTCAAGCTTACTGCCTCCCTTTGCCAGAACTATTGAATTTGAAACTGCAGTCACCACATCCAGCTTTGCAAAAAGTATTGAAATAGACATGACAAGCATGGTTGTGCTATCAATGAGCTACTAGATTGTACACTGTTAAGTGGAAAATACTGAATCACATGGTATTACATACAACTCCTTTCATGGAGTAATTTATACAATAAATGCTAAGTGAGCTTAAAGAACCTCGAAGAAGAAAAACAATACAAAGGATAACTTTGGTTTTTCTTCATTTGGATACTTCAGTCCAGTAGTTTTGTGGTAGGTCGTCTAAGCTTGTGATCCATCACCTATCAGACATAATAAATTTTCACACGCCCCACGTGATGTTGTCTTACATGACGTCACTCCTAATTCAAACAAATACTCTCCTAACTGAGCCAATTTGACCTGGTATGTTAGCATGTGAATTCCTAGAGATACATGAGCAGGTCACGGAATTGGTAATGACCTTGCTGGTAGAACATTTCACTTGGCAATAGAATGTTGCAATTCGTTTCAGTTCCATACAGAATTTCAGCAGGTGTCGTCTCAAAAGTTTCCACATGAACTGTAATGATTTATTCATTGTAGATAGTTTCAGAGGATAGGCACATGTAAATGCTTTCACAGTTCATCGTTCCTTCCAAGATGTTCTGATGTCATGTTCTTTCTTTTTCCTGCTCCGAGGTTCAAATGAAGGTTAGGAATTGGTTAAATGCTGTTACCTGATGTTCTGCAACAGGGCACATAATGCAAAATCGTTCTACTACTCTGTTTGCTATTCCTTCTTGTGTCAACGTCTGAAGTGTTTACAACCTATAATCCTCAAGGTTGTTCTATAACTGGAGAAATTAGTGGGAATATATGGGTCTCGTTTGTTAACGCCATTTTGGCTTTGCGTGATGTTTAGTTTGTAGTTGGTCTGATAGGCCACTTGAAAATATGAATGTAAAACAAAGGTTCTGTATTAAGTGATCTTAGGTTGAGTTCAAACCACATTAGCTCCGAGTCCGATATGTTGCAGGTTGTAAACCTTTGGCTCAGCTTGACACCCACAAACTGTTTTAATCAGGAACACCACTCCAAAGGTTCTTTCTGTCAGTTTCTCTTCTCTTTGAAATACTTTTTTTTTCTTTGAAGAGTTTTAATCAACATGTACTGCATGCCATTAATTCAGAGTACCATCTATGCCAATACTTATGAGCACTTAAGTAATAAAGATGAGCAATTAGCTTGATATTCATCCACATGGTCGGTAGTTGATAGTCAGTTGTACCCTTCAGCTCTACCTTCATCTAATTGTTACTAGATGATGATCAGAGGAGAGACTAACTTCACTAGTAATCTTTGTATAGAGGAATCACAGTATATTTTTATTGAGGTAAATAGTCTTTTATTGAGAATTTCTTCTTCCCGAGAGAATTCAGGTGAACAGTTTGGAGATGGTCCTGTAGGGCAAAAGCGGAGCTATGTTCAGTCCCTAAAGTTGATGGTGGTGTCAGACTTTGTTTGGTCAGTGGTACTCGTGTTTACTCTAAGGCCTTCTTTGGTACTACTGTATTTTCAGGGATTTGTATGGTTATCCAAACCAAATCCTAAATCCCCATTTATTGCCAAAAGTATGTTTGGTTTTAGCGTATTGGACATGGTTTATCTCACTTTTTTCATGTAATTTCCTAAATCCAAGTATATTTTCTCCAATAACCTCTTCTAATAGATTGGTGTTACTAAGATTTGAAGTGATTAGGTGAAAATAGGGGTTTCGCTCAATCCCAGACTCAATACCCTGAGGATTATAACTCAAAACCTCTAGAACCAAGCAAAGACCTAATGCAATGTGTTCGTAGTTAATTTAGTCTGGGTGTCGAATAAGTGTATTTCCCTGGATTGCAGATTTTCTAAATAATGCAATGTCTAGCTATCATGTATAGGCCTTTTTTTTGTTTACAGTCCCAGTGTTTTTTAATCTGTCGCACGCTGAATTCCCCTCAAATTCAGAAATCCCTCCGTTGGGTTATGAATTAGGTTTTTTGTGTTTTACAGATACTAGCTCTCCCACGTGACACCTTTAAAGACCATACATACAACCGATTTGATTATGCACCTTTACAAAATATACGCCTGGCTCCTTCATTGTTGTGAACAGGCTCCCCTTTTTTACCAATGCAAGACCATTCATATAGGATGGAGGTGGCAGTTACCGTCAGATAGAGACGAAGCACCGCTCATTGTTGTGATCAGGCTCCCCTTTTTTTACCTCAATGAACCATTTTTTATACCATTGTGAATGTGTAAAGTTGACTAATAAATGTCATTCAGATTATTGAAAGATCAATTATATGCCGGTTTGGACCTTAATTTGATATTTTGGGGGAATGGACACATAAATTTATTTCTTACTGTGTTTTTCTTACCGCCTCGACGGGAGGCCAGCCACGAGGGCAATCAGTACACACGCGGTCTGATTTCATCGTCGTGTCGTACGTTTATCCAATAGAAACCATCGTACATGTCGTGCCAAGTTTTCTAGAAAAACTTGAGCTGGCATTTAGTGAAGATTTATTGCCAAAAACGATTTTCCTATTAGAGGTGATACCCTGGTGTATACATATGGCACTTTTTATTTGGGCGGTTGGAACCGTTCGGTACTTACACATGTTTTGCTTTGCAGGTGGATGTGTTGCTTGTAAATTGAGATGATCTTCGTTCTTGTATAAGGTCCCAAACTTTCATCTCTTAAGAAATTGTCAATTGGAGCGTTCAGGCAATTTGATTTTTGAACATGTCCAATCAAGTACGCTCAAACCAAATGTCTTTTTTGTCACTCAAAAGATCTGACATTAACACAGAACTCATATCTTGAGGATATTTTTACCAGTTCAAATTGGTGATCAATCTTTCTTCTGAAATATAAAGTTGTGTGCATCTATTGATCTAGAGGCTGGGGCTAAGCTCTCATTTCGAAAAAATAAAACTTTTTCACAGACTCATGTTACGGGAACACTTATGTTGCACTCATTCCAAATTTGAAAGTGTGCATCTTGTTTACACTTTGGTTCAACTCTTCATGGAGGTTGAATTAACTCAAGAAATGATAAGTTCAAATGGGTCTCACTACTACCAATTACTTCACTGTCAAGTCAATGTGTCGCGATCTATAATGAATGGACATACTGGATTTCTTAGAGAACATATATTTGAAAGCGAAAGGTCCCACAAAATATAGGAATCATCACATTGAACCCATGCCATCACGCTATTTATGGTATGGATGCAATTGAATCCCTTTTTTGCGGGTAACTGAATCCCATATGTGTGCTTTCTGATACTGCTAGACCTACAGGTTGAATCCTATGGAACGATGTTACAGATGACCGTGCAAACTGGTGGTTGGTTCAAATACCATACCCTTGCGTGATTTCAGGATTCCAACCCCGGCCTATGACTTGCCGCCACGTGATTCCGTAAGTGCAAATCCGTAAGAAACCTCCCGTAGATGTTTCTGGTAATTAAGTACCTATGTACTTATACTTGTTTAGGATTTTTGGTTATCCAATGAAACATGAAATTAATTGTGTGACAATTGCGGGTAAATGATCCATTATGATTACTAGAATAGATAATTATGTTGTTAAACTCAATCTAGAACCCACACCACAATGCATCACATATCACGTGGCCAAGAAGAGGAGTTGCTACACGAAGTTGCATCATACGCTGGCAGGTAGGGAGGAGAGGTGGGCGGTGCGGATTGAACCTAAGGGTATTTCATGAAGGAGATCTAAATTAGTTGGGAAATTTCTTTGGATAAGGTCGAGCCCTGGGTCACTATCACCCTTGTGCACTTTGCGAACAATTTTTTTGGACCCGCAAGAATACCACGCGCTATCTAAAAAGATAAAAGAGCATACTTGAAAGAACAAAGTGCCTTCTAATTAAACATATAATTTTTTTATCAATGATCATCATTAACCTCATAGACACTTTTGATACCCGTATATTTATAAAACAAATACAAAAATAGTTACATAAAAATAAGGAACTTTCCACCCCATGGGCACTTTCTTTATTAGTACAAAAAACATAAAAGGAAAAGAGAAAAGGAAATTGAAAAAGAAGTACGGAGTACATGTACTAGAAGGAAGCGTACCTTAATGGGCTCTGGCCCACAATCGAGTCCCCTCAGATCGCTCCTGGTGCGGGCTGAGAATAGGAATTCCACGCACGCGCGAAATCCAATAGTCAACAACAACTACCCACCGGGCTTTGTTTCGACCGTTTGATTGACTGGGCCAAGGTAGGAGTACACTTTTTTTTAGATGAGGTAGTACACCTGGTTATACAGAACGTAACTGTTACTCTGCACTACATTTCTGGAGAGGACCAAATCTGTTGGTCAATCGGTCAGAGCACCTCGGCAATGCAAAGAGTCGGTGCAGGGATAGCACGGAGTACTATAAACACAGACGCCAGCCATGCATATGCATGCACACAGCTCTCTCAAAGATGGATGCCAAGAAAACGTACTCGCGCGCAACAGGCGTTCCGGTCGGATCGATGCAACAGACGAGTGCTGGAGGTCGTCACGTGCAAGAACATGACCAATGCACGCATCGGTCGCATGAACGGATCCACCCGTCAACAATTTTGACAAAAATAATCTAAACTCTGAAATTTAACATCAAATAATCTACTGATGAATGTATTTTACAAAATGATATTTTCTTAGCGCCTCATACCGAAGCTGAAAGCGAAGTAGCATGACGTTATATATTGGTAAGGGCGTCAAGCAATCCTAGCTTGGCACCGTTGACCAAGGCACCATGATTATTTTCTTTTTCTATCCAGCAACCGATATTATATTTCAAGCATTTTTTGCCACTATTTTTCTTAGAGCAATTTTTTGCTCAACTACTAGATAAAAAATGAAAAAAAAAGCATGAAGCCTTGATGAACGGCGCAAAGCTAGGGGTACGGCGCCTTTGACCAAGGCGCCATGCTATTTCGCTTAGAGCTCTTACGTGAGGCGTCAAGAAAATAGTTATTTTATTAAATAAATTCACCAGCAAGTTATTCAGTGTTAAACTTCAGAGATTAAGTTATTTTTGTCCACATCGTCCCACCCGTCCATCCTACGGTCGGTTGATTTGTGACTCGACATGGCGGTGGCCGGTGGGCGGTGGCCATATATTGCATGTGGTACGTTTCATGGGAGCAGTGGCGGAGCTGGTATACAAGTGTTGGGTTCAGATGAACCCAACGATTTTTCTCAATCCTTCACTAATTTATTCTCTCACTTTGCTCATTTGGGTAAGATCACAACATAACTAGTAAAGCTGAACCCAATGATTTTCTCCTTCAACTTCGCCCCTGCATGGGAGCACTACCTCATGCAGCACTGAGCTAGCGCCGGCCAGTACACCCAGCTGCGTGAAGGTGCCACGACGAGATGATCGATGACGATGGGTCGTGGGCGGAGCCGGCCATCGATGGCGTGGGACGCGAGGCTAGGCGACTACCCCGATGGACAGGACGGGCGGCCGGCCAGAATTGAGGAAGGACTTGGATATATATGTGGGCATGGATCGCGGCCAAATTTGGTGCCATCTATGGCTAGCCAGCGCGCGCTGCCATATGCATGGATGCCATGCATGCGAAATGGCCGGCTGGTTCATCGTTCCATCAGCTTCTGCTGTATCGATCGAATTCAAATCCATCAGAGATCGGTTTGGCGCCACCCACATAAAGATATGCATGCATGCATGCCTCATTTTCGGCTGGGGCTCGTCTCGACGACGCAGACGCCTCAGTGCATGCCCACAGCAGAGATCGCCCACGATGATAATGCCAAGCTAAGGTGTGAGCTGCATCGTGTCACAGGGCCATGCAAAAGGTATTGTTCATCTGTTCCCAGAAAGATCGATGAGGACACGCTAGCATTCCGTTCTGACGTCACTGATCGTCATCTTCCTGCCTGCCAAAAGATCTTGTCAATGGCATCCCAGATCCATCCCCGTGAACCCATCCGGCCATCTCTCTCTCTCTACTCTACGCCTGCATGGGTACACAGTGAGTCGTGCAATCGTATCTCAGAGAGGGTGTCCCAAGCATGAACCCTCGGGCCCAACTAAAAGCTGGAATTCTTTTGGAGTACTTGTTCAGTTATTTTCAAAAGCTGTACGTACAACCTGCTTCTTGGAAAACACCGGTACAAGTAAGAATAGTGCTGGTACGCCGTATTAGGGATTTAGTTACGGAGTGAAATATCGTGGTTATCCGCCGGTAGCCGGAATTCTCGTTCCTCTCCGGTAAACAAAATTACAGTGCGAAAATTACAGGTCTATTTGAATTCGTACTTGTCGGTTAATCTAAATGAGGCACCCACATACGCTTGCAGCCATTGTTATAATTTATGTCGACCGCTCTGGCCCACTCGCCCCCCCGAGGGCGACGGGGTCTCCCTCCCCTTCCGACCGCCGCCCCTCCCTCCAACCCCTTCCCCCGTTGCCGCCGCCGGCAGAGGTCGCTGGGCGAAGCCTGGGCGACACCGGCGGCGGCGGCCTTCCATTCCCCGCGCCTGGAGAGCGGGTCGGGGCCCTCCCCTGTCCTGGCGGCGGTGCTCATCGGGTGGCAGTGGTCCGGTGCGGCCGGGGGACGGTGGCGCGGTTGTGTCGCGCGGTGGCGCAGCGTGGCGGAGCGCCAGGGCGGTGGTGGCCGCCGGCAGTAGCCTGGCCGTGTTCTGGGCAACCCAGGCCTCAGATGGGCTTGGGCGGTCCTCCAATGTGCTTGGGCGGGCCGAGGCCGCTGAGCTCGCGGTGGGGCTTCCTGGAGGTGAGGACGACGACTGCGCTTGGTTGGGGACAGTGCCGAGGCCGGCGTGTCGCAGCAGGACTACCGGAGCTTTACAGGCCCGTCTGGGCCCGGTCGGGCCAGTGGGCCTGGTGTGCTTCGGGTGTTTTGTCCGGACGACGACCGCTGCTCGGTGGTGGAGGTGGGTTCCTCCCGCGCGGCTGTGGAGCTGCAGTCCCCTATCCCGGTGTTGTCGTGTATCCTCACTATACAGATCGCGCGCTATTGTTCTCGATGAGACTGTGAAGGTGACTGCAAGATCGTGGTGGCGTGTGCCCGTGGGCGGTGAAGTTTGGTGGTGGTGCTCCGGTGTACCTAAGTTTTTTTGTAGGTGGGGGTCGGGAGAAATCCCTATCGGCCTGTTTGACCCTGACGCGGTGCCGCTTTCGAGTGGCACCATTCCTTCCTGGAGGGCGTCGTGGGAAGCCTCCATTTGCTTCACTCCAAGTCAGGGGAAACCCTAGGACCATCCGGTCCGGGCAGCATCGCCGTGTTTACGATGCCTCCCTTCTTGAAGGTGCTGCTTGACTCTGGGCGCTCCGGAGTGCTTGGAGCATGGTGGAAAAGTCGGAAGGCGCAGCGGTTGTGGGTCTTCTTCGCTTTGTCAATTCGCCATTGTCGCCATTTCTTTTCTTTTGGGCATGTTTTGTTGTTGCCCCAGCATTTCTTTGTTTTGAACCATTGTATGATAGGTGTGGTTGCTATATAATATATAGCGAGGCGAAAGCCTGGTTCGAGAGAGGTTAATCTAAATAAATTCTATGTGCTTCTCCTACAGTATATATAACCCTATGCCCCAACTCATTTCCCTCAAATTTTCATTTCCTGACACTCAAATAATTATATTTGAGTTATTTACAAGTTATGAATTTTGCAAATAAAATTTTAATTTTTTCCAATATTCGATGGTTACTATATGGTTAGCGAAATCCCAACTCCCTTTGATTTTTTTTCATACCATTAGCCAAATATATATTTGGTCCGTACAAACAAATGGTCTCTATTTTTTGCTTCAATAAACAACTCTATCTTTTGGTTCAACTCAAAAACAAAATCAATCACCAAACTAGTTGTACCATAGGATACTGAATTTGGCACCTTTGCTCCACCTTTTATACTAGGGCAATATGAATGTTTATTTAGCAGAGAGTGTCGTTAATCCTAAACAGGTACTCCCTCTGTTTTTAAATATAAGATGTTACACACACTAAAACATGTCTAGATACATTTGCTTCACAAATCTAAAACATCTTATATTTTGAAACGGAGGGAGTATATACTACTCCGTCCATCCCAAAAAAGAATGTCTCAATTTTATCTAGACACACATGTATCTAAACATGCTTTTAGTGTAAGTGTATAGATTCATACGTATCTAGAAAAAGTTGAGACATCCTTTTTTTTAAACAAGGGAGGGTGTGGGACTAAAAGCATATGGAACCAAGTTTCCCCAAAATGGAAGTCTATAATCCCTCGCAAACTGATGATTTTGATAAAATTAACCTTAACAATAAACTTAAGCACGAAATAACCTGTTGATGAAAAGATTTCACAAAATAACATTTTTTTCTCAACGCCTCAGCTTCAAAGAAAGGCTCCAAGCGAAGTAGCATGGCTTCACCAATAGGTTATTTTATGCATAAGTTCCCCGTTAAGGTTTATTGTATCAAAATCATAATCATCTCGCAAACTAAAATGTTGAGGGTCTACTATTGCAAGCTACAGAATATAGCCTGGAAGACGGCCAGTATCAGGTACGAACAGTAGGTGACGAGAGGTTCGTCACGTAACGCCCTGTGCTCTCTGCTTCTCTGGGTCCGCATCTTGAATCGTTAAACCGAACCCTTTTTGTTTTTGCTACCCAGCTACAGTGCCGATCTGCACTGTAGTACAAAACGATTTGTCTACACCCCACAGTACAACACAAGATAATTTTCTTTCTCGTCCGGGGCGCTTCTGTTTCTGCGACGCAGCCTCCAGCCACATCCCAAGATGATGGCCACACGCGAGAAGAGAAGATTGATTTCCCAGATGCAGATGCAGAAGATGACCAAGAATACACGTACTTCTCACTGTGCAATTTAAATACAATATCCATACGGAGTAGTAGCTACTAGATGCAGATTGATGTAACTGAAGCTTGCACACACACCGTGATGGACTTCTCCTTGGAGAGATAGTCTGACGTGCAGTGTTAGTAGGGACTGATGCGCTGGGTGTATCTATAGTGGAGTACGTTGGGGATCCAAGCATGATCGTGCCTGCATGCGCACATTGTGTACGTAGTCATGCATATGCATAGGGAGTGGTGCATCATGTGAAGTGTGTGTGAGCATATGATTACAGGAAACGACCTTAGTACTATGTGCAGCTACCTACACTGGTGGGAAAAAGGCCTTCAATCCCGGTTTGTAAAGCCCATTAATCCCGGTTTCCGCAACCGGAACTAACCATGCGGGACTAAAGGCTTCCGGTTGCTTACGAGCCGGGACCAATGGTTCTCCACGTGGCCCGGGGCATGTGCAGCGGCTGGAGGACCTTTGGTCCCGGTTCATAACAGGGACCGGGACTAAAGGTCCATTCGGAATAAAATTGTATTTTCTGTTTCGGAATTTCTGTATTATCTTTATTTCTTTATTTCTCTATTATCTAATCTTCTCTATCCTCATATCTCATATCTAATTAGATACTTATAGCTCTCACTCTATATCTCAAATCAATTACAAGTACTTGTGGTCCTCACTTCCCGGTCGGTCACCCATCCTCATACTGCTCCACCCTTAGCACGCTTAACTTCTCCATTCCTTCCCTACTAGCTTCCAAAACTGCGCTCACGACTTGTTGATAGAAGTATGCTACCAATTCTATTAATCTATACAATTTGGTAATATATAATATTACTTTTTTAAATTCCAAATAAATTCACAAAATAAGAAACAATGATTACGAATAATAAGCACCAATGAATTTCAAATATTCTTTATATATAATTTAATTATTAATTTTCAGATGATTAAAATATTCAAAAAAGCAAAAATACTTGAAAAATCACAAATTCGAAAATTAATAGACTTTGTTAACCGAAACAAAGGGAGTACATTTTTCCAAACATACTCATCCAATATGGCTCAAATGAATTGTACATTTTCCAATTGCTCATCCAACATTTTTCCATACATATAATCATCCACCTAATTATTAAGGTTAAGACGATCAACATTGCTATTGTAGCCCTTTAGCTTCCAGAATCTCCTAGCTATCTCAAAGCCTAGGCGTGCGTCTAAAGCGGCATATTTTAGTTGGTTCATGCTCAATGGAACTTTTTCCCAACCAAAAATTAGATCATCTTCTTCATCATATTTTTTTTTTCTTCTTCTTCTTCTTCTCCCTTCTTCTTGTACTTCTTCTCCTTCTTCTTCTTGTCCTTCTTCTTCTTGTTGTCCCTCTTCTTCTTCTCAAGATGTGTCCCAATAATAACATTGGCCAAATCATAGAGACTCGGCGTTGGCTTGCTAGTGGGGTTTGGGACAACTTGTTGAAGATCATACGCGGACGGAATAACAATTCCGTATGGCCATAGCATGCGTAGATCGTTGTTGATAGCCGCGCCACAAAACTTGATGGTGGTGTCCTTCAAGAAGTCCTTGAGTAGTTGCGGCACGGCATTGGCCTTGCAAATTTGAAAGACCAATATCTCGGACTCCACCGAGAGTTGAAGGACGGCGGCACGTTGAGGGTGCGCGTGAGTGGTGAACTCACAGTCCAAGCCCACGCACTTGACCGGTGCGTCGTCGAGGAACCGGCGCTTGACGGCGCGGATCCACTTCTCCACCCTCGAAGCACGGAGGGTCTCCGTGATTGTGAAGTTCATCTGTTCGATGACCACGTGGTAGATCCGAGACCGGGGCCAATGTTGCTCCTCCATTGTTGCCGAGGGAGAGCTCGCGGGCGCCGGCGGTATGGTGATGTGTGGGAGTGGTTTTGGGGAAGAAGAGAGGCTAGATGTTTTGGGGAAGAAGATGATCAAATGTGAGTGATTTATATAGTGAAAGAGGGAGAAGATGAGAGGGCACGCCGACGTGTGAATGCAGGCGAGTTCCAAGGCCGCCGGCGCCGGTTCCCGATAAGCGTCGTAATGTCGATCGGTATCGAAGCATCCTACGAGCCGGGACTAAAGGGCCATGGGGCATTAGTCCCGGCTGTTAGATGAAACCGGGACTGAAGGTCCCTTTTGAACCGGGACTAATGCCCCCTGGCCCACATTTTCAAATGAACCGGGACTGATGGACCCTTTAGCCGCGGATCGAATTTGGTCCGAGACAAATGCTCCGAATGGAAGCCCGTTTTTCCACTAGTGGTACCGAATATACCGTTCGGTACGTACGCAACGGCGAAGCAGGAGGATGGAGGTCGGCTCGTTAAACACACTTGCTCATATTTGAAACTTGGTTTGACTCGGTAACCTCTTGAGTAGCTCACGAGCTTAAATTTTCCAAAACTATGATCGACGCATTACATTGATTTCTAGCTGAGTCGAGTCGAGTCACGGTTACTCATTTAGCTCGCGAGTTTCAAGTTTGAATTTCATCCCTACTTGAGGCAGTAGATGTAAAAGACAATGCCGCCATCGACCTACATGGAAGGATAATTAAGTAGATAGTGTGGGAGAAGTAATGCAGCAGTAGAACTAGAGTGATGCTGTCGCATCCTAATTAAGAGATATATGCTCGCTCTCTAGACCTCCCCGCAACTGTGTGCAAAGGTTTTGGCTAGAGGATATTTGGTCTCGAGTGCACAGACAAAAGAAAGCTTAAAGACAAGATTCACATATCAAACATGGACGAAAGTTTGTGTTAGTGATTTGGATGTGCCGGGTAGAAGGGTCATTGTGACTCGATCATTTCCGGTACCTACAATGATATATATAACAAATTTTGGCCTCCATTTCAAATGCACATCCCACATTTTTGTTTATGGAAACTCTAGGGAATATGATCATATTTATTATTGGGATTTTGGTTAGAATATAAATCGCAAAGAGTGCTCACCAAAAGGCTTTTGTAACTAAATGAGTAGGGGATTTTAGTCTATCATTGGTAACTATGGGTTATATAACAAGTATTTTTTATATTAGGAATCTATTATATACTAAAAGCACAATACGGAAGTCTAAAATAGAGCCACCACATTAAGCCACATAGATTAGAAATATATAGTCCGTTGATTTAGATTATAGATGGTTGAGATTAAAAAATCAATACGTTACATAGAACGTATATATTCCATGTGGAATATTTGAGGTCTGACACGTAAGGAGAAAAAAAACTAAGTCAGCAAAGGCTCCATGGGCTAAAAGAGAATATGTACATGATTTTGCAGTGCATAGATATTGGAAAGAAAAAACTAAAGAAGAAGAGTTTGCATGCAACACGTTTGCGTGATTTCAGATACCAAATAGAATAAAAAATAAAGAAAAAGTGTTCTCATGTACTAGATGGACTATGTCTTGAAAATCTTAGGCATTAAATGGAAAGAAAATCAGGTCTCGCTACGAATTCAAATAGAAATTTCATGATGAGTTCTTTCCATACTACATCTCTTTATTATTTGGAAAACTCGGGCTGTCTAAAATAGAGCCACCATATTAAGTCACATAGATTAGAAATATACACTAGTGGAAAAACGGGCTTCCATTCGTCCCATTTGTCTCGGACCAAATTCGATCCGCGACTAAAGGGTCCATCAGTCCCGGTTCATTTGAAAATGTGGGCCAGAGGGCATTAGTCCCGGTTCAAAAGGGATCTTCAGTCCCGGTTTCATCTAACAGCCGGGACTAATGCCCCATGGGCCTTTAGTCCCAGCTCGTGGCACAAACCGGGACTAAAGGTCATCCTTTAGTCCCGGTTCGTTCCACGAGCCGGGACCAATGACCCGTTTAAACGAACCGCCCACTTCGCGCCAGTTATCGATCGACGACGCTTCGGATATCGATCAACATTACGAGCGACGATCGGGAACCGGCGCCGGCGACCTTGAAACTCGCCTGCATTCACACAACGCCGGTGTGCTCCTCATCTTCCCTCTTTCACTATATAAAGAACTCATATTTGATCATCTTCTTCCCCCAAAACATCTCCCTAGCCTCTTCTTCCCCAAAACCTCTCCCACACATCACCACATACCGCCGGCGCCCGCGAGCTCTCTCTCCCTCGACGACAATGGAGGAGCAACTTTGGCCCCGGTCTCGGATCTACTACGTGGTCATCGAAGAGATGAACTTCACCATCACGGAGACTCTCCGTGCTTCGAGGGTGGAGAAGTGGATCTGCATGGTCAAGCGCCGGTTCCTCGACGATGCACCGGTCAAGTGCGTGGGCTTGGACTATGAGTTCACCACTCACGCGAGCCCTCAACGTGCCGCCATCCTTCAACTCTCGGTGGAGTCCGAGATATTGGTCTTTCAAATTTGCAAGGCCAATGGCGTGCCGCAACTACTCAAGGACTTCTTGAAGGACACCACCATCAAGTTTTGTGGTGCGGCTATCAACAACGATCTGTGCATGCTAAGGCCATACGGAATTGTTATTCCGTCCGCGTATGATCTTCAACAAGTTGTCCCAAACCCCACTAGCAAGCAAACGCCGAGTCTCTATGATTTGGCCAATGCTACTATTGGGACACATCTTGAGAAGAAGAAGACGGACAACAAGAAGAAGAAGGAGAACAAGAAGAAGGAGAAGAAGTACAAGAAGAAGGGAGAAGAAGAAGAAGAAGAAGATGATGAAGAAGAAGATGATGATGATGATGATGAAGAAGATGAACTAATTTTTGGTTGGGAAAAAGTTTCATTGAGCTTCAACCAACTAAAATATGCCGCTTTAGACGCTCGCCTAGGCTTTGAGATAGCTAGGAGATTCTGGAAGCTAAAGGGCTACAATAGCCATGTTGATCGTCTTAACCTTAATAATTAGGTGGATGATTATGTATGGAAACATGTTGGATGAGCTTGCTTGGGAAATGTACTTTATTTGAGCCATGTTGGATGAGTATGTTTGGAAAAATGTACTCCCTTTGTTTCGGTTAACAAAGTCTATTAATTTTCGAATTTGTGATTTTTCAAGTATTTTGGCTTTTTTGAATATTTTAATCATCTAAAAATTAATAATTAAATTATATATAAAGATTATTTGAAATTCATTGTTGCTTATTATTCGTAATCATTGTTTCTTATTTTGTGAATTTATTTGGAATTTAAAAAAGTAATATTATATATTACCAAAGTGTATAGGTTAATAGAATTGGTAGCATACAACTATCAAGAAGTCGCGAGCGCAGTCTTGGAAGCTAGTAGGGAAGGAATGGAGAAGTTAAGCGTGCTAAGGGTGGAGCAGTGTGAGGATGGGTGACCGACTGGGAAGTGAGGACCACAAGTACTTGTAATTGATTTGAGATATAGAGTGAGAGCTATAAGTATCTAATTTGATATGAGATATGAGAATAGAGATGATTAGATAATAGAGAAATAGAGAAATAAAGAAATAAAGATAATACAGAAATTCTAAAACAGAAAATACAATTTTATTCCGAATGGACCTTTAGTCCCGGTCCCTGTTACGAACCGGGACCAAAGGTCCTCCAGCCGCTGCACATGCCCCGGGCCACGTGGAGGACCATTGGTCCCGGCTCGTAAGTAACCGGGACTAAAGGCTGGAGCCTTTAGTCCCGCATGGTTAGTCCCGGTTGCGGAAACCAGGATTAATGGGCTTTACAAACCGGGATTGAAGGCTTTTTTTCCACCAGTGATATAGCCCGTTGATTTAGATTATAGATGGTTGAGATTAAAAAAAATCAATACGTTACATAGAACTTATATATTCCATGTGGACTATTTGAGATCCGACACGTAAGGAGAAAAAATAAAACTGAGTCAGCAAAGGCTGCTCCATGGGCTAAAAGAGAATACGTACATGATTTTGCATGGCATAGATATCGGAAAGAAAAAACTAAAGAAGAAGAGTTTGCATGCAACACGTTTGCGTGATTTCAGATACCAAATAGAATAAAAAATTAAAAAAAATGTTCTCATGTACTAGATGGACTATGTCTTGAAAATCTTAGGCATTAAATGGAAAGAAAATCATGTCTCGCTACGAATTCAAAGAGAATTTTCATGCTGAGTTCTTTCCATACTACATCTCTTTATTATTTGAAAAACTCGGGCAAATCAACTACAGAATTTCATAGTACAAGAAATTTTATTGAGAGAATGGAAAATTCAAGGTGAGAAAGTTTAGAAATTTATACGAGAGGCAACTTTATTAAGCAGAAAAAAGGCGACGATATTTTACATATGAAATTTAAAATAAGTAGGGAAGAAAATTGCTCCAAAAAACAACTCAATTTTTTAGCAAAATTTATATAAAAAAGATAGGCATTTGGTTTCAATACAAATCCAATATTAAGTAATTAGAGGTGTGAAGGGACCATGAATAATGGTCCAGTAGTATTAAATGCAAAAGTTCAACATGAAAGAATTTAGGCAGACAAATTAGGTCTTCAGTTACATAAGTCACAACAACGTGAACTTGCCACAATTGAATGAATCAAAGCCTTCATGAGTTTTTCTCTGGTGCCAACTCAACATCGTCGTAATCAAGCCTAAACGAACCTCTCTAGGAATCTTGAGTTCGGCAAAACGACTTTGGAGAATCGAAGTGCTTTGAAAGGCACCGACTCCCAGTGATCAAATTACTGATGAAAGCACAACTACATGGTGGCACTTAATCAAATAGTAGCGCCGAAACGTCAAATATGCAGGCACGAGGGACCCTAACATGCATACCGTTTTAACTCTAATAAATCAGGTGATCGATAGGAATATACTTGATACAATTCACATAAACTAACGTCAGATGATACAATTCATAACGATGCAAACTTGGTACACCAGGAAAGATCAAGGAGTATATTCTTGCATGAGGACCGCACAAAAAAATCTCTAATCGATAATTAAAATACATTGTGTGCACTCAAGTATATTGTAAGAGAAACTAAGAACTTTCGTGGTTTTGGTAATTAAGATTGGAAGAAAAATCATATTAATTATGTAATAAGTTATTTCACACTACATGATACGAACATAAATACAAAGCTATCAAACCCGTGTCAGGAAGAGAATATTTTAGTAGTTTTTGAAAATTTATAAACCAAGAACTATGTTAACTTAGATGAGAATGCTACCAAAAAAGTTTATGAATAAATATCACCAACAAAGAAAAACTTATCGTGAATATTGAGGCGCGTGAAGAAGGAGAACACAATATTACACACGAATCATCCACAATCTCTATGAAATCTAGGCAATGGTGAGGGATTTGGAGTGCAAGAGAAAATAGTATAAATTATACCATGTTCAGCCATATTTTTACCATAATGTCACCAGTCTACTATCACAAACAAGGGTTAAAAGTACTTAACGAAATAACACTTAGCGCAAGAGTAGGAAACTTTAAGAGTGAAAATAATTATAAATATCTATCTTATAACCATCAAATATCTGATATCTGCGGGATGTAGCCACGCATATGCGCGGGTCACCCTGCTAGTTTTTCTAAAAATAACTAGCAACCAGACTTCTAATTGTGTTTTTATTTTGAATGTGCTCATGCCTTGACATTCATACCCGGAAAATCTGCATCCTTACAGAAATCGGGTGAATTTATACTTACTTGGCATTTCATGAGGTACAAAAATGCAAGAAAGGATGCCAAACCTCGTTGTTAACTGATTTCACATAGAATGATTCAAAATTAGAGGAAATTAGATAGTACATTCTTCAGATTCTGATCTAGGAAATAATAAATATTAAGGAGATAATAATTACACATGGCCTCTGCAAATGCTGGGTATGCTCTAACTCACTTTGTTTAGGAAAATTAAATAACGAACGATTGGTTGTTTCTTCCGTAAACAAAACACATGTTTTTTATCATATATGTTCTATGCTGAATGTAGTTAATCACGACGGAATGTTTCTTTTTAAACTAGTAAGCGTGCACATGCAACGCATATCTCATAATCTCTAATAAAATTGTTAATTTTAAATCTTACGTCTTTTTTAGCGAGTGTTTCTACGCCACTTAAATGTGTCTCATGCCCAACAAAGTGAGAGCTCGCGTGTAACATGTTATCCACACACATGCCTTCACAGAATTTCTGGGAGCACATAAATGTATTATAATGAGTTAGAAAGATGCTCACAAACAATAACTAAGCAACATCTATCTATTATATATTAAAAGCACAATACGGAGGTCTAAAATAGAGACACCACGTTAATCCACATATACTAGAAATATATGCTCCATCGATTTTAATTTTAATGGTCAAGATTAAAGCAAAAACAAGTTACGTAAAGTATAGTCGTGTACAACCTGTCACGTTGTGTAAAAATGGACAATTTAAAAAAGGCAAAAATATAATGATGTATGCGCATCACAGAGTTAGATGGGAAACAGATTTTTGTATGCCCAGGTTGAAAAACTGTTTCTAGATCTAATAGAGTTCGTATCTAATACGATCGCCTTAACTGAAACATAAACGTGTACAACTTATCACGTGGTGCAAAAAAGGACCATTAAAAATAGAAACATATTCCCCGCACAAAAAAAGGTGGAACATATATGATGTGTATCGTACGCATCAGATAGAGTAAGATGGGGCACGCTACAAGATTTTTTTTACGCGTAGATTTAAAAACTATTTCTAAATCTAATGAAGTTTGTATCTAATACGATTGTCTTAAATAAAACAGAAAAATTATTTTCTTTAATTAACCAAGCCGTTCAGGCTCTCTTCCAATACGAACCAAAACTTTCCGTTTCAATCGACTTGGTCCACGTTGGGTGTGCCACCCCTAAGGATAAATATATCATCAAACCTCTTGAGCTCTGATAAATTCTATCTTCGACATATAAAGCATAAACATCCTTTCTATGCTCATATGTATACATGCTTCGAATTAATTGATGCATGGCAGATTAGCTAAAGTTTCTTCATTATTCGACGGAGTCCATATTCAACACTTCGCAACATACATGCCGCTTTGTCGTAATGCAACTTACTAAAGTAGTAACAAAGTTTTTTTAAGTATACAAAGGATAGTTACTACGCCCTCTATCCCAAATTAATCATCTTAACTTTTTTTAGCTACACATGTACCTCCATACTAAAAACGTGTCTATATACATTTCTATATAGACAATGTTAAGATAAATATTTTTAGCCAGATGGAGTATGATATTTGTCGATTAAAATATCACATGCCTCAAACAAATAAAAATGAATATTGGTTGAGCGCTATTGAAACGTCTTCATTTTATTCATATGTCAGATAGGATCGTCCGATAAGTATATACTTCATCTAAAGATTAATTTCCAAATATGGTGTCGATTAGTGCCTGGAGTGTCAATTGTGCACCCCCATTACTTTTTTTTATGTCGTACATGGTCATATTCGATACTTATTTTTTCTATTATACATTTTATGGATACCATAAGAGTTAGTTCCAAAAAATTACCTAAACAATATTGAAGTTCTCAATTAAATTAATACTCCATGGCAGAGTAGTAACCTACTAGCATAGTTGGTGTCAACCGAAAAAGAGAGATCAAGCATAGGATTATATAGACAATATAGAAGTACCCATTCCAATATGTGGGAATGTAATGAGAATAATCCACTAACAAGAATTTTTATCAAACTAAATTTGAAAGGATAACTTTCTTTGGGAAATTTGGATAATTACTTAAATATTTTAGTTTATGTTTCATAGTAGTCATACTCAGACAATTTTTTTACTACTTTCATTAAAAAAAATGGATTGAAGTAATGGGTAATATGATGATGATAGCAAGGAATGTTAATAATCGACTAGAAAAATTTGGTGATGCAATGGGATTGTAATGATTATTGGTGAGATGACATGCTTCAAACTGAAACTATGTGTCATTCGTGTCTTTTATAAACTTCAGTAAGTCAAATAAAACTATGGCCATCCAAATTGGTGTAGTCTTTGTTACATTATACAAAATTACGTGCCAGCGAGACGGTAGAACCCCTAAACTGAAGCGCAGGGACAACAAGAAGAGAGTAAAATTCTACCAAATTACACCAATTATGTTTCAAAATAAATAATATTTTACAATATGACGCATGGTATCTATACAATTTTAGAACACACCACAAATTTAAACGATGCAAAATAGATTCAAAGTTTCACCTAACATTAGATTTCCATGTTTGAATTTTGAAACCTCTTTTTTCATAAATACCATATGATAAAGTAGATCCCTCACAGATATAATATATTATCTCTTATTGTCATTCCTAGCAATTAATAGAATTAATTAAATTTTGATAAGAAATTATATTGCTAAGCAAAGACATGTGGTACAATGTGGAAAATAGCCTTCTCTTCTTTCATAAGAGATCATCTCTTAGCTAAGGGAAGGCAACCTTCTTTTTCTTTATTCTCTCTCCTCCAACTAAACAAAAATCCAATGTGGTAGCCGTAAGGAAGGCTGATGTCACCCTATTGCATGTTTTAGGGCATGTACAATGGTGGAGAAAGCACGCCTTCTCTTAGTCCTCCACGTCACATAGAGAAGACAATAGATATTAGTGATACAATGCTTTATCTCTGATTGACATCCCTAGCAATTAATAGAATTAGTTGATTTTTGGTAGAAAATTCTATTACTAAGGGAGGACAGATGATACAGTGGGAAAATAGCCTTATCTTATTCCATAAGAGATCATCCCTTAGCTAAGGAAAGGAAATCTTCCCTTTATTTGTTCTCTCTCTGCCAACTAAGCAAAAATCCGTCGTGACAGCCGTAAGGAAAGACTGACGTCACCCTATCGTACACTAAGAGGCAATCACCTGAAATCAACCCAAAGATCTTTAATCGAACTTTGTCAATGGACCCATATATCTCGGCTAAGAAAAAGTTAAAAGTGAACCCTAAGATCTTTGAGCTCACTTACTCCAGAACTCTAGGGACATGTCCTCGCCAGACATGCTATCAAAATATCTGCAATTTATGAACTAAGGATGAAAAACATAGAAGGGCAAAAATATAAGACATTTCATCCACTGTTAAAACATATTTGAGCAATGAAAACTAAAACTAAGGCCTAAACAAGATTGTTGATAAAACAAAATCTCTGTCAAGGTTTGTTAAATCAACAAATTCCTCACATCTTGATTTCATCCATGTATATGCACAAGATAAAATATGCATCTTGTCATAGTTGTGGCAGTGATTATTGTTTGGACCATGACATATAGACAAACTGAATCTTGAGAGTGCATACTCATACAAGATCACATTTGAACTATCGGCCAAAGCATAGTCAAAATTTTAATTCAGCATATATTGTTGTAATGCAATATAAAAAGATAAACATGATCAATATACTATGTGTTCTTGGATAACATCATATCCTCTCCAAATAAATTATATTAAAATCAACATTAGATAAGAGTGTCATAAGGGAGTCCCCTACGGTGAGAGGATTAAAATGTTGGTACTAATATTTAAAATCACAATATGTAAACTACAAATTTATTATTCAATTATTTTTGACACTTCAAAGATAATATCCTCGCATTTGCGAGGGCCCCTGTGCTAGTTATCACATAAAAGTACTATTTTTTGCTTTGATGTTGGTTCTTTCTGGAAGGCCCACCTATTTATGCGATCTATAATGCTCCGTTCAACTTAAATAAATATTTCCTATAAAGAGTTCCAATTTTCATCAAATGATCGTGACTTGAACATTTATTTTTAATCCCTTGTGTGCCACACAACCAAAAGCACGCAAACACAAGCAAATAACCGTAGGCGCTGAACCGGGAAAGCAGACAAACGGGAGGTCAGGTGAGCGCGGCAAGAGCCAAATGACCTCCGAGGAGCAGATGCAAGGCGCCAATTAAGCCCACATCCATCGAGGATCACGTACACAAGGCGCCGACTCCCACTCAACGCACCGCAGTACCGCACGCAAACGGTCAGACACCGATCGATTCATCGGTCCCAATTGAAGGACATACGTTGTTAGAACGAGCACACAGGTGAAGCAGAGGCACACGCACGCTACCCAAGTGAAGTGACTGTATCGATACTGAAAATGCCATGCGTACGGAGTCATGACGGACGCATATGCTGTGACGAGGCTACACATAGTTAGATACAAGTACGTACTAGTACTTCGTAGAAGATTTGTTAAAACAGAAGTACTGTAGTAGAAGACCTCTAGTCTGAGAGGAGTGGGGATCGATCGAGTGACAGTACGTACGAAATACATATGCATGCCACGCGAGTGAAGCGACATATACGCATAGAGTAGTCTTGTCTTCTACAGGATACAGAGATCGACCTGAGTATCATACAAGACATAGATTGTCCAAACGGTTTTTATGTCTATCTCGCAAAAAGTATCATATGCCTGAGTCTATGTCTGAGGATTTTGACAAAAAAAACCTAATTTCTGAAGTTTCACAATGAATAACCTATTGGCGAATGTATTTCACAAAATAACCTTTTTCTTGACGCCTCACGCCGGAGCTCTAAACGAAATAGCATGACGCCTTGGTCAACGGCGCCGTACCCCTAGCTTGACGCTGTTGACCAAGGCTCCATACTTTTTTTTGTTTTTTATATAGCAGCCGAGATAATATGTTTTCTCCTTTTTGTCACTATTTTTTATTAGAGCGATTTTTTGAATTCCTCTAGTATTTATTCATATTTGAAAGAAAAATTAAAAGAATATATAGATTTGTTGAAGAAATGCCCCCATTCAAATGAAGAAATGTTGTTTCTTGCATCCTTGCATGCTAGGGGAAAAGAAGTATGAATACAGAGAATAAAGATGATATGCTCTTTGGCAAAAATTCAGTGTTGACAAATGAATTAAATGGTTAACGGTTTTGATATTTATTTATAGATCATTTGAATATAGAGAATAAAGAGGCTAAGCTCTTTGAAAATGGGATTTTATTTGGTGGAAAAAGGTAGAAAATAGTTTCTAAGAAAATCCTCACTAACCATAATATAATAAAATATGGTTTAGATAGGTTAGGCCATATTTCCACTTGTAGATCATAGCTACACAGAAGTCAGAATGTCAGACAAAGTCAGCTCAATCAAAGTAAAATGGAGTCGTACAAAGTCAACTCATCAAACATAGTCAAAAAAGTCAACACAAGCAAAAACTCAAAGAATCGAGTGTTGAACAAGCGCTAAATAATGATCATGCCAAACGTAAGATTTAAGAAACCCCTTACTTAAGGGAGCACAATTTTTATAAGTTTTCCCTAAGGCATGAACATCTTTTTTTCTTAAAGCCTCTTAGAGGTGTTCAAAAAGCACTTATCAAATATTTGTAAAATAAAAGTTGCAAATAATTTGATACAAAATGAACAAATACTAGGGGATTTTAAAATTTGTAAAAATCGCTCCAAGAAAAAATAGTGGCAAAAAATGCCGACAACATATTATCTCAGCTGCTAGATCAAAAATGAAAAAAAAGCATGGATCCTTGGTCAATGGCGCCAAGCTAGGGGGTACGGCGCCGTTGACCAATGAGTCAAGCTTTTTTTCCTACTGGGAACCATCACACTGATCAATTCTTGGCGCCTTGGACGAAGACGCTACGTATTGCTCTACACCCTTAGTGACGGCGCCATACTATTTCGCTTAGAGCTTTGACGTGAGGCGTTAAGAAAAAGGTTATTTTGTGAAATACATTTGCCAGTAGGATATTCAGTGTTAAACTTCCAAGATTAGGTTATTTTTGTCAAAATCGTCTCTATGTCTCAAGTACGCGTTGAGAAGCTACTTCCATCAAAGTTGATCAGACGAACTAGACATGCAAGTCTGCTGTTTTATTACTCCCTCTCATTCATATTATTTACCGTTAATATATAGATGTATCTGCACCCTAAAATATGTTTAGATATATTTATATTAGCGACAAGTAATATGGAACAGAGGGAGTAGCCTAACATAGTTAGCTCTCTGTTGTTATGTACAAGCCTTTTCTACACATGTAAACTTTATATCCAAAAATAAATCTAAAATATACACTAGAGTCCTAATGTTTTGAAGAAAAAATTTGTGTAAAGCAATGAACTGACTTATCTACTCCCTCGTTTCCATAATTTTGAATTGATTGGAGTTTAACTTTATTTAAATTTGACAATTAAGAAACCGAGGGGAGTACAAAAAATTTACATAAGAAGCAAACAAGGAACCCACAACAATTAATATGATCACAACACACGCATATGGTTGTGATGGAAGCGGAGATGAAACTTCTGTCATTGCCACACATTGTATCGTGGGAAAGTCACGTCATAGGGTGGCAAACATGGTGTGGAGCTAGGCGACTTAGGTAAAATCCATGGACAAAATCGGTACGCAGGATGTACCCAGGTTTAGCACCTCATGGTGCGGTAAATAATACTCTTGTTAGATCGTATTATTGTAAGTCGATTATAATGAGGGCCTCTCAGACTAGGGTTAGAGCGAGATCAGTTGTTCTGTCCCGCTTGTTCTACTTGTACTTGAAGGACGTTCCTATGTGGCCTTATATACACGACCAGCTTAGGGTTATAGATTAGGTATAAGGCAGTAAGAGCCTAGAGAGAGTCCAACTACGAGTTTTCGCCTATCTTCTGGACTTGCAAGGTAAGTCATTCAAGCTGCATTCCTCGTAGTCTCTCCATGAATGGACTTGGACGTAAACTGGCCATGCTTGTTCATTGTGGGCCTGCTAGGATGAGACAACCACGAGTCATCTATTAGCCTCCCTGGTCGCTGGGCTGACTTTATCTTTGTGGGCATACTTGGTTGGCATTCCCTCAATATTATTCCCTGAGTTTAGCTAGGGCTAGTCGACTTTGAACTCCAAGTCGCCTACTGATGGTTTGTATGTGTCACCGGTATGTTACGTCCTTGGTGAACTCCTAGAAACACTCAAAAATAATTATTAACAGAAAAAAAACTAACCAAATGAGACTCAGAATCCTCGAGGATATCGACTCGATCGCTGGTGACTTGCTTTAGTTAGACAAAAAAAGTACTCTTAGTAAACTCAAAAGTCAACATAGAATAAGTTCTCTGTCTATTTTATGTTCTATCAGTGTGTAATCCTATCAGCTCCGAAGAGACAAATCAGAACCTCTGAAATTTTCCCCTCGGGATGGTACATTCCATTATTTCCCCATGTTATGTGTACCACAAGTGGCAAAAAGTAAGTGTTAATATGCTGCATTTGAGGCAAATATCGTTCTAAATTCATGCACAGGAATCGAGGAGCCACATGTTAATAGGGTTTTGCTTATATTTTTGTTGTGGTACTCGATGAGATATCACCGTACTATTTATACATGCAAGGGTTAAGGCCAAAAAATTTCACCATTCTGTGCCTTGCCTCTTCTTTTTCTCATCTCATGCGTTGCCTCCATTGTCGTTGTGCCTAAAAGCTCAAGCCTTTTCCTCCTCCACATCCACCACCATGCCTCCAAATTTGAATTCGTGAGAGTAGTTGCTTAATGTTTTTGCGATCAAAGCTTAGACCAAAACTTGTGTCTCTATTGCTATTTGTTGGTTACCATCTCTACTGCCTGCTATTTCCTACTGTTACGTCTCTGATCAGATCCTATGTGGTATCCATAGTTGCATGTTGCCTCTCTTGACAAAGTATCAGACCTACATGGTCCAAGTGTCTCCTAGGTTTGGATTTTAAACCCTCAAAATTGTCTTCTAATTCCAGGTGTTCTTCCTAGAATCCTTTTGTTTGGATTATACATTAAATGGCTTCACCAAATGGTTGAGCCAACTTTTAACCATAGAAAAGTCTTCCTTTGTGACTTATTTGTTTTACAGGTTTGAGAAAAATGGATTAATAAATACATATATTTCTTATTAGTTTGTATTAGGTTTTCATCTTCTTGTAATTTATTATTTTGAATCCTTTTATAATAAATCTTGTAAAAAATACTCTTGTGAATAATAATATTATTCTGCACATTGTGATATTTTTATTGTATTTATTATGAATTTTCTAATTTGAATTCAAGTTTGAATAATTCAAATTTCCATTTTGCATTCAAATGTACTTTTAAATTGCTAGTTCACTTTAAACTATTATTCATATATACTCCCTTCGTTCCAAAATGTAAGACGCCTAAGCTTAGTTAAAAGTCAACATCTTGCAAGTTTGACTAACATTATACATAAAAATATAAACATTTGCAATATCAAATGAACTCATTGAGAAAATATACTTTATGATGAATCTGTTGATATGGATTTAGTATTGTAAATGTTTATTTTTTTCTATATAAACTTGGTCAAACTTGAAAGATATTTTGACTAAGCTTAGACGCCTTACATTTTGGATGGAACAAGTATTTTTGTGTACTTGTCAAAGGCTCACTTATTTGTTGTTTAAATTTGAATTCCCAAGTTTTGAATTTGAACAAAGGTCATGTTGAAATTAAAAAGAAAACTTTTGATGACCTAGCTCTAATTCATCACTAGGTATGACTTTGAATCACTTTGTCTTCTCAAAAGGAAAGTTTGAAATTTCCCTACTTTTTTGAGATCCATGCCATGCAAATGGACAATTCCTAAATCTACCCCTTTTGTTTCCTAGTTGTTTGCCCTGTTACAAAAACCCCAAAAAAGGACCTCTACTTGGTGCCTTATCATCAAATGCCAACAAACTTGCAGTTTGATCATAAAACAAATCCAAAGAAGGTAGTCACAGCGATGTTCGAACCCACGACCACTTGGAATCACTACGGGAAAGAAACAAGGGGCCGACGACAATTTGTTGGGGCCATCGGCACAACACGAGGATAAGGTAGACAAGTAAGATCGCCGTCGGCATAGGCAGAGCTATGCCGACGGCCGCCGTCGGCACAGCCTATGCTGACGGCCTAGCCGTCGGCACAAATTCTAAAAAAAAACTCAATTATAATCCTGGCAGAGCTGTGCTGACGGCCGCCGTCGGCACAGTTTATGCCGACGGCTAGGCCGTCGGCACATTTTTTTTTTTGCAAATTACAATTAAAAATACTCCTAGCATACAATTAAAACAGGGAACGGCGGGGGTAAATAAAAAAAGGGGGTGCATAACTGCATATACGTGAACAAAGGAAGCATATCACCAGTTGCCTAATACCATGCGTGATTCTAGCGTTGCTTGTTTTAATATTGTCTTATCTGTCCTGCGCCAGATTGCTCGTTTTGGAACACAAACCTAGCGTAGGGTCGGGAACGCGTACCGGCCATCGACTCGTACCGTACCGTACCACACCTCGACCCTGAACCTCCAATATATCGGGACGATGATTCCGAGTCAGAGGACGGTATACCGTTCCCCGTTTCCGGCTACTATGAGTAGTAGTATGCTTAGACCAGAAATACCAGCTATAGATCTAATTTGCCATTCATTTAGTTAGGTATACTTATGTAGGTTAAAATTTGATGAGCATTACATACCGCGCCTTCTCAAGTGACATACTGTGAGCTTGAACCTGGGTTGAAAATCAAAATTCATACTTAGGTCATCCCTGATGAGATTATTAATTCATTACGATTGGCTAGCCAAAGTTAACAATTGTCAAATATGAGCGTGAATATCCTAGATAAGTTATACTACAATGCATCGCCCCTTGTCAAATATGAGCGTGACATAGTCTGTGAGTGTCGCCTTGCTCGCCCCCCTATGGGCTTTTCGTTGGATGGAACAAAATGCATGTTGCAAATGATGATATGGATGTCATATTTAGATTCCTCTCATTTTTCTGATCAATTTAGATATATTATTTATCGAATTCTGATTTACGGATTTGTAAATATGGATTATGCAATATTAAATGGGAAAAAGAAAATAAATTAAAATTTATTTTACTGTTATTTGAATTCATGATTATTGTTATTTATTCATTTTTGTTTACTAAAATAATTTTTTGAAATTCAAAAAATAAAGGCGTGTGGCATCATGCCTAAGAGTATTATCAATAAGGTATAACTTCTTTCTCGGAAGCTCAATAGGAAGGAACAAAGAAGTTATGCGTGCTAGAGCTGGGTATTTTTTGCGAAATCTGACCCTTCGGTGAAACTAATGCCTCATCTGACCCCTCCGTGAAACTATTTCCGTGTCTGACCCATGAGGTCGGCGCCAGTGGGGATGGCGCCGACGTTGTGCAGCTCGGCGCCAACATATTATCGGCACTAGTTCGCTTCGGAAGCTCGGCGCCAGTGGGTTTGGCGCCGACCCTCCTTCGGCAGCTGGATGGCAT
This sequence comes from Dactylis glomerata, assembly GCA_007115705.1. Classification (NCBI taxonomy): domain Eukaryota; kingdom Viridiplantae; phylum Streptophyta; class Magnoliopsida; order Poales; family Poaceae; genus Dactylis; species Dactylis glomerata. The sequence goes on from QXEO01000553.1 coordinate 10,047,807, forward strand.
GGCGCCGAGCTGCACAACATCGGCGCCATTCATACTGGCGCCGACCTCAGGGGTCAGATTCAAAAATAGTTTCGCGGAGGGGTCAGATAAGGCATTAGTTTCACCAAAGGGTCAGATTTCGCAAAAAATACTAGAGCTGGAGTAGTCTGAGGATGGGTGACCGACGACATATCTATACCGACGTTTTTTTTGGCTATACCGACGTCTGCCTGGCTCGACGGCCTTGTGCCGACGGCCACCGTCGGCATAGCCTGTGCCGGGGCCGTCGGCCCCTTGACTGGCTGCCGTAGTGAATGAGGCAAGAACACTCCGTTAACTGAAATGAGTGTTTTAGTTATACATAAAGTTGTCTAGAAAAGTTAAAAATATGAACTGCAAAAGACTAGTCGTTGCATTGTCTTCTTATTTCTTCCTAATATTTTTTCGATAAAGGGCTTTCATTACTTAGCAAGCAATTACACCCGGCCTCTGCATAACAAGATGCACACAGCCGTCCAAAAGTTCATGATTCAAAAAGAAGGCAAAATACATATCGTAGCGAGCAATTGTAAATCGCCTAAGTAGTTGGAGGAGGACCAATCCTAAGATTATGCGGCCACCCATGTGGGGAAAAAATATCCCTCGCCGTAGCCTCCAGTCGTGTACAGACCTCCGTAAACATGTCTCTGTTCTCCAGCCGCTGAAGAGGTGACCACAAACGGAGCGTAGCGGTACATATGTAAATAACCTGCAGAAGAGAACAATTTTTATTATCAAAAACTTTGTCATTTCTACATAGCCAAAGCGACCAGATAACGGCTATCGCTCCCACCCTAAGTAGCGTTCTAAACCTGAGATCGATACCATGAAGCCAATTTCCAAAAACATTGGCAACACTAATCGGAGGGTACAGGCTGGAAGCAGCTTGGATGATTGACCATATAGATCTGGCAAAGCGGCATTAGAAGAAAAGGTGTTTGATAGTCTCGTCTTGCTGACAGAACACACACATTTTGCTTCCATGCCAATTACGCCTAGCAAGGTTGTCTTTGGTTAGGATCACTCCCCGACGTAAATACCAAGCAAAATTTTTTTTTTAGCGGTATTTTCATCTTCCAAATCTTCTTGTTATTATCAACTGGTATATCAGATTGCAAAATTGCTTTGTAAAGAGAGTCTACCGAGAAGGTTCCGTTTGTGTGGAGATTCCAACGGAATTCATCTGGACCTGGGGACAGCTGAATGGACTCCAAACGTCGTTGTAAGGCAGTCCAATCAGCTAACCTGTTACCCAATAGGTCTCTTCTAAACGATACAGCCGGTGGCGAGGTTGCCATTACCTTAGCAATGGTATCACTTTTAAACCGGACTATACTATACAAAGCAGGATACTGATCTCGTAATGGGACATTATCCAACCAGGTATCCTCCCAAAACCGTACTTGCGATCCGTCATTAATAGAGAAAGTACCATAAGGGAAGAAAAATTTCTTCGATGCCATAAGGCCAGCCCAAAAATGCGAGTCACCAGGTTTCCATAAAACTTGGGACAGCGGTTTCGAACCAATATACTTCCTCTTAAGGAGGGTCTGCCAAACACCATTTTCGGTAAGCAGCTTGAAGAGCCATTTACCTAGTAAGGCGGAATTTTTGACTTGAAGGTCATGAATTCCAAGCCCACCTTGGTCTTTTGGTTTGCAGACCACACTCCATTTTACCAGTCGATACTTCTTGTTCTCACTATCCCCTTGCCAAAAGAATCTAGATCGATAATAATCGAGTTTTTGTAAGACTCCTTTAGGCAGAAGAAAGAATGATATCATATACAGTACCATATTAGATAGTACTGAGTTAATGAGGACCAATCTTCCACCCAGGGATAGTAATTTACCTTTCCAACTACTTAGACGTTTTTGGAGTCTCTCCTCAACAGCTTTCCATTCGGCTATAGTTAATCTCCGATAATGAATCGGAATGCCTAAATACCGAATAGGAAAATGGCCTTGGCCACAGCCGAACAGCTCTGCTTAAATGCTAGCTGCGTCCTGAGCTTCTCCAAAACAAAACAATTCACTCTTATGGAAGTTTATCTTTAGACCAGAGAGCTGTTCAAAAGCCGCCAAAATTAATTTGAGGTTCCGAGCTTTCTCTAGGTCATGTTCCATAAAAAGAATTGTATCGTCGGCATATTGAAGGATCGATAATCCACCATCAACAAGATGAGGAATCACTCCTTCAATTTGACCATCCGCCTTAGCACGTTCAATCAAAATAGCAAGCATATCGGCGACAATATTAAATAACATCGGTGATAGAGGATCCCCTTGCCGGAGCCCCTTTCTAGTCTGAAAGTAGCGGCCAGTATCATCATTAACTCTGATGGCCACACTACCTCTTGACACAAAATTATTTATTAAAGCGCACCACTCAGGAGAAAAACCTTTCATCCTTAGTGTCTGCTGAAGGAAAGACCATTTGACCTTATCATAGGCCTTTTCGAAGTCTAATTTTAAAATTACCCCATTCAGCTTTTTGGTATGAAGTTCATGAACCGCTTCGTGCAAGATAACAACTCCATCAAGGATGTTTCTTCCTTGCATAAAAGCGGTTTGCGAAGGCCGAACCACATGATCAGCTACCGTATTAAGTCTAATGGTGGCCACTTTCGTGAATATCTTGAAACTTACGTTCAACAGACAGATAGGTCTAAATTGTTGAATCCTTTCTGCCTGATTAACCTTGGGCAACAAGATAACCTCACCAAAATTTAGACGGAATAATTCCAGCTGTCCAGCGTGTAATACATTGAACAGATCTAGAAGATCCGGTTTAATGGTATCCCAAAAAGTTTGATAAAACTCTGCAGGAAAACCATCCGGACCCGGCGCTTTATTGTGTTCCATTAGAAAAATAGCTTTCATAACCTCTTCCTCTGAATAAGGTTCAGTTAGAAAACCATTTTCCTCCATAGACACCTGGGGTATATCATCTGTTTGGGTCTCATCAAGAGAAAAAGAACTATCTTCCGGTTCCCCAAACAGATTCTTGTAATAGTTTGTAATATAAGCCTTAAGATGCTCATGACCTTCAATCCGCCCATCATCCTGAACCAGAGAATGAATACGTTTCTTCCGATGTCTGCCATTGGCAATCCCATGGAAGTATCGTGTATTGGAATCTCCTTCAAGGATAAATTGAGCTTTGGATCGTTGGTACCATTTGAGTTCCTCTTCACGAAGGAGACTAGCAATCTGTGCATTTGATTGGCTTTTCAGCTCAATTTCCTGTGCAGATAATGGTCTCACTTCAGCTAAGGCCTCAAGGCTATCAATAGTAGAAGATAAGCGAATCTTCTCCTTTTTTAGAATACCAGCAACATGCCTAGCCCAACCCAAAAGGTGTTTGCGCATAGCGCGGATTTTGTTATTCCACCTTAAAATCGGATTGTTACCTGAAACCGGTCTTTCCCAAACTCTTCTAACCATGTCATGGAAACCGTCTCGCTGCAGCCAACCAAGTTCGAACTTGAATGGTCGTTTAAGCGGTGATATCGGTGTTCCAGTAGTCAGAAGGATGGAAGCATGATCAGACAGTTTCTCAATACGTTCTAGTGCGCGTACAGATACCATGGGATATCTATCTTCCCACTCAGTATCCATAAGCACGCGGTCTAGTTTTTCGTATGTAGGTTCCGGTAGGCTGTTGGCCCACGTAAAATGTCGACCTGTCATCGCAACCTCTCTCAAGTCTAAGCTGTCAATGACCGTATTAAACAAGAAAGGCCAATGCTCGTTAAAATAGCCTTTGCTTTTCTCATGCCGGAATCGAAGCAAATTAAAATCCCCACCAATAATAATCGGATGTGGATTATCTTTTGCCAGATTAACCAGTTCACGTAAAAAGTCAGCCTTAAACGCGTCCTGTGTCGCTTCGTAAACAGCCACCAGATCCCAAATGAAGTTATCAACCTTGTTACGAATGGTGAGTTTAATATGATATTCCCCATTCGAACTGGCCAAAACCTCCATTGTATCTGATCTGATGCCAGCGAGCATGCCACCAGACCGTCCACGAGGAGGACGAGAGAACCACTGAAAGTCAATTCCACCGGAAAGACGGTCAAGAAGACTTTGTGAGTAGTTTCATCTCCCCGTCTCAGACAAAGCTAAAAATTCAAGATTATAATCTTTACAACAATCGGCACAGTAAGAATGTTTAGCCAAGTCACCAAGACCTCTGCTATTCCTAAACATGCCATTCATTGTGAAACCTTTCTTGTTTTTTGAATCTTACTACCTCTACGATTTTTCTTTTCAGCAGAAGATTTAGAATTACGCCGGGATGCTTTTAGATCATAAAATGAACTAAGCCCCGGCTGTTCTAAATCAACCTCCGAAATACTTCCAACGAGAGAGGAGAGGAGATGACCATCGGTCTCATCCTCTTCTTCCTCTAAGAGAGTAGTCTCAGCCCCAGTCGAAACCTTTGGTATGACGGTTAAACGTTCATATTCCAAATGTCTCAAGACATTAGCCGAAACAGAAATATCTCTAGAGTGACTACCTAACGAAATACCTACGCTATTCAAATTAGAAGAAATATGAGAATCTGAAAACTTAATAAAAGATGCAGATTTCTTATTACCGGAAACATCAAGATTCTTCTCCGCCTTACGGCGCATGGCCTTCTGCATCATGTCCTCGTCCGTGTCGCCCGATCCATCCTCCGCCATGGCATGTCTACCACTCCTCCTCACCATAGGAGGCTGCTGAGATGAAGCCGGCGCCAAAGGTACGGAGAGGGAAGTGGTCGAAGTCGACCTCTCCATACCCTTAGCGACCATCGGAGAAGATACCACCATCGACGATGCCCGCACCTCGATCTCTCTGGCCGGGACCTCCGACGGCCCGACCTCGCATGGAGGCACGACCGGAAAGTCAGTATCGCCCGTCGTGGTCACAAGCACAGCCCACGTTGGACTTGGAGAGCCCCCGGTCCGCTCCTGGTCTGGCAGCAACGACACGACCGGCTGCATGGCCGTTGTCATGGCCGCTGGCTGCATGGCCGCTGACTGCATGGCCGCTGGCTGCATGGCCGTTGGCGGGCCATCCGCAGCGAACGACGCGGGCGACGTCGAGGCTGCCGTCGCCAGGGGCGAAGAAGAGGCGAACGGCGTCCTGGGTCCATCAGCAGCAGCCATCGCGGCCGACGTGGCCGATACCGAGACAACCGTCGCCAAGGGCGAAGTAGAGGCCGACGGTGTCCCGGGCAACATGGCGTCCTTCCCACCCGGAGAAAACAACGCTGCCGCATCCGCAATGGACGGAGAAAAGGCCGGAGAGGCCGCAGCCACCCCCGACGATAGACTCGGCGAAGCAGACAGACCCGCCTTCCTTGGAGGTACCACCTCGACCAACACCGGCTCTGGCCGCGTCCTACCTTGCATGAACGTCCGCACCCGTGAAGGCTGCGAAGTCCGGGGAGTAGGCTGGGAGGGTGTCGAAGCGATAAGATGCGGCGAATGCACCCGCGCCCGTTCGACCAATTCCTTCCCTCTCGGAGTAGTAGGGGAGCTGTTGTATGGAGTCAGAGCGAGGGTCACACCGGTAGATGGCGCAGCAGCCTTCCCATGATCATGGGCAGCAGGGGTGACATCGACCTCCATATTGGCCGCCTCTGGTGCTGCACCAGAAGAAGGACCAGCATTTTTATCCTCACTCATGCCATGAGAATCATCCTCGTGCCCACTATCCTTCCAGAAAAAAGGTCGGAACTTCGAGTCAGGTTAAAAATCCGGCGACTCCCTACGGTAACGGAACCTGTACCCATTCAGTTTTAACAGAGATACCACCTCAAGACAAGGTGAATTAGAGCCATCAGCATGCTTCTCCAAGGCAGATAAGTCCCTCATAGCAATAAGAATGCGAACAATGCCCCTGCTCCGAAGAGTAACAAGATCCACATCCTGAGTAGTCCCAATATGAGAACCAACCGCACAAAGTCCATGAAAATGTCTAGCAGTGTAAGGAACACCATCAACCTGCACCCAAACAGGCTCCATGACAAACTCTGGCGCGATATCTTGTCTTCTCCAAGAACTAAAAGTGACCCGTGCATTGTGCTTAGGCACCCCCATTTGCATACCATCAATTCTGGACACATCATCAGCAGACGACAAACCAATAAGAAAAGCATTAGGCCCATGAGCAATAGCCTCCCATTTTCAGTCCGAGTTACCTGGACACATACGAGCCATCAGTTTCTGAATATCATCAGCTGAAACCGCATCACCAGAAACCTGAACCATTGCCGTAGGTGCCCCCGTGGGAATCAGATGAGGTTTATTGACCGAATCAGGTAAATGAACATCCAAAGTATCAAAATCACCACAACCAACAAAATATCCTTGAGGCTTCGGAAGCTTCAGAATAGGGCAACGAGCAGTTGGGTGACGATCAGTGTCGCACACCAGGCAATAATGTGTCACCTTACAGTCCTTAGTAGCATGAGTATTCACAGCACACTTCCAACATCTGACATTCTTCTGGGGCTTAGGTAACCCAGTCTCAGCCGGAGCACCATCAGCAACAGACAAACCAGCAGGAACCACGGGAATCACCTGAGCCGTTGCCGAAGCAGATGCAAAATCAGCAATTTGACCTTGAGGCACATGAGGTGCTGCAACCTGAATCATAGGCTGCTGTACCACAGCTGCATTCACCACCATGGCCATCCCCTGAGCTGGGGCTGCATTCTTCTTCTTCTTACGCTTCTTTGGCGCAACCTGCGGATTGCTCGTGCTCTGTGGAGGGGGCTGCGCCACCACGGGCTGTTGATACTGCACATATTGCCTTGCATATGGTTGATACGGTTGCAAAGGAACAGGACCGGGCGTGAAACCTTGGACCGGCGGAGGGCGAAAGACCGGCTGAGGCCGATACGCCAGCGGAGCCCCGTAACCCGGCGCCCCCTGTTGCCAGCCTCCCTGGAACCCAGGAGGACCGGTATATACCGGCTGGGCAGCAGCCGACGGAGGGGCGTTCGGTCGCGGCCCTTGGGAAGCAGCCCCCGCTGGGGCCGATGCAGACGAAGACGGCCTAGGCGGCGCCCCCGCCATCGGAAGGAGCTGGCGGCGATCGGCCACCACAGCGGCAAAGGAGCGAAGACCAGCGAGGGGCGAGCAGGACATGGATGACGACGACGGCGTGGGGAAAGGCGACAATGACGTAGCGACGGTGGCAGGAGCGATGACAGCGGCGGGATTAACGATCACGGCGCTATCGAAGCGAGTTAAGGTTAAAACCCTACGACACTTGGCTGCCTGGATTGCTAACCCCAGCCCAGCCCATCTGTTTCCTGGCCCACCGACACTGGCTGCCCAGCATCGTCCTCCAACACGAGACCCGTCCGTCCGATCCGACGAACCCGACGCAGCCGCCACGATCGCCATTGTCCCCAGCTGCTGTGTCCGAGCATCAGAAGAAGAAGAAGCTTTGCATCGCTGCTCCAAAACGCGCGGAACCACCGAAGCACTTGAAGAATACGTCTTGGCGCAGACCATGAAGTCTCCGAGCACCGGCAACGGCGTGATACGCCGACGCGGAAGCGGACCTCGCCAAGCCCCCATACGGGGAGGCTTAGCCAGGTGAATCCCCACCGGTGATGAGGAAGACGCCCTCCGGTCCACGCTACTCTTTCCCGTCGGCACCGGTGACAAAGACCTAGCCCTGCACATATCAGACACATTTGAACTCACCTCAGCCTTACCCGTCGAGGCGGCCGATCGCCGCCATGAGCGCGACTCCGGCGTAGGGAACCCGATCTTGCACCAGAAATCCTTCTCAACTTCCTCCTCGGAAAACTCCGGCCGGCAGATCACCGGCGACACCAACGGCTGGTCTTGCAAACCGCTCCATGCCACATCCTCCACCAACGCCCGAACCCTATCTTCGTCACTGTCCTCGTCGACCACGAGACAAGAGAAACGGGATCCGAAGACTGGCGACCCAAGAGGCTCAGGCGAGGGGCTTGACGTCGACGTCGGCGGCCGAGCGGACTGTCCGCCAGAACGCCCCCGCCCCCGCGAAAATCGGATCATGGATCTCCCGTCTACCGATCGCCCTGGGACGGAGACCGTCTGGCCTCGGGCGTCCCGCGCGGTCGCCCACGCTCGCTCGCCTGAGCGCGGAGCTTGTCTGGCCTCGGGCGCAGGGGTCAATCAAATCAGTCACGACCTGCTAGTCTATGACATGGCTGAAGTATAGATAAGGATATGCATGCTAAGCTTCCAAGGTCTCCCGTTGGATGCCAGGCAGCCGGAGGTTCTGGCGGGCTCCTTGAAAACTTTGACGATGAGATGGTGGGGATGCGCCCACCTATGCGGAACTAGGGCTTGGACATGAAGGCTTTGCACCATGAGATGTGCATTGTCCCATCGTTGTACGAAGTTGATCTCATCCGCAACCGCATGCCAGTGGCCTCCAACAATCTTGAATCACATGGCAACTTACTTGCTCGCTAGTGAGTAAACGCTCCTTCAAGCATCAGATCATCATCCATGTCGTCGACGGTGGTACTGGTCTGACCACAACTTATGTCCAAGAGAGGCGTATAAAATTCAGCATGAGTTTGAACGGTTCGCTGGCTGAAGCGGACGGAGCTTGATTATGAAGATGGACAAGCAGAGAGCATGCAATGCGGCATGACTCATGACTCAGTCTTGGATAGACTTTGTTGACCATTTTTTGTTCGTGGGCAGAGTGGTGTGATCCACATGTTAGGAAAACATGTTGGATAATTAGGCACAATTTCCATTATTAATTCCAGAATATTAAACATGACAATAGCAGCTACTACCACATGTAACTCGAACATACTAGATGTAGTAAACAACAAGATGAACGGAAACAGGCAGTAGCTAAACATGTACTCGCAGAACATGATGAACAGACGAACAGCAGTAGACCGCACGTACCGTTCGCTTGCAGATGTAGTCGTAGCAGTAACGTTGTTGATGACAACGTTGGAGAAGACCGGTCGAAGCAGACGGCGATGAAGACGGCGGTAGGCAGCACCGCCCGACTTGGATGGAAGACGACCCGTGATGAAGAGCTTGAGCAGTCGCGCAGAGCGCTTCCCAAAAACCTAATTCGCCCTCTCCCGTACAGGATCGCAAAGGCGAGTGGTTCCGGAGACCTGCTCTCCCGTTCGCCGGTGCACGCCGGCGCTCGGGATGGAGTAGACTACGGAGGCGGCGCAAGCAGCGAGAGGTGGTAAAACCCTAGATCGGTTTCAGGTGTGTACGGCGTGTAGCCAGGCAAGAGTTTATATAGGCGCGGACGCACAGCGGAAAAACCCTAGGCAACGTGGGCCACGCCCACGTCGCACGTCCGAGTCGGTTACAGTAGCCCACGATCCGGGAGCGACCCGAACTGGCTAGCTGTGACGCGTCCGTCAAGGACTCGGTCAAACGTTCGGTTTTCCTGTGCAGCAAAAAGATAAGCTCGGCTCCGAGGCTCAATTCCGCAAACCGCGGCGCGCGCGCGCGCGCGTCGAGACGAGCGAGCGAGGAGGAGGAGGAGCGCGCGTGTGGCACTTCTCTTCTCACTCACTTACCAAGTGGTGCAACACCCCACCTTATATGTTGGTCTACATCTCTCCCAACTTCCCATGTGGGACTAAACTTAGCTCCCACCCCTTGCCTTTGTGCAGCCAAAAACTTGGGCTGCATTCCAAATGGGCTTACACACATGGGCTTTGAGATTTCTAGGAATTTCTGAAATCTACTATGGGCTCATATGAAATGGCCCAATATTTCAACAAAACAGACAAACTATTTCTTTCGTCTCTTAATTTCAGGGGGAAGACCTTGCATGCAAAGAAAAGTCAAATAGGTGGCAAGTTAGCTAGAAATACCGGTTATCGGCGTAAACTGCATCCAAGTGGTACAAAAGAAACGTCGTCGCCCTAAATTCAGAAATATGTAGTGGAACGGTCTAAATACCGCGAGAAGTAGCGGCACGGTAAGAACCCCATTTATTTATTTTCTCCAATTTAAGTCGGATTGCTTGTAAATAATAGAGGCCTCCTGTTTAAGTGAATCAAAATAAAGAAGGGTGAATGATAGTCCGAACTGTTCTCTCTTCTGTGCGCATGTGTAAACTGGAAATGACGTTACACTGAGAACACCAGGAGAGACTGCGCTAGATCGACCAAGAGGAGGAGGAGAGGGAGGCAAACCAGACCAAATGGCCTTGTGCTTGGCGACGTACGTAACGCAGACATCAGTCCTGCGTTTCTTGGACAAAAAACCGCCTGCACTCTTTCAGCCGTATGCGCATCCAAGGGCGATCGGGCGCATGGGGACAGGCGACTTCCTATTCAAAATTTTGTCACAGTCCCCCCTGAGGCCACTGCACATACACACTAACACACACCTCCTCTTCCTCTCCCATCTACATATGTGAGCGTCAGCTAGCTGCTGCCACTGCTGCGGTGAACAGCGCCATCATCGATCAGCAGCTGCTCGCACCAGTCCCCCTCCAGGCTCCAGCTGCTACATGCATAGCGCGGCGCATGCAGCGCAACACCGCCCAGCAGCAGCACCGCCCTGTGTATCACACTGGAGAGATCGTGGCCGCTCCAGCCGCTGCCACCATCTCTGACTGCCATACCCCGGCGATGTCGGAGGCGGCCCTCAGCGCGTCCGCGCCCGCGCCGAGCAAGCCCTGGCCGGAGAACCCCACGCAGTACAGCCCGTTGGGGCCTCTCCAGTTCCTGGGGCTGCGTGATCTCGGCTTGCCGTCCTCCCTGAAGAACCCTTCGTCCTGCACGGACGCCGTGAACGTGTGTCAAGGTTTCCCTAACTGCAGATGAATTTCTTATTTGCTAGACCATGTCGTTTGTGGAAACCGTCGGCTTGCTTTGTTAAGCTGTTACCTACCTGGAGCCAGGACGGGACGTTGCTCCTGTAGCCGGTGGCGAAGATGACGGCATCCAAGGCCATGTCGTTGCCGTCCACGAACCTTGCCCCGTTGCAACCCAATGACTCCACCTCTGCCACCACCTGCAGGCGTTTGTTACAGCGCACAAGCCATCAGAAACCTCAGACGTGCACAGTCCACACACGCAGTAAAAAAATATAGAGACGAAGCTAGAGAGACGATTCAAGTCAAAAAGAATGTGCACTCTGTACGGGAACTTGTTGCTACTTGCTAGAGCCAAGTTTATTACTGAAGCGTCTCAGTGTATCATTGAAGACCGCGAGAGGAGGTTTGGTCCTGGAGGGGAACAAGGGATGCCTGTGGAGAATGACATGAAGGCAGTGCTATTTTTGTTCCCACACGTATAATTTCTCTGCATCGTGGACAACAAGACAGCTACCTAAAGTAGAGACGCCGGCTGCATCGGGCAGAGGCCAACGAGGCCCCTGGCAAAAGAGGTTGAGAAGTAAAAAATGTGAAATCTCACTCCACTCAAGCTAGAGGGGAAAGAAAGTTGTAGAAACCTCAAAAGCGATCGACAGTTGGAATGGAATGCACAAGAAACAACTCTCTGTGGACACTTCGCCATCCACTAGCTAGCTTCATACAGAGAGAAAAAAAGAGAGAGGAAGTAACCATAACCATACCTTGATGTCTCCAGATTTGATCAAGGACCATGCTCCCACGTCGAGGACAGGGCTCTTTCCTGTGACGCCCTTGATCTCCAAAGGGCCCAGCTTGGGCCTCTTCAGACCGTACTTTTCGGTGTCTCCAAGAATCATCTTCGCGACGAGGAGGAGGAACCGATCGACCAGCTTTACCGGCAACCATCTCAGAAGATTCATGGCTATGCCAAATGTTGAGGTTCCAAGCATCTCTCTTGGCAAAACATGCACCTGTTCGTAATTGCAAAGACATATATGAGGTCACGTGTACGATGTTTAGATAGCTCGAAGGATCGATCGATGAAAGAGAAGTAGCATATGTTGATGCATGTAAAGAAAGAAAATATTTCATTGTACAAGATAGAAGCGAGTACTATTCGTATACTAGTAGCTGATATCATCGGATAGTACGGCAAGGGTGACCACATGTTCTAGAAAGGAAAAGAGGAAAACTATTGAAACTTGACATAAAGTGCTCTTCAAACAGGCAAGCATCGGACATAGAATCAAGAGAAAACCATAGCGGCAAGGGGAGACTTGACTTACCCCACTCCTTACTGACATGAAAGGGATTGCACCGTGCTCGCATAGGTCCAAGCACATCTCCATCCCGGAGTTGCCACAACCCACAACCAGCACCCTCTTGCCCTTGAACCTCTCCCCGCTCTTGTACTCGCTGGAGTGCAGCACCTCCCCGGCAAACCTCTCCCTCCCCTTCATCTTCGGCACAACGACCTCGGCGTTCTCCCCGCTGGCCACCACAAGCCACCTCGACACGAACTCCGTCACCTCGCCGCCCTCCACCGCCGCGGTGACATGCCACAGCGATGTGGCAGCGTCGAACCGGGCCCGTGTCACGGTGCGGCCGAACAGCGGCGAGATGGAGAAGTGGTCGGCGTAGGAGTGGAGGTAGCGGAGGAAGTCATGCTTGCTCGGGTAGGCGGGGAAGTCGGGAGGGAAGCGAACATGGGGAAGTTCGCAGAAGACCTTGGGGAGGTGCAGACGGAGGCGACCATAGGTGCGGTTGGTCCAGAGGTCGGCGATGCCGTCGGAGCGCTCGAGGATGGTGAAGGGTACCGAGTGCTTCCGGAGGGTGGCGGCGACGGCGAGCCCTGACGGACCGGCGCCGACGATGATGGGGCCGTCAACATTGCAGACGCTCTGCCTAGGGCTCGTGCCGTTAGCTTGGTCTTGCATGATCGATGTAATGGCACAGGAATCAATCAGTAGAGCTATAGCTAGCTCGGCACACAAATTCACAACTCTCTCTTGGAAGGCTTTACACAGCTCATGGAACGGAATGAAGAAGACACACACCTCCTAGCTAGGCCTATGTATCTCCTTTGCCTCTCTGTGGAAGAAGCTAGGTAGCCAAAGATGTAGGCACAACCTATGCTTCTAGTGACATCATCTTTTTTTGCCTCTCCTCGAACTTGCATGTACTATAGCAGTACCAGTATAAGCATGGAGGGTGAGAAAGGTGTGATCAGAACCTGTTTGGCTACCTCAGTGAGCTCAGCGCGAGGGTCCATCTCCCCTATATATAAGGAGTAGTGAATGTAAAGGGACAGCTTACATTGTACACAGCTATTTCTATGAGTACCGTCACTACTGTTGAAATGATTGCCTCCAATTTTTGCAGGATAAAATAATAATTTTATCTTACGCCTCATTTTTTTTGTTCATAGGCATATCCCCAGAACCCCGAGATCAGATGATATGAGATCTTGTCATGCAACGCACTATCACAACGAACCATGTATGTACCCTCTGTTGGGCAATGCATAAACATTGTTTCCCGTGTTGGATCTGCATATCTAGAGGTGAATCCTTCATGGTGGTCCTTGGTTTCCGTAGATTCAGCCAATCATTTCCTTGTCTGCTGGAAGGAGGGATGTAGGAGTCGATTTGTAAATATGGGTAACTAATGCTTGCTCATATATATCCATGCCACTTCTACAAAAATATATAATAGAAACTATGTCATTTGGATGTAGCATGCATGGAAGCACACTTCAATGAACAAGCATTGCTTTATACTGAAGAGCAGGCAGACCGGCCCATACTTAAGCTCTATACCATGCATCTTGTTAGCAAGTGGGCAAAGATCCGGACATTCTGCTAGCTGACAGAGTAACCCACTAGGTCAACCCTTTGCTTCAAAACAAGATCCATATATTTTTTCTAGAAATTATTTAATTAGTCAACTCACCTTGCTACTTAAGGCATGATAGCTACATAACTTTATACTAGTACTAGTGGTAGTTTAAAAGAGAGTGGACTAATGGAGCTCGAGCTCCATGTAGCCCGATTTTTAAAAAATTCGAAAATGGCTTTTAAAAGTTTCAAAAAATTCGGGACAAAACATCTTGATATAGATAATGATGAGATCTACCAATGTGCAAAAAATCAATCCTAAAATCGTTGTATTTTAGGCTCAGGAAAAATAACAAATCTGCCAAAATTTCAAACTTTTGAACTGTGCACTGTTCACTAGATCTAGATCTATGGATTTGTCATTTTTGCTGAGCCTAAAATAAAATGAATTTCGGATTGATTTTTTGCACAGTAGTAGATCCCATAATTGTGTACATTAAGATTTTTTGTCTCGATTTTTTTGAAACTTTGAAATGTCATTTTCGATTTTTTTTAGAAAACGGGCTACATGGAGCCCGAGCTCCATTAGAGGTTTTCGTAGTGCAAAAGGTAAAAGTGGATGAATAGATATTGCGTACACAGAAGGCAAGCCCCACCTCTTGCATATTAAAGTGAGAAAATATAATACTCCGTCTATGTCGAAATATAGTCCATATCTTAGCTTTTCTAAAACTCAAATGGTATGAAGTTTGACCAAATATTTAGAAAAAAATGCTAACATCTATGCCATCAAATCAACATTATTAGGATCATTACGAAATACACTTTCTTATATTATATCTATTTGACATTGTAGATTTTGTTACATTTTTCTACATACATGGTCACAATTTACATTGTTTGACATTAAAAAAAACTAAGATGCACTACATTTTACCATAAAGGGAGTATAGATAATAAAATAATTGAAGATGTCACACTAAAATTTGGATGCAAGTGAGTAGAGTTGCAGCTCCCCTACCAGTTTTTTTAGGGTAAAGAGAGTTCCATTAGTTATGATAACATGATATTACACTTTTGGCCAATGAAATCGGCAATGTCGTGTGGAGCATGAAGTGTCCACACCAAATGTTGTCCTTTTCTCATTCCCATTTGACATAATTCATGGGCTAGCTTAATGTGAACTATCTTTTACATGGTGACAGTGCACATTTTCCATACTATGACAAATGCTCCTAATCTCTTTAGTCAGGGTGACCCAATTGCATGAAGTTTCATAGGTTCTTCAGGGCTTCAATGCTCACCGGGTTATCAGACTAGAGTATGACCAACATTTGAACTAAGTCTCTTGTGATCTTCACTCCATCAAAACCAACCCGAGATTAAACCTCAACAGCGCTACTTGTACTCGGTATTATTGCATGTGATATGTACAACACTAGACGCTGCAAATTTTTTCCAGTACACATATCACAAGGGCTCCTGTTTCAACCACAAAGCTCAATCTGATCTTTGCTCATCCATTGGCTCGTGGAGTTCACCCTCTTCTCGACAAATCTGCCCAAGTTCTCACTTTCACACGAGCTTCTTCAGCACACAGAGATGCCTTGACTTTCTCATCTACCTATTATCAGATTGGCAACAACTCTGCAAGGTGGCTCATCGGGAATTTCATCGTATCTTAAATTATGGTTCCACCCTTTTCATATATGGAATCATTTCATAAAGGTGTGACAGTCTCGACTACTAGAAATCCCCTTATTCCCGACGGTTAAATGTAATAGCCGACGGGCCGTCGGCTAATATTCTGATAACCGACGGTACCTACGATGACCGACGGTTACCATGAAACTCTCGGGTATGACTAACAATAACCGACGGTTTAATGCATTTACCGACGGGGAGAGACAAACTCTCGGGTATTAGTACAAATGGCCGACGGTGAAATTTAGTATCCGACGGCTCAAAAACACCTCTCGCGTATGTGCGTGAATGGCCGACGGTATATGTGTACCTCTCGGTTATAAGTGACAATATCCGACGGGAAATAGAAAGAACCGACGGTTGATATTCGTACTCCGTTATATGTTTGAATGGCTGGCAATACATAGTTGGCGATAGAGGATGCCCCTGGCTCCTCCACCCTGTCGTGATGGACAAGTCACTACAAAACAGAGAGGTGCTTAATGTGTATAGGCTTATAACTAGTTATCTCCTACATACGAGTTTTTTTTTAACTAGCTTTGTTAGGTCTAGGGGTGCTAAACACGGAGGAGCAAATATGTTTCTTCTCACAAAATTTATCAGCACCCCTTAGTAGTTGTAGTGTAAAGTAATGTGCTTTATGTATTAAAGAAATTTATTATATTATGTCAATTACATGAAAATTAATCTGAATGTAATGGAGAAATTATTAGCAGTGATTATAATTAACTTTTGCACCACCAAAAGGTGCACAAAACATGACAAAATAATGCGCCGTACGCCCGTACCTTGTGTGTACATGACACTAAAATTTGTGTCATCTACTAATCTACCATGGCGTTATTGGCAGCGGTACTCCTACCTTTTCCAGTATTTACCCGATTTCTATTATAAAATAAAGCAGATTTTAATCGTGGAAAGAAAATACTAGTTTTGCCGCTAAATTTTACTCCTTGCCCCGTTTGGCGCTCTTTCCAGCGAAAATTATGTGAAAATTGGTCGCTCGCCGCCCTCGGCCGACCACTCGGTTAAACTTGACCGGGTCTTCCGGTATCCCCCCATTCTTCTATCTTCTCATTCAATCTCAAGCTTCCTGCCTCCCCCGTGAAAACGAGATCCTCTTCCAGCTCCGTCTCCTGGATTCAAGCACATATCGCCTCCTCTTCTTCGATTGATGCCCAGCCCGCCTTTTGCCGACCTCCCCTAGATCGTTACCTCCAACTTCCTGTTGAAGGTGTAATTTGGCTAGCGAGATTGTATGATCGGCCAAATTAATTTAAATGAGTGCGGTTAGATTATTTGGTGACATATATATTTGGTCTTATTGTTTAGTTCAAAATGCAGCTCAATACAGATACTCATCGGAAGATCACATGAAAGAAGTCATTTACCAGGAACAATAATCTGAAGTTTTGCTTGCACCACCGAGAACATGTTTTGTGCAGATTCTAAGCAAGTCAAGTAAGGAGAGGTACAACCAGGAGATATCATATATCGCAAGAGCTGACATATGGTTATTATGGGATCATTATTATCTGATGTCATTAGCATCCTTGCCGGAATATTTAATTGTTTTCTGGAGGCTCAGCTATATTCGTACAAGTGTGACTTGTTTGAAGCGGTCGCGTAGTGCATAAACTAGATTAATTAGACGCATATATTGTAGGAGTACATGATAACCGAATCAAGGAGACATATTCGGTTTTAGTTTCGGAGTTTTCTTCGTGTACGTCAAGATATGCTGTCAAAGTCCTACGAGCCTATAAATAGGCCTCGGCCGAATTGACTAAAGGCCAGCAATCGAATCTATACAATACAGTTTACTACTTTTTATCATTATTCTCTTTTATCGTTCTTCTCTTCTATCGTTCTCTCTGCCATGCCCTAGCAGCCCTAGGGTTTGGTTGATCTTTGCCGCTTTGCGCTGAAAAGTGGTCGTCTCTCCTCCACGAAAGCGAGGGGATCTTTGCTGCTTTGCTCGGAAAGCATCCGTTCGTCGTCACGAAAGCACGGCGATTATCCTGGTGTTGCGCGGCAGTTTTGCGTGCCAACACAATTGGCGACTCCGCTGGGGACGAAGCATCGAGCGGTCTCCGGCCCATTCCTGCTACGTAAAGAGCGTCATCAAGAAGCTGCAGTCTACAACGGTAACATGAATTCTCAATCTTCTTTTGTAGATGCAAATAATTCTTATGCTGAAGTTGCTAGATTCTTTAATATGAATACTGTATCGGCTAGCCCTAATTCTTGCTATGTCCAAACTCCGATTCAAAATAATCTGCATCCTTCAACTTGTTATAATTTTAACAACTTGCAGCACGTATATTCAAATTCTCATGCATCGGTAGCCCCAGAAGTTCATATGCCGATGAACAACGTGATGAATTTAGTTAACCAATATGAAACACCTAATGTTACAAATTTTAATAACATACAAAATAATGTTTCACCCTTTTATTCATCGGCAAATAACTTGCAATTTTTTGCTTCACCTTCGCACATGCCGATGGACAGCGCGGCGTGCTATGGTACTAGTAGCTATTTGGCCAATTATTCCGAACCATCATATGTTACACCTTATGTTACTAATTTTTCAGCACCATATGCAACTTCAGATATCCATAATTCGGCTACACACCTTCACACTGCTTGCAGCCGAATAAGTGAGAATTCAATAGGAGCTCATGTGGCTTCATCTGATACTGTAGCATGTGATACACCCCCTAAACAACTGCAGAATTTCGATAACACCCAATTGTCATTGCCGAAAAATACTGAAAGATTTGAGGGGAGATCATCAGAGGAGTGGGCTGATTTATATAGGAAATCTTGTGAAGATCTTGCAAAAAAGCTTGTCAAAGTCAGAGCTATGGTAGCCAACCAACAGAAAAAGGTTGACTTGGTCAGTATGGCTAACTCGTCTAAGGCTGGGTTTGACAACACATGTGCCGAGTCAAATCAACAAAAGATGATTGACATGTCTGCCACGACCGACTTAGTTGAAGGCAAATATTTGGGTAAAGCTAAGTCGGACACACACACTGAGTTTGTCAACCCGATAGATACAAGCTTCGTTGAGCAAGAACATGGTGAACGTGAAACAACGGTGCTTGATTTTTCTGGATGTAAGGGAGCTTTCATGTTGCCCTCTGAATTCCGTGCCAAAAAAATTGATGAACATCCAAAGGAAGAAAATATAGCCGAACCTTCTTCGGTTGAAAAAGAGCATGGAACTAAAGAAGCACAAGATCCAGAAAAGAAGGAAGACAAGAAGTTGGAAGATCAAGAGGTGGAGCAAGATAATGTTCAGGTCGTGCAATCACCATACTGTCCTAATGTGATCGACTTTGAGAACAAGAAAATGCTTATTCGGTCAAATCAGACCGAGTCTGCAAGAGGGAAAAATATCGTTGTCGATGATAATGCTTCTCCGAGGATGATCAAACCAATAAATCCAGAAGTAGGAGTGCAGAAAGTTGATGAAAGAAAGCGAAAATCAAGTTCAAGACCAAAGCCGACTGTTAAACAATTGTTGGACAAATATACTTTGCGCGAGGCCAGCAACATGTTTAGTCGGTTTGGAGGAACTAAGCGTCTTAGGTCCCCTTCTCGACCAGGGGGGCATGAGCGTTGGCGAGGAAATTCGCATAACCAATTGTCTTATTTTGCAGTGGCGCCAACATATTGGAGTTGTGGTAGCGCACCACTTATGTACCAACAATTTCCTCCATGGAGCTTTAATCACTGGGCGCCATATTTTGCAGGACCATCAGGTCATTTTATTCAGAAATATATTCCACAGAGGCATGCCTTCAGACCATACCTGCATGAGAGAAATGCTCATTTCTGTCATGAGGCTAGGCCACGTGATGCTATTGAGATTCAGCAAAGCCAAACACCGATACGTAAAGAGGACGACAATATTTACAAGGGTGGTCACAAGTTTGTGTGGGTGCCGGTGAAGCGTGCTAAACCTATGCCAGTGAAAGTTTCAGATAATACAGATGATATTCGTGGTCCGAAACTTGGAGCATACCAGTCAGCTAAAGGTTATATTACTAAGCCAAAAATGAGTGGCTCAGTTCAAAGGAGAGTTGCTGGTATAGAAATAATCAGTGCAAAGTCTGAATCGTCCGGTGTGCATGCTGATGTGGTTATGCCAGGATGCAGTCAAGGGGCATTTGAGAATGTATCAGCAATGGGCGATGATGTACAACAACAACAACGTGGTTCCAATCTAGTTCAGAAAGATAGTATTAAGTTAGGTTGGCAGAGCGGTGGAAATAAAGTATCTACTGTATCTTCTCATATTAGTCAAAATATTGCTTCAATTGACACACGTACTAGTTCAGCTATAAGAGGCACTGGCACACATACGTACATGAGTTTTCCTCCTCCGCGTTCCAAGTCTAGCACTGGTATATCTACATATCGTGGTGAATCAAGCAGCATAGGCAAACAACGAATTAAAGTTGGTCACATATCTGATCAGCAGAGGATGTTCTCGGCCAAGGGAAAAATAGTTGCAGAACGAGCAGCAGTAAGTGAGCATAGGCCGAGAAACAGGGGTAGCAAAATTATGTATGTTGCACGAGGAGTAAAACCGAAACCTCAATGGTGCCTGGCGGCAACGGCGTAGCCAGGATTTGCTGACGCCCCGGGCCAAAAGCTAATGGCTAAAAAATTTCTTAGAAAATTTCTAACAAAAGGCAAGCAGCAAGTACCAACTATTCAGTACATGATACAAAAAAAGTACCCAGATCAAGTATTCGAATTTTTAACAAAGGTAATGCTCAAAAATTCGAATTTTTGAAAGCCATATAATGTTGTCTAGCTTTATTATGAGCACTGTCATGTTTACCAACATGGCGAGTAAGAACACTAGGCCCATCCTTCCATGTTTTAAACCCATTCTTCGTGAATGCTTCAATACCATAGTTCTCAACTCTTGGTTGCTTAAACAAGAAACAATAAAAGCAAAAGGCAGCATTTTTGGCAACACTATACTCCAACCAGCCACGATGATCATTGTACCAGTAATCATGAAAGCTTCTATAGCGATTTCCTACCTAAATCCGTTCATATGTATGATCAGTTGGTTGACATGGACCCCTGCTAATGTACTCCCTTCTAGCAATATCCCTAATTGCCGGATCCAAATTTTCAATTGGTTTTCTCAAGCCCGGATCTGATACAACATCACCAGGCCTAAGTTGAGCTGTGACATGGGGGATATTATTACTTGCTTGAGTTGAAGGGCCTGTTTCTGTGGATCCGGTGGTTTGTGCTGGGAAAAAATTATCAATTCTATTTCGTTTGTTCATCTTCTTTTCCTGTAAAATGTACACCGTAGCAACATTTACTAAACTGACAGAGAGCAATGCAACTACATAGCAACATTTAACTAGATATGAAATCTAAACGAATCGATGACAGATGACAGAGGACAAAGCAACAAGACAGGAGGCAACTTTGACAGGAGGGGATTACGGATTTGGGGGCGGATCCGGGCCGGGCAGGTTACCTGCTGGGTGCTGGCTGCTGCTGCTGGATTGGGGCGGCCGGGCGGGGGCTAGGTCGGGGAAGCGAGCCGCCGGGAGCACGGACGGAGGAGGGCGCCGGGCGACGGCGGCTGGGTCGCCGGACGACGAGGCGGAGACGGAAGGCGCCGGGCGCCGGCCGTCGGTGTCAAGCGGCGCGGCGGCGTGGGTCGGGGGGTCGAGAGTCGAGACGTCCTGGCGAGCGGCGACTGGCGTGGTTTCCTCGACGAAGTGGACTACTGGCTGGGCTGGGGCCAAATCCAAAGCTTTTCTGGGCTGGGCTGGGCTGCGCCCCAGGCCATCTAAGAAATATACCCTAAAAAAAATTCCTACGCCCCGAGCCGTGGCCCGTCTTGCCTGTGTCCCAGCTCCGCCGTTGCCTGGCGGGACTCACACATACACAGAAACGGCGGGTGCAGCGACTGCGAGCATCAGAAATCAAAGAAGAGATTGTTGAGAACAAGCGCACTGAATGCTTCAATCGAGATGGACCAATTATACCTCTGAAGATGACTTGGAAGGAGAAGCACATCACGACGGATGAAAATAGAAATATGGATGACACAGTTGTTGCTCAAAATTCTGAAAATAATATTAACGCATCTACTGATATGGATGTTGATCAAGGAGGATAATACGCCATGCATCTCGTTTACAGAGGCATCGGTTGATTTGCAACACGGTGAGATAATATGTTTGACCGATGCTAGTGTTAAGTGGCCACAATGACGTAATAAAGATTATCGTTTCGGAAAGAGCGATATGCATGAAAGAAGACGACGGGAAGGAGTACATATTGCATATCTAGGCCGTCGCTTGCTCGAAGCCAAAAATCGGTATGTGTTTACTGAACAATAATGCATGTACAGTAGTTCCACATTATCTACTTTCCTAGTATATTTGTATAACAACCGATTATTAGTGATTGGATTGCATGAAAATAGA
Organism: Dactylis glomerata; assembly: GCA_007115705.1. Classification (NCBI taxonomy): domain Eukaryota; kingdom Viridiplantae; phylum Streptophyta; class Magnoliopsida; order Poales; family Poaceae; genus Dactylis; species Dactylis glomerata. Next base: position 10,069,719 of record QXEO01000553.1, read on the forward strand.
ATATCACTTTACATATAAATCGCTGCATGCTATTAGCGATATTGCCAATTTCATTGTTTTAATTTTACCCAACAATCTTGTTGATAAAACATCGGTCTGTGTACAATATCTTTGTACAAAAAACATAGCCAATCTGAGTATGAAGCTTTACAGTTTGGTTTACAAAATTTGATAGACATGGATGTAAAGGATATAGATGCTTTTGGGATTCGCTTATGGTAAGTGCAACAAATTAAAAGCGAATTTCAGTATTTTGTTGGATTACTAAGTAGCTACTTGAACCGATGTTTAGTTACAGTTAAGTCTCCTGATATGGGTCACTTTTCATCAAATAGCTAGAGGATAAAATTCTAGAGCTAATTGCTTAGCCCAGCAAGCATCTGGTTAATACATTAGCAAAGGAAAAAAAAATCATATTACAAAGACCGATGCTAGCTGTTATATATAGAAAGTGACACCGTCACGGATATTAGATTTGTACAGCCTGCAACTGTTTCTGGTTCAGTTCAGCTATTAGCATTATGCTTCAAAGAGTGTTCAGTACACGTTGCAGCTAGTCTTGGTAAAGAGGACCAGCTAGTAGTACAGGACAATCAAGATTCGGTACCTGATCAACCACAACCGAATCAGAAATTAATTTAGAACCTGGAGACCGGAGAGTTCCTCTGATTAATTATTTGAAAGATCCAATTAAAACAGGAGATAGAAAATTCGGCAAATGATCGCCGAGTTGGGAAGGTCCATATAGAGTTGTACAGACTGTCCATGAAAATTCATATTTTGTACAGAGTTTGCAGGGAGAGAAGTTGTGCAAAGCTCTAAATGAAAATATTAAAGAAGTATTATCCTAGCATGTGGCCATAGGATTAATGATACTATGGCCGATATCTTATTTGAAATATCGCCCTAAGTAGATTTGCCGATGTGTTATATGAACATCGCCTTCAGGAGAACAGAAGGTTTGGCCGATGTATTCTTTGAACATCGCCCTAAGAAAATATATGGCCGATGAGATGATCAACATCGTCCTAAGGTACTGTTATAGTGTTTTTGATAAATACCTTGTACCAAAAACAGGGGGGCATGTGTTGAAGGTGTAATTTGGCTAGCGAGATTGTATGATCGGCCAAATTAATTTAAATGAGTGCGGTTAGATTATTTGGTGACATATATATTTGGTCTTATTGTTTAGTTCAAAATGCAGCTCAATACAGATACTCATCGGAAGATCACATGAAAGAAGTCATTTACCAGGAACAATAATCTGAAGTTTTGCTTGCACCACCGAGAACATGTTCTGTGCAGATTCTAAGCAAGTCAAGTAAGGAGAGGTACAACCAGGAGATATCATATATCGCAAGAGCTGACATATGGTTATTATGGGATCATTATTATCTGATGTCATTAGCATCCTTGCCGGAATATTTAATTGTTTTCTGGAGGCTCAGCTATATTCGTACATGTGACTTGTTTGAAGCGGTCGCGTAGTGCATAAACTAGATTAATTAGACGCATATATTGTAGGAGTACATGGTAACCGAATCAAGGAGACATATTCGGTTTTAGTTTCAGAGTTTTCTTCGTGTACGTCAAGATATGCTGTCAAAGTCCTACGAGGCTATAAATAGGCCTCGGCCGATTGACGAAAGGCCAGCAATCGAATCTATACAATACAGTTTACTACTTTTTATCATTATTCTCTTTTATCGTTCTTCTCTTCTATCGTTCTCTCTGCCATGCCCTAGCAGCCCTAGGGTTTGGTTGATCTTTGCCGCTTTGCGCTGAAAAGTGGTCGTCTCTCTCCACGAAAGCGAGGGGATCTTTGCTGCTTTGCTCGGAAAGCATCCGTTCGTCGTCACGAAAGCACGGCGATTATCCTGGTGTTGCGCGGCAGTTTTGCGTGCCAACACTTCCCTCCACACACAGCCTATCTCCCGGAGAAGCGGCAGATCTGAGAAGTTCGTCGCCTTGCGCCGCCGGTGGAGCCAGACTCGTCGCCCTTGCTGCACAAGATGTAAGGTCTGAGGAGTTTGTCATACCTTTTACAGTATGTAATCTCTCTGCCGTTGCATCCCATCATGTTGTCCTGGCCCTCCCTCTGCATATGCGCCCCGCAGTTCGTGAAGGCAAGTGTTATGCGTAATTCCATAATTCATCTGTTACTTGGTTGTGTAAGGAAGTGATTCACGGAGATTGGTGTGCCAAGTACTCAAGTCGATAGAATATATTCCTCTATATTTTGGTTTTGATCCACGAGCCTTTTTTTTATTGACAAACTTGTTGTTTGGACGAGCACATGTATCTATCTGGTTCAGGCTGGATGGTTCTGAGCCTCTACTACGCGGAGCAGCTGAAAGGTCTTGGTTCTAATTCGTCATATAAAATTTGTTTTATTTGTTTTGTTACGCTGGATTGGTGGTCTGATGATCTGATGGCAAATTGATTGACTCTATTTCCCCATCTAAAATAGGTTTATGACTGTACTGTGTTTTAGAATTTAGTCCCTCATTGAAGATCTAGGACCTGGTGCTTCCATTCAGAAAATTACTATGTATTACCATTTAAAATGAATTTGTGCATGCTATTGCCTTGAAGAATTGCTCTTAATTTCTATTGTTTCGATTTTTTTTGCATGACTAACTTATCCAACATATCCATGACCAAAATGTTTTTAGGTAGTAGTAAGAATATTCTTACGTAGCAGTAGTAGGTACTGATACTTCTAGCTGAAATCAATCAATTGTTTCTAGGACATGAGCTAACAGTTGTACCACTGACATATTGATGAGTTCTGTTTCCTAGACTAGACTCCAAAAATTCTCATTTAGTTTACTACCTTATTAAGGCAGGTATAAGTTAGGCACAGATGTGAACTTCACTCACTCTGATTCAATGCTTGATCAATTATTAAGTTCTGCAGTGCAGATCATGTGGCATCCATTTCCTTCATATTATTTGATAGTGACATATCCTGATGTAAGTTTTCCTTCTTTGATGCTCCTAGATCGGGTAGAATTGTAATTGGCTGTATGTATATGTTCATATGCTTTGGTAAAATACATACTAAATCGGATTTTCATCCCAGATTTTTTGCTTTGTTCTTACCATTGTAATTACCTTAGTCAAATCTTAGTATCCATGTTGTTCCTTTTTTCTGACAAAAATTGAGCTGTTACTCAATCAACTATTACTTTCTGTTCACATTGAATGACACAATACATGATATGATAGTTACATAGTTCAGATTTGTGTAGAGAATAAGAGATGCCTTAGCCATCTGTTTTAGCACTGTTGCACATAGGCACATAGCATACTACAAACATGAGTGGACTGATGAACATGACCTGGCAATCTCAGAATCACTTGGAGGCACCTTCACTCGCATATAGATCAACTAATCTAACACTGCAATATTGTATGTACACTGACATTATGGTGTTATGGTCATGTGAAGATGCTAGGACGTGATTAATTCATATGCTGCATGTAGATAATTACAAAACCATTAGGTCTCGCTTATGTAAATCAACTAATCTACAGTGCATTTTTTTTATCTCTTTCGTATAACAAGTCTTATCATTTATTAGGGAATGCAATACTGGAGGAAGTCACATTCCTTAGAATGACCATGATATTAATGATGATGAAGATGACACATATGCCAACATGGTAGATTATGTCTATGGCGAGGGTGATGATGGCTATGGCGATGAGCGTGATGTTATCTATGGCTGGTGAGGGTTGGTGATCAGTCTAATGACCTTTAAGTGATACAACACAGAGTTGTTCTGAAGTTTGGGAAATTTTACTTATACAAAATGTTTGGACCATTATACTTAGTTACTATTTTCTTTTGCACGACACTTTCTAGATGTATCATATACATTATGAGGTTATGCTAAATATAATATATGTACTTTGGTCATGTGTGTAACTCTGAGATTTTTATGAAATCTCAATATTCTCAAATACTACCTTACTGAATCGCATTATTGTTTTGCAATGCTCTACCGTGAAAGCAATCCATGAGCCGTGATTAATGGTTGATGTGATGGTATGGTAGAATAATATTAAAATACAGTTGTAAGCACAATCGGTAATCACAGTATTCGGCCATCCTCTTGTTATAAGTAAGACCGACGGTTTAAATTTACCGTCACCTATTGAAAACCCGACAGTAGGCAATAACTATTGGAAAACAAATACTCGAGGGGTACCGTCAGTTATAAGAATTGTGAGGGCACTGCAGGTGGCTGGTGACTAAATCATGCCCGACGGATCACCGTCGGTTTAGTCCCGTAGGCAAAGACATTAACTGACCGCACCGTCGGCTATAAGAGTAATGGCCGACCGAGCATAGCCGACGGGAGATTACCGACGGTAGCTCGTCGGTTATACAAATATCCTACGGTGAACTCAAATAGCCGACGGTAATTGGACCCTCGGCTAAAAGGTAATATCTTGTAGTGGCTCCACCATATAGCATCCAGGGGCGGATCTCTATGGGCTCTCCCTGATGCACATGCATCAGGGTCAAAAGATTTTTTTTAGTAGTATTTGTGAGGTTACAAAGGCAAATGCATCCGGGTAGTCTGAGAAATGTGCATCATGAAGGCATAATTTAAACTAGCAAAGCTACAAACTTGAACGTGCATCAGGTTGAATTTTTCTCTAGCTCCGCCCCTGATAGCATCAACATGTTTGCCTTCACGTCGGTTGACATGGTATTGATTAGGATCATGAGTCAGTCTTTTCATGTCTACTAAGAGTTTATCTCGTCCGTTATCTCTCACACTTTCCTCATATCTGATCTTGAGCTCGGGCTATCATGCAAGATATTGTCGCATGAAATCCATCTCTTGGAGTCTGGCCACACAGTTTACACAACTTCACGGTCTCGAGTTTCCTAATCCATTTGTTCTTAAAATTCGGTATAACATCATGCTCTAACCATTAACAAAGTTAAGGGTTTTAGGCTGCACCTTTGGATTCGAAAGCATCTCCCATATCTTCTAATACCTTCGATCCAAATTACCGGATTCAAGTATGTTTGTTTTTCCCTAAATACCCTAGTTTTTTTCAAATCCATGGGAAGAATGCTAATGGTACAAGATCACTGCAAGAGAGACTTTGTTTAGTTATTGCTTCACCAGACCACCAGTTGTTTCTTTTGTTTTTTTATCGGTGAATGGAGATAAGATTGGACTAAAAGGTTTCACTTGCAGCTGAGCAAAGATATTTATAGGATCATAAAGATAATAATAAAGTCACATGTAATATATGTCATGATAAAGGTAAACGATGTAAAGCAATGATGCCTCCAAAGGATACCATGCCCCTACAACACACATCATTGATCTATTATTCTACCATTGCCCCTAAGCATCGTTGGGCAAAAATAATATTTAGGTAAACGGAGAATAGCCTTCAGATCAACGACTTGCTTAGTACTCCCAAGATACCAACTACACATTTGACCATGTGCCAACTCTCACCACACCAGTATCAAAGTATGTGAATCACCACATACCATTACCTTCATACCATTATCTAACTCGCAAGACATGGGTACCTGACAAGTCTGAAGATTGGGATACAAAGATAACAACTACAGGGATCCATATAACATAGTACACAATATCTCAATGATAAAATAGATAAGAATTTGTTGCTGCGAAGCTAGGCCTCAGCCCGTGAGGTCTACTCAAACATGATTGAATCAACAATCATAAACATTGTATTGAAGATCTTGAATAGATGAGTAGTAATATTCTTAAAATGCCACCAATCGCAATGAAATCAAATTACAAAGTTAGCACGTAGTGGGGATGGTGATGGAGATGATGGAGAGGTGATGGTGACAGACCTTCGGTGTTGATCTAACTTGTGGCGGAGGCATGGTGTTTTCTTTATGCTCTCTATCTAGGATGACCTTAGACCCTTCACGATATATACTGGGTTTGACGATAGAAAGTCACCTATAGCTGGTACGGTCATCCGGTACTGGCGAGGAAGACCGTACCACTGGTCGTTAAATCTAGTGATCATCTTCGCAACCTAGTTGACTTTTGTGAAGTTTCTAGCTCGTAATTACCCTTTAATTGACTCTGATTTCCTTCTTAAAATGCCCATTTATGCATAGAAATAAATAAAGATAGGGATTTGCACATCTATGCCATGATTAGTGATTAGCAGGGGTATAGAGAAATATTATCATCATTTTATGAATAATATAAGGTTTAAACGATAATAAAGATGAGTGTTTTTACCACTCATCATCTTCCCATATATGTTTGGTGCATCACTCGCTTCTTGTGTTGCCTTATGACAATATCAAGTGAGCATTTGAAACCAAATTTATTTGGATACTTTAGGGTCAGCTAACATGTTATCCTTTATCCATTAACATATCATCGTAGCAAATAGTGGGAGAAATTTTCCTGGTGAAATTTTTTCATAGGGAATGAAGCCAAACCAAATAAAGGTCTATCAAGGAATGTTTCAAATCACAAGCTTGGGGATGCCTTGGGAACCCCTCCTACAAGAACACAATCTCGAGTTGCAACTCTTCAAACATTGTCTAATTTATAGGGTTTTTTCAGTTGCATCACTACCTTTAGAATAAAGACTACCTATAGTAGTACTTTTTATTAGTTCACCTTTTACCTATTGAAATAAAACTTTAAGAAGAAGTAGGATGCGTAAAATTTGCGAGAAGGGGAGAATAGTTACAAGGCAGAAAGTTTGGTTGCTTCTAGTCTTATGTATAGTGCTTACTGTTGAGTACATAGTAGTTGAAAATTGCAAGTGTTTTATTTAGTAATACGTATTCTTGCCTCAATATTATAGGACCTCTAATTTATCTTGCACTATAGGAAATGGGCCATACAAATGAACATTGTTGCAATGCTTCTTATGGAGGTCGACTTTCTCCTCTTGCTAGCCTTCCACATACTAAGCATATTGTGCTTATGCTTCGAAAATCCCTTGAGCCAACTTATATTTTACATGTGTTGGCCATATGCGCCTATATATATGTAGCAAAACCATGTCATCCCAAGTAAATTTATGCATATTTCTATGGACTCTAGATTCTGGGTACTATTGCTTGTGTCTATGTTTATTCTTAGAGAAGTTGTGGTAGCATCTTGATCTTTCATACTAAACGTGCTTACACCCAAAATAATGAGCATGAAATTCGTGCTTGTTTGAAAATACAAGAGAATGGTGTAGATTGTCTCAATTGAGAAACCGCAATAGGTTTCCTAGTCCCAACCAAACCAGTGAAAGATAGTCCTCCAAGAAAGTTCAAGTTTGGCAGGCAGTAGAGGATTTGTTTAGTTATGGTGTGTATATGAAGGTGGGGGAATACTAGTAGGAAAAGGCTTATACACACACGGCTTACTCATGGCACACCATTATTTCACTGCGCCACTACAAGTTACCCTTGGTGCACTGAGGCCTGTTGCGCCATGACTATGCAAGTACCTGTGGCGTACCGAATATTCTGTGCGCCATAGGTAAAGGCAGGCGGGCCAGCTCCGTGTGTGACACACCTAGGATTGGCGCACTTAAATGGGTGCACTATGGGTACTTCCATAGTAGTGGTGCACCCATTATCAGTGCACCACAGCTAGGAGTGCGCACCCCCCTTGTGGGTCTCGATCGCGTCAGTTTTCAAAAAAATGAACAAAAATGATAAAAGCTTTGAATTTTAAAATCCTTTAAGATGTTGTTTTGTTTTGTAATCTAGTTGTTAGGAAAAATAACAAACATGAATTTGAAATCATTTTGCAAAAAATATTATGCTCCGGTAAAACAACCATAACTTTTGCATATGGTCGTTTGAGTTTTTCAGAATCCTCAAATTCAAAAGGAAAATAGGGTTTTTGAACGTTAAAAATTTCAGAAGGGCATCACTCACTCATGGCACACCCCACAATGGTGTGCCACAGGTAGCAACATATCTAGATGTAGATCCAACGGCTCCCAGAGTTTGCAATCAAACACACATCCATGTGCTCCTAAACGGAGGCATCTGATTGGTCGAGAGGGGACTCACACAGATCCTCTCTCTCTCACCCACTTCTATTTGTTCCTCCTCATCCTATCTCTCTCACCTGCCTCTATTCTTTCCTCTCTCTCACACACACACACACACGAGCATGAAGCTCCGATGAGATCCTCCACCGATGAAATCCTCCTACGACGAGCTCCTTCGATGAGCCACTCCTCCTCCGACATGCACGGAGCTCCTCTGACGAGCTCCGAGTCACGGATGGATCTCCTCCACTGAGACCCGACGAGCCCCTTCTTTACCTCATCCTTCTCTCGGATGAACGGATGATATCTGCTCCCCGTGACTACAGCCCCTGCCTCCCCGAGCTGAACGAGGCGGCACAGCCGCCTTTTTTTTAAATTTCCCAAGTTACATATGGCGCATCGCCCCGGTGCGCCACCAATAAGTACTCGTGGCGTACCAACCCATGCGCCAAGGATAATTATTATCGGTGGTATGTTACTGGTGGCGCATTGATGCGGCACGGTGTGTTGATATAAATCACCATCCAGTTGGGAACCCCAAGAGGAAGGTATGATGAGCACAACAGTAAGTTTTTCCCTCAGTAAGAAACCAAGGTTTATCGAATCCAGGAAAAAGCCAAACTCCAGAAGGTGATGCTTGCTAGCCTAGTGACACTCCAGCAAGGGCGCCGTTAATCAATACTTGTTAGCGCGTCTTCAACTAGTAGCAACGCAGAACCTGCACACAACACAACCAAGAACTTTGCTTCCAACTTACGATGAGGTTGTCAATCTCATCGGTTTGCTGTAAACAAAGGAATGAGCGTATCGAGTGGAAAGCAATAGTAGTATGCAAGAATGTAAACAGTGCGAGTAAAGTAAATAGGTGATAGCAATATAAAGGAAATTGGACTGGGGTCCACAGTTCACTAGTGGTGTCTCTCCATAAGATAAATAACGACATGCTGGGTAAACAAATTACAGTTGGGCAATTGATAGAATAAATATAACGTGCATATGTTGAGAGGATCACTATGAGATTTACTCTAGGCATTACAACAAGATACACAGACCGCCATCCAACTGCATCTATGACTAATAATCCACTCGTGGGGAATCATCCGAGGACCCCTTGAGTATTAAGTTGCGAACAACAGATAATTGCATTAAGCAAAGTGTGTAATGTAAACAAAGCATATGCCCTTGGACATAAGAATGTTGTTTTCTCCCTAGTGGCAACAGCACATCTACAACCTTAGCGGTTTCTGTCACTCCCCCAGATTAAATAGAGGCATGAACCCAACTATCGAGCATAAATACCCCCTCTTGGAGTCACTAGTATCTACTCGGCCAAGATAGCTACTAACAACGGAGAGCATGCAAGATCATAAACAACATAGAGATAACATAAGATAATATTCAGCACATCAACTCAATCATAACACCAATATTCATCGGATCCCAACAAACACAACATGTAGAATTACATAAAGGTAGTCTCGATCATGTAAAGCTGCTCACGAGATCTAAACATGAAGCACATGGTGGAGAAGACAACCATCTAGCTACTGTTATGGACCCATAGTCCAAGGTAGACTACTCACTCATCGCGCCGGAGGTAAGCATGGCGATGAAGAAGACCTCCGGTGGCAATTCCCCTCTCCGACAGGGTGCCGGGAAGAGCTTCTGGACCCTCCCGATCTCGGGTCGACGACGGCGGCGGATCGCGATGTGTTTCTAGAAAATTGATCGAGTACTTAGGTTTTTCCCGTCGGGGGGTCTTTATAGGCGAAGGGACAGCGTCAGAAGTGGACCGAGGCGGTCTCACACATAGGGGGCATGGCCAGGGCCTGGGCCGCACCGCCCTACTACATGGTCGGCTCGTGGCCCCTGTCCGTCTCCTCTTCAGTCTTCTGAAAGCTTCGTTAAATATCTGGATGTTTGGCTTTTGTTTCATCCAATTCCGAGAATATTTCCTGTGTAACTTTTCTGAAACACAAAAATAGTAGAAAACAGGGAACTGGCACTATGGCATCTCGTTAATAGGTTAGTTCCGGAAAATGCATAAAAATGCCAGGAAGTGTAACAAAACGCTAAGCAAATGGTGTAAAAACAAGCATGGAGCATCAAAAATCATAGATACGTTTGAGATGTATCAGCATCCCCAAGCTTAACTCCTGCTCGTCCTCGAGTAGGTAAGTGATAACAAAGAAATAATTTTTGAGGTGACATGCACCTACACAATCTTGATCATCTATGTAAGCATTGTGTGCTGGGATCAAAAGAACTTAAAACATGGGCATGAAAGATATAATCTTGATAGAAGAAACTTAGCAACCATGTTATAACATAAAGAAGAACACAAACGAAAGATCATGAAAATGAAACAATAAAAGTCAAACGTGTGTTCAAATCATAAGGAAAAACATAGCAAATGGTTTTCAGCTTGTCCTTCATGAAATAGCAAAATATAAATGCATAGGCCACCTTCAAGTTTAAGAGGGCGACTAGATACAAATAATTTAAGAACAAGTGAAACCAAAATCATGAATCAATCAATGAAAACTTTGGGACAATGCACATTACACTAATAATGACAACTATGCTCTCTTAGACAGTGCATAAAGGTAGAAGGTGGTGACTCAACATAAAAGTAAAAGAAAGGCCCTTTGCGGAGGGAAGCAGTGATTAAACATGTGCTAGAGCTTTTCATTTGTAAAACAGAGAGATAAAAATTGGGTTTTGAGAGGTGGTTGTTTTTGTCAACGACTGGCAATGGGGTTCTTACTATCTTCCATATAAAAATGAAGCAAGTTTTTGAGAGAGAGATTGGCACTTTTTGTGCTCTTTTATAAAGCTTGGCACTCCTCCCCACCTTTTTCCTTTCTCAAACCATGGCTAATCGATTCCATCGGGTGCCCACCAACATTCACATACCACGGAGGAGTGCCTTTTTTCTTTCTTTTTTCTCTTTTTTTCTTTTTGGAATAAACAATATGGAAGATAGCAAATCCGACCACTACGTCCCCATGAGCTAAAAACAGTGTCACAAAACGAGAAGTATTTTGAAGGTTTTTGAAAGGTAGCACATGAAAATTTACTTGGAATGGCTTACAAATACCATGCATAGGAATTTATAGTGGACACAATGGAAAACTTGGTTTTTAGGAGTTGGATGCACGAGTAGAGCTCATACTCAGTACAAAATGAGGGCTAGCAAAAGACTGGGAGCGACCAACTAAGAGAGCAATAACGGCCATAATCATGCAAAGCGACAAAGCAACATTAAAAGAAGCATAAGATGGCATCAAAAGTCAAAAACTAAATGATCGTAGAGGCTTATGGCGACTTTGTATGAGTCTAACATGTGTAAGCATGCGCCAAGTCAACCCACATAAAGCATCAAGGAGAAAACCAAAATAATGCTTCCAAATAATAAAAACAATGCATGATTTTTTTTAAGGCTCATTAAGCAATCTCAGTCATTTGAGACAAGTCATGCTACAGCAAAACCACTAAGCATACTATCAAAAAGACATCAAGCATGACATGCAAAAGCCTAGGCCGCAGTCTACACAAGCTCCTTTTTGTACCACTTTTTTGTATGAAACTTTTTCTCTTTTCTAACACCATTCGAACCTTTTTAAAATAACTTTTTTGATGAATACCAACATGGACCAGAGGTCATAATACACCTTGATGCAAATATATAGCAAGATCTGAACACAAATCAAGGCGAAAAACGAAAGCTAAACGCAGTTCTAGAAAAAGAGAACACTCGTTGAACGATAAGAGTGAAAAATGGAGTGTTCTTGGCAAATGAAAAGCAAGGCAACTTCTCCAAAAGGAATTTGTTGGGGTCCAACCATTTATTGCAGAAAACAAAACTAAACAAAACTTAAAACTAAAACAACTGACGCTCCAAGAAAAATGCATAGTGCATGAAGCAATAAAAATATAGTGTGTTTGAAAGGTGACCTAATTTTGCCGATGAAGAAGGGGTGCCTCGGGGGCATCCCCAAGATTTGACGCTTGTACCTCTTGGATATTTCTTGGGGTGCGTGGGCATCCCCAAGCTTGAGCTTTTATCCATTCTTCAACTCATCTCATCATTCTCCAATCCCTACACTTGAAAACTTCCTTCATACAAAACTCAACATAATTCTATTAGCAACATTAGTGTAAGCATAACAATGAATCAACCCCTTTTTGCTTCAGGTTTCAACTCAAAACCACCACATATAAGTTATATACTACTGTAGCAACTTCCCCAAAAGTTTCATGATCAAAAGAACTCAAAAAGAAAGCGATCGAGCGGCAAACACAAATAATGGCAGAAATCTGTCAAAACAGAACAGCTGACAAAAGTCGAATTTTTAGAGGGTTTTCTGTTGCTCAAATAAAAAAAGTGTAAAACTAATGAAAATTTGGATATAACCTAGGTCATATGCACAAGAAATCGCAGGTCCAAAAGATGTTTCGAGAATTTTCACAAATTTTTACGATGCAGCACCGAAATCAGTTTCAGGACAGCAACATCCCCAAATCTTACCTCACTCAAATTAGAGGCTTCTCGTGGCACAAAAATGAAATAAAAATGATAAGGAGAGGTCATTACAGTAGTAATAACTTCCAAGACTCAAATAAAAGAAAAAGAACTGAAAGTAAAACATTGGGTTATCTCCCAAGAGTGCTTTTCTTTAACGCCTTTGAGCTAGGCGCAGAAAGTGTGAATCAAGTAACATCAAGTGATGAAGCATCAAGCTCATAATTTGCTCTAAGAATAGAGTCAAAAAGTAATTTCTTCCTCTTTCTAGGGAAGTGTTCCATACCTTTCTTGAGTGGGAATTGATATTTGATAGTGCCTTCCCTCATATCAATGATGCCACCTACAGTTCGAAGAAAGGGTCTTCCCAAAATAATAGGACATGAAGCATTGCATTCAACATCCATGACAAGAAAATCAACGGGAACAAGGTTATTGTTAACCATAATAAGAACATCATTAATCCTTCCCAAAGGTTTCTTCTTAGCAACATCAGCAATAGGAACATCATAATAACACTTTTCAAGCGGTGGTAAATCAAGCATATCATAAATTTTTCTAGGCATGATAGAAATACTAGCACCTAGATCACATAAAGCATGGCAATCAAAACCATTAACATGCATATCAATGATGGGTTCCCAACCATCTTCTAACTTCTTGGGAATAGAAGCTTTTTGCTTCAACTTTTCATCCCTAATTTTCATAAGAGCATTGGTAATATGCTTAGTAAAAGCAACATTTATAGAACTAGCATTGGGACTCAAAGCAAGCTTTTGCAAGAACAAAATAATTTTAGATATATTGCAGCCATCAACATCAAAATCATTAAAGGAAATAGAGCTATCATCTCCCACACTCCAAAAAATTTCAGCACTCTTTTGAGAAAAAGTTTTGGCAGTTTTGGGCTTTTTAACACAAGGAGTGGGAGTTTTCTCTACACCAATCAAAGTAAGAGGATTACTAGCATTTGGAGCAACATCATTAGAGGTAGTAATTGAAAGAGCATTTCCCTAATAAATGTATTTTGGTGTTTGTTAACAACATATGGTGAATTAACCATGCTATTAAGGTTCTGCAGATTTTCTAGGTTGATTCAGGATCTCGCGGAGGTGCACGCCAAAAAGGAAGAAAAGATCGGAGCCCGTAGTCCAGTAGTGGGTTTAGGGCTTAGTTGTCTTGTAGGGTGCTTCGCGAAGGTGGAAATGGTGGAGATGGGATCCACGAAATGCTGCTAGTGCATCTTCTAGGGCGGAGACCCCGGCCCTGCTCGTCGGAGACTCCGGTCTAGGGGTCTCGCCCTGGCAAACCTCAAAGTGGGACAAGTCAGATGCCAGGCCGGAGTTGGGCCGGAGACTTTCTGTCTCTGGCCGGAGACTCCGGGTCGGCAGGCTGAGGCCGGAGACTCCGGTCCCCAGTGGCCGGAGACTCCGGTCTGTCTGGCTGGTTTTGGTTTGCGAAAGGGCTCGGATGATTCAGATGCCAGGCCGGAGTTGGGCCGGAGACTTTTGTCTCTGGCCGGAGACTCCAGCCCTGGAGTCACTTAGGGCGGAGACTCCGGCCCTAGTCGTCCAGCAACGGCTACATTTCGTGGAGGACTATATAAAGCCTTCTTCTACCTCTAGAAGTGGCTGTGGCTTCCACTCTCTCTCCTCCATTGTTGCTAAGCTTCAAAGCACTAGATCTCTCTCCCTAGCCAATAGAACTCAAAGCCCTTTTGGGATTTGAGTTAGAAGACCTAGATCTACACTTCCACCAAGGCGATTTGATTTCCCCCCTCGTTTTGTTGAGGGTCTTGTAACTCGTGTGTTCATCGGATTCCTAGCTGGAAGAAGCCGTCCTCCAAGCTTCTTAGCGGCGGCGTCCGATCCACCGACGTCCATGCGGTCACCGCCACCATGACTACTTGTGTCATCCTCCTCGTCGCCATTGCTACTTCCGGCGTCGTTGCCATCTTCGTCCTCTTCGGCCTCGAAGTCATATTCGGACTCTGGATCCGAGTCAACTTCATCGGCCGCACCTTCTTCGGCCTCCGAGCCAACTTCATCGGCCGCAGCTTCTTCGGCCTCCTCGTCGGACCCGCTCAAGTCATCGCCAACCCGCCAAAACTTTAGGTTGGCTTTTCTTGCTTCTTCTTCGACGCTCATGGGCCGAGAAGGGCCAGCCCCGACGTCTTTGTCTCCGCTCGACATGTCGGCACTTCATACAAAATATGTAATAATTTAATTAGTACAATAATTAATTAAGCTAGAGTCGACCAAAAAATTCGGCATGACCTTTGCTGTTTTTTTGACCTAGGAGTGCCCATTTGTCAACCGAAACGGAAGTAAATCGACATTTTGGGAGAAATGGGCAACTCATTTAGAAATAACCTGCAGCACGATTTGTTCTGAACCAAATATTCTTATAAGCGTGAATAAGAAGCTCAGCAATAAACGTGAGCAATAGTCACTTTGTTTTTGATTCGAAGGAATGAATACAAAGCCCAGAGCAACTAACTCATGCAAAATGTAACCATTAGTTTGGCTCCATCTACTTTCCCGTACAACGTCAAGCAACTGGCAGTAATATTGTGGTTTTCAGATCACAGCTATATCTACTTTCCCGTCATCATCATAGCCTAATAGTCAAAAACCCAGGACCTTCAGAGTTTACAGTAAAAGCAATTCTACATTCTAAAAATTAGCAATTGGTTACAGCAAAATTGAAATATTTTGCAAGCATGACATGTCTTGGCCACGAAAGTAGCAGCACGGATTTGGATCGGCCCTGGGAGCCATGGTTCAGCAAACGCAACTCACGTTACGATGCCATGGGCACGGGAAAGAAGAAACGGGGGGCTTACAGTTGCGGTAGAAGTTGTCATAGCCGGCCCTATCCCCGTCGCGGAGCTCGAGCGCCTCATAGATCCCCGTGGCCGGCCGGCGGTGCTTGCTCCTCCTCGGCTGGCGGTGCTTGCTCCTCCTCGGCCGGCGGCGCTTGCTCCTCCTTGGCCGGCGGCTTCGAGCGGCGACGGCGGCTTCGACCGGGGGCTTCGTGCGGGGGCTTCGAGCGGCGGCAGTGGCTTTGACAGGCGGCGGCTAGGGTTAGCAGCGTCGCGAGATCGGGCTAGGGTTAGCAGCGGCAGAGAGCTCGATCGGGGAGGAAATGGGGAGAGGAGAGAACTCTCGGCCGGCGAAGCGTTATTTGACTAAGTGTCAAATATGCGTGGCGCATTTTGTGCAATATGCGCCACGCATATTTGACACTTAGTCAAATAGCACGAGCACATGGCATTTGACAACATTCGGTCACTAGCTCACTGGTAGCGTTCTCTGTAGCCAGAAGGGGGATCCAGGGTTCGAACCCTGCTGGTTGCCCTCACACCTTTTTTTAAATTGTTTTTTCACAATTTCTAACAAATACAAGTTACTTTAAAATAATAGTTTGTAATAGTTTTAAATTATTTTTTCACAATTTCTAACAAATACAAGTTACTTCAAAATAATAGTTTGTAATAGTAAAAAAACACAAACATCGTCATGTCACATCTTTTTCTCACTTCATTTGCGAGTATCATAATAGTTAGTTTATTCAAAAAACCACGAATATATATCGTCGTGTCACACGAACATCGATATCCATACACACACGTACAAATATTATGATAGTCTATATAGTTTCGAGTAAACGCATGCATACACAAAAAATGTCATGATCTCG
The DNA here is from genome assembly GCA_007115705.1 of Dactylis glomerata. Lineage (NCBI taxonomy): Eukaryota > Viridiplantae > Streptophyta > Magnoliopsida > Poales > Poaceae > Dactylis > Dactylis glomerata. The sequence goes on from QXEO01000553.1 coordinate 10,085,989, forward strand.
ATTCCGCGCTAGCTAGCTAGAGCTAGCGTCGCTTTGCAATCTTCTTGCCCTTCTTCCTCGCGTTTGTTGAATACTTTAGGCCGGGAATGTTGAGGTTTCTTCTCGTGAACGGACGACCTTTAGTAGGTAGGGTGGTCTTCCTTCTTCCTACGGCGGTCGGCTTGTCGAAGTACTTGTCGAATTCCTCTTCGATCTTTGGATCGCCGTTCTTTTCTAAGTCTTGGTCGTTGGCGGGTCCTTCCATTCCGATGATGCTCCTCTTGCCCCTCCTCACGACAACACGGCTTGGCTTTGATGGGTCGGTGATGAAGAAGCATTGGTCAACTTGGCTCGCGAGTACACATGGCTCGTTTTTTGTGGAGGCGTTCTTCGCGGAGGCATCGGGTATAACCATGGTTACTCCTGAGTTCTGATATTCGCTACTCCTGTCCCTTTCCTCGGTGTAGAATCTGTATCCGTTGATGTTGTAGGCCTGATATGTCCTCATGTTGTGCCCGGGGCCCTGTGATAATGCAAAAATGAGTTTTTCATCCTTCGTAGAAGGCGTTGACTGCAGGCCGTGAAGCTTTTCCTTGAACCAAGCCGTGAAGCTGGAGTTGTGCTCTCTTGTTACGTCTCCCTTCTTCCTCGGCCGACCTAGGTCAATGAACTTCTGCTCTACAAAGCTTTTGTGCTCCTCCACCCAAGGGTCAACCAATTCGATGTGCTGTAGCGCGACGAGGTGTGCCCGGACAAAGTCAGGGCGTCGACCCTTTGCGCCGACATGCAAGGCGCGAAAACCCTCGCGGTGACCATATCCGGCAAGCCTACTAGTTATGCGTGGCGCATATAGCAATATGCGCCATTGATAAGTCTGCCACCTTTTCAGAGGTGTGGGCCCCACTAGTTATGCGTGGCGCATATAGCAATATGCGCCATTGATATTTTATTTATCAGTGGCGCATATTGCTATATGCGCCACGCATAACACTGGCAGGGGTCAGGCCAGTGGGGCCCAGGTGGGTCCCACAGACTTATCAGTGGCGCATTATGCATAATATGCGCCACTAAAGGGTCAAATATGCGTGGCGCATATTGAAAATGCGCCATTGATAAGTCAAGATATTTTGTCGACGACCCTTCTGGTGGGTCCCACAGACTTATTGGTGGCGCATTTCGGGCAGAATGCGCCACTAGTAAAAAATATATCAGTGGAGCATATTTGATAATGCGCCACTAGTAAATACTAGTGGAGCATATTGATTAATGTGCTCCACTAGTAAAACATCTATCTATAAGCCTTTTCCCACTAGTGTTGTAACTCGTGTGTTCATCGGATTCCTAGCCGGAAGAAGCCGTCCTCCAAGCTTAACTTTGTGTGTAAGAGCTTGGTGGGCCTATTGGGAGCCTCCAATTGAGTTGTGGAGCTTGCCCCAATACTTTGTGTAAAGGTCTCGTGCCGCCTTCAAGGGCATCGCTTAGTGGAGCGTGAACTCGCCTTTGTGGCTTGTTCACCGGAGAATAGGGTGAGCCTTTGTGGCATTGGTGGCCTTTGTGGCGCCACACCTCTCCAACGTAGACGTACTTCCCGTAACAAGGAAGGAACTATGGGAATACATCCTTGTGTCTTCATGTCTCCATTGCGGTTACCTCTATCCTTTACTTGTACCTTTACCTATATTGTTATTGCTAGCTTGCTTGTCACTCTAGGTAAATTCACTTAGTAGCACATCTAGAGAATTTACCTTCTTGTCTAGCCTTAACTTGAAAAGAAGTAAAAAAATTGGGTAGCTCCTATTCACCCCCCTCTAGTCGCTCATATGATCCTTTCAATTGGTATCAGAGCATGGTCTCTTATTCGGGCTTAACCGCCTAAGAGTATGGGCAAGACTATGGGTGAGGATAAGGGTAAAGAAACTCCTCCCGAAGATACTCCTCCATCTATCTCTTCCTCTTCAATCTCAAGTGAGAAGCATTTGGCGTCCTTGGACACAATGCAAGCCTCTATGAGATTGGAGATGAAGGCTATGTTTGAGGAATATTTTGGAAAGAAACCTTCCGGGCCCACCGACCCAAACACCACACCTAATGTGGAACTCTCCTTGGCTAAGGTGAAGCCACCTAACAATGGCTCCACCTCCGCCGAGAATAAAGGTTCCCCTCCTAAGGAAAATGATGGTCCGGCAAAGGGTGCTTTCATTCCACCTCCTAACACTTACTCCCCTCCGCCGGTCCATTATCCTATGCCACACATTAACAACATGGGATCTCCTCCTAAGCTTGATTCTCGCAATTTTATTAAATGGCAAGGACTAATGAAATCTCATATTTCTAGCTCTTCTACTCATTTGTGGAGGGTCATACAAAATGGCTTTTCACCTCATGATCCTCACAACTTGACCGGAAGGGAAGAAGTTGATGAGCAACTCAATGCCACCGCCAAGCATCTCCTTCAACAAGCCATGCCGGATACTCATGCGGCACACATCAACAACTTGAGCACCGCCAAGGAAGTATGGGACTATCTCACTATGCTCTTCATTGGGAATGAGAGTATTCGGTCCTCCAAGTTTGATGAGCTCAAGAGTGAAGAGATGGATTTCATCATGCGAGACAATGAGACTCCCGATGAGATGTACCAAAGGATCTTGGCTCTTGCAACGGCCTTGACCGGGTTCGGGTGCAAAGACAATGGTGATGACTATGTCAAGCGTATGTTCATTACATCCATCAACCCAAGAGAACCCATGCGGTCCGAGATAATCCGTTCAAGACCGGATTTTGGGAGTATGACCTCAAATGAAGTTCTTTGCGAGTTCACCGCCTTGTCTATATTCAAGAAGAACGCAGAAGAGACTAGAGCTCGTGTTCTTGCCGGACAAGGAGTTCACAATCTTGCTCTCAAGGCCAAGGTGGTGTCCAAGCAAGGTGAAGGAGAAGAAGAAATATATGAAGAAGAGTGTTGGTCTCCGGAAGATCTCAAGTTTGCACTCCATGAACACTTGGCTCTCAATGCAAATGCTTTTTGGGATGCCAACAAGCACAAGACGAAGGGATTCAAGTTCAAGTCTTCTCCAAGGAAGGGTGGTGACCCTAAAGTGAGGCATTGCTACAATTGTGGAGGAATCAAGCACTTCATCGCCGAATGTCCTTATGAGAACAAGGAGGACAATGAAGGCCGGCTCATCCCCAAGCGCCGGTCATCAAAGTTCTACCCATCCAAGAAGCATGGGAACAAGGACAACAAGAAGAAAGGAGAAAGGGTGTTGGTGGTTCATGAGGAGTATGACTCCGGGTCCGATGATGATGACTCCGTTGATGAAGAGAATGGAGAAATGGCCGCCATTGCCATTGTCTCCACTCCACCTACATCCCTCTTCAACTCACAAAATGAGAACGCCATCATCACCACCCACAAGTGTCTTATGGCCAAGGCCTCGGAGGTAACATCATCACCTACTCCTTCATCATCTCATTCCGATTCTACTTCTATGGATGATGTGAGTAGTCTTAAGATTAAGAAAGAACTAGTTTCTTGTGATGAATTTCTTGCTAACATGAAGGGGCCAACCAAGATATACTTTGAGACACTAATGTGTGAAATAGGTGATGCCCATGACACTATCAAGAAGAAGGAGGAGTTGGAAAGATTAGCCGCTGATGATATCGGCTCTCTATCAATTGAGCTCGAAGAAGAGCAAAACTTGAGAGTCTCTTTAGAGGAGAAATTGTTGGGACTAGAAGAGTCTCATAATCTAATCTTGTCAAAACTCACTAAAGAACGTGACCATGCTCTTGCTATGGTCAAGTTGCTTAAAAATGAGAAAGTTGAATTTGACGTTGGTCATAATGATTTTCGTGAGAAGTTTAAGAAGCTTGAAGAAGCCCAGAAGGCTTTGGAAAGCAAATTCTCTCATCTCACCAAGATTCGTGAGCAACTTCAAATTCAACTAACTATTGAACAATCTAAAGTCCCACCAATGCAAGTTATTGAAGTTCCTTGTTCTTCTAACTCTATATGTGATCATAGTGATATCATTGAGGAGAACAATAGGTTGAAGGCCGATCTTGCTAAGGGCCTTGCTACTTGCATTCAAGGAGAGAAGAATCTCAATGATCTCTTGAACAATCAAAGAATGTTCAAGGGTAAGGAGGGCCTCGGATTTGTTGCCGAGTCCTCAAAGAAAGGGGATCTTGGTTTGGTGGCCAAGCCCTCAAAGAAGAAGAAGAAGAAGAATAAGAAGAACAAGAAGAAGTCAAAGCCTGCTGCTGCTCCTACTCCTCATGTCCCTTTTGATATTTGTTACATAGAGGAGGAGTGGGAGGAGCTGAATGGAAAGAAGAAAATCGAGGAGACCGGAGTCTCTGGGTCAAAGGGTTTGGAGTCTCCGGCTAGTTCATCTAGCCCGGAGTCTCCTCTCCCAAAGGCCAAAGTCTCCGGCCCTACTCACAATGATTTTGCAGGAAAATATAACCCTCATTATGTTCTTCTTAGGGATTATTATGGTGATGTCTATGCTAAATATGTTGGTCCCTATGATGGTTACATTGAATATGCTATTTGGGTACCTAAGATTCTTGTGACTAACAAAAGAGGACCGATCCAAAAATGGGGACCTAAAACCAAGAATTAATCTCTTGTAGGACATTACTTCCGGAGGAGAAAAATGGATTATTGATAGTGGTGCCACAAGCCACATGACCGGAAGCAAAAATATTGTGGAAGATCTAAAGCCGAATACTTCAAATGTCACGGTCTCATATGGTGATAAGTCATCCTCTAAGGTACTTGGTTTTGGTAAGGTGGTGATCACTCCGGACGTGTCCCTAGTGATTGTCATGCTTGTCAAAACCATTGGTTATAATTTACTTTCCGTTCATCAACTTGCTACTATGGGCTATGCCACATATTTTGATGTTGATATTGTGGTCGTCATGTGGAGTAAGTCTCTCAAGGTTGCCTTTGTTGGGTATGTCGAAAATGGCTTGTATGTGGTGGACTTCTCGGAGAAACCCACTATGGCCGCGATATGCCTAATTGCTAAGGCCGACGTGGGATGGCTTTGGCATCGCCGGTTAGCCCACGTCAATATGAGAGCTTTGCAAAATCTCTACACCGGCGGCCACATACTCGGACTAAAGGATGTTTCTTTTGCCAAAGATCGTGTTTGTAGGGCATGTATTGAAGGGAAGATGCATGAAACAAGCCATCCGAGCAAGACTATTATCTCTTCCAAGAGGTGCTTGGAGCTCCTTCACATGGATATCTTTGGACCTCCCACTTATGCAAGTCTTGGTGGCAAGAAGTATTGCTTGGTGATTGTCGATGACTATTCAAGATACACTTGGGTTTATTTCTTTGAGTTCAAGAGTGAGACCCAACAAACCGTCAAAGACTTTGCCACCGAAGTTGAGCGTCAATTCAATACCACCATATTGACTATAAGAAGTGACAATGGCACCTTTTTCAAGAACTACTCCCTAAATGAGTTTCTTAGTGATGCGGGTATCAAACATCAATATTCCGCTGCATATACCCCGCAACAAAATGGAGTTGCCGAGAGGAAGAACTGGACTCTTATGGATGCGGCAAGAACTATGTTGGCGGAGTTCAAGTCTCCATACAACTTTTAGGCCGAAGCTATTAATACCGCATGCCATGCCACCAACCGGCTTTATCTCCGCAAGAACTTGAACAAGACTCCCTATGAAATACTTACCGGGCAAAAGCCCAACATCATGTACTTCCGGGTATTTGGTTGTAAGTGCTTCTATCTCAAGAAAGGTGTTCGTTTGTCAAAATTTGATTCTAAAGCTATAGAGGGTATCTTTGTTGGTTACTCCACGGACTCACATTCCTATGGGATCTATAGCAAGTCCACCGGGCATGTTATAGAGACTTGTAATGTGAGGTTCGATGAAGATAATGGTTCCTTTGTGGGACAAAGTGGTGTTCATGATGTAGGTGACGAAATTCCTCCCCAATCCATAAGAAGAATGGGTGTCGGATTCTTCCAGCCCATTGAGGGACACCTTTTGGCCAAAGGAGAAGGACAATGCTCTACACAAGTGGAGCCTTCACCTGCTGAACACCCACAGGACATTGACCAAAGACAAGCTGCGCACCCTCAACCTCAAGATCATCCCACCGAGCAATCTTGCCCGGAGTCTCCGGCCCCTGCGGTCCGGACTCTCCGGCCTATACCGGAGTCTCCAGGATTGGATACCGGAGTCTCCGGGGTGATCAAGGCCTTGATGAAGATCCTTCGGAATTCCGTGGCTATGGGCCACTTGATGATCAAGGCAATCCAACTGGTCAAGGCGAGGACCAGAACAGCGATCATGAAGATGATCAAGTAGTCTCTCAAGAACCTCCTCTTGAGGCTCGCACTCGCCGTGAGAAGAAGCTTGAGTCCATTCTTCAACGAAGAAGCATATCCTTGGAAAATGTTGTTGGGAGTGTTCGTAAAGGTGTCTCCACAAGGAGGCAACTTTCTAACTTTAGCTCTCATCATGCTTTTGTCTCTTGTGTAGAACCCAAGAAAGTTTATGAGGCGCTTGAGGATCCAGATTGGCTTGATGCCATGCATGATGAACTCAACAACTTCGAGCGCAACAAAGTTTGGACTCTAGTAGAAAGACCCAAAGATTGCCGTAATGTCATTGAGACCAAGTGGATCTTCAAGAACAAGCAAGATGCAAATGGCATTGTCATTCATAACAAGGCAAGATTGGTGGCTCAAGGTTTTTCCCAAGTTGAGGGTATTGACTTTGGTGAAACTTTCGCTCCCGTTGCCCGTCTTGAATCCATTCGCATCTTACTTGCATATGCATCTCATCATAACTTTAAACTTCAAAAAATGGATGTTAAAAGTGCATTTCTCAATGGTCCCTTAAATGAATTGGTTTTTGTGAAGCAACCCCCGGGCTTCGAAAACCCTAAGTTTCCTAACCACGTTTACAAACTTGATAAGGCGCTCTATGGCCTCAAACAAGCCCCACGTGCGTGGTACGAGCACCTTAAAGAGTTGTTGGTTGATCGTGGTTTTGAAATTGGGGTGATCGATCCCACTCTTTTTACTAAGAAGGTCAATGGGGAGCTTTTCATTTGCCAATTATATGTTGATGATATTATATTTGGTTCTACTAACAAAGCTTTCAATGATGAGTTTGCTAAGCTCATGACCGACAAGTTTGAGATGTCTATGATGGGGGAGTTAGAGTTCTTCCTTGGATTTGAAGTCAAACAATTGAAGGGAGGGACTTTTGTGAACCAAGCCAAATATACCCAAGACATGCTCAAGAGGTTCGAGATGATAGGAGTCAAAGGTGCAAAGACTCCCATGCCAGCAAAGGTTAATCTTGATCTCGATCCTAATGGTAAAGAAGTGGATCAAAAACTCTATAGATCCATGATTGGTTCCTTGCTTTACCTGTGTGCATCTAGACCGGACATTATGTTAAGTGTGGGAGTTTGTGCATGTTTTCAAGCCGCACCAAAAGAAAGCCACTTAGTGGCGGTCAAGTGAATCTTTCGATATTTAGTGAATACCCCTAACTTTGGTCTTTGGTATCCAAAGGGAGCAAGTTTTGATCTTGTAGGTTACTCGGATTCGGATTGGGCGGGAGACAAAGTGGAACGGAAATCAACCTCTGGGGCTTGCCAATTTCTTGGTAGGTCTTTGGTGTGTGATACGTCTCAAACGTATCTATAATTTTTGATGCTCCATGCTTGTTTTTACACCATTTGCCTATTGTTTCGTTACACTTTGTGGCATTTTTATGTATTTTCCGGAACTAACCTATTAACGAAGTGCCACGGTGCCAGTTTCCTGTTTTCTGCTGTTTTTGTGTTTCAGAAGTGATACACAGGAAATATTCTCGGAATTGGACGAAACAAGTTCCTGAAGACTTATATCACGGGGAAGCTTCCAGACATCCGAAGAAGAGATGGAGGAGGGCCACGTGGGCCCCACACGCACAGGCGGTGCGGCCAGGCCCCTGGCCGCGCCACCCCTGTGTGAGGGGGCCTGGTCCCTCCTCTGACATCGCCTCTTCGCCTATAAAGACCCCCCGACGAGAAAAACCTAAGGGCCCCGATCAGTTTTCCAGAATACATCGCGATCCGCCGCCGCCGTCGACCCGAAGATCGGGAGGGTCCAGAAGCTCTTCCCGGCACCCTGCCGGAGAGGGGAATCGCCACCGGAGGTCTTCTTCATCGCCATGCTTGCCTCTGGAGCGATGAGTGAGTAGTCTACCTTGGACTATGGGTCCATAGCAGTAGCTAGATGGTTGTCTTCTCCACCATGTGCTTCATGTTTAGATCTCATGAGCTGCCATACATGATTGAGATCACCGTTATGTAATTCTATGATGTTGGTTTGTTGGGATCCGATGAATATTGGTGTTTATGATTAAGTTGCTGTACTGAATTATATCTTTTGTTATCTCTATGTTGTTTATGATCTTGCATGCTCTCCGTTGTTAGTAGCTATCTTGGCCGAGTAGTTGCTAGTGACTCCAAGAGGGGGTATTTATGCTCGATAGTGGGTTCATGTCTCTATTTCACCTGGGGGAGTGACAGAAACCTCTAAGGTGGTAGATGTGCTGTTGCTACTAGGGAGAAAACAACATTCATATGCTCAAGGGCATATGCTTTGTTTACATTACACACTTTGCTTAATGCAATTATCTGTTGTTCGCAACTTAATACTTCTAGGGTGTTCGGATGATATCCCCGGGAGTGGATTATTAGTCATAGATGCAGTTGGATGGCGGTCTATGTATTTTGTTGTAATGCCCAGAGTAAATCTCATAGTGATCTTCTTGACATATCACGTTATCTTTATTCTATCAATTGCCCAACTGTAATTTGTTTACCCAGCATGTTATTTTATCTATGGAGAGACACCACTAGTGAACTGTGGACCCCGGTCCTATTTTAATCATATTGCAATCACCTGTTTACTTTTCCCGCACTGTTTACTTTACTCGCACATTACTACTGTTTTCCACTCGATACACTCATAACCTTTGTTTCAAGCAAACCGGTGAGATTGACAACCTCATTGCAAGTTGGGAACAAAGTATTTGTTTGTGTGTGTGCAGGTTCCACAACACCTTCAGTCGTCATCGTCTCCCTTCTCCTGTTCGATAAACCTTGGTTTCTTAATTGAGGGAAAACTTGCTGCTACACTCATCATACCTTCCTCTTGGGGTTCCCAACGGGCTGGTCATTCACCACGCACAAGGACAGTTTGCTCCCACATCAACTTGGAGTAGCATCTACTTTTCTGGCGCCGTTGCCGGGGAAGAGAGAAGACTTCTGCGAGGGGAGTTCTTCGCACACACATTCTTTACTTTGTTATTTGTTTTGCTTTACTTTATTTTATTTTACCTGCATTGCTTTTTATATCAAAAACCCAAAAAAATTTAGAATCCTTGGTAGCTGTTTTTACTTGTTTACTTTCGTTTTGCTGAAATGGGTACTCCTGAAAACACCAAGTTGTGTGACTTTGCTAGCACGAACAATAGTGACTTTATCTGCACTCCTATTGCACCACCTGTTCCTGCTACCACCTTTTATGAGATCAAGCCTGCTTTATTGAACCATGTTATGAAAGAGCAATTTTCTGGTGCTAGTACTGAAGATGCTGCAGCTCATCTCAACAATTTTGTTGAGCTATGTGAGATGCAGAAATATAAGGATGTTGATAGTGATATTATTAAGTTCAAGTTGTTTCCTTTTTCTTTGAGAGGAAAGGCTAAAGATTGGTTGCTGTCTTTGACTAAGAATAGTATTGATTCATGGGCTAAGTGTAAGGATGCTTTTATTGGTAGATACTATCCTCCTGCTAAGATTATAGCTTTGCGCAGCAATATTATGAAGTTTACTCAGTTTGATAATGAACATGTTGCTCAAGCTTGGGAAAGAATGAAATCTATGGTAAAGAATTGTCCCACTCATGGACTGACTACTTGGATGATTATCCAAACTTTTTATGCAGGACTGAATTTTTCTTCAAGGAACCTACTTGATTCAGCTGCTGGAGGCACTTTTATGTCCCTTACCTTGGGCGCCGCATCAAAGCTACTCGACAACATGATGGTAAATTATTCCGAATGGCACACCGAGAGAGCTCCACAAGGTAAGAAGGTAAATTCTGTTGAGGAAACCTCTTCCTTAAGTGATAAGATTGATACCATTATGGTTATGCTTGCTAATGATAGGACTCATGTTGATCCTAATAATGTTCCTTTGGCCTCTCTGGTTGCCCAAGAAGAGCAAGTTGATGTGAATTTCATTAGAAATAACAATTTTAATAACAATGCTTATAGGAACAATTTTGCTAGTAACAATTATAGGCCGTATCCTTCTACCAATGGTAATGGTTATGGTAACTCTTATGGTAATTCCTACAACAACACTAGGGCCGCGCCCTCCGAGCTTGAGGTAATGCTCAAGGACTTCATCGGTAAACAAACTGCTTTTAACAAGTCTGTTGAGGAAAAGTTAGGCAAAATTGATATTCTTGCTTCTAAAGTTGATAGCCTTGCTCATGATGTTGAACTTCTGAAATTAAAAGTGTTTCCTAATGATGTGAATGTGAGCAATGTTGTTGCTGCCGCTAATGCTACCCAAGTTGGAATTGATGAAAATATTAGATTGTTAGCGGAATTGCATGCCAGGTGGGAAAGAGAAGATGAGATGGCTAGAGAGATGAAGGTATGTACTATTACTACCTCTAATGATGTTGCTCCTACTGATAGCAACCCTCTTACTTTGATTGGTGTAGAGAAAACTCCCACTCCTTGTGTTAAAAAGCCTAAAACTGCCAAAACTTTTTCTCAAAAGAGTGCTAAAATTTTTCGGAGTGTGGGAGATGATAGCTCTATTTCTTTTAATGATTTTGATGTTGATGGCTGCAATATATCTGAAGTAATTTTGTTCTTGCAAAAGCTTGCTTTGACTCCCAACGCTAGTTCTTTAAATATTGCTTTTACTAAGCATATTACCAATGCTCTCATAAAGATTAGGGATGAAAAGTTGAAGCAAAAAGCCTCTGTTCCCAAGAAGTTAGAAGATGGTTGGGAACCCATCATTGATATGCATGTTAATGGTTATGATTGCCATGCTTTATGTGATCTAGGTGCTAGTATTTCTATCATGCCTAGAAAGATTTATGACATGCTTGATTTACCACCGCTTGAAAAATGTTATTTTGATGTTCCTATTGCTGATGTTGCTAAGAAGAAACCTTTGGGAAGGATTAATGATGTTCTTATTGTGGTTAACAATAACCTTGTTCCCGTTGATTTTCTTGTTATGGACGTTGAATGCCATGCTTCATGTCCTATTATTTTGGGAAGACCCTTTCTTCGAACTGTAGGTGCTATCATTGATATGAGGGAAGGCACTATCAAGTATCAATTCCCATTAAAGAAAGGTATGGAACACTTCCCTAGGAAAAGAAAGAAATTACTTTTTGACTCTATTCTTAGAGCAAATTATGAGCTTGATGCTTCATCACTTGATATTACTTGATTCGCACTTTTCTGTGCCTAGCTCAAAGGCGTTAAAGAAAAGCACTCTTGGGAGATAACCCATTGTTTACTTTTCAGTACTTTTTCTTTTATTTGAGTCTTGGAAGTCATTACTACTGTAATGACCACTCCTTATCTTGTTTATTTCGTTTTTGTGCCAAGAGAAGCCTCTAATTTGAGTGAGGTAAAGATTTGGGGATGTTGCTGTCCTGAAACTGTTTTTGGTGCTGCACCGTAAAAATTCGTGAAAATTGTCTGTATATCTTTTGAACCTGCGATTTCTTCCGCATATTCCCCAGGTTATATCCAAACTTTTCTTAGTTGAACACTTTTTGATTTGAGCAACGGAAAATCCCTCAAAAATTCGTCCTTTGTCAGCTGTCCAGTTTTGACAGATTTCTCCCAATATTTGTTTTTGCCACTTTATCGCTTTCTTTTGAGTTCTTTTTGATCATGGAACTCTTGCGGAAGTTGCTACAGTAGTATATACTTTATATGTGGTGGTTTTGGGTTGAAACCTGAAGCTAAAAGAGGTTGAATATATTTTATGCTTACGCTAATGTTGCTAATAGAATTGTGTTTAGTTTTGTATGAAGGAAGTTTTCAAGTGTAGGGATTGGACAATGATGAGATGAGTTGAAGAATGGACAAAAGCTCAAGCTTGGGGATGCCCATGCATCACCCCAAGAAATATCCAAGAAGTACAAGCGTCAAAGCTTGGGGATGCCCCCGAGGCACCCCTTCTTCATCGGCAAAAATCAGGTCACCTTTCAAGACACTATATTTTTATTGCTTCATGCACTATGTGTTTTTCTTGGAGCGTCAGTTGTTTTAGTTTTCTTAGTTTGTTTAGTTTGTTTGTTTGCTGCAATAAATGGTTGGACCCCAACAAATTTCCTTTGGAGGAGATGTACTCGTTTTCATTTGCAAAGAATGCTCTAGTTTTCACTCTTATTAAAAATCGAGCATTCTACTTTTTACGCTACTGCTTTTGGTTTTCGTTTTCGCCTTGATTCGCGTTCAGATCTTGTCATATCTTCTCATCAAGGTGTATTTTTGCCTCTGATCTTTATTGGTTTTCATCAAAAGAGGTGTTTATAAAAATTTCAAATGGTGTTGGAAAAGAGAAAAAGCTTTGTGCAAAATAGTAGTACAAGAAGGAGCTTGTGTAGACTGCAGCTTAGGCTTTTTCATGTCATGCTTGATGTCTTTTTGATAGTATGCTTAGTGGTTTTGCTGTAGCATGACTTGTCTCAAATAACTGAGATTGCTTAATGAGCCTTTGAAAAAATCATGCGTTGTTTTTATTGTATGGAAGCATTATTTTGGTTTTCTCCTTGATGCTTTATTTGGGTTGACTTGGCGCATGTTCACACATGTTAGACTCTTACAAAGTCGCCATTAGCCTTCATGATCATTTAGTTTTTGACTTTTGATGCCATCGTATGCTTCTTTTAATGTCGCTTTGTCGCTTTGCATGATTATGGCCATTATTGCTCTCTTAGTTGGTCGCTCCCAGTCTTTTGCTAACCCTCGCCTTGTACTGAGTATGAGCTCTACTCGTGCATCAAAGTCCTAAAAGCCAAGTTTGCCATTGTGTCCACTATAAATTCCTATGCATGGTATTTGTAAGCCATTCCAAAGTAAAATTTTCGTGTGCTACCTTTCGAAAACCTTCAAAACACTTCTTGTTTTGTGACACTGTTTTCAGCTCATGGGGACGTAGTGGTTGGATTTGCTATCTTCCATATTACTTATTCCAAAAAGAAAAAAAAGGGGAAAAAGAAAGAAAAAAGGCACTCCTCCAAAGAATGTGAATGTTGGTGGGCACCCGATGGAATCGGTTAGCCATGGTATGTGAAAGGAAAAGGTGGGGAGGAGTGCCAAGTTTTATAAAAAGAGCACAAGAGTGCCAATCTCTCTCTCAAAAACTTGCTTCATTTTTGTATGGAAGATAGTAAGAATCCCATTGCCAGTCGTTGACAAAGACAACCACCTCTCAAAATCAAGTTTTATCTCTCTGTTTTACAAATGAAAAGCTCTAGCACATGTTTAAATCACTGCTTCCCTCTGCGAAGGGCATTTCTTTACTTTTATGTTGAGTCACCACCTTCTTTCTTTATGCACCATTAAGAGAGCATAGTTGTCATTCTTAGTGTGATATGCATTGTCCCAAAGTTCATTGATTGATTCATATTGTTGGTTTCACTTGTTCTTAAATTATTTGTATCTAGTCGCCCTCTTAAACTTGAAGGTGTCCTATGCATTTATATTTTGCTCTCTTTGAAGGACAAGCTGAAAACCATTTGTATGTTTTTCCTTATGATTTGAACACACGTTTGACTTTCATTGTTTCATTATCATGATCTTTTGTTTGTGTTCATTTACATGTTTACAACATGGTTGCTAAGTTCTTATTGTCATGATTATATCTTTCATGCCCATGTTTTAAGTTCTATTGATCCCAGCTCACCAATGCTTGCATATATGATCAAGATTGTGTAGGTGCATGTCACCTAAAAAATTATTCTTTTGTTATCACTTACCTACTCGAGGACGAGCAGGAGTTAAGCTTGGGGATGCTTGATACGTCTCAAACGTATCTATAATTTTTGATGCTCCATGCTTGTTTTTACACCATTTGCCTATTGTTTCGTTACACTTTGTGGCATTTTTATGTATTTTCCGGAACTAACCTATTAACGAAGTGCCACAGTGCCAGTTTCCTGTTTTCTGCTGTTTTTGTGTTTCAGAAGTGATACACAGGAAATATTCTCGGAATTGGACGAAACAAGTTCCTGAAGACTTATATCACGGGGAAGCTTCCAGACATCTGAAGAAGAGACGGAGGAGGGCCACGTGGGCCCCACACGCACAGGCGGCGCGGCCAGGCCCCTGGCCGCGCCACCCCTGTGTGAGGGGGCCTGGTCCCTCCTATGACATCGCCCCTTCGCCTATAAAGACCCCCCGACGAGAAAAACCTAAGGGCCCCGATCAGTTTTCCAGAATACATCGCGATCCACCGCCGCCGTCGACCCAAAGATCGGGAGGGTCCAGAAGCTCTTCCCGGCACCCTGCCGGAGAGGGGAATCGCCACCGGAGGTCTTCTTCATCGCCATCCTTGCCTCCGGAGCGATGAGTGAGTAGTCTACCTTGGACTATGGGTCCATAGCAGTAGCTAGATGGTTGTCTTCTCCACCATGTGCTTCATGTTTAGATCTCATGAGCTGCCATACATGATTGAGATCACCGTTATGTAATTCTATGATGTTGGTTTGTTGGGATCCGATGAATATTGGTGTTTATGATTAAGTTGCTGTACTGAATTATATCTTTTGTTATCTCTATGTTGTTTATGATCTTGCATGCTCTCCGTTGTTAGTAGCTATCTTGGCCGAGTAGTTGCTAGTGACTCCAAGAGGGGGTATTTATGCTCGATAGTGGGTTCATGTCTCTATTTCACCTGGGGGAGTGACAGAAACCTCTAAGGTGGTAGATGTGCTGTTGCTACTAGGGAGAAAACAATATTCATATGCTCAAGGGCATATGCTTTGTTTACATTACACACTTTGCTTAATGCAATTATCTGTTGTTCGCAACTTAATACTTCTAGGGTGTTCGGATGATATCCCCGGGAGTGGATTATTAGTCATAGATGCAGTTGGATGGCGGTCTATGTATTTTGTTGTAATGCCCAGAGTAAATCTCATAGTGATCTTCTTGACATATCACGTTATCTTTATTCTATCAATTGCCCAACTGTAATTTGTTTACCCAGCATGTTATTTTATCTATGGAGAGACACCACTAGTGAACTGTGGACCCCGGTCCTATTTTAATCATATTGCAATCACCTGTTTACTTTTCCCGCACTGTTTACTTTACTCGCACATTACTACTGTTTTCCACTCGATACACTCATAACCTTTGTTTCAAGCAAACCGGTGAGATTGACAACCTCATCGCAAGTTGGGAACAAAGTATTTGTTTGTGTGTGTGCAGGTTCCACAACACCTTCAGTCGTCATCGTCTCCCTTCTCCTGTTCGATAAACCTTGGTTTCTTAATTGAGGGAAAACTTGCTGCTACACTCATCATACCTTCCTCTTGGGGTTCCCAACGGGCTGGTCATTCACCACGCACAAGGACAGTTTGCTCCCACATCAACTTGGAGTAGCAGTGTGTTGGTCATCTAAGAAACAAAATTGTGTGTCTCTCTCTACCATCGAAGCCGAATATGTAGCCGTGGCAAGTTGTTGTGCACAACTCTTATGGATGAGGCAAACTTTAAAGGATTACAGTGTCATTTTTGACAAAGTGCCTCTTTTATGTGATAATGAAAGTGCAATCAAGATCGCTCACAACCCGGTGCAACACAACAAGAAGAAGCATATTGAGATTCGTCATCATTTCATTCGGGATCATGTCAACCGTGGAGATATTGATCTATCTTATGTTGGCACTAATGAGCAACTTGCCGATATATTCACGAAGCCTCTTGATGAAGCAAGATTCCGGGAATTGAGGCATGAACTAAATATCATTGATTCAAGCAATGTGGCTTGACCTAGGTGCATTTACTCCCATACTCTAACGTGTGTGTTGTTATAGATGTGGGCATGGAAATAGGGGGAGTGCGGTCCTAATTTATTGGGCTATCCCTCCTCCCATAATGCCAATAGTAAGCGTATTGTTCTATCTTGTCATTTGTGACAATTTTGAGCTTAATCGATGAGTCTAGGTTTTGGGCCCAAGATATATCTTCGCGGTGCCATACCTATATACTCATACATGGTGGCCTTTGGCCACCGACCTCCTTAGTGGAGGAGTTTCTCATTTGATTTTATTGTCTTATTCTTTTTCTATGGGAACATGCTCATGTTTGGTCTTATTTGGTTTTATTTGCATGTTTCCAAACATGAGCATTTTGTACCACACAGTGACATTGTTTCCATCCCAAGCCTATCTCATCCTCAAACATTCTGAAACTCTAAATGACATGTCCTTATACACTATAAATGCTGATCTTGTCATGGGGGGCCGGAGACTCTGGGGTTTACAGCCCGGAGACTCCGGTGGGCCGGAGACTCCGGGGTAAGTACCGGAGACTCCGGTCAGGCGGTTTCGAATCCAATACTTAGGGCACGGGGTGGGGAAGAACGGTTCATTCTTCCCCATCCACCCCCGTGCCCCTACTCTCCCACTGCCACCCCCCTTGCCATAGATCACCCCCCGGAGCCTCTCCAAGCTCTGGGATCCGCCGTGCCACCGACAAATCAACTTCTTGGAGGTGTGGGATCAATCCCACCGATCGATTTTGCGCCATGGACTCTGGTAAACTTGCCCTCCATCTCCTCCATCTAGTTCTCTCTAGATCTATGAGATGTGCATGTTTCCCTTAGTTTGATATGGTGTACTACCTTCTAGTGGCTATCTATCATCTTCCTAGCAACTTTATTGTGATTTTTGCACTCGATTTGTTCAAATGTGGTCTTCTAGGCTCGGGCTCCTGGGTCCAACCGGAGACTCCGGCCCCTGTGGCCGAAGACTCCGGCCTGGACGCAAAGTTTCCGGTTTCGGCCGGAGACTCCGGCCCTAGTCCCCGGAGACTCCGGCTAGATCAGCCTGGGTGCATCAATCACATCATAGTTGCTACTTTTTGGCTCAAGGACATGTCACCTCAACCTTGCTATCTTCCTCACTCATTCACAGGTGCAGGTGGTTCTCGGAAACTGGCCGCTCACAACAAGGACAAGTTGGTGGTCAATCCCGCCACAGGGGCTCTTGCGCAGAAGTCTGTCATTGCTCAGCAAGCTAGGGATGCCAAGAAACTCAAGACTAGGATGGCTGAGGAGGAATGTGCCGAGGTAGCTAAGAAGGTCAAGTTCGATAGCCTTGTGACTTTGGAAGGGTTGTCATCCTCAGAATATGTTGAGATGAGGAAGAGGAACATGTATGCTCTCCCGTGCAACACTCGTGACCGTTGTTTTGTCCGTAAAGAACAAGAGCTGATCATGAAGGAGTTCTATGCTTCTCTCAAGAAGTATCCGGTTTGTCCTCAGATGGTCATGGACTTCTCCCATTTTGCCAAGTACAGTGCATATTTCGCAGAGGCCGTGTGGATCACTCGCAAGCTTGGGCTCCATGCACTCATGAAGATTCAAGAGCCTTACAACATCACCTTGGTCCATCAGTTCTTTGCTACTTTGGTATTTGGGGATGGTGAGGAGATCCCCATGACTTGGATGACCGGAGAAGAGGTTTGTCACTCCAACTTCATGGACTTTGCCGCTCTCCTTGGTTATGAGTTTTGTGGTGCTACTACTCCTAATGGCATGAGGTTGCATGTGGACGGTGAGTACTATGAGAAGAAGAAGCTTGCTCCTCTCTACACCGGGGATGATAAGAAGATTGTCATTGGAGGCACCCTTGGGCTATCTAAACGGTCCAACATTTTGCTCCGCATATTCCGGGCCTCCATTGCCCCTCAAGCCGGTAACTTTGATGCTATTCGTGGGGCCTTAGTGAACCTCTTGGCCTACTCACATGAAGTCTATTGCAAAAGGGAGACCACACATGTTGAGCCCCTTGATGTGATGGATTATATTCACAAGGAAATCAATGATTGCATTGTCAACAGGAAGACTCCTCTTTATGCCCCCATTTGTCATGAAGCTCATCCGTGCTCAAGGACTCAACCATCCTCTTCTCAAGGTAAACCTTGTAGATCACAAGGTTGTGAAGCTTCAACGCAAGGAACCCACCGGTCACTCCAAGGAACCATTTGCTCCGGTGAGAGGTGAAGGTGATGATGCCTTTGCCGAAGGGGTTTCAACTAGAAGGGGCCCAAGGATGAAGCATGCTAGCAATGCCGGCTCTAGCTCCAACAATGAGTTTGGGCAAGAATTCAAGAAGCTCAATTGGTTTCAAAGGAATGTGCTATGCATGAATGTGGACATCCGTCACAAGCAATATGAGAGCTACATCACTCAAAAGCACCTGAATGACAATCAACATGCTCTTCACAAGGCGTTTCGGGCTTCTCAACCGGGCTATGTGGAATCACCTCCTTCCTCTTCATCATCCGGCACTCACTCCTATGGCAAGTGGAGCAAGGGTCTGACCGACTGGCAAGCCTTTGAGGAGGTCACCTCTGGCACCTCCAATGTGCGTCATGGCAAGAAGCCCATGGCTTCTGATGATATTGAAGAAGGGAATGAGGACTTCGATGCCGGTTCCGAGGACGAGCCCGAGGATGAAGACGATGAGTGATCTCATGGGCGTGTAGCATCGCTCTTTTCCCTTTTTGGTGTCGCGATGCCAAAGGGGGAGAAGTAGCTCTATTAGGATGTCTTCGTGGGATTTGCCATGTGATGGTTTATTTGGAGTTGCTTTAAATTTGCTTTGGTCGAGACACAACTCCGTGGTCTTCATGTTGTGTCTCATTTATCGTAGTGTTGAACTCTCGTCTGTGTGGTTTGGTATTATTGTGAGACTTAAGTTCCTCTATTGCTAGTAAGACTATTATTAGTGTATGCTATCTTGTCTAGTCTTACTTCTATGCTTGTGGTTAGTCTCATATATTGTTTTGTGCACTTTGTATAATTGTGAAATATATAGGGGGAGTAATGATCCTTACTTGTGTGGACTCATGTTCAAATGCAAATGGTGTGTACACACAAGTAGGGGGAGCTTTGACTATATATTTTATTTTCTTGTGCTTATATCTTGCAAATCCGTATGTTGTCATCAAACACCAAAAAGGGGGAGATTGAAAGAGCATTTCCCTAATAAATGTATTTTGGTGTTTGTTAACAATATATGGTGAATTAACCAAGCTATTAAAGTTCTGCAGATTTTCTAGGTTGATTCAGAATCTCGCGGAGGTGCACCCCAAAAAGGAAGAAAAGATCGGAGCCCGTAGTCTAGTAGTGGGTTTAGGGCTTAGTTGTCTTGTAGGGTGCTTCGCGAAGGTGGAAATGGTGGAGAGGGGATCCACGAAATGCTGCTGGTGCATCTTCTAGGGCGGAGACTCCGGCCCTGCTAGCCGGAGACTCCGGTCGAGGGGTCTCGCCCTGGCAAACCTCAAAGTCAGACAAGTCAGATGCCAGGCCGGAGTTGGGCCGGAGACTTTCTGTCTCTGGCCGGAGACTCCGGGTCGGCAGGCTGAGGCCGGAGACTCCGGTCCCCAGTGGCCGGAGACTCTAGTCTGTCTGGCTGGTTTTGGTTTGCGAAAGGGCTCGGACGATTCAGATGCCAGGCCGGAGTTGGGCCAAAGACTTTTGTCTCTGGCCGGAGACTCCGGCCCCGGAGTCACTTAGGGTGGAGACTCCGGCCCTCCAGGCTGGAGACTCTGGCCCTAGTCGTCCAGCAACGGCTACATTTCGTGGAGGACTATATAAAGCCTTCTTCTACCTCTAGAAGTGGATGCGGCTTCCACTCTCTCTCCTCCATTGTTGCTAAGCTTCAAAGCACTAGATCTCTCTCCCTAGCCAATAGAACTCAAAGCCCTTTTGGGATTTGAGGGAGAAGACCTAGATCTACACTTCCACCAAGGCGATTTGATTTCCCCCCTCGTTTTGTTGAGGGGCTTGTAACTGGTGTGTTCATCGGATTCCTAGCTAGAATAAGCCGTCCTCCAAGCGTAACTTTGTGTGTAAGAGCTTGGTGGGCCTATTGGGAGCCTCCAATTGAGTTGTGGAGCTCGCCCCAATACTTTGTGTAAAGGTCTCATGCCACCTTCAAGGGCATCGCTTAGTGGAGCGTGAACTCGCCTTTGTGGCTTATTCACCGGAGAATAGGGTGAGCCTTTGTGGCGTTGGTGGCCTTTGTGGTGCCACACCTCTCCAACGTAGACGTACTTCCCGTAACAAGGAAGGAACTACGGGAATACATCCTTGTGTTTTCATGTCTCCATTGCGGTTACCTCTATCCTTTACTTGTACCTTTACCTATATTGTTATTGCTAGCTTGCTTGTCACTCTAGGTAAATTCACTTAGTAGCACATCTAGAGAATTTACCTTCTTGTCTAGCCTTAACTTGAAAAGAAGTAAAAAATTGGGTAGCTCCTATTCACCCCCCCTCTAGTCGCTCATACGATCCTTTCAGTAATGGTACATACCTTCATCCTTCTAGCCATCTCATCTTCTCTTTCCCACCTGGCATGCAATTTTGCTAACATCCTAACATTTTCATCAATTCTAACTTGGATAGCATTAGCAGTGGCAAAAGTATTGTTCTCCTTCACATCATTAGGCAACACTTTTAATTTCAGAAGTTCAACATCATGAGCAAGGCTATCAACTTTAGAAGGAAGAATATCAATTTTGCCTAACTTTTCCTCAACAGACCTGTTAAAAGCAGTTTGCTTACCGATGAAGTCCTTGAGCATGACCTCAAGCTCAGAGGGCGCACCCTTAGTGTTGTTGGAGGAATGACCATAAGAGTTACCATAACCATTACCATTGGTAGAAGGATACGTCCTATAATTGTTACTAGCAAAATTGTTCCTATAAGCATTGTTGTTAAAATTATTATTTCTAATGAAGTTTACATCAACATGATCTTCTTGAGCAACCAAAGAGGCCAAAGGAACATTATTAGGATCAACATGAGTTCTATCATTAGAAAGCATAAGCATTATAGCATCAATCTTATCACTCAAGGAAGAGGTTTCCTCAACAGAATTTACCTTCTTACCTTGTGGAGCTCTCTCGGTGTGCCATTCAGAATAATTTACCATCATATTGTCGAGAAGCTTTGTTGCGGCGCCCAAGGTAAGGGACATAAAAGTGCCTCCAGCAGCTGAATCCAATAGGTTCCTTGAAGAAAAATTCAGTCCTGCATAAAAAGTTTGGACAATCATTCAAGTAGTCAGTCCATGAGTAGGGCAATTCTTTATCATAGATTTTATTCTTTCCCAAGCCTGAGCAACATGTTCATTATCAAACTGGCTAAACTTCATAATATTGCTACGCAAAGCTATAATCTTAGCAGGAGGATAGTATCTTCCAATAAAAGCATCCTTACACTTAGCCCATGAACCAATACTATTTTTAGGCAAAAACAGCAACCAATCCTTAGCTTTTCCTCTCAAAGAAAAAGGAAACAACTTAAGCTTAATAATATCACTCTCTACATCCTTATATTTCTGCATCTCACATAGCTCAACAAAATTGTTGAGATGAGCTGCAGCATCATCAGTACTAGTACCAGAAAATTGCTCTTTCATAACAAGGTTCAATAAAGTAGGCTTAATCTCATAAAAATTTGCAGCAGGAGCAGGTGGCGCAATAGGAGTGCAGATAAAATCACTATTATTAGTGCTAGTAAAATCACACAACTTGGTGTTCTCAGGAGTAGCCATTCTAGCAAAACTAAAAACAGACAAGTAAAAACAACTATAAGGAAACTAAATTTTTTGTGTTTTTGATAAAATTAAGCAAGTAAAAATAAAGTAAAGCAAAGCTTAAAACAAAGTAAAGGATGTGCGTGCGAAACTCCCCTTGCAGAAGTCTTCTTTTTTCCTGGCGACGGCGCCAGAAAAAGGTCTTGATGCGGCATGGTGTGTTGATGTAAATCACCATTCAGTTGGGAACCCCGAGAGGAAGGTATGATGAGCACAGCAGCAAGTTTTTCCCTCAGTAAGAAACCAAGGTTTATCGAATCCAGGAAAAAGCCAAACTCCAGAAGGTGATGCTTGCTAGCCTAGTGACACTCCAACAAGGGCGATGTTAATCGATACTTGTTAGCGCGTCTTCAACTAGTAGCAACGCGAAACCTGCACACAACACAACCAAGAACTTTGCTCCCAACTTATGATGAGGTTGTCAATATCACCGGTTTGCTGTAAACAAAGGAATGAGCGTATCGAGTGGAAAGCACTAGTAGTATGCAAGAAAGTAAACAGTGTGAGTAAAGTAAACAGGTGATAGCAATATAAAGGAAATTGGACCGGGGTCCACAGTTCACTAGTGGTGTCTTGATACGTCTCCAACGTATCTATAATTTTTGATGCTCCATGCTTGTTTTTACACCATTTGCCTATTGTTTCGTTACACTTCGTGGCACTTGTATGCATTTTCCGGAACTAACCTATTGACAAGATGCCACAGTGCCAGTTCCCTGTTTTCTGCTGTTTTTGTGTTTCAGAGTGATACACAGGAAATATTCTCGGAATTGGACGAAACAAAAGCCAGAAGTCTTATTTTTCTGGGGAGCATC
Organism: Dactylis glomerata; assembly: GCA_007115705.1. Taxonomy (NCBI): domain Eukaryota; kingdom Viridiplantae; phylum Streptophyta; class Magnoliopsida; order Poales; family Poaceae; genus Dactylis; species Dactylis glomerata. The sequence goes on from QXEO01000553.1 coordinate 10,108,735, forward strand.
CAGACATCCGAAGAGAGGAAGGAGAGGGGCCACAGGCCTCCCCCACATAGGGCTGGCGCGGCCCAGGCCCTGGCCGCGCCGCCCCTGTGTGAGGAGCCCCTGGCTGCCCTCTCGCGACGCCCCTTCGCCTATATAAAGCCTCGAGACGGAAAACCCTAAAGGATTCGGCAATTTTCCAGAAAGAGTTCCGCAGCTCCGCCGCCATCGCCGACGAATTTCGGGGGACAGAAGTCTCTGTTCCGGCACCCTGCCAGGACGGGGAAGTGCCCCCAGAGCCATCTCCATCGGTCTCCATCGCCGTCTCCGCCGTCTCCATCGACCTCACTGCCATCTCCATCAACCTTGCTGTCTCCTATGATGAGGAGGGAGTAGTTCATCCCCGGGGCTGAGGGCTCTACCGGTAGCTATGTGGTTCACCTCTCTCTCCCATGATGTGATCTTTATGTGATCGTGAGCTTTGTATCATGTTGAACAAGTAGATGTTATTATTCAGATATTATGTGTACTCTAGTGGTATTATTAAAGTAATCTATTCCTCCTGCCATGGTGTAACGGTGACAGTGCGTGCATCATGGTGGTACTTGGTCTAGGCTACGATTGTGATCTTTTATGGATTATGAGAGTAATTATTACTATGATAGTATTGAAGTGATCTATTCCTCCTTTCATGGTGTAATGTTGACAGTGTGTGCACCGTGTTAGTACTTGGTCTAAGTTGCAATAATATCTATCTTGAATTGTGATTTGATTTGGATATCTCTATGAGTGGTGTTTGTCAAGTACTTGATGAACTTTAAGGGGTGCTTCTGTAGCCACTACACAATGATTAGTGTTATTCAATAGGAGAGTAATTCAGAGTACCATAGTGGAGAGAAGTTTTCTATTTGTTCATTCATGTTATATTGTTGGGAGTGTGTCCACTAGTGAAAGTATGATCCCTAGGCCTTGTTTCCAAGCTTTGCACATCGTTTACTTGCTGTTTTGTTACTTGTTTGCTCGCAGCGATATTTATTTCACATCACGTTTGCTACTTATAATCATCTATACCACTTGTAGTTCACTATCTCTTCGCCGAACTAGTGCACCTATACATCTGACAAGTGTATTGGGTGTGTTGGGGACACAAGAGACTTTCTGTATCGTAATTGCAGGGTTGCTTGAGAGGGATAGCTTTGACCTCTTCCTCCCTGAGTTCGATAAACCTTGGGTGATCCACTTAAGGGAAACTTGCTGCTGTTCTACAAACCTCTGCACTTGGAGGCCCAACAAGTGTCTACAAGAATAGAAGTGCGTAGACATCAAGCTCTTTTCTGGCGCCGTTGCCGGGGAGGTAAGGTAAAAGGTACTCGCATCCTCCTGTGTGAGTGCTCGGAGTTATTTCCTTTAGATTCTGCAGTTACATCTTTTTGTTTCTTGTTTTTATTTTCACTAGTTAGGCTTAATGGAAAACAAAGAGTTCGCTAGTCTTTTTCCTGAGTTTAGATATGAAGTGTTTGAAGAGAAAATTGAAAAACCTTTGGAGCTTAATTTGCATGCTAATAGTGTTGTTAGTATGAATGCTTTGAACACCGTTGTTGATAATGCTATAGAAAAGTCTAAGCTTGGGGAAGCTGGTTTTGTTAAGCATGATATTTTTAGTTCCCCAGCTTTAGTGGAGAAAGTTTGCTCTGATGATATTTTATCTCCCATATGTGATGTTCCTTCTTATGATGATATGTTTGAAGAATATGCTTTGCGAAATAGTTGCTCTCTAGCTTGTGATGATACTAAACCTCTAGTTTATGATGGCTATGATGATGAGTATAATATTTTCAGTTCACCTACTTTTGAGGATAAAATTAGTTATGATTACAATATGCCTCCTATTTTTGATGATTATGGTGATGAGGATAATTATTCTGCTGAATCTGCTCCTATTACTATTGTTCCTGTGGTGAGTATTAATTCTTTTATGCATATGGCTCATGATAGGGATGCTTTATGTGATAGTTATATTGTTAGTTCTATTCATGATGCTACTGAAAGTTATTATGAGAGAGGGAAACATGGTTTGATGGATCTCAACAATATTAAGTTTCCCCTCTTTATGTTGCAAATCTTGAAGTGGTACTTGTTTTATCTATCCATGCTTGCTACTATGTGCCTCGTTGATTTATTTTCTTACAAGATTCCTATGCATAGGAAGTGGTTCAGATATAAATGTCTTTCACATTTGCTTTTTGATGCTCTTTATTGCTTTAAGTTCCTACATGGCGCCTTTGCCTCAAGCTCTTATATGGCGCCCACATGAGCATCTTTGCAAATTACTGCGCCTAGCTCAAAGGCGTTAAAGAAAAGCACTCTTGGGAGATAACCCAATGTTTTATTTCCAGTAATTTTTCTTTTATTTGAGTCTTGGAAGTTATTACTACTGTAATGAGCTCTCCTTATCTTATTTATTTCGTTTTTGTGCCAAGAGAAGCCTCTAATTTGAGTGAGGTAAGATTTGGGGATGTTGCTGTCCTAAAACTGTTTTCGGTGCTGCACCGTACAAATTCGTGAAAATTCTCTGTATATCTTTTGGACCTGCGATTTCTTGTGCATGTGCCCCAGGTTATATCCAAACTTTCATTAGTTGAACACTTTTTGATTTGAGTAGCAGAAAATCCCTCAAAAATTCGACCTTTGTCAGCTGTTCAGTTTTGATAGATTTCTGCCAATATTTGTGTTTGCCACTTTATCGCTTTCTTTTGAGTTCTTTTGATCATGGAACTTTTGGGGAGGTTGCTACAGTAGTAATTTCTATATATGTGGTGGTTTTGAGTTGAAACCTGAAGCAAAAAAAGGGTTGATTATATGTTATGCTTACACTAATGTTGCTAATAGAATTGTGTTTAGTTTTGTATGAAGGAAGTTTTCAAGTGTAGGGATTGGAGAATGATGAGATGAGATGAAGAATGGACAAAAGCTCAAGCTTGGGGTTGCCCATGTCACCCCAAGAAATATCCAAGAAGTACAAGCGTCAAAGCTTGGGGATGCCCCCGAGGCACCCCTTCTTCATCGGCAAAAATCAGGTCACCTTTCAAAACACTATATTTTTATTGCTTCATGCACTATGCGTTTTTCTTGGAGCGTCAGTTGTTTTAGTTTTCTCTATTAGTTTAGTTTTGTTTGCTGCAATAAATGGTTTTATCACATCATGTTTCTTTTGGAGGAGATGAACTCGCTTTTCATTTGCCAAGAACACTCTAGTTTTCCCTCTTATCGTTCAATGAGTGTTCTCTTTTTCTGCTACTGCTTTTGGTTTTCGTTTTCACCTTGATTTGCATTCAGATATTCTTATATTTATTCATCAAGGTGTATTTTTGCCTCTGGTCTTTATTGGTTTTCATCAAAAGAGGTGTCTTAAAAAAAATTCAAATGGTGTTGGAAAAGAGAAAAAGCTTTATGCAAAAAAGTGGTACAAAAAGGAGCTTGTGTAGACTGCGGCTTAGGCTTTTTCATGTCATGCTTGATGTATTTTTGATAGTATGCTTAGTGATTTTTGCTGTAGCATGACTTGTCTCAAATGACTGAGATTGCTTAATGAGCCTTTGAAAAAATCATGCGTTGTTTTTATTGTATGGAAGCATTATTTTGGTTTTCTCCTTGATGCTTTATTTGGGTTGACTTGGCGCATGCTCACACATGTTAGACTCTTACAAAGTCGCCAATAGCCTCTATGATCATTTAGTTTTTGACTTTTGATGCCATCTTATGCTTCTTTTAATGTTGCTTTGTCGCTATGCATGATTATGGCCATTATTGCTCTCTTAGTTGGTCGCTCCCAGTCTTTTGCTAGCCTTCATTTTGTACTGAGTATGAGCTCTACTCGTGCATCCAACTCCCAAAAACCAAGTTTGCCATTGTGTCCAGTATAAATTCCTATGCATGGTATTTGTAAGCCATTCCAAGTAAATTTTCATGTGCTACCTTTCAAAAAAACCTTCAAAATACTTCTCATTTTGTGACACTGTTTTCAGCTCATGGGGACGTAGTGGTCGGATTTGCTATCTTCCATATTGCTTTTTCCAAAAAGAAAAAAAAAGAGAAAAAAAGAAAGAAAAAAGGCACTCCTCCATGGAATGTGAATGTTGGTGGGCACCCGATGGAATCGGTTAGCCATGGTTTGTGAAAGGAAAAAAGGTGGCGAGGAGTGCCAAGCTTTATAAAAGAGCACAAAAGTGCCAATCTCTCTCTCAAAAACTTGCTTCATTTTTGTATGGAAGATAGTAAGAACCCCATTGCCAGTCGTTGACAAAGACAACCACTTCTCAAAACCAATTTTTATCTCTCTGTTTTACAAATGAAAAGCTCTAGCACATGTTTAATCTCTGCTTCCCTCTGCGAAGGGCCTTTCTTTTACTTTTATGTTGAGTCACCACCTTCTACCTTTATGCACCATTAAGAGAGCATAGTTGTCATTCTGAGTGTAAAGTGCATTGTCCCAAAGTTTTCATTGATTGATTCATATTGTTGGTTTCACTTGTTCCTAAATTACTTGTATCTAGTCGCCCTCTTAAACTTGAAGGTGTCCTATGCATTTATGTTTTGCTCTCCATAAAGGACAAGCTGAAAACCATTTGTATGTTTTTCCTTATGATTTGAACACACGTTTGACTTTCATTGTTTCATTTTCATGATCTTTTGTTTGTGTTCATTTGCATGTTTACAACATGGTTGCTAAGTTCTTATTGTCAAGATTATATCTTTCATGTCCATGTTTTAAGTTCTTATGATCCCAGCTCACAATGCTTACATATATGATCAAGATTGCGTAGGTGCATGTCACCTCAAAAATTATTTCTTTTGTTATCACTTACCTACTCAGGACGAGCAGGAGTTAAGCTTGGGGATGCTGATACGTCTAAAACGTATCTATAATTTTTGATGCTCCATGCTTGTTTTTACACCATTTGCCTATTGTTTCGTTACACTTCGTGGCACTTTTATGCATTTTCTGGAACTAACCTATTGACAAGATGCCACAGTGCCAGTTCCCTGTTTTCTGCTGTTTTTGTGTTTCAGAGTGATACACAGGAAATATTCTCGGAATTGGACGAAACAAAAGCCAGAAGTCTTATTTTTCCGGGGAGCATCCAGACATCCGAAGAGAGGAAGGAGAGGGGCCACAGGCCTCCCCCACATAAGGCTGGCGCGGCCCAGGCCCTGGCTGCGCCGCCCCTGTGTGAGCAGCCCCTGGCTGCCCTCTCGCGACGCCCCTTCGCCTATATAAAGCCTCGAGACGGAAAACCCTAAAGGATTCGGCAATTTTCCAGAAAGAGTTCCGCAGCTCCGCCGCCATCGCCGACGAATTTCGGGGGACAGAAGTCTCTGTTCCGGCACCCTGCCGGGACGGGGAAGTGCCCCCGGAGCCATCTCCATCGGTCTCCATCGCCGTCTCTGCCGTCTCCATTGACCTCACCGCCATCTCCATCAACCTTGCTGTCTCCTATGATGAGGAGGGAGTAGTTCATCCCCGGGGCTGAGGGCTCTACCGGTAGCTATGTGGTTCACCTCTCTCTCCCATGATGTGATCTTTATGTGATCGTGAGCTTTGTATCATGTTGAACAAGTAGATGTTATTATTCAGATATTATGTGTACTCTAGTGGTATTATTAAAGTAATCTATTCCTCCTGCCATGGTGTAACGGTGACAGTGCGTGCATCATGGTGGTACTTGGTCTAGGCTACGATTGTGATCTTTTATGGATTATGAGAGTAATTATTACTATGATAGTATTGAAGTGATCTATTCCTCCTTTCATGGTGTAATGTTGACAGTGTGTGCACCGTGTTAGTACTTGGTCTAAGTTGCAATAATATCTATCTTGAATTGTGATTTGATTTGGATATCTCTATGAGTGGTGTTTGTCAAGTACTTGATGAACTTTAAGGGGTGCTTCTGTAGCCACTACACAATGATTAGTGTTATTCAATAGGAGAGTAATTCAGAGTACCATAGTGGAGAGAAGTTTTGTATTTGTTCATTCATGTTATATTGTTGGGAGTGTGTCCACTAGTGAAAGTATGATCCCTAGGCCTTGTTTCCAAGCTTTGCACATCGTTTACTTGCTGTTTTGTTACTTGTTTGCTCGCAGCGATATTTATTTCACATCACGTTTGCTACTTATAATTATCTATACCACTTGTATTTCACTATCTCTTCGCCGAACTAGTGCACCTATACATCTGACAAGTGTATTGGGTGTGTTGGGGACACAAGAGACTTTCTGTATCGTAATTGCAGGGTTGCTTGAGAGGGATAGCTTTGACCTCTTCCTCCCTGAGTTCGATAAACCTTGGGTGATCCACTTAAGGGAAACTTGCTGCTGTTCTACAAACCTCTGCACTTGGAGGCCCAACAAGTGTCTACAAGAATAGAAGTGCGTAGACATCATGTCTCTCCATAAGATAAATAACGACATGTTGGGTAAACAAATTATAGTTGGGCAATTGATAGAATAAAGATAACATGCATATGTCGAGAGGATCACTATGAGATTTACTCTGGGCATTACAACAAGATACATAGACCGCCATCCAACTGCATCTATGACTAATAATCCACTCGTGGGGAAATCATCCGAGGACCCCTTGAGTATTAAGTTGCGAACAACAGATAATTGCATTAAGCAAAGTGTGTAATGTAAACAAAGCATATGCCCTTGGACATAAGAATGTTGTTTTCTCCCTAGTGGCAACAGCACATCTACAACCTTAGAGGTTTCTGTCACTCCCCCAGATTAAATAGAGGCATGAACCCAACTATCGAGCATAAATACCCCCTCTTGGAGTTACTAGTATCTACTCGGCCAAGATAGCTACTAACAACGGAGAGCATGCAAGATCATAAACAACATAGAGATAACATAAGATAATATTCAGCACATCAACTCAATCATAACACCAATATTCATCGGATCCCAACAAACACAACATGTAGAATTACATAAAGGTAGTCTCGATCATGTAAAGAAGCTCACGAGATCTAAACATGAAGCACATGGTGGAGAAGACAACCATCTAGCTACTGCTATGGACCCATAGTCCAATATAGACTACTCACTCATCGCGCCGGAGGCAAGCATGGCGATGAAGAAGACCTCCGGTGGCGATTCCCCTCTCCGGCAAGGTGCCGAGAAGAGCTTCTGGACCCTCCCGATCTCGGGTCGACGACGGCGGCGGATCGCAATGTGTTTCTGGAAAATTGATCGGGTACTTAGGTTTTTCCCGTCGGGGGGTCTTTATAGGTGAAGGGGCGGCATCAGAAGTGGACTGAGGCGGTCTCACACATAGGGGGCGTGGCTAGGGCCTGGGCCGCGCCGCCCTACTGTGTGGACGGCTCATGGCCCCTCTCTGTCTCCTCTTCGGTCTTCTGGAAGCTTCGTTAAATATCTAGATGTTTGGCTTTTGTTTCGTCCAATTCCGAGAATATTTCCTGTGTAACTTTTCTGAAACACAAAAACAGCAGAAAACAGGGAACTAGCACTGTGGCATCTCGTTAATAGGTTAGTTCCGGAAAATGCATAAAAATACCATGAAGTGTAACGAAACACTAAGCAAATGGTGTAAAAACAAGCATGGAGCATCAAAAAAATTAGATACGTTTGAGATGTATCACGCATGGGCGTGCGTCACAGGTAAGCTTTCCTATACTTGTGGAATGTTAGATATGGAAACTACTCTCAAGTAACTAGTGTTAGTGTGAAAGTTTATGATTTTATTTACTTAACAACCGTGTACATGAAGGCACCCACATTCGGGATAGAGCCTCTAATTTCTACACTTGTACGTTATATGGTAATCACCACTTCCCTCATTACTAAAAGAGTCACAAGACGAATGTATTTCAAGCATACATTCTAGACCAATACCTAGCTAGATACCACACATATACTCACTTTTGGCAGTATACAAATGGCCGCAGAAAAAATATCACATGGCGAAATGGAAAGATATATGTGCCCCCAAGGATTTTTGGGGTATAGGCATTTCGGCATCACGACGATTTAATAAGGCGCTGATGCTAAAATGGGTGTAGCGTATTCTTAGATATGAGGGAGGCCAATGGTTGTGGCTTATTAAGGCCAACTTCTACGGGGGTGCTCTCTTTTGGAGAGGGGTCCTAGTTTTAAAGATTCCTCCAGGATATCAAACATGAGATCCTCCTAAGGATATCCTTCTCTATATGATATGGGGAGGGTACCATATTATGTCTAGACCCATATCTTAAAGGGCGGCCTTTGAGGGATGAGTCCTGGCCCTCTTCGCTATTAGCTCAAAGCCGACGCTACTGGTAGCCCCTGCCCCCAAAGGGGGGCAGGGAGCATTGCGTTTCATAGAACCTTTTGGCACAGAGGAGACCATAACATAGGGTGTGCTTAGGGAAAGTCTCTCCCTTGCTCTCTCAGACTCAGCCGATAGAGTTTCTACGCGTTTGGACCCTTCGGGCACTTCTCATTTAGCTCACCATATTGGGCCCTTTTTAGAGGGCCCACCATACCTTGGACTGTACCATTATGGAAGGTTCCTTTATCCCTAAATACTAAGATCTTTGTTTGGCAGCTGTTACAAGGTCGATTGACTTGGGGGTAGATGTGGCTAAGAGGCATGAGCCTCTCTTATGTCCACTCTGTGGGATCCCGAGTCGGGAACCCACATATTGTTCAGATGACCCATGACTTGATTTCTTTGGAGCTTTGTCCAAGAAGATTTGGTTCCTTCCTGGCAGACCCAAGACCTTGGTGAGTTCCTACAGACTTAGGCGAACTGGACCACAAAGAGGAAATGTCTCTTCTTATTCATGTTCGCCACGATGTTTTGGAACTTTTAGACTACTCGTAAAAAGATGGTTAATGAAAATTCTTCTTATAGCGTGCTTCTGACTGTTTGTTCAAATTCTTGGTTTTCATACCGAAGTGGTGCCCGCTTTGTAGACAGTGGAACAAAGAGCAACTAGATGGCATGATACGATCTTTGGTGGAGGCCGTGCGGTGACTTTCTGTTTCGACTAGCCGCTGAGCAACGCCTTCCCACGGGGCAATTCGCTCGTTTTGTTTTTTTTTTGCTTTGGACGTTTTTTGATGTTGCTCTCTGTGTATCGGAAATACAGTTTTGATCCCAGATGCATCTGCTCCCTTTAGCTAGAAAAATAAAATTTAAAAAGTTAACATCTTAGGAAAAAATATTCGCATGTATATCTCCTTACTCTATGTGCTCATGCACACTTTTGTGGAAAACGGATATTTTTTATGGGCTGTGCAAAACAGATAAAAAACATGCCGCGAAAGGCTTATTTTAGTGCCAAATTTTATCATTTTTATATAGGCCGCATAAAATATTTTTTTTCTCAAAACCACTTCATGGGCATGCACACACAATATTTTAGTTTTAATTTTTTAACATTTTTAAATATATCAAAAATGCATTTTAAATAAAGAAAGCATATTCTCCTTTATACAAGACATGATTGTATCGGGACATCTTGTAGAGTGTATAGTTCCCAGCATGCATTGGCCTTGCTGTGGCGATGGTATGGAGAATTTTTTAAATACTTTTAACTGGGATGTTTATCTATTTAATTTATAAACGAAACTAGGGATGTCTAAGCCCCTTAATTCAATTTTCTTATGATTAATCGCATACATCCCAGTTAAAAGTATTTAAAAAATTCAACTTACACATGTTAGTCGATCAAAGATATATTCCCTCCATTCTAAAATATAAGACGTTTTAGCTTTTGTAAAACGAATATATTTAGATGCATTTTATTATATAGGTTCATTCCCAACCTACACACTAAAAAGAGACCAGATACATTAATTTCATAAAAGATAAAACATCTTATACTTTAAAATGAAGAAAATACTCTGTCCGTTTTTAAATATAAAATATTTTAGGTTTGTGAAGCAAATGTATCTAGACATCTTTTAGTGTGAAGCAAATATCTCATATTTTAAAATGGAGGGAGTATATGTCAACAGAAGAACGTGATTAGAGATTTGACAAAAACCAAGATTCTTCAAGAAAAGACTCCTCTGATTTCCGGCCTACCGGGCTCAAGCATTTCTCCAAACTTGTATTGTACAATCAGAAGAGCGCGTCTGTGGACTGCACTCCGGTGTTCCTACTAAAGCTGCGAAATCAAACATTGATTTAGAGTTAGCGTTCCAAGCTTCAACGGAAGCTAGAACTGATCGAGAGAACAGAATATGCGTCATCGGATTTCCCTCCAAAACATCATCCTTTTGTTTGGCCATGATCATACATATATCCTCCGCCAGGCAACTTTGTTTTTATGGAGCCAGGCGACTGATGGAACTGATGTGCCACACGTACCTGTCAGTGTGGCCCATTTTATGGCCCGCTCGGGAGGCCCAAATTAGGAGGTGGGCGATTTGTTCAACAAGACGATATCAAAACTCCACTCCAGCTTTTCTTTTTTCTTCCTTTCTTAGGCTTCAGACTGCTACAACTACAAGTTGCCCATTCTGATCATAGGAGCGACGCTGATGATCCTGTAGTTCTCTGTTGTCTGAATAAGTTGCTACATGACAATTCTAGAGATAAAAGTTCATGAGATTTAAAAACGGCACAGATCCAAGTATAAAAAATGTCCAACCCATTCAAAAGTCCAAAACGCACGATACTAGTATCACACATATTTCAGAGGGACACTTCATAGGTAACTGAACATAATTTCCACAACATATCTCACACAATTTTCAGAGGCAAACTACAAAAGCAATAACGCATCTCGCACATTCAAGTGAACATAATTTTCAGAGGCAAGCTTTAGAGGGAACTAAACATTTGCCAATTCTCAACATATCCAAATGCACAGGCATAGAAAATTCAGTATACATCGTAGGCATTCTACCAGCCACCAGGCGTTCACCTCACAGCTACAAATCTGTATACATCGTATGCATCCACGACAGATAAACACAGCTCCTAATCTAGGCACTTTAAGATCACAAGCATCGGTTCAATATACCAGAAAAAAATTAAGAGTAAAGCCTACATATTCTAAACCTTGAACCTCTCGAGGTTAGCAAATTCAAACCTCGACCTTTGAATCCTAGAATTGACACTTTGAACTGACGAATCTGGATAATTTTGCCTTGTAAGAATTAAAATCGTATTTACAAAAAATATTATTCCGGCCGAGGTCATTTTTTACTCCCACTAACTCCAGTACCTAGAGTTGCAAGCGGATATCCTGCATAAGCCCGCTAAAGTGGGGGATAGTTCAAACTAAATTAATTGGCTAAATTTTTCTACAACTAGCCTAACTGACTACGAAGCGGGGCAGATCGGCGCCACTCTGCATCCTTAGCAGCAGCCCACCTATCATATCAATATTCTACATCAAACCCTTTCCCTATCCATTCTTCTCTTTCTGGGCAATGGAAGTGAGACAACATCTTGGCTTGAGGTGGCGGGGAAAAAGGAGGGAGGTGGTACCAAAGTAACCGATGGCCGGCGGCGGCAGCAGGCCCATGTGACATCCTAGCCCAAGGCCCCTGGTGGTAGGCGCAAGTGACATCCTAGACCAAGGCTTAGTAGGTTTGATAGGATACTAGTATCAACAAGGTGCGTCTTCTTTTTTAAAAGCTCATCTCCAATACACCATTATGAGCAATTTATTCAACAAAGGTTTGGTATCAACATATATCAAAAAACTAGAAGCCACCAATCCCACTTACAAACCCGACAAAGGGGGAGATCATGCCATCAGAGCCTTGTGCTCTAGACTCACAACAACGTCCCACCAGCTAGATCCGGGGCATCAGCAAGTCACCTATGGCAAGCCGGGATCACACATCAAGTCCAGTGGACCCTCAGCGTGTGCCACATGCACACGCTCCAGAAATCGCCACCACCGTTGTACCACCGACCCATATTTTGGGTAGAGATCCATATAACGCTTACTAGTCCAGCCATCAATGGTGCCATGGCGTTAGACAGAACCACCACCCTATGCGTGCCCATCAACACGTCTCTAATGTAGACACCACTTTTTGACGCGGAAGAAACCACCCCGCACTACCTCAGGAACCCTCCAGCGAGAAGCTGCACCAAAAACTATACCTCCAGGAGGAAGGACGACACCTTACGCCTCTATATTCCAATCCAGGAGACCCAGATCTAAGATTTCTCCCGAAGTAGCTTGAGCAAGGAGAAAACAATTTTCAAAACAGTCTTCAACAAGGTAATTACGCAAAGACGACACCAATGTTGGTCATAACCAAACTAAGCTCAACTTTCACTGACGGTCACGCCTCCCAAACCCGCAACCAATTAGATCATGACCAACCGTGAGGTTGATGCCACCACCATCATCTAGGACCACCGACTTGGTTGCCATAGTCCCAACTAGGACCACCTCCTGCAGCACCCCATCCACCAGCTTCCCTACCAGGCAGAAAAGGTTAGGAAGATGGAGGCACCCGCTGAGCAGCACCCCAGAGGTGGAGACCAGGATCAAAATGAAAACTAGCCTCGATGTTGCTGCGCAATAGCCACACGTATAGATCCCCACCGCCACTACAAGAAATCGGATCACCACTGACCCTCCATATTGGTCACTAGATGGTCATTGGTTTCCATTTATGACCTTCACCAAAAATGGTTCGCCGCTAAAGGAAAGTCACTAACGGACTTTATGACCATGTTTTTGGAGTTGGTCACAAACGATTATGACCAAAATAGACTGTCATAGGTTCTATGACCAAAATTTTGGTCACTAGCAGTCTGGACAGTCCACGTCGGATCCTACCTGGCCAATCCTATGTGGCAGATTTTGCAACCAAATCAAATGGTCGTAATTTGAATTTAGCCTAGTCCAGGTTAACGCTTTACATGGGTCGAGCCCAACAATTCAACCTTTTTCTTCTTCTTTTTGAGCATAACCTTTTTCAATTCCAATTTTTGTCCCTAGCCTTTTTAAAGTTGTTTCTCTTTTGGGCCTTGGTCCAATTTATTCTGGGTCACCAAATTCAGTTTTTGGGCCTTCGCCTTTTAAATAATCAGCTTTAGAGGCCTAGTATTGTTTGCAGCCCAAAAATCACAATAAATGACATATTTACAAAATAATATAGACCAGAAACCCAAATGAACATATCAACACTCATAAAATAATAGCCAAATTACAGTATCTCTGTCAAAAAGAGATAGAACACATGGATTACATCGTAAATATCACATCCAGAACCCTAAGCTACACAAGATCAAACCTGCCATTTTTAATGCATTTTCAAAATGGCATAGGAAATTAAAAATGGAAAACCTTTGTACTTTGTCATTTTATGTGACCAATTTGCCATCAAAAATATCAAACTTAGAATATTGCAAACTTTAAAAAAAAGTATTCATATAAAAGAGCTATCACGAACGAACATTCATGACTTTCGAGCCAAATGGAAAATGTCATGAGCATTAACATGGCATAGTTTATTAAAATGATCCTGTATTGTGCAAAAGTGTGCGATTTGGAATAGCAAACAATGTTGTCGTAGGGAGTTTTTTGTGCACGAAACACACACTTTTCATTTTTCGAGTGCAAAAACGGGTTTATTTGTAAAGCAACTACCAAAAATAGTTTGATAATTGAACCAACACAATTTACATTATTAATAGACCACTTTCTATGTACAATTCACATATTGGTTGACCCTTAAACCTTTCCTTGGTATTTTTCTAATTTTTGAAACTTTCTGTCGATTTAGTAGGAAGCGGGCCAAATTTGAACTACAACTATCGCATATTTTGCTCATATTTTTTTCAAAAAATCATTTCTAGATACACAATTTGCTATTTTATCATACATCCACTAAGAGTTATGCAAGATTCCACTCCTAGCTACGAATGGTCACGCCCGCCATTTTAAATGCATTTTCAAAGTTGCATAAAAATTTCAAAAAAAAAATCAGGAAAAATAAAAGGGCCTTCACATTGTGTTATTGTTGTACAGAAGTTATTCATATATGAGAGTTGAACCAAATTGTTTTTGTATCAAATCAATCTGAGCTCAAATATGCAATATTGATGGTGAAGCTATTATATTTTACTCCCTCTGTCTCGGTGTATAAGTCTTGCGTGTATCTCTAGGTTGCAATTTGGGCTAATGTAATATAAGATACATAATATAAAATATATATCACTAGAAACTTCAGATTACGTACTTTCTAATGGTATAATTTTTATATTGTAAAATTTATATTATATTTGTCAAAATGATGATCTAGGGATACGCACAGGTCCTATACACCGGGACGGAGGGAGTAGCATTTTCAAGAAAAATGAAATCCCTTTGCTTATATGGACTCAAAGTTATAAGAAGCCCATAATTCTCAGCTAAATCGACCTTTTAGTGGCCTATGGGCCATTGGCCCAATCAGCTTAGAAATACTAAAAAAAAGTTGGCGGCCTAGTCCCACCGCGGTCATGCCCAACAAGGCCGTGAGTTTGACATAAATTGGGTATGTTCCATTCTCTTACAAAAACGAATTGGTAGCCTTGTAATTTGGCTGGAGGTATTCCAGGCAAAACATCCCGGGTTTGAGTCCTCGGGTTCCAAGCATCGGTGACACAACCGTGGAGTGCAAAATTGACATGTCGGTCCCACTTGCAGTGAAAAAGTAGTCATATTTACATGTGGGGCCCACACACTAGGGAAAGAAAAGTATAATATCAGATTGACATTTGGGCCCTGCATGTTAGTGGTAGGTCCAAACCAAGTGCTACATGGGTACGTAAGCAAAGAAAAAATTGATACATGGACATATCGGCAAAAATGCTGACATGGATATTCAGTCAGGTCTATGCATCACAATTTAGGTGTCATGACCATTTAAATTAGTCATAATCGATTGAAAATAAGGTTTTAATTGGCTAAAATAATAGACTAAATCATATTATTTAAGTTATGACAATTTGGTGCCACCAAATTATGACATTTCTGTCTAACTATAATGGTCATAATGATTGAGGGTTTTATCCCTCCCAAATGGCTTACGACCATTTAATCCGAAATGGTCACTGTTTAATGACCAAAGGATTAACGGTCACAATATAAGTCACTATTGAGCACAATTCTTGTAGTGCGCTCCATAACTAGGGCCGCAATGCTTAAACCGTTAGTACCTTCAGGGGCGGTGGCGGGAGAGGGCGAGGTGGGGGGAGCTAGCGGGGGCGAGATATTAGGGTTTCCCCGGTCGCCAAGCTAGAGGGGAAATTCGCTCTTGAGCGAGCGCTATCTGCCTTGACTAGCACGTGTAACCTCAAAAACTTGTTAGTTCGTTCAAACCGTCGCTTGGATCTAGTGGTAGTTAGCCCATTGTAATGTTTATATATACACAACTGACCAATGAACACAACAAGTCAACAAGTTGATCGACTATCGACATTGTTGATCAATATAAACAGCAGCCACCTATGGCCTATGGGTGGTAAACACGCACACCTGTACTTTCATATTAAGCACGACATAACCACGAGATAGCAGAATAGATAATCACACCATTCAGTTGACTCCGGTGATTATGTTATGCTAATTACTCCAGTTCGATCTCAGCATTAATGCTTTCATTATAAAAAATCATCAAGTTTGTGTTTACGAATCCCCATCAAATATTGGTTCAACACAACTCTGCGCAGCCACCAAGTACACAGCCACAATAAACGCCCTGCCATGACCAACAACACCGCCAACGGTGCCGCTGCGGACCACCATGCCGCCGGTCGCGACCACATCGTGGTGTTCCCGTTCATGGCGAAAGGGCACACGCTCCCACTGCTCCACTTCGCCACCGCGCTCTCCGTGCACCACAAGGGCCTGCGCGTCACCATGGTCACCACACCGGCAAACCTCGCCTTCGCCCGCAGCCGCCTCCCATCGTCAGTTCGCCTCGTCGTGCTCCCGTTCCCTTCGCTGCCCCCGCTGCCGGCCGGCCTGGAGTCCACGGACACCCTGCCTAGCGCGGCCCTCTACCCGACGTTCCTGCGCGCCACGGCGCTCCTGCGGGATCCCTTCGCCAAGCTCATGACGTCGCTCTCTTCGCCGTCCCTGCCGCTCGTTCTTGTCTCCGATTTCTTCCTCGGGTTCACGCACGGCGTCGCCGCCGATGCCGGCGTCCGCCGCGTCGTGTTCCACGGCATGTCCTGCTTCTCCATGGCCATAAGCAAGTCCCTCTTCGAGATTGGCCCGCCACCTCTCGGCTGCGACGGTTTCCACGTGCCCCGTATGCCGGAGCACGTAAAGATCACCGCGGTGGAGGTCCCGGATACTATAGCCAAGATCTTCGACCAGGAGGACCCGGTGGTCCGGTTCCTGATTGATGATATCGGCGAGTCGGAATTGCGCAGCTGGGGCGTCCTGGTCAACAGCTTCGCCACGCTCGACGAGGACTACGTGGCGCCCTTCGAGTCCTTCTACCAGCCGGGCGCACGCGCCTGGCTGGTCGGCCCTCTGTTTCTCGCCGCCAGCGACATTCTGCAGCGCGAAGAGGAGGAGCAGGATCCCGATGGCTGCCTCCACTGGCTCAACGAGCAGTCCGAACCGGTGGTCTACGTGTCCTTCGGCACGCAGGCCCACGTCCCCGACGAGCAGCTCGACGAGCTGGCGCGCGGGCTTGTGCAGTCCGGCCACCCCTTCCTCTGGCCCGTCCGGTCCGAGACCTGGTCGCCGCCGGTGGACCTGGGCCCCCACGGACGCGTCGTCCGCGGGTGGGTCCCCCAGAGGCGCGTCCTGGCACACCGTGCGGTAGGAGGGTTCGTCAGCCACTGCGGGTGGAACTCGGTGATGGAGAGCCTCGCGGCGGGGAAGCCCGTGCTGGCGTGGCCGATGATGGCCGAGCAGCATCTCAACGCGAAGCACGTCGCGGACATCATTGGAGCCGGCGTCAGGATGAACCTCGTTGACAATAAGGTTATAGTCGACAGAGCGGAGGTGGAGAAGATGGTGAGGAGGCTGATGGACGCCGGCAGCAAGGAAGGGTGAGAAATGAGGGCTAGGGCCGCCTGGGCTCAGCAAGAAGCCAAGTTAGCGGTGAGCGACGGTGGCATGTCGCACATGGCACTGCTGGAGCTGGTGGACGAGCTGCAAGGAAGCTACGACCGTGATGCCAGCGCGTAGGCAAAAAAGACTCTAGACGGAAGTGTAATTTCAACTCCTGTGTATTCCGGAGTAGTGCTATGTGCACGTCGTTCCTTTGAAGCATTATTTTCGACAAGAAATACCTTTCTCCCATGCACGGGTGTTTTACTGTTTTAGTCTATTTCTTTGTGATTTACTCAGTCCAGTTGCCTGATGTTACAAACCCACATAAATCTCAAAGCACGGAATCAACGGATAAAACCATACATAGGACCACCCGTGCACTGGGAGATTTATTCACCGCGTTCCATTTCCGGCGACAATATTGTTAGGAATAGACAAGTTGTATTCCCTGGGGGCCAAAGGCCACAACATATAGTTACATGTACAGGTGAGAATATGCAGGAAACCCCCTAACAGGTGGGGAAAATACACATATATAAATATACATCTAACACCCCCCCTCAAACTCATGGTGGATCAACAACACTGAGTTTGGAGAGTAAGAAGTCATGCTGCGCTCTAGTTTGTGCCTTTGTAAAGAAATCCGCCAACTGCAAATCTGAAGGTACATAGTGAAGCGCAACAACCTGAGCCTGCACCTGAGCACGTGTATAAAAAGCATCAACACCAATATGCTTGGTAAGCTCATGCTTGACCGGATCACGTGCAATACTGATAGCACCTGTACTGTCAGACAAAAGTGGAGTGTGTGTCGTAACAGAGACCCCAAAATCTGCAAGCAACCACCGTAACCATGTCACCTCAGCAATCAACAAGGCCATAGCTCGCAACTCAGCCTCTACACTCGAACGGGAAACTGCAACCTGTTTCTTCGTCTTCCAAGCAACAAGCGAACCACCAAGAAACACACAGTAAGCAGAAAGTGAACGACGATCCGAAGGATCACTCGCCCACGTAGCATCCGAGTAGCACTGGAGCTGGAGAGAGCTGGAACGAGGAAAGAAAAGGCGACGAGTAATCGTGCCACGAAGATAACGAAGAACACGAAGGAGATGACTATAGTGGATAGTGGTAGGAGCTGAGACAAACTGACTCAGAATATGAACATGATAAGATATATCAGGACGAGTGACAGCAAGATAAACAAGACTCCCAACAAGATGGCGATATCGCGTCGGATCAGGAAGAGGATCACCATCAGTAGGACGAAGCTTAACATTAAGCTCCATAGGAGTCTCAACAGTGCGCTCATCCCCAAGAGCAGCACGAGCAAGAAGATCCTGAATATACTTTTCCTGAGAGATAGAAAAACCATCAGAGGTGGAAGAGACCTCGATCCCAAGAAAATAGCGGAGAGGACCAAGATCGGTCATAAGAAACTGCTCACGAAGACGAGCCTTAACAAAGGCAATATACTCAGGATCATCACCAGTAATGATCATATCATCAACATAGAGAAGGAGAAGAGTGCGTCCACGAGGAGAAGTGTGAACGAACAGCGCTGGATCATGAGCGCTGGGAGAGAAACCAGCAGCAGTCACCACAGAGGCAAAGCGCTCAAACCAGGCACGAGGGGCCTGTTTCAAGCCATAAAGAGAACGCCGAAGGCGACAGACCATCCCATCAGGGACAGAATACCCGGGAGGAGGCTGCATGTAAACCTCCTCACTCAACTCGCCATTAAGAAAAGCGTTCTGAACATCAAGCTGAGACACAGACCAGTGTCGAACAGAAGCGACAGCAAGAAGAGTACGCACAGTGGTCATATGAGCCACAGGGGCAAAAGTCTCATCATAGTCACGACCGTGCTCCTGCTGAAAGCCACGAGCCACAAGACGCGCTTTGTAGCGCTCAAGTGATCCATCAGAGCGGGTCTTAATTTTATAGACCCACTTACACGTGATAGGACGAACACCGGGAGGGGGAGAGACAAGATCCCAGGTGCCAGTGCGCTCAAGCGCAGCAATCTCCTCAGCCATAGCAAGCTGCCATTCAGGATGGCGCTCAGCATCCCGATAAGAAGTCGGCTCGGAGGCAACAGAAAGACCGTACTGACTAGGAGAGTAACGGTCTGGAGCACGACGCGGACGAGTCGCCGGAAGAGGAGAGGGAAGCTCTTCAGAAGAAGAAGACATATCAGAAGAAGAAGAAGAAGAAGAAGAAGAAGGGACATCAGGAGGAGAATCTGGAACATGAGTGCGACGAGAATAATGAAAGGGAAAAGGAGACAACGGTGAGGTGGGCGGAGGATCAGAAGAAGAAAGAGGAGAACTAGGTGGAGAGGAGGACAACGGAGTCGAAGAGGATGGCGCCGTAGACGAAGAGGGCGCATCAGAACGAGGTCCAGGAGTAGGGACAATAGGGACAGAAGGAGGTGCATCAGGAAACAGAAGAAAGGAGATATCATCCACCGGGTAGGTACCAGAGGTGGGGCGAGGGTAGAAGGGACGCGTCTCATCAAACGTGACATCACGAGAGATGCGCATCCGACGACCAACAGGATCCCAACAGCGATAGCCCTTATGCTCATCACTGTAGCCGAGAAAAACACACTCAACAGACTGAGCGGTCAGTTTGGTGCGTTCACGAGGAGGGAGAAGAACATAGCAAACGCAACCAAACAAACGAAGAGTCGAGTAGTCTGGAGAACCACCAGAGAGACGCTCGAGAGGGATGCCACCTTGGAGGGCAGCAGAAGGCTGGATGTTAATGAGGTAAGTCGACGTAGCAACAGCCTCAGCCCAGAAATGCGGCGGAAGAGAAGAAGCAATCATCATAGCACGGGTGGTCTCAAGAATATGACGATGCTTGCGCTCGGCGACACCATTTTGAGCATGCGCACCGGGACAGGAAAACTGAGCAAGGGTGCCCTGCTCAGCCAGAACACCACGCAGGTGCTGAGAGATATACTCACCAGCAGAATCAGCACGGAACACACGAATGGGCGAGGAATACTGAGTGCGGACCATGGCCGCAAAGCGCTGATAAATAGAGAGCACCTCACTGCGAGAGCGCATAAAAAACAACCAGGTGTACCGTGAAAAATCATCAATGAATAAAATATAGTAGCAATGGCCCCCTTTTGAACCAAAAGGAGCCGGACCCCAAACATCTGAATGAACTAAATCAAAAGGTCGCTGAGATACAGACACACTGGTAGGATAGGGAAGCTGAATCTGTTTGCCTAACCTACAACCCTGACAGTTCAAAGACACATCTCCTGAGACAGACCCCAGAAGACCACGACGGACTAAAGACGATAAACGGGAGCCACAAAGGTGACCCAGCCGATGATGCCACTGCTGAAAAGAGCCAGTGACTGAAGCAGCAACCGCAGGAGAACTGGCCGATGAAGAGGCAGCGGAAGGAACACGAAGCCAGTCTAACTCCCAGAGCCCTGGAGACTCACGGCTGCGAGGGCCAGCTCCAACCAGGGCCTGTGTGCGGCGGTCCTGAACAGCACAGGAATCAGCGTCAAGAATGACGCGACAACCAGAATCAGTAAGCTGACTAGCAGA
This sequence comes from Dactylis glomerata, assembly GCA_007115705.1. NCBI lineage: Eukaryota > Viridiplantae > Streptophyta > Magnoliopsida > Poales > Poaceae > Dactylis > Dactylis glomerata. Next base: position 10,129,337 of record QXEO01000553.1, read on the forward strand.
AAAAAGATTCATCTTAAGGCTAGGAACATGAGAAACATCAGGAACAGAGAAAGAGGAAGTAGAGAGGGTGCCTCGACTGGAAACAGGAAGAGAGGTACCATCAGCCATGATAACACGGACAGGAGAAACAAGAGAACGAAGAGCAGAAAGAATAGAAGACGCAGAGGTCATATGAAAGGAAGCTCCAGAATCCAGATACCACGGGGACATACCTGACTGTGCAGAAGGTGGTGGTCACGCGGTGCCAGAAGAAGTAGACACAGGACCAGCAGTGCCTGACGAGGAAGAGCCAGTAGTAGCGAGCAGACTGCGAATACCCCGAAGAATGTCCTGCTCAGAGAGTGCAACTGCAGAAGATCCGGAAGAACCAGCCTGCTGACGAGCCTGGAACTGCGGACGTAAACTGGGATCCCTCCTCCAGAAGCTAGAGAAATCGTGGCCAGACTTGCCACAGTAGGAGCAGGGAGGACGAGGATTGCGGTTCTGACCGCGAGGCTGCTGAGGCTGACGCTGGCACTGGACCGGAGGAGTAGAGAGTATCGGCGGCACTGGAGATCGCAATGGAGCCGACGGCACAGGAGGACCACGAGCAGCAAGTACAGAGGGAACCTCAAGAAGACCAGCACCACGAAGACGAGTCTCCTCAGCACGAAGCTCAGACAGCACCTCAGAGAGCGGGACACGACCACGAGCAAGTAGCTGGGCGCGACGAGGCTCGAACTCCTTGCGGAGCCGAGACAAGAACTCATATACACGCTGAAACTCCAGATCAGCGCGCACAGTCAGACAGCAGGCACAAGTGGCACACACAGCTGTACGAAGAGAATCGAGCTGGCGCCAGATAGCAGCACTCTGAGTATAGAACTCATCAATAGTAGAATCCCCCTGCTGAAGAGCATGCTCCTGACGAACCACAGACAGGTAAAGAGCATCCCCAGACGGCTGATAGCGCTGATGAAGAAAGGCCCACTGAGCAGCAACAGTAGGAAGACCCATGAACTCAGCAGCATACTGAGGTAGAACACTAGAAGTAAGAACAGCAGCACGAGCATCCTTATCTATCCACTGAGTGTAGTCAGTCAGATCCAGCCGGTAGGTCGCAAGAGCGTCAGAATACTCCTGGACCTGCCGGTCATACTCAGCCAGAGCAGTAGCATCAGTACTCTTGGCTGCATCCTTGTCCTCCTGAGTAGCATCGGGGGCAAGGGCAACGGGCGTCGGTGGAATAGGCGCCGTAGGAGCAGTGGGGCGCGGCGGACAGGGGACCTCGCCGGAAAGCACACCCCAAAGACGAAGACCGCGCATGTGGACGCGCATAAAGGCAGCGAAATCAGGGTAATTCGCGCCATCAAAGATCACCGGGCAGCGAGGAATCGCAACATAGCCCGATGAGGTAGACATATCTCTCTCTCTCTCTTTTTTTTTATAGATCAGAGACTACAGCGGCGGTCGGCGGCCAAATTCGCCCAATCAACTGCAAATTCCGGCGAACTAAGACCGCCAGTGGTCAATTCCGGTTGGCCCCGACCAATTCTGGGCAAAAAACCGAGCGGAAGAGCTGGGCGAGCTGGACGAGCGTCGAGCTAGGACGAGGCCTGGCGACCGGCCAGTCCCTGGCGGGCGGGATCGATGCAGACCGAGGACGAGAGGAGCGGGAGCCAGCGGGATCGATCCGCAAGAGGCAGCCGACCGCGGGAGTAGCGGGATCGATCGGCGGGGCGGATCAATCGAGCGGGATCGGCAGGAGGCGGCGGGGCGGATCGATCGAACGGGGACCGAGCAGGAGATCTCCGCTGCGAGGAGAGGAGGGACTCGGGCGGGAGGGGAGAAGGATGCGGGCGGACGAACGGCCATGAGGACCCAGGGAAAACGGAGAGAGGCAGCGACGGCGGTCGAACGCGGCGGCAGAAGGCCAGGGCGAGCGGCGGCGGCGGCTGCGAGGAGAGGAGCTAACCTATGGCTCTGATACCATGTTAGGAATAGACAAGTTGTATTCCCTGGGGGCCAAAGGCCACAACATATAGTTACATGTACAGGTGAGAATATGCAGGAAACCCCCTAACAGGTGGGGAAAATACACATATATAAATATACATCTAACAAATATAATACTAAGAACTATCGCCAGCTAACGCATCTAGTTCGACTCCAACAATGTCGCAACTCCTGTGCCACCATGTGTCTCATCCTGTTGCGCCGCCATCGCCACCGCCGGAGCGGCGGCAGACATTGGAGAAGATCCCAAAGAAGGCTGAGACTGACTCAAGAAATCGGAGGCACAAGAACCATCTTGAGAGGATGAAGAAGGTGTTGTTGGCGTCAAAGGGCCTCGAGCATCGCTTGGCGCCGCCTAGTTGTGGGAATGACTCAGCCACTAATTTGTGCCAAGGAGCACCGCCGCCGGCCATTCAAGGAGACCATCATCGCCGGCCTACTAATGGGAAGAATGTGCCGCCGTGTCGCGGACACATTTCTCCATCCCAAAGGTTAGCGAGAATCAGCATGTCAACTCTACTCCCTGATTCATGTCATCAATGCCCAGCATGGTACCCAAGGCGTAGCCATTGACCTCAACAACGCCTACATCGGCTCACCGATGCCAACATGTGTCACTCACGTTCGATAATAATGGGTCTTTCATACCGCAACCTACTTGGTGGTGGAATGCCTCATGAGGTGTGGGCTTGAGGGCATCAACATTATTGACGACATGCCTCACGTGGGCGTTAAGATTACATATGTGTGTACTCGCAATATTTTTCATAATTGGGAAATGTGTTCGTAGCTATTAGTAGAATTGTGTATGTGTGCATAGAGTGATGTCAGTGCGGCCATGTTCTCCATTCTCCATGATTGTGACCATTCCGAGGCACCGCACAAGATGAACAAGAGGAAGTAGAAGAAGATGAAGAAGTGCCGGTCAATGTTGAATCCATTACCGGTGCAAAAAAAAGCCTAAACCCCATTGCCGGGCTTGGAAATATTTTAAGGATGAAGTATTACGTAATTCTTGGATGTCAACAATTATGTAAGATGCTCTAAGCTATATTCACCTCTAGCTCTTCAAATTCTCATATATTAACTTGTCATGAAGATGCACTAAAGATGTACCAAGGTTGCAACAAGAACAAAGGTTTCAGTCTGATGCATTGTTGGACAAAGAATATATTTGTCATTGGAAAAATGTGAAATCATCTAGGACTCAAATAAGTGTCAAGAGGATGTGGGTAAGGGCAGTGGTCCAAGAAACATCTGTGAGACAACTGATTTAGAAGGGAAGGTCTAACATCCCGACATATAAGATTCGGGGAAAGGGTAGTTTTAAAAATGTGATTTACATTTCAGTCCTTTAAAAAGGTGGATTTTCAAAAACTTATTATGTTAAGGTTCAAAGTGTGAAGTTTGACTAGAGGTTATATTTAAACTCTGGAATTTGAATCAAATTTCAAATTTGAAATATGTGAACTTAGCAAAATTTGGGGGATAAATATTTTTATCAACATACATCACCTAAAAGAAGTTTATAACTTCATAACACCATGTTCATCATCAAGATATTTGTTTGAGTCCAATTTCAAATTTTTGGATTTAAAAAATATGAAAAATATGAAACAATTTGCATATGAAAGATGAAAAGAATCTTTATTGAATAGAATCATACATGTGTACATTTACATACCACATTGTGGTCAGATTACAAAAATCTGAAAATAAAAAGAAAAGAAGAAAACCTAGATTACTCCTAAACCTATCTACACTTGATCTTCACTTCTTATCTTCTTCTATAACCTGCAAACAGAGACACTAGGAGAAGTTTTGGTTAGATTTAAAATGTTGGTTAGGCCTAGGGCCAACCTTTTTATTTGGAATCCATTGGATTAAGTCCAGAAACTGGTTCTGGACTTAATTAGCTAGGTTATATAATAAAATCCAATTAACGGAATAGAAATAGGAAGAAATCCAAAGTATAGAAAATAAATACTTGCTGCAGTTAACCAAACAAGTAGGCCAGCTAGATGACCTAGTTAAATCTAGGAAATACTTCAGACAAAAGTATGATAGAAAGAACAATGCGGATTTACTACCACCGGTGGTAGCTATGCATGCATAGTCCTTGGATTATGTGAGCATGATATTCCTACTGCATGCGATGTAGAGAGCAGGAGATGATGGTGATAACGGATGAAATGCTTCCGTTTGTTGCATGCATATGGTACTTTTGAATGGCTACTTAGAATAGCAACCGTGGATGGCTAGAGCAGGTGGTGATTTGGGACATGCCATGCCGAGTTGCCATGCACATTTTCCTAACCGGGCATGTGGTGATTTCGGACATGCCATGCCTAGTTGCCTTGCACACTATCCTAACCAAGTAACCTACCGAGTTGCCTTGTATATTTTCCTAACCGAGCAGGTGGTGATTTCAGGAATGCCATGCCTAGTTGCCTTGCACACTCTCCTAACAAAGTAACCACCTAGACATGCCATGTGATTTTACCGTTTTGCTAAGACGGTGAGTAGCGTTGAATGGATTTATTATTTTGCAGGAGTTGTTTTTCTCTCCCTTCCCGCCATTTCAAAACCGAGTTAGCCTACCTAAGTCACCTGTTGGACAAGGTGTTCGTCCTACTGAGCTATGGTATGAAAACGATTATGTATCGGGGAAGTGCTAAATAGAAAAGGAGAGGGCATCTATGAGTACACAATGGGAGTGGTGAGATGAGATGGTTTGTTTGTATGATTCCATGGTGTGGTGGCTTTGGATGGATGGGTTGAGTGGATGGTGTAGTAGGTGTGTGTGTGTGTGGTTAGTTTGGGTGGATAATCCAATAGGTTGCATGGTGTGGTGTGTTGGGGTGGCTGTGTTGAGAGGTGGTGAGAGATGGAGATATGCATGCAAACACCGTTGCTTTCTCTTCTGTTAAATCTTATGCTCTCCGTAGGAAATGTCATGCTCCCTATAGAGGATCTAATGGTGGATGGTGGGTGCATAGCTACCACCAGTGGTAGGAGGCTATTTTGCATAGAAAGAATATCACTTTAGCAGCCAAGAACATTTCCAACAGAAAATATTAAGCATTAAACCTTTGCATCAGAAAATCACCCTAGCCAGAATTCCTTGATAAAACAAACTCAATGAAAATTATCCTAAGATTATAAGACCATGATCTTGCTAAATAAATTAGCAAGTGATTAGCAGCCAGGCTAAGCCAATGACCAAAGTCTTCAGTGACTTAGCAACAGGAGATGAACACCATCTCCAAAAGCACAAATTAAATAAACAGAAACTAGTTTATAGCAAGCTAATTAGGGAAATGAATATAAAATTCACCATGATTAACAGATACATGATTTTCATTCATCTGAGCTAGAATCCAACATGGAGAGGCGGTTCAGAACAGTGCACAAGCACCTTAGTCACCAAATGCATGTAAATAGGTGTCAACACCATAGTGATTGGCCAGCCCTATAAATACCCCCTTCTTCCACACGAATTCACTCACAAAAATTCTCAGAGAAGCTCATAAGAACACCTTGAGGCCAGAGGCTAGAGGTTAAGAGCAAAAGCTCATAAAATCTTCCAAGCCATGGGGCTGGGAGTGAGAAAAGGAGCAAGCTCACCATTGGTGAGTAGCTCATACCACATCTTGCACATTAGAAGATAGGAGAAGGACCAGAGCAAGGAGGTGCTGCTCAAGCTGGACTAGGCAGAGAAGTACTGCCCGGGCCAAGCTCATCTTCATCAAGGCAGAGGAGTGCTGCCCATCTACATCAAGCACACTTTGGAAACTCCAAAGGTTGTATTACTAGGATTAATATTGGCAGAGAGAGAGAGTGATACACACACACTTGGCAAACTCACTGTGAACCCCATGAAAATGAGGAACACCATAGCCATGCCATGGAGCACAGCCATTAGAATTATTTGTGTGAGATCAAGGAAGAAGATGAAGTGTAAATCACTGGAAGTGATCACTTGCTTCATAATCTTACTAGGAAACACACACATACATACATATCTGAATCCTATGATTCAAAAAAATTTTGTGTTAATATTTAGAAGGAAATGATAGTTGCAAGCTCTAAGAGCTGCAATGTGTGTACTGTTATCATTATTGAGCACTAGCTCAAGCAAGTTTCTAAATGAAGTGTTCAACTGAAGAACTGTCAGAACACTATCAGAAATATTCAGAGTTCATGGTGTTAAGCAAGCAAACTTGAATTCCTAGTGCAAGTAATGATCAAACATAGCATTTAGAGTAATAAAATCATAGGCAAGTATCCAAGAACCCACTGGTAGAGTGAGAACTCAACACTATCAGAGACAGTGCAAAGTTCAGAGGGGAATTTTTCGAAGCAAGCAAACCATGCTCAAATTAGCATTTCTAGGAAGCTTAGATCATCAGTAGACTAAATAACACCAGCTAGAGCATGCCATAGCATCAGAGCATGGATGAACTTAAGAAAAGCTTTAGTACACCAAAACCCTAATTCCCCAAATTGGGTGAAAAGAAGGGGAGAGTCAAGAGGCTATCTAGAGCAATGATAGAGCAAGAGAGAGTGAGGGGAGAGAGTCACTTACTTGTTCATGGAGCTGAGATCCATTGGAGGGGACGCAAAGGTAGCAGAAGACATGGCCGAGGCCATCCAGGAAGAACACCTCGATGCAGCCCAAGCTAGTGACCCTAGGTCATCTTGGGGAAGCTAAGCTAGCCAGCCCAGCCGAGAAGAACGACCAAGCTCATCGAAGACGATGAGCGCATCGAAACCCTCACCCTAGCGGGTTAGAGGGGATGCGCACGAGAGCAAGCGAGCACCATCGCTTGATTCCCTCGATGAAGAGGTAAAGTGGAAGGAGGATTGAAGGAAATATGCCCTAGAGGCAATAATAATATTGTTATTATCATATTTCTTGTTCATCATAATGTTTATAATCCATGCTAGAATTGTTAAGCGGAAACATTAATACTTGTGTGGTTTATAGACAACACTGTGTCCCTAGTATGCCTCTACTAGACTAGCTCATTGATTAATGATGGTTAAGGTTTCCTAACCATAGACATAAGTTGTCGATTAATAATGAGGTCATGTCATTAGGAGAATGATATGATGGATAGACCCTATAAGCACAACAATTAGATTGTGTCATTGTGTTCACAATTGCGTAGCTTTTCCTGTATCAGTATCCTATTCCTTAGACCATGAGATAATGTCACTCCCTGGTACCGAAAGAGAGCTTTGAGGTCATCAAATGTCACACTATGATAGGGTGATCATAAAGGTGTCTCTCAGGTAATCGGAAAGTACTTATTAGTTTGCATGTATCGAGATTGGGATTTGTCCCTCCCATGTCAGAGAGATATACTCCGGGCCCACTCGGTAATCAATATCATACACTGTTTGCAAACATGTGATTAATGAGTTTAATCACATGGTGATATTGGATTGCGAAACGAGTAAAGAGTACTTGCTGCAAACGAGATTGAACTAGTTATGGCGATACCGATGATCGAATCTTGGGCAAGTAAAATATCACGAGACAAAGGAATTTGTATATGGTATTAATGGAATCCTGACATCATGGTTCACCGATAGTGATATTCGTTGAATATGAGGGAGTCAATATGGATTTCCACATCCCGCTATTGATTATTGATGGTGAACATGTCCACGTATTCTCGAACCCGTAGGGTCACACACTTAACGCTCATCGATGCTAGGGTAGTTTCAGGATTTATGGAAAAAATTCGGAGAATTGCGAAAATTTTCCGGGAAGATGATTAATGATTTATTAATTAATTGAATTAATAAATGTTAATATATTTATTTATTGGAAATAAATAAAGGCTAAAACGTAATCCATATAAAGTTTTGCTAATGGACTAATTTTGTAGTCCATCTAGACAAACTATCAAAAGAAAAAGGCAAAGAAAAGAAAAATGAAAAAAATGAAAAAGGCTGGCTGGCTGGGCCGCCCACGCTAGGGAGCCTCGTCGGGCAAGTTGAGCCGAATGGCCAGTACCTTGCCTGGGCCCTGCGCTCTGATGCGGGCAGGATAACCACCCAGTTGGGAACCCCAAGAGGAATGTATGATGAGCACAGTAGCAAGTCTTTCCCTCAGTAAGAAACCAAGGTTTATCGAATCCAGTAGAAAAAAGCCAAACTCCAGAAGGTGATGCTTGCTAGCTTTGTGACACTCCAACAAGGGTGCCGTTTACGATTCTTGTTGGTGCGTCTTCAACTAGTAGCAACGCGGAACCTGCACACAACACAACCAAGAACTTTGCTCCCAACTTACGATGAGGTTGTCAATCTCACCGGTTTGCTGTAAACAAAGGTATGAGCATATTGAGTGGAAAGCAATAGTAGTATGCAAGAAAGTAAACAGTGCAAGTAATAGTAAAATGGTGTAACAATGTAAAGGAAATTGGACCAGGGTCCACAGTTCACTAGTGGTGTCTCTCCATAAGATAAATAACAACATGCTGGGTAAACAAATTACAGTTGGGCAATTGATAGAATAAAGATAACGTGCATATGTCACGAGGATCACTATGAGATTTACTCTGGGCATTACAACAAAATACATAGACCGCCATCCAACTGCATCTATGACTAATAATCCACTCGTGGGGATATCGTCCGAACACCCCTCGAGTATTAAGTTGCGAACAACAGATAACTGCATTAAGCAAAGTGTGTAATGTAAACAAAACGAACGTCCTTAGACACAAGAATGTTGTTTTCTCCCTAGTGGCAACAACACATCTACAACCTTAGAGGTTTCTGTCACTCCCCCAGATTAAATAGAGGCATGAACCCAACTATCGAGCATAAATACCCCCTCTTGGAGTCACTAGTATCTACTTGGCCAAGATAGCTACTAACAACGGAGAGCATGCAAGATCATAAACAACATAGAGATAACATAAGATAATATTCAGCACATCAACATAACATAACACCAATATTCATCGGATCCCAACAAACATAACATGTAGAATTACACAAAGGTGATCTTGGTCATGTAAGGCAGCTCACGAGATCTAAACATGAAGCACATGGTGGAGAAGACAACCATCTAGCTACTGCTATGGACACATAGTCCAAGGTAGACTACTCACTCATCGCGCCAGAGGCAAGCATGGCGATGAAGAAGACCTACGGTGGCGATTCCCCTCTCCGGCAGGGTGCCGGGAAGAGCTTCTAGACCCTCCCGATCTTGGGTCGACGACGGCGGCGGATCGTGATGTGTTTCTGGAAAATTGATCGGGTGTTTAGGTTTTTCCCATCGGGGGGTCTTTATAGGCGAAGGGGCGGCGTTAGAGGTGGGCCAGGGTGCCCTCACGACAGGTGGGCGCGGGCCAGGGACAGGCCGCGCCCCCTGGTGGTGTGACCACCCTGTGGCCCCCCTCCATCTCCTCTTTGGTCTTCTGGAAGCTTCGTTAAATAATAGGAGGTTCGGCTTTTGTTTCGTCCAATTCCGAGAATATTTCCTGTGTAACTTTCTGAAACACAAAAACAGCAGAAAACAGGGAACTGGCACTGTGGCATCTTGTTAATAGGTTAGTTCCGGAAAATGCATAAAAACGCCACGAAGTGTAACAAAACACTAAGCAAATGGTGTAAGAACAAGCATGGAGCATCAAAAATTATAGATACGTTTGAGATGTATCAAGCATCCCCAAGCTTAACTCCTGCTCATCCTCGAGTAGGTAAGTGATAACAAAAGAATAATTTTTGAGGTGACATGCACCAACACAATCTTGATCATCTATGTAAGCATTGAGTGCTGGGATCAAAAGAACTTAAACATGGGCATGAAAGATATAATCTTGATAGAAGAAACTTAGCAACCATGTTATAATATGAAAAAGAACACAAATGAAAGATCATGAAAATGAAACAATGAAAGTCAAACATGCGTTCAAATCATATGGAAAAACATAGCAAATGGTTTTCAGCTTGTCCTTCATGAGAGAGCAAAACATAAATGCATAGGACACCTTCAAGTTTAAGAGGGCGACTAGATACAAATAATTTAAGAACAAGTGAAACCAAAATCATGAGTCAATCAATGATAAACTTTGGGAGTATGCACATTAAACTCAGAATGACAACTATGCTCTCTTAGACGGTGCATAAAGGTAGAAGGTGGTGACTCAACAAAAAGTAAAAGAAAGGCCCTTCGCAGAGGGAAGCAGTGATTGCAAGTTTTATAATACTTCAAAAATTATGGTACTTACTAGCTTTGAGCTCTCATTGCCCCCATCATAGGCATCTTGAATGGTTAAAGTTAATGCGAGTACAATTATGAAGCATATGCTTGACAAATCATAAGTTGAAAACCTCGTGTCCCGTGAAGTACGAATACCCAAACCTCATGCTACTCGACTTAGAGTCCCTAGCAAGCTCTTGTCATTATAAGTATACACGTATCATCGAGAACCGCCAACGGGGTACCTATGTGCCCAATGACATGGAACAAGCCCACATCAAAATTATAGGACAAATAGACAATGAATACCTCGACATCTCTTTTATTTACCATTGGTATAGCTTTTTATTTTGAGATGCGTCGTCGAATGCTCACTATGGGCATGCTGTAAATTTCCACCATGAATTATGCATGGCTTAGATTGGCGACCCAGGCATTTCTCCAACACGTATACAAACTCCATGATCCCACAAGATTCCCAACTTATTTCACGTCGCGAGTATCCATAAACAAAAGATCACGATATCAACTCAAATAAGAAGTGCAATGTTGAAAGCTTACCCCATGATGGCATGGTTTGGCTAATTTCCAACTTACAACTTGCAAGCATAACAACTCAACATAAGAGAGCCATAATGTCAAATTTTTAAGAACGAGAAAAAGTAAAGTGTGCCATCAGGTTCGTGAGAGCTTTACTGACCAATTTTTGCATAACACCAAAAGAGTTTAATTTGAAGGATAGATAAAAACAAGTCAAATATAGTTTGGAATAGAAAATTGCTAATAGGTATGTATGGTGGACACATTGGAATAACTTGGTTTTTGGGAGTTGGATGCACGAGTAGAGCTCATACTCAGTACAAAATGAGGGCTAGCAAAAGACTGGGAGCGACCAACTAAGAGAGCAATAACGGCCATAATCATGCATAGCGACAAGACATCATTAAGAGAAGCATAAGATGGCATCAAAAGTCAAAAACTAAATGATCATAGAGGCTTATGGCGACTTTGTATGAGTCAAACATGTGTAAGCATGCACCAAGTCAACCCAAATAAAGCATCAAGGAGAAAACCAAATTAATGCTTCCAAATAATAAAAACAACGCATGATTTTTTTAAAGGCTCAGTAAGCAATCTCAGTCATTTGAGACAAGTCATGCTACAGCAAAAATCACTAAGCATACTATCAAAACGACATCAAGCACGACATGAAAAAGGCTAAGCCGCAGTCTAAACAAGCTCCTTTTTGTACCACTTTTTTGCATAATTTTTTTTCTCTTTTCCAACACCATTCAAACCTTTTTGAAACAACCCTTTTGATGAAAACCAACATGGACCAGAGGTCAAAATACACCTTGATATAAATATATAACAACATCTGAATAAAAATCAAGGCAAAAAAATGAAAGCTAAACGCAGTTCTAGAAAAAGAGAACACTCGTTGACCGATAAAAGTGAAAAACGAAGTGTTCTTGGCAAATGAAAAGCAAGGCAACTTCTCCAAAAGAAATTTGTTGGGGTCCAACCATTTATTGCAGAAAACAAAACTAAACAAAACTGAAAACTAAAGACAAGACGCTCCAAGAAAAATGCATAGTGCATGAAGCAATAAAAATATAGTGTGTTGAAAAGTGACCTGATTTTTGCCGATGAAGAAGGGGTGCATCGGGGGCATCCCCAAGCTTTGACGCATGTACCTCTTGGATATTTCTTGGGGTGCGTGGGCATCCCCAAGCTTGAGCTTTTGTCCATCCTTCAACTCATCTCATCATTCTCCGATCCCTACACTTGAAACTTCCTTCATACAAAACTAAACATAATTCTATTAGCAACATTAGTGTAAGCATAATAATGAATCAACCCCTTTTTGCTTCAGATTTCAACTCAAAACCATCACATATAAAGCATATACTACTGTAGCAACTTCCCCAAAAGTTCCGTGATCAAAAGAACTCAAAAAGAAAGCGATAGAGAGGCAAACACAAATAGTGGCAGAAATCTGTCAAAACAGAACAGCTGACAAAGGTTGATTTTTTCGAGGGTTTTCTGTTGCTCAAATCAAAAAGTGTATAACTAATGAAAGTTTGTATATAACCTGGGGCATATGCACAAGAAATCGCAGGTCAAAAAGATATTCTGAGAATGTTCACGAATTTTTACGGTGCAGCACCGAAATCTGTTTCAGGACAGCAACATCCCCAAATCTTACCTCACTCAAATTAGAGGTTTCTCTTGGCACAACAACGAAATAAAAATGATAAGGAGCGGTTATTACAGTAGTAATTACTTCCAAGACTAAAATAAAAGAAAAAGAACTGAAAGTAAAACAATGGGTTATCTCCCAAGAGTGCTTTTCTTTAACGCCTTTGAGCTAGGCGCAGAAAGGTGCAAATCAAGTATTTTCAAAAGAAGCATTAAGATCCATTGCAGAAGTCTTTTCAACAATAAATTGAATTGTGTCCAAATGAGTTTTTGAGGATCCCTTATGATCATGCTTTGGTACACTACTTTCATCAAAAAGATTTTCAGGACAATACAATTAAAATTCTTTTGCAAAGCTTCATGCATTCCTACAAGTTTGCAAGGTATTGGTACTTTGAAATCTTCTTTGGTTGTACCAACAACATTAACATGCAAACCAAGCATATTAAAACACTTAAAAACTTTCCTAGCTTCAATAACAACATCTCTAAATTCTCTACGCAAAGTCTCTAAGATAAAATCTTTCTTTTCGGAGTCTTCAATATCATGAAGCTTAAGAAACATGTGTTGCATAAAAGGATTAAGGCTAGCAAACCTAGCTTCCCACATGTGAACTAAATAAGCAGAAGCAACTTCATAACTAGGACCAAGCTCAGCCAAAGATTTATCCTCAACATCTTTATGCATGCTAATATGATTAAAGAACTCCTCAATGTTACTTTTCCCAATAATAGAACAACTACCTACTGAGAGGTCCTCCAAAACATACTTAGGGAACAACATAATGAACTAAGAGAAATAAAGTAACAACTATAAAGGAAACTAATTTTTTTGTATTTTTGATTAAACGATGCAAGTAAAAATAAAGTAAAGCAAAACAATAAACAAAGTAAAGGATGTGCGTGCGAAACTCCCCTTGCAGAAGTCTTCTTTTTCCCCGGCAACGGTGCCAGAAAAACAGCTTGATGCAGGCAGGATAACCACCTAGTTGGGAACCCCAAGAGGAAAGTATGATGAGCACAGTAGCAAGTCTTTCCCTCAGGAAGAAACCAAGGTTTATCGAATCCAGTAGGAAAAAGCCAAACTCCAGAAGGTGATGCTTGCTAGCTTCGTGACACTCCAACAAGGGCGCCATTTATGATTCTTGTTGGTGCGTCTTCAACTAGTAGCAACGCAGAACCTGCACACAACACAACCAAGAACTTTGCTCCCAACTTACGATGAGGTTGTCAATCTCACCGGTTTGCTGTAAACCAAGGTATGAGCGTATCGAGTGGAAAGCAATAGTAGTATGCGAGAAAGTAAACAGTGCGAGTAATAGTAAAACGGTGTAACAATGTAAAGGAAATTGGACCGGGGTCCACAGTTCACTAGTGGTGTCTCTCCATAAGATAAATAACAACATGTTGGGTAAACAAATTACAGTTGGGCAATTGATAGAATAAAGATAACGTGCATATGTCACGAGGATCACTATGAGATTTACTCTGGGCATTACAACAAAATACATAGACCGCCATCCAACTGGATCTATGACTAAGAATCCACTCGTGGGGATATCGTCCGAACACCCCTCGAGTATTAAGTTGCGAACAACAGATAGCTGCATTAAGCAAAGTGTGTAATGTAAACAAAACGAATGTCCTTAGACGCAAGAATGTTGTTTTCTCCCTAGTGGCAACAACATATCTACAACCTTAGAGGTTTCTGTCACTCCCCCAGATTAAATAGAGGCATGAACCCAACTATCGAGCATAAATACCCCCTCTTGGAGTCACTAGTATCTACTTGGCCAAGATAGCTACTAACAATGGAGAGCATGCAAGATCATAAACAACATAGAGATAACATAAGATAATATTCAGCACATCAACATAACATAACACCAATATTCATCGGATCCCAACAAACACAACAGGTAGAATTACACAAAGGTGATCTCGGTCATGTAAGGCAGCTCACGAGATCTAAACATGAAGCACATGGTGAAGAAGACAACCATCTAGCTACTGCTATGGACTCATAGTCTAAGGTAGACTACTCACTCATCGCGCCGGAGGCAAGCATGGCGATGAAGAAGACCTCCGGTGGCGATTCCCCTCTCCGGCAGGGTGCCGGGAAGAGCTTCTGGACCCTCTCGATCTCGGGTCGACGACGGCGGCGGATCGCGATGTGTTTCTAGAAAATTGATCGGGTGTTTAGGTTTTTCCTGTCGAGGGGTCTTTATAGGCGAAGGGGCGGCGCCAGAGGTGGGCCAGGGTGCCCTCATGATGACCCACAAGTATAGGGGATCGCAACAGTCTTCGAGGGAAGTAAAGCCCAAATTTATTGATTCGACACAAGGGGAGCCAAAGAATATATGTAAGCCTTAACAGATGAGTTTTCAATTCAGCTGCACCTGGAAACAGTCTTACTCGCAGTAGTTTATCAATAGCAACAGTTTTATAATGGTGATAGTAGTGAAACAGTAATATCAGTAGTAAAATAGCAGCGGTAATAGTAGCGATAGTAAACAGTAGGAACAAATACTGTAGGCATAGGGATGGATGTACGGGCGTTGCATGGATAAGATAATTCATGAAATCAATGAGACATGGGCATTGCAGATAAATAATGATAAAGCATCCTAGTACAAACAATCATAGGCATGAGTTCCGTATATAGTCGTACGTGCTCACAAGGAGAAACTTGCACAACATCTTTTGTCCTACCAGCCTGTTGCAGCAGGGCCTCAAGGGAAACTACTGGTAATTAAGGTAGTCCTTTTAATAAAGTAACGGAGCAAAGCATAAACACTCGGTGAACACATGTGATCGTCACATCGTAGCCATCCCATCCGGTTATCCCAATTTCTGTCACTTTGGGGCCTCGGGTTCCGGACAACAATATGTGTATACAACTTGTAGGTAAGACCATAAACAACAAGTATCATCATAGAAATAATAACATGTTCCGATCTGAAATCGTGCTACTCGGGCCCAAAGTGACAAGCATTAAGCACAACAAGTTGCAACAATGTCATAGGCACTAAATAAAGATACTAGGCACTATGCCCTAACAATCTCATATCAAATTGCATGACCAATCTCATCCAATCCCTACCATCCCCTCACCTACAGCGGGGGAATTACTCACACATGGATGGGGGAGTCATGGATGGTCGATGGAGTAACGTCGGTGATGATGGCGATGAAGATCTCCTCCAAATCCCCATCCCGGCAGGGTGCCAGAACAGAGTTTCTGGTTCCGAATCGCGGTTTCTGATGGCGGCGGCGCAGCGGAAGTCTATCTGGGAAAAACGCCGTCTCCCCGATATTTTCAGGTAAAGGGGTATATGCAGGCGGAAGGAGGGGTCGAGGAGACGGCCGAGCCGCCCTCACACCAGGTGGGCGCGGCCAAGGCTGGGCCACGCCCCCTGTGTGTGTGGAGGCCTCGTGCCTCCACTCCGTCTCGTCTTCTGGCTCCGTGGGTCTTCTGGTGAAATAGGATTTTTGATGATTTTTCCCGAATTTTTACTGAAAGTTGGATTTCTGCACAAAAACGAGACACCAGAGCAATTCTGCTGAAAACAGCGTTAGTCCGTGTTAGTTGTATTCAAAACACACAAATTAGAGGAGAAACAATAGCAAAAGTGTTCGGGAAAGTAGATACGTTTTGGACGTATCAACTCCCCCCAAGATTAGCTATTTGCTTGTCCTCAAGCAATTCAGTTAACAACTGAGAGCGATAAAAGAAATTTTCACAAACACATTTGCTTCATATAATGTATATATACTAACTATGTGATCAAATACTCAGGCAATTCATAATAAGAAATATGCAACTAATGTCACCTCATAGTTAAGCAAGCTATGAAAGAGTGCCAATGCACTAATAACAAGTAACATGTACATAAGAAGCTACAAGATTGTAATATGCATAAATGATATGAAAGAGTGGTATCCAGCTTGCCTTTATTTGTGGAGCAAAACATAAATGCTGAGGCACCTCTGAAGTCCAAGGGAAGACTAGAAGTAAAAATATCAAAGATACAAGCATCAAAGTTATACCACAATTAACCGTGTTCTGGGACAAGCACATTACACTAAGAATAACAGCTATGCTCTCAAGAAGTGCTTAAAGTTAGAAGATGAAGACTCAACATAAAAGTAAACGAATGACCCTTCGCAGAGGGAAGCAGTGATTAAACATGTGCTAGAGCTTTTCATTTGTAAAACAGAGATAAAAATTTATTTTGATAGGTGATACGTCTCCAACGTATCTATAATTTTTGATGCTCCATGCTTGTTTTTACACCATTTGCCTACTGTTTCGTTACACTTCGTGGCACTTTTATTAGTCATAGATGCAGTTGGATGGCACTTTTATTAGTCTCCAAAGTAAACTAACCTACTAACAAGTTGCCACAGTGCCAGTTCCCCGTTTTCTGCTGTTTTTGTGTTTCAGAAGTGATACACAGGAAATATTCTCGGAATTGGACGAAACAAGTTCCTGGAGTCTTATTTTACCCGGAAGCTTCCAGAGATCCGAAGGAGAGAAGGAGAGGGGCCACCAGGGGCCCACACACAGGGCTGGCGCGACCAGGGCCTGGGCCGCGCCACCCTGGCGTGAGAGCACCTAGGCCCTCCTCTGACATCGCCCCTTCGCCTATAAAGACCCCCCGACGGGAAAAACCTAAGTACCCGATCAATTTTCCAGAAACACATCGCGATCCGCCGCCGTCGTCGACCCGAGATCGGGAGGGTCCAGAAGCTCTTCCCGGCACCCTGCCGGAGAGGGGAATCGCCACCGGAGGTCTTCTTCATCGCCATGCTTGCCTCCGGAGCGATGAGTGAGTAGTCTACCTTGGACTATGGGTCCATAGCAGTAGCTAGATGGTTGTCTTCTCCACTATGTGCTTCATGTTTAGATCTCATGAGCTGCCCTACATGATTGAGATCACCGTTATGTAATTCTACATGTTTGGTTTGTTGGGATCCAATGAATATTGGTGTTTATGATTGAGTTGTTGTACTAAATATTATCTTATGTTATCTCTATGTTGTTTATGATCTTGCATGCTCTCCGTTGTTAGTAGCTATCTTGGCCGAGTAGTTGCTAGTGACTCCAAGAGGGGGTATTTATGCTCGATAGTGGGTTCATGCCTCTATTTAACCTAGGGGAGTGACAGAAACCTCTAAGGTTGTAGATGTGCTGTTGCTACTAGGGACAAAACAACATTCATATGCTCAAGGGCATATGCTTTGTTTACATTACACACTTTGCTTAATGCAATTATCTGTTGTTCGCAACTTAATACTTGTGGAGTTCTCGGATTGATTCGCCACAAGTGGATTATTAGTCATCGATGCAGTTGGATGGCGGTCTATGTATTTTGTTGTAATGCCCAGAGTAAATCTCATAGTGATCTTCTTAACATATCATGTTTATGTTTATTCTATCAATTGCCCAACTGTAATTTGTTTACCCAGCATGTGTTATTTATCTTATGGAGAGCCACCACTAGTGAACTGTGGACCCCGGTCCTATTTCCATCATATTGCTATCACCTGTTTACTTTACTCGCACTGTTTACTTTACTCGCATACTTTTACTGTTTTCCACTCGATACACTCATAACCTTTGTTTCAAGCAAACCGGTGAGATTGACAACCTCATCGCAAGTTGGGAACAAAGTATTTGGTTGTGTTGTGTGCAGGTTCCGCGTTGCTACTGGCCGAAGACGAGTCAATAAGTGCGCCCTTGTTGGAGTGCTATTAAGCCAGTTTGCATCACCTTTAGTCGTTTGTCTCTCCTCTCCAAGAACGATAAACCTTGGTTTCTTAACTGAGGGAAAACCAGCTGCTATACTCATCACACCTTCCTCTTGGAGTTCCCAACGGGCTGGTCATTCACCACGCACAAGGACTGACTGTCAACTAGGCAATCAGCTGTTTTTCTGGCGCCGTTGCCGGGGACTAAAGAAGAATACTTCCAAAGATTGAAGAAAACCTCCCGCGTCAACTTAGCGCCATCAAGCTGTTTTTCTGGCGCCGTTGCCGGGGAGGAAGTAGAAGACTTCTGTGAGGGGAGTTTTTCGCACGCACATCCTTTACTTTGTTATTGTTTTGCTTTACTTTATTTATTTTACCTGCATCGTTTTATATCAAAAACCCAAAAAAATTAGAATCCTTGGTAGTTGTTATTCCTTTACTTTTAGTTCATTATGTTGATCCCTAAGTACATTCTGGAGGACCTCTCAGTAGGTAGCGGTTCGATTATTGGCAAAAGTAACATTGAGGAGTTCTTTAATCACATTAGTATGCATGAGGAAGTTGAGGAAAAATCTTTGGTTGAGCTAGCTCCTAGTATTGAAGTTGCTTCTGCTTATTTGATTCACATGTTGGAAACTAGGTTTGCTAGTCTTAATCCTTTTATGCAATATATGTTCCTTAAGCTTCATGAAATTGAAGATCCTGAAAAGAAAGCTTTTATTTTGGAAGCTTTGCGCTTAGAATTTAAAGATGTCGTTATTGAAGCTAGGAAAGTTCTTAAACATTTTAATAAACTCGGTTCACCTATAAAGGTTATTAGTACAAATGATGAAGGGGCCGAAATACCTATACCTTGCAAGCTTTTGGGATTGTGTGAAGCTTTCGAAAATAATTTTGAATGGATTTGTGCTGAAAATCTTTTTGATGAAAATAGTGAGCCAAAGCGTGATCACAAAGGGTCTTCAAAAACTTATGTGGATGAAATACAATGCCTTATTGACAAGACCTCTGCAGTAGATCTTGATGCTTCATCACTTGATGTTACTTGATTCGCAAATTTTCTGCACCTAGCTCAAAGGCATTAAAGAAAAGCACTCTTGGGAGATAACCCAATGTTTTCTTTTCAGTACTTTTTCTTTTATTTGAGTCTTGGAAGTCATTACTACTGTAATGACCGCTCCTTATCTTGTTTATTTTGTTTTTGTGCCAAGAAAAGCCTCTAATTCGAGTGAGGTAAAGATTTGGGGATGTTGCTGTCCTGAAACTGTTTTCGGTGCTGCACCGTACAAATTCGTATAAATTCTCTGTATATCTTTTGGACCTGCGATTTCTTGTGCATATGCCCCAGGTTATATCAAAACTTTCGTTAGTTGAACACTTTTTGATTTGAGCAACAGAAAACCCCTCAAAAATTCGACCTTTGTCAGCTGTTCAGTTTTCACAGATTTCTGCCAATATTTGTGTTTGCCACTTTATCGCTTTCTTTTGAGTTCTTTTGATCACGGAACTTTTTGGGAGGTTGATACAGTAGTATTTGCTATATATGTGGTGGTTTTGATTTGAAACCTGAAGCAAAAAGAGGTTGATTATATATTATGCTTGCACTAATGTTGCTAATAGATTTGTGTTTACTTTTTGTATGAAGGAAGTTTTCAAGTGTAGGGATTGGAGAATGATGAGATGAGTTGAAGAATGGACAAAAGCTCAAGCTTGGGGATGCCCATGCATCACCCCAAGAAATATCCAAGAAGTACAAGCCTCGAAGCTTGGGGATCCCCCCGAGGCACCCCTTCTTCGTCGGCAAAAATCAGGTCACCTTTCAAAACACTATATTTTTATTGCTTCATGCACTATGTGTTTTTCTTGGAGCGTCAGTTGTTTTAGTTTTCTTAGTTAGCTTAGTTTGTTTGCTGCAATAAATGGTTGGACCCCAACAAATTTCCTTTGGAGAAATTGCCTTGCTTTTCATTTGCCAAGAACACTCCGTCTTTCATTCTTACAATTTCACCGAGTGTTCTTCTTTTTCTGCTGCTGCTTTTGGTTTTCGTTTTCGCCTTGATTTGCGTTCAGACCTTGTCATATCTTTTCATCAAGGTGTATTTTTGCCTCTGATCTTTATTGGTTTCCATCAAAAGAGGTGTTTATAAAAATTTCAAATGGTGTTGGAAAAGAGAAAAAGCTTTGTGCAAAATAGTGGTACAAGAAGGAGCTTGTGTAGACTGCGGCTTAGGCTTTTTCATGTCATGCTTGATGTCTTTTTGATAGTATGCTTAGTGGTTTTGCTGTAGCATGAATTGTCTCAAATAACCGAGATTGCTTAATGAGCCTTTGAAAAAAATCATGCGTTGTTTTTATTGTATGGAAGCATTATTTTTGTTTTCTCCTTGATGCTTTATTTGGGTTGAGTTGGCGCATGCTCACACATGTTAGACTCTTACAAAGTCGCCAATAGCCTTCATGATCATTTAGTTTTTGACTTTTGATGCCATCTTATGCTTCTTTTAATGTCGCTTTGTCGCTTTGCATGATTATGGCCATTATTGCTCTCTTAGTTGGTCGCTCCCAGTCTTTTGCTAGCCCTCGCCTTGTACTGAGTATGAGCTCTACTCATGCATCCAACTCCTAAAAGCCAAAGTTTTCCAAAGTGTCCACCATACATACCTACTAGCAATTTGCTATTCCAAGTAAATTTGACTTGCTTTTATTTTCTCTTCAAATTAAACTCTTACCAGTGTTATGCGAAATTCGGTCAGTAAAGCTCTCACGAATCGGAAGGCACACTTTACTTTTCCTGTTCTTAAAAATTTGACATTGTGGTCTTTTATGTTGAGTTGTTATGCTTGCAAGTTGTAAGTTGGAGACTAGCCCAGCCATGCAGTCATGGGCAAGCTTTCAACATTGCACTTCTTATTTGAATTGATATCGTGATCTTTTGTTTATGGATGCCCGCGGTGTGAAATGAATTGGGAATCTTGTGGGGATCATGGAGTTTTTATATGTGTTAGGGAAACGCCGGGCCGCCAATCTAAGCCATGCATAATTCATGGTGGAAATTTGCAGTATACCCATGGTGAACATTCGACGACGCATCTCACAATAAAAAGCTAAACAAATGGCAAATAAAAGAGATGTCGAGGTGTTCATTGTCTGCTTGTCCTGTCATTTTGGTGTGGGCTTGTTCCATGTCATCGGGCACAGAGGTACCCCATTGGCGGTTCTCAATGATATGCATATATTTACAATGACAAGAGCCTTGCTTGGGACTCTAAGTAAAGTAGCATGAGGTTTGGGTACTCGTATTCACGGGGCACGAGGTTTTCAACTTATGATTTGGCAAGCACATGCATCATAATTGTTCTCGCATTAACTTTAACCATTCAAGATGCTTATGATGGGGGCAATGAGAGCTCAAAGCCGGTAAGTACCATAATTTTTGAAGGTTATAAAACTTGCAATCACTGCTTCCCTCTGCGAAGGGCCTTTCTTTTAATTTTATGTTGAGTCACCACCTTCTATCTTTATGCACCATAAGAGAGCATAGTTGTCATTCTTAGTGTAATATGCATTGTCCCAAAGTTCATTGATTGATTCATATTGTTGGTTTCACTTGTTATCAAATTATTTGTATCTAGTCGCCCTCTTAAACCTTGAAGGTGTCCTATGCATTTATGTTTTGCTCTCTTTGAAGGACAAGCTGAAAACCATTTGTATGTTTTTCCGTATGATTTGAACACACGTTTGACTTTCATTGTTTCATTTTCATGATCTTTTGTTTGTGTTCATTTGCATGTTTACAACATGGTTGCTAAGTTCTTATTGTCAAGATTATATCTTCATGCCCATGTTTTAAGTTCTTATGATCCCAGCTCACAAATGCTTATATACATGATCAAGATTGTGTAGGTGCATGTCACCTCAAAAATTATTCTTTGTTATCACTTACCTACTCGAGGACGAGCAGGAGTTAAGCTTGGGGATGCTTGATACGTCTCCAACGTATCTATAATTTTTGATGCTCCATGCTTGTTTTTACACCATTTGCCTACTGTTTCGTTACACTTCATGGCACTTTTATGCATTTTCCGGAACTAACCTACTAACAAGTTGCCACAGTGCCAGTTCCCTGTTTTCTGCTGTTTTTGTGTTTCAGAAGTGATACATAGGAAATATTCTCGGAATTGGACGAAACAAGTTCCTGAAGTCTTATTTTACCCGGAAGCTTCCAGAGATCCGAAGGAGAGAAGGAGAGGGGCCACTAGGGGCCCACACATAGAGCTGGCGTGGCCAGGGCCTGGGCCGCGCCACCCTGGCGTGAGAGCACCTGGGCCCTCCTCTGACATCGCCCTACGCCTATAAAGACCTCCCGACGGGAAAAACCTAAGTACCTGATCAATTTTCCAGAAACACATCGCGATCCGCCGCCGTCGTCGACCCGAGATCGGGAGGGTCCAGAAGCTCTTCCCGGCACCCTGCCGGAGAGGGGAATCGCCACCGGAGGTCTTCTTCATCGCCATGCTTGCCTCCGGAGCGATGAGTGAGTAGTCTACCTTGGACTATGGGTCCATAGCAGTAGCTAGATGGTTGTCTTCTCCACCATGTGCTTCATGTTTAGATCTCATGAGCTGCCCTACATGATTGAGATCACCGTTATGTAATTCTACATGTTTGGTTTGTTGGGATCCGATGAATATTGGTGTTTATGATTGAGTTGCTGTACTGAATATTATCTTATGTTATCTCTATGTTGTTTATGATCTTGCATGCTCTCCGTTGTTAGTAGCTATCTTGGCCGAGTAGTTGCTAGTGACTCCAAGAGGGGGTATTTATGCTCGATAGTGGGTTCATGCCTCTATTTAACCTGGGGGAGTGACAGAAACCTCTAAGGTTGTAGATGTGCTGTTGCTACTAGGGAGAAAACAACATTCATATGCTCAAGGGCATATGCTTTGTTTACATTACACACTTTGCTTAATGCAATTATCTGTTGTTCGCAACTTAATACTTGTGGAGTTCTCGGATTGATTCGCCACAAGTGGATTATTAGTCATAGATGCAGTTGGATGGCGGTCTATGTATTTTGTTGTAATGCCTAGAGTAAATCTCATAGTGATCTTCTTGACATATCACGTTTATGTTTATTCTATCAATTGCCCAACTGTAATCTGTTTACCCAGCATGTGTTATTTATCTTATGGAGAGACACCACTAGTGAACTGTTGACCCCGGTCCTATTTCCATCATATTGCTATCACCTGTTTACTTTACTCGAACTGTTTACTTTACTCGCATACTTTTACTGTTTTCCACTCGATACAGTCATAACCTTTGTTTCAAGCAAACCGGTGAGATTGACAACCTCATCGCAAGTTGGGAACAAAGTATTTGGTTGTGTTGTGTGCAGGTTCCGCGTTGCTACTGGCCGAAGATGAGTCAATAAGTGCGCCCTTGTTGGAGTGCTATTAAGCCAGTTTGCATCACCTTCAGTCGTTTGTCTCTCCTCTCCAAGAACGATAAACCTTGGTTTCTTAACTGAGGGAAAACCAGCTGCTATACTCATCACACCTTCCTCTTGGGGTTCCCAACGGGCTGGTCATTCACCACGCACAAGGACTGACTGTCAACTAGGCAATCAACTGTTTTTCTGGCGCCGTTGCCGGGGACTAAAGAAGAATACTTCCAAAGATTGAAGAAAACCTCCCGCGTCAACTTAGCGCCATCAAGCTGTTTTTCTGGCGCCGTTGCCGGGGAGGAAGTAGAAGACTTCTGCGAGGGGAGTTTTTCGCACGCACATCCTTTACTTTATTATTGTTTTGCTTTACTTTATTTATTTTACCTGCATCGGTTTATATCAAAAACCCAAAAAAATTAGAATCCTTGGTAGTTGTTATTCCTTTACTTTTAGTTCATTATGTTGATCCCTAAGTACGTTCTGGAGGACCTCTCAGTAGGTAGCGGTTTGATTATTGGCAAAAGTAACATTGAGGAGTTCTTTAATCACATTAGTATGCATGAGGAAGTTGAGGAAAAATCTTTGGTTGAGCTAGCTCCTAGTATTGAAGTTGCTTCTGCATATTTGATTCACATGTTGGAAACTAGGTTTGCTAGTCTTAATCCTTTTATGCAATATATGTTCCTTAAGCTTCATGAAATTGAAGATCCTGAAAAGAAAGCTTTTATTTTGGAAGCTTTGCGCTTAGAATTTAAAGATGTCGTTATTGAAGCTAGGAAAGTTCTTATACGTTTTAATAAACTCGGTTCACCTATAAAGGTTATTAGTACAAATGATGAAGGGGCCAAAATACCTATACCTTGCAAGCTTTTGGGATTGTGTGAAGCTTTCGAAAATAATTTTGAATGGATTTGTCCTGAAAATCTTTTTGATGAAAATAGTGAGCCAAAGCGTGATCACAAAGGGTCTTCAAAAACTTATGTGGATGAAATACAATGCCTTATTGACAAGACCTCTGCAGTAGATCTTGATGCTTCATCACTTGATGTTACTTGATTCGCAAATTTTCTGCGCCTAGCTCAAAGGCGTTAAAGAAAAGCACTCTTGGGAGATAACCCAATGTTTTCTTTTCAGTACTTTTTCTTTTATTTGAGTCTTGGAAGTCATTACTACTGTAATGACCGCTCCTTATCTTGTTTATTTTGTTTTTGTGCCAAGAGAAGCCTCTAATTCGAGTGAGGTAAAGATTTGGGGATGTTGCTGTCCTGAAACTGTTTTCGGTGCTGCACCGTAAAAATTCGTATAAATTCTATGTATATATTTTGGACCTACGATTTCTTGTGCATATGCCCCAGGTTATATCAAAACTTTCGTTAGTTGAACACTTTTTGATTTGAGCAACAGAAAACCCCTAAAAAATTCGACCTTTGTCAGCTGTTCAGTTTTGACAGATTTCTGTCAATATTTGTGTTTGCCACGTTATCGCTTTCTTTTGAGTTCTTTTGATCACGGAACTTTTTGGGAGGTTGATACAGTAGTATTTGCTATATATGTGGTGGTTTTGAGTTGAAACCTGAAGCAAAAAGAGGTTGATTATATATTATGCTTGCACTAATGTTGCTAATAGATTTGTGTTTAGTTTTGTATGAAGGAAGTTTTCAAGTGTAGGGATTGGAGAATGATGAGATGAGTTGAAGAATGGACAAAAGCTCAATCTTGGGGATTCCCATGCATCACCCCAAGAAATATCCAAGAAGTACAATCGTCAAAGCTTGGGGATGCCCCCGAGGCACCCCTTCTTCATCGGCAAAAATCAGGTCACCTTTCAAAACACTATATTTTTATTGCTTCATGCACTATGTGTTTTTCTTGGAGCGTCAGTTGTTTTAGTTTTCTTAGTTAGTTTAGTTTGTTTGCTGCAATAAATGGTTGGACCCCAACAAATTTCCTTTGGAGAAATTGCCTTGCTTTTCATTTGCCAAGAACACTCCGTCTTTCATTCTTACAATTTCACCGAGTGTTCTTCTTTTTCTGCTACTGCTTTTGGTTTTCGTTTTCGCCTTGATTTGCGTTCAGACCTTGTCATATCTTTTCATCAAGGTGTATTTTTGCCTCTGATCTTTATTGGTTTTCATCAAAAGAGGTGTTTATAAAAATTTCAAATGGTGTTGGAAAAGAGAAAAAGCTTTGTGCAAAATAGTGGTACAAGAAGGAGCTTGTGTAGACTGCGGCTTAGGCTTTTTCATGTCATGCTTGATGTCTTTTTGATAGTATGCTTAGTGGTTTTGCTGTAGCATGACTTGTCTCAAATAACTGAGATTGCTTAATGAGCCTTTGAAAAAAATCATGCATTGTTTTTATTGTATGGAAGCATTATTTTGGTTTTCTCCTTGATGCTTTATTTGGGTTGACTTGGCGCATGCTCACACATGTTAGACTCTTACAAAGTCGCCAATAGCCTTCATGATCATTTATTTTTTGACTTTTGATGCCATCTTATGCTTCTTTTAATGTCGCTTTGCATGATTATGGCCATTATTGCTCTCTTAGTTGGTCGCTCCCAGTCTTTTGCTAGCCCTCGCCTTGTACTGAGTATGAGCTCTACTCGTGCATCCAACTCCTAAAAGCCAAAGTTTTCCAAAGTGTCCACCATACATACCTACTAGCAATTTTCTATTCCAAGTAAATTTGACTTGCTTTTATTTTCTCTTCAAATTAAACTCTTACCAGTGTTATGCGAAATTCGGTCAGTAAAGCTCTCACGAACCGGAAGGCACACTTTACTTTTCCTGTTCTTAAAAATTTGACATTGTGGTCTTTTATGTTGAGTTGTTATGCTTGCAAGTTGTAAGTTGGAGACTAGCCCAGCCATGCAGTCATGGGCAAGCTTTCAACATTGCACTTCTTATTTGAGTTGATATCGTGATCTTTTGTTTATGGATGCCCGCGGTGTGAAATGAATTGGGAATCTTGTGGGGATCATGGAGTTTTTATATGTGTTAGGGAAACGCCGGGCCGCCAATCTAAGCCATGCATAATTCATGGTGGAAATTTGCAGCATACCCATGGTGAACATTCGATGACGCATCTCACAATAAAAAGCTAAACAAATGGCAAATAAAAGAGATGTCGAGGTGTTCATTGTCTGCTTGTCCTGTCATTTTGGTGTGGGCTTGTTCCATGTCATCGGGCACGGAGGTACCCCATTGGCGGTTCTCAATGATATGCATATATTTACAATGACAAGAGCCTTGCTTGGGACTCTAAGTAAAGTAGCATGAGGTTTGGGTACTCGTATTCACGGGGCACGAGGTTTTCAACTTATGATTTGTCAAGCATATGCATCATAATTGTTCTCGCATTAACTTTAACCATTCAAGATGCTTATGATGGGGGCAATGAGAGCTCAAAGCCGGTAAGTACCATAATTTTTGAAGGTTATAAAACTTGCAATCACTGCTTCCCTCTGCGAAGGGCCTTTCTTTTACTTTTATGTTGAGTCACCACCTTCTATCTTTATGCACCATAAGAGAGCATAGTTGTCATTCTTAGTGTAATATGCATTGTCCCAAAGTTCATTGATTGATTCATATTGTTGGTTTCACTTGTTATCAAATTATTTGTATCTAGTCGCCCTCTTAAACTTGAAGGTGTCCTATGCATTTATGTTTTGCTCTCTTTGAAGGACAAGCTGAAAACCATTTGTATGTTTTTCCTTATGATTTGAACACACGTTTGACTTTCATTGTTTCATTTTCATGATCTTTTGTTTGTTTTCATTTGCATGTTTACAACATGGTTGCTAAGTTCTTATTGTCAAGATTATATCTTCATGCCCATGTTTTAAGTTCTTATGATCCCAGCTCACAAATGCTTACATACATGATCAAGATTGTGTAGGTGTATGTCACCTCAAAAATTATTCTTTGTTATCACTTACCTACTCGAGGACGAGCAGGAGTTAAGCTTGGGGATGCTTGATACGTCTCCAACGTATCTATAATTTTTGATGCTCCATGCTTGTTTTTACACCATTTGCCTACTGTTTCGTTACACTTCGTGGCACTTTTATGCATTTTCTGGAACTAACCTACTAACAAGTTGCCACAGTGCCAGTTCCCTGTTTTCTACTGTTTTTGTGTTTCAGAAGTGATACACAGGAAATATTCTCGGAATTGGACGAAACAAGTTCCTGAAGTCTTATTTTACTCGGAAGCTTCCAGAGATCCGAAGGAGAGAAGGAGAGGGGCCACCAGGGGCCCACACACAGGGCTGGCGCGGCCAGGGCCTGGGCCGCACCACCCTGGCGTGAGAGCACCTGGGCCCTCCTCTGACATCGCCCCTTCGCCTATAAAGACCCCTCGACGGAAAAAACCTAAGTACCCAATCAATTTTCCAGAAACACATCGCGATCCGCCGCCGTCGTCGACCCGAGATCGGGAGGGTCCAGAAGCTCTTCCCGGCACCCTGCCGGAGAGGGGAATCGCCACCTGAGGTCTTCTTCATCGCCATGCTTGCCTCCGGAGCGATGAGTGAGTAGTCTACCTTGGACTATGGGTCCATAGCAGTAGCTAGATGGTTGTCTTCTCCACCATGTGTTTTATGTTTAGATCTCATGAGCTGCCCTACATGATTGAGATCACCGTTATGTAATTCTACATGTTTGGTTTGTTGGGATCTGATGAATATTGGTGTTTATGATTGAGTTGATGTACTGAATATTATCTTATGTTATCTCTATGTTGTTTATGATCTTGCATGCTCTCCGTTGTTAGTAGCTATCTTGGCCGAGTAGTTGCTAGTGACTCCAAGAGGGGGTATTTATGCTCGATAGTGGGTTTATGCCTCTATTTAACCTGGGGGAGTGACAGAAACCTCTAAGGTTGTAGATGTGCTGTTGCTACTAGGGAGAAAACAACATTCATATGCTCAAGGGCATATGCTTTGTTTACATTACACACTTTGCTTAATGCAATTATATGTTGTTCATACTCAGTGCAAGTGAAGGCTAGCAAAAGACTGGGAAGCGACAATCGAGAGAGCAATAACTGTCATAATCATGCTTGCGACAAAACAAAATTAATATAGGCATAAAATGATACAAGAACTCTAAGGCAAAGTAAATCATCGAGGTTTAATTGACTTTTTGTTCAGTCGTATGCATGCTTAAGCATGTTCCAAGTCGATTCAAATGAAGCTTTCAGAGGAGGATACCACAATAACATACCATATTATGAATAAAACAATGCATGCAAGCGTCTACATGACATGTTACAAACTATTAGTAAATTGGAACTAATCATATGAAAGCAAGAACTACAAAGCATCCATTAGATAACATATACCTTACATGAACCAACTAAGCATGTCCACATAGATGAGTATATGTACAAAAATGAAAACAAATAGAGTTCATACCAGCCTCTTACCACATCTCAGATTGTCATATGTCGTCATTATTGCTCTTCACTTGTGTGGCTTGAATAATATAAAGTGAATACTAAGCTCCAATGGAGTAATGGGGTACTGAACTCTGCAACAAACTTTACAAAACCGAAGAAGAACAACAAATATTTTTGGGGTTTTCGATTTTTGAAACAAGAACAAAAGGAAATAGCAACCAAGCAAAATATTTTTGGATTTTTCAAATAGCAAACCGAAAATAGCAAGTAAAGCAAACCAAAGGTAATAAACTAAAAGGCGAACAAGGAGAAACAATGGAAGTATTTTTTGGTCTTTTTGTGTTTTGGAAAAGTGGAAATAAGAACAAGAACAATAAAGTGAGCGAAACATGGATACACATAGGACCGACAAAATATGATATGTAGATGAGTGAATCATCGGCGTACCTCCCCCCAAGCTTAGGCTTTTGGCCTAAGTGGAGATCAATCCCAACTCGGCCACGAGCTGGCGCCTCCGTAGTGCGACGAAGAAGCACCATCGTCCTGATATGAGCTCGAGGACGCCCCGGAGTGGTATGTGGTGAAGTGATAGGCCGGCTCCTCCTCTTCCTCCTGGTCCACAATGCCATGCCGTACATTGAAGCCGAGCACCCTAAGCCGCTCGTCCAACTCCTCCTTCGTGCGTGACCATGGCCTATTATCAATACTAAACAAACTGGGTTGTGGTAAAGGCACTTCCCTTTCCTCTCCATCGGTGAATAACATCCTGTAAACTAATTTCCCTGCATGTGAGTTAGCAGTAACAAAATGATGGAGCTTCATGGCGGCAAGATCGAGCCTCTGTGGAGTCAACAATATATCATGAGGAGCAATAGGAAGTTCAAGAGCAGCAACAATGCGCGCAGCAATAATACCTCCATAAATAGGTCCCCTAGCAGCTAGGCGACGAGCAATAATAGCACCGAGGTTATACTTCCTACTAACATCAAGAGCGGTAGCTAGAAAAGCTAAATGATGGTTGGAGATATTGCTAGTGTTTCCTCTACCAAGTACGCTAGTGGCAAGATAGTAAGTAAAATATCTAATAGCTGGGAGTTGAATGTTTCTTATCTTGCCACGCTGTGCGGTGCGGTCATCATCGTTGGTCACTCCTCGGTAAAGCTCCGCTAAATCAGCGGGCTGTTGTAGCATCTTCCTCGCCGTCCCAAACATGGGTATACCTAGAATATTACAAAATCTTTCCAAAGACATGGTGATAGGCCTATCATAAATCTTGAATGCAATGGAAGGATTGTAATGAGCATTAGTGAATTTAAAACTTTCAACGAAAATCTTTGTGAGAATGGCATATTGATTACTATCATCCATCATGTATGTAGTCAATCCAACCCTGTTAACAAGGAGCAAGAAATCATTAAGAATCCCTGCATCTCGCAAAAAGTTAGTACAAGGGAAGGTCGATGGATGTGCATCTCCATCGTCCCCCTCAAGGTTCGGTGACATAAGATCTTCATTGTAGGATATCCTATATTGAGTAGTGGATCTTGAAGGCCTTGAGGACCTTGGTGCTTCTCTTTCAAACACTTCTCCATAGGTGAAGTTATCCATGTCCCTTTTCTGAAATTTTTAACAAACCTCATAAAATATGATTTTGAAACAACCAAATGTAGGGAACTACTATAGTGAGTTACTAGAGAGCTAACATTCATCAAAATATCATTTCTAAGCAATAGAACAAGCAGTCATACTCATTTATCCTGCCACCTACAATGCTAAAATACTCAAGAAATACTTCACCAAAAGAAATTCTACTTGGACAAGCGGAGGAGTCACATACCGGAGAACAAATGCTCCAAATCTCAGCAGAAATGATGGGCTGAGCAAGGAGATCGAAAAATCGAAGTGAAGAATAGCAAGAACTCGGGTATGAGCTGGGTGTGTCGTTGTTTTCAGGACAGAGAAAGAGCAGGGGAGGAAGAGATAAGTGAGAGGCTAGGTAGGGCCCTCTCACACCAGGTGGGCGCGCCCCAGGCTGGGCCGCGCCCCCGGTGTGGGAGGTTGCATGGCAGCCCCTCCTGATGTCTCCCAGGTGCCTCTCTGCCCCATTTTTGACATAAAAATTTATAAAGAATTTTCTGGTATTTTTTGAGAAACTTTATTTTCGAGGATTTTTTAGAAATTGGCATATCGATAAAAACTCAGAAAAATGAAGGTGAAATGTTTTCAAGCAAATCAAAACCAAGCATGCAGCAGCTCTGAGATACTCTTAATCATGTAACTAAACTAAAGGAATAAAATTGAACAAGTAAATATAAGTGAGGTGGAGTGGATGCGGTGAAAACGAAGTTTCGTTCATATAAAATCACTTTGTTAACAAGGTTGATCAAGTCTTGTTCCCAAACTAACTTTATATGAGGCAAAACTTTGCACTTCACTTAATGCTTATGTTACCTCAATTCTGATAGGCATAGTCCTAATCATAACAATTTTATATTCTTCCTTGGGCTTTCGCTCTGAACAAATAATTTGACCAACTTTGATGGTCTCAACATTCTTGATGGAATTTAGAGCATTCTTTCTATCAATCTTCTTGGGAAAATAAACCGTATACTCTTTATCATTGACATTAAAAGTTACTTTTCCTTGATTGCAATTAATAACAGCACCTACAGTGTTTAGAAAAGGTCTCCCAAGAATAATAGACATATTATCATCTTCAGGCATTTCCAACACAACAAAGTCAGTTAATATTAAACAACTGTTAGCAACTTGAACAAGAACATTTTCACATATACCAACAGGAATAGTAGTAGACTTATCAGCCATCTGCAAAGATATATCAGTTGATACCAATTTTTGTAGATCAAGTCTCTTATAAAGAGAAAAAGGCATGACACTAACTCCAGCTCCCAAATCACATAAAGCAGTTCTAACATAGTTATTTTTAATGGAGCAAGGAATAGTTGGTATACCTGGATCTCCAAGCTTCTCCGGTACTTTACCATCAAAAGAATAATTAGCAAGTAAAGTGGAAATTTCCTCATTAGGAATCTTCCTTTTGCTAGTAATATCTTTCATATATTTTGCATAAGGAGGCATTCTAATAGCATCAGTCAAAGCATTTGCAAAAATAAAGGTTTCATCCATTCACAAAACCTGTTGTAGTGTTCTTCTTCCTTGGACTTGTGTTTCTTACCAGGAAAAGGCATTGGTTTCTGCACCCAAGGTTCTCTCTCATTACCATGCTTGTTGGCAATGAAGTCTTCTTTGGTGTACTTTGCATTCTTATCAATCTTTTCTGGTTCCTCTTCAACTTCTTCTTTATCGGAAGCATCTCGTGGTTCAGTTTCAGCATCAGAAATAGAAACACTGTTAGGATCTTTACCTGCATCAGATGATTCTGTAGTTGTTTTATGCTTCTTCTTCTTTTTCTTCTTGGAAGGAATATCATCACTTGAAGTACGTTGAGAATCTTGCTCGACCCTCTTAGGATGTCCTTCAGGATATAATGGATCTTGAGTAGTAGCACCACTTCTTGTGCGTATTTCACATGCTTGCTTCTCTCTTGCGGCATTAACTAGCAAGTCTTTTTGGACCTTGGTAAGCTGATCAATTTGTGTTTGAACCATTTAAAAATGTTTAACAAGTATCTTCCCATCATTGGAGGTTCTCTCCACAA
Source organism: Dactylis glomerata (assembly GCA_007115705.1). Lineage (NCBI taxonomy): Eukaryota > Viridiplantae > Streptophyta > Magnoliopsida > Poales > Poaceae > Dactylis > Dactylis glomerata. The sequence goes on from QXEO01000553.1 coordinate 10,162,041, forward strand.
TATCCTACAACTTGTTAATAGCTCTAGAATTTTCCAACAAATGATTCTGCACCATTCTATTAAAATTTTCTTGCTTAACAATAAAATTATTAAATTCATCTAAGCATTGATCATGAGGTTTGGAATAAGGAATGTCTCTTTCATCAAAGCGTTGGAGAGAGTGTACCTCAATTGTAGATGGGTGAGGGATTGGCTTACATAATTCTTCTATAGGAGGTAAAATTTTAACATCTTCGGCTTTAATACCTTTCTCCTTTAGAGATTTCTTGGCTTCCCTCATCACTTCATCATTTAGTTCAATCATCCCTCTCTTCTTCGGTCTAGGCTCTGGAACTGGCGCAGGTGTTGGTGCTGGTGTTGGCTCAACTAGAGTCCAATCATCATGATTCCGGCTTATTTTAGCCATTAATTCTTCAGCTTCAGCCGGAGTTCTTTCCCTGAAAACACAACCAGCACAACTATCCAAATATGACTTAGATTCATCAGTTAGTCCATTATAAAATATATCAAGGAGTTCATTTTTAGGCAACGGTTCTTTAGGCAAAGCTCTAATTAAAGAGCAAAACCTTGTCCAAGATTCAGGCAATATCTCCCGTTTTCCCTGTTCAAAATCAAAGATTTTCTGCACAGCTGCATGTTGAGCACTAGCAGGAAAATATTTCTGAAAGAAAGCATTAACCAAAGCAATAGGACTATTAAGAGATCCTGGAGACAAGCTATTAAACCAAGTTTTAGCTGCATCTTTCAACAAGAAAGGAGAAATCTTAGCAACAAAGTAAGTGCAGAGCTTAATATCATCAGAAAACAAATTACTCAAAGTAGAAAGCACATTCATGTGCTCCATAGCACTCTCATCTTTAGTACCACAGAAAGGAGTTTTCTCAACAATAGATATGTAAGATAAATCCAAAGAGAAATCATAATCCTTGTCTCTAATATTTATGGGAGAGGCAGCAAACTTAGGATCAGGAGACAAATTATATCTAACAGTACGTCTTGCAAGAAGTTCTTTAACCTCAGCAGCATTACGAGTAGCACGTGCTTCAGCAATAAAATCATCATTAAGCTCAATATAAGCATAATCATCAAAATCATCACTAGGACATTCCCTAGACTCAGGTGAACTAACAGGTGTAACAGTGGTGTTTCCCAACCTAGCTCTAGCAATAGTAGCATCTAAAAAGGAACCTAGTGAACCACTCTCATCAAGAACAGTAGAAGCATCATCTAAATTATCAGTGGCATTTTTAAACTCAGCAGAAGTAGTAGCAGTAGCGTGTGTATGTGGTGGTGTAAGCAACTTACTCATAACAGATGGTGAATTAAGAGCAACAGAAGTGTTCAAAGTCGTACCTCTTCTTGTAGTGGATGGCAATATAGGAACTTTTCCATCACGAGGTTTACCCATGATGAAAGGATTGCAGCGAACAATATGAATACCAAGTGAACTTACAAATAAAGCTATGCTCCCCAGCAACAGCGCCAGAAAATAGTCTTGATGACCCACAAGTATAGGGGATCGCAACAGTCTTCGAGTGAAGTAAAGCCCAAATTTATTGATTCGACACAAGGGGAGCCAATGAATATATGTAAGCCTTAACAGATGAGTTGTCAATTCAGCTGCACCTGGAAACATTCTTACTCGCAGTAGTTTATCAGTAGCAACAGTTTTATAGTGGTGATAGTAGTGAAACAGTATCAGCAGTAGTAAAATAGTAGCGGTAAAAGTAGCGATAGTAAACAGTAGGAACAAATATTGTAGGCATAGGGATGGATGTACGGGCGTTGCATGGATAAGATAATTCATGAAATCAATGAGACATGGGCATTGCAGATAAATAATGATAAAGCATCCTAGTACAAACAATCATAGGCATGTGTTCCGTATATAGTCGTACGTGCTCACAAGGAGAAACTTGCACAACATCTTTTGTCCTACCAGCCTGTTGCAGCAGGGCCTCAAGGGAAACTACTGGTAATTAAGGTACTCCTTTTAATAAAGTACCGGAGCAAAGCATTAACACTCGGTGAACACATGTGATCCTCACATCGTAGCCATCCCCTCCGGTTATCCAAATTTCTGTCACTTTGGGGCCTCGAGTTCCGGACAACAATATGTGTATACAACTTGTAGGTAAGACCATAAACAACAAGTATCATAATAGAAATAATAACATGTTCAGATCTGAAATCATGGCACTCGGGCCCAAAGTGACAAGCATTAAGCACAACAAGTTGCAACAATGTCATAGGCACTAAATAATGATACTAGGCACTATGCCCTAACAATCTCATATCAAATTACATGAACAATCTCATCCAATCCCTACCATCCCCTCACCTACAGCGGGGGAATTACTCACACATGGATGGGGGAGTCATGGATGGTCGATGGAGTGATGTCGGTGATGATGGCGATGAAGATCTCCTCCAAATCCCCGTCCCGGCAGGGTGCCAGAATGGAGTTTCTGGTTCCGAATCGCGGTTTCTGATGGCGGTGGCGCAGTGGAAGTCTATCTGGGAAAAACGCCGTCTCCCCGATATTTTCAGGTAAAGGGGTATATGTAGGCGGAAGGAGGGGTCAAGGAGACGGCCGAGCCGCCCTCACACCAGGTGGGCGTGGCCAGGGCTGGGCCGCGCCCCCTGTGTGTGTGGAGGCCTCGTGCCTCCACTCCGTCTTGTCTTCTGGCTCCGTGGGTCTTCTGGTGAAATAGGATTTTTGATGATTTTTCCCGAATTTTTACTGAAAGTTGTATTTCTGCACAAAAACGAGACACCAGAGCAATTCTGCTAAAAACAGCGTTAGTCCGTGTTAGTTGTATTCAAAACACACAAATTAGAGGAGAAACAATAGCAAAAGTGTTCGGGAAAGTAGATACGTTTTGGACGTATCACCTCATCACAGGTGGGCGCGGGCCAGGGGCAGGCCGTGCCCCCTGGTGGTGTGGCCGCCCTGTGGCCCCCCTCCGTCTCCTCTTCGGTCTTCTGGAAGCTTCGTTAAATAATAGGAGGTTCGGCTTTTGTTTCGTCCAATTCCGAGAATATTTCCTATGTAACTTTCTGAAACACAAAAATAGCAGAAAACAGGGAACTAGTGAAAGGAATATGCCCGAGAGGCAATAATAAAGTTGTTATTATATTATTCCATGTTCATAATAGATGTTTATTTCTCATGCTAGAATTGTATTAATCGGAAACATTAATACTTGTGTGATTAATAAACTAAAAGGTTCCTAGTAAAGCCTCTCTTTTATACTAGCTCGTTGATTAACCGATGATCAAGGTTTCCTGATCATGAACATTGGATGTTGTTAATAATGGGGTCATATCATTAGAAGAATGATGTGATGAACACTCACACCCATAGTACGAATAGCAATACGATCAAGTTATCAAGTTTCATTGCTATATCAGACTCATACGAAATAGTTCTAATCCTGAGACCATGAGATCATGTTAATCACTGATATCGAAAGAGTGCTTTGATGATATCAAACGTCACACCATAATAGGGTGATTATAAAGGTTGATTTGGGTATTCTGAAAGTATTAGTTGAGGCTCATGGATCAAGAGTGGAATTTGTCCGACCCGATGACGGGAAGATATTCTCGGGGCCCTTCTCGGTGATATTGCATTGGAATCGCTTGCAAGCATGTGACTAGGTCACGGGAATGCATTATCACGGAACGAGTAAAGAGACTTATCAGGAATGAGATCGAACTAGGTATGGTTGATTACAAATGATCGGATCTCGGACAAGTAATAATATCGCGAGACAAAAGGAATTAACTATGTTCGTTATTGGTTCACATGATCACTAGTTCATCGTTGAGTAAGTGGGAGTCGTCATGGATTTCCAGATCCCGCTAATGATTATTGATCGGAGAGGAGTCTCGATCATGTCCACATTATTCATGAACCGTAGGGTGACACACTTAAGGTTCACCGTTGTTTTTGACTGGATATGATACTCCGATCGAATTATAGGACAACATGAGGGTTGTTTCAGAAAAGCACCGAAACTGTTTCAGGATATCGAAATAACTCAAGGGTGTATTTGTTAATGTTTGTTAATTGAATGAATTAACAAATATTAAAGAAAAAAAATCATTTATTAAATCAATAAGTGTTAATTTTAATTAGCATGAATGTCATGCAAAATTAAAATGGGGGGTTACCTCATGTTGATGAGGGGGTTACTGATACGTCTCAAACGTATCCATAATTTTTGATGCTCCATGCTTGTTTTTACACCATTTGCTTAGTGTTTCGTTACACTTCGTGGCACTTTTATGCATTTTCCGGAACTAACCTATTAACAAGTCGCCACAGTGCCAGTTCCCTATTTTCTGCTATTTTTGTGTTTCAGAAAAGTTACACAGGAAATATTCTCGGAATTGGACGAAACCAAAGCCAGTCGCCCAGAATTTCACCGAAGCTTCCGGAGAACCGAAGAGGGGACAGAGTGGGGCCACTAGGGCCCCACACAACAGGGCGGCACGGCCAGGGGCCAGGTCGCGCCCCCTATGTGTGAGGTTGCCTCGGCCCACTCCTAACGATGCCCCTTCACCTATAAAGACCCCCCGACGGAAAAAACCTAAGTACCCGATCACTTTTCCAAAACACATCGCGATCTGCCGCAGCCGTCGACCCGAAGATCGGGAGGGTCCAGAAGCTCTTCCCGGCACCCTGCCAGAGAGGGGAATCGCCACCGGAGGTCTTCTTCATCGCCATGCTTGCCTCCGGAGCGATGAGTGATTAGTCTACCTTGGACTATGGGTCCATAGCAGTAGCTAGATGGTTGTCTTCTCCACCATGTGCTTCATGTTTAGATCTCATGAGCTGCCTTACATGATTGAGATCACCGTATTGTAATTCTACATGTTGTGTTTGTTGGGATCCGATGAATATTGTTGTTATGCTTGAGTTGATGTACTGAAATTTATCTTATGTTATCTCTATGTTGTTTATGATCTTGCATGCTCTCCGTTGTTAGTAGCTATCTTGTCCAAGTAGTTGCTAGTGACTCCAAGAGGGGGTATTTATGCTCGATAGTGGGTTCATGCCTCTATTTAATCTCGGGGAGTGACAGAAACCTCTAAGGTTGTAGATGTGCTATTGCTACTAGGGGGAAAACATTATTCCTATGCTCGAGGGCATATGCTTTGTTTACATTACACACTTTGCTTAATGCAATTATCTATTGTTCGCAACTTAATACTTGTGGAGTTCTCGGATTGATTCGCCACAACTGGATTATTAGTCATAGATGCAGTTGGATGGCGGTCTATGTATCTTGTTGTAATGCCCAGAGTAAATCTCATAGAGATCCTCTCATCATATGCACGTTGTATTTATTCTATCAATTGCCCAACTGTAATTTGTTTACCCAGCATGTATTATTTTATCTTATGGAGAGACACCACTAGTGAACTGTGGACCCCGGTCCTATTTCCATCATATTTCTATCATCTGTTTACTTTACTCGGACTTTTTACTTTACTCGCATACTATTACTATTTTCCACTCGATACGCTCATTCCTTTGTTTACAGCAAACCGGTGAGATTGACAACCTCATCGTAAGTTAGGAGCAAAGTATTTGGTTGTGTTGTGTGCAGGTTCCATGTTGCCGCTCGCAAAGCAAGGCTCGGACGAGGTGCCCTATAAATTGTCCAGAGCTGTCGCAAGCTAGCGGGCATCACCTTCAGTTGTATTGGCTTCTTCCCCTTCGGATCGATAAACCTTGGTTTCTTACTGAGGGAAAACCTTGCTGCTATATTCATCATACCTTCCTCTTGGGGTTCCCAACTGAACAGTGAAAAACTATCAACACCGTACCGCGTCAAGCTCTTTTCTGGCGCCATTGCCGGGGAGGAAGAAGAAGACTTCTGCGAGGGGAGTTTTTGCACGCACATCCTTTACTTTGTTTATTGTTTTGCTTTACTCTATTTTCATTTGCATCGTTTTATCAAAAACCCAAAAAAAAATAGAATCCTTGGTAGTTGTTATTTCTTTACTTCTAGTTCATTATGTTGTTCCCTAAGTATGTTTTGGAGGACCTCTCAGTAGGTAGTTGTTCAATTATTGGGAAAGATAACATTGTGGAGTTCTTTAATCATATTAGTATGCATAAGGAAGTTGAGAAAAAGTCTTTGGTTGAGCTTGCTCCTAGTTATGAAGTTGCTTCTGCTTATTTAGTTCACATGTTGGAAGCTAGGTTTGCTAGCTTCAATCCTTTTATGCAGTACATGTTCCTTAAGCTTCATGAAATTGAGGATCCCGAAAAGAAAGCTTTTATCTTGGAAACTTTGCGCATAGAATTTAGAGATGTTGCCATTGAGGCTAGGGAAGTTTTTAAGAAATTTAATAAGCTTGGCTCACCTGTAGCGGTTGTTGGTACACCCAATGAAAAATATAGAATGCCAATACCTTGTAAACTTGTAGGAATTCATGATGCCTTGGAAAATAATTTTAGTTGGATTTGCCCTGAAAATCTTTTTGATGAAAGTAGTGTACCAAGGCGTGACTACAAGGGGTACTCAAAACCTTATTTGGACAAAATTCATTTCTTTGTTCCTACAATGGATCTTAATGCCTCTCTTGATGTTACTTGATTCGCAATTTTCTGCGCCTAGCTCAAAGGCGTTAAAGAAAATCACTCTTGGGAGATAACTCAATGTTTTTACATTCAGTTATTTTTCTTTTATTTGAGTCTTGGAAGTTATTACTACTGTAATGACCTCTCCTTATCCTTTTTATTTCGTTTTTGTGCCAAGAGAAGCCTCTAATTTGAGCGAGGTAAGATTTAGGGATGTTGCTGTCCTGAAATAGTTTTTGGTGCTGCACCATAAAAATTTGTGAAAATTCTCTGTATATCTTTTGGACCTGCAATTTCTTGTGCATATGCCCCATGTTATATCCAAACTTTCATTAATTGAACACTTTTTGATTTGAGCAACAGAAAACCCTCTAAAAATTCGACCTTTGTCAGCTGTTCTGTTTTGACAGATTTCTGCCAATATTTGTATTTGCCGCTTTATCGCTTTCTTTTTGAGTTCTTTTGATCACGGAACTTTTGGGGAAGTTTCTACAGTAGTATATGCTTTATATGTGGTGGTTTTGGGTTGAAACCTGAAGCAAAAAGGGTTGATTCTATGTTATGCTTACACTAATGTTGCTAATAGATTTGTGTTTAGTTTTGTATGAAGGAAGTTTTCAAGTGTAGGGATCGGAGAGTGATGAGATGAGTTGAAGAATGGAAAAAAGCTCAAGCTTGGGGATGCCCATGCATCACCCCAAGAAATATCCAAGAAGTACAAGCGTCAAAGCTTGGGGATGCCCCCGAGGCACCCATTCTTCATCGGCAAAAATCAGGTCACCTTTCAAGACACTATATTTTTATTGCTTCATGCATTATGCGTTTTTCTTGGAGCGTCAGTTGTTTTTAGTTTTCAGTTTAGTTTAGTTTTGTTTGCTGTAATAAATGGTTGGACCCCAACAAATTCCTTTTGGAGAAGTTGCCTTGCTTTTCATTTGCCAAGAACACTCCGTTTTTCACTCTATTCATTTCAACGAGTGTTCTCTTTTTCTAAAACTGTGTTTAGTTTTCGATTTTTGCCTTGATTTGCGTTCAGATATTGTTATATCTTTTCATCAAGTTGTATTTTTTCCTCTGGTCTATATTTGTTTTCATCAAAAGAGGTGTTTACAAAAAGTTTGAATGGTGTTGGAAAAGAGAAAAATCTTTATGCAAATAAGTGGTACAAGAAGGAGCTTGTGTAGACTGCGGCCTAGGCTTTTGCATGTCGTGCTTGATGTCTTTTTGATAGTATGCTTAGTGGTTTTGCTGTAGCATGACTTGTCTCAAATAACTGAGATTTCTTAATGAGCCTTTGAAAAAATCATGCGTTGTTTTTATCGTTTGGAAGCATTATTTTGGTTTTCTCCTTGATGCTTTATTTGGGTTGACTTGGCGCATGCTCACACATGTTAGACTCTTACAAAGTCGCCAATAGCCTCTATGATCATTTAATTTTTGACTTTTGATGCCATCTTATGCTTCTTTTAATATCGCTTTGTCGCTTTGCATGATTATGGCCGTTATTGATCTCTTAGTTGGTCGCTCCCAGTCTTTTGCTAGCCCTCATTTTGTACCGAGTATGAGCTCTACTCGTGCATCCAACTCCTAAAAACCAAGTTTGCCATTGTGTCCACTATAAATTCCTATGCATGGTATTTGTAAGCCATTCCAAAGTAAATTTTCATGTGCTACCTTTCAAAACTTTCAACTACTTCTCGTTTTGTGCCACTGTTTTTAGCTCATGGGGACGTAGTGGTCGGATTTGCTATCTTCCATATTGCTTATTCCAAAAAGAAAAAGAAAAAGAGAAAAAAAGGGGCACTCCTCCATGGTATGTGAATGTTGGTGGGCACCCGATGGAATCGGCTAGCCATGGTTTGAGAAAGGAAAAAAGGTGGGGAGGAGTGCCAAGTTTTATAAAAAGAGCACAAAAGTGCCAATCTCTCTCTCAAAAACTTGCTTCATTTTTGTATGGAAGATAGTAAGAACCCCATTGCCAGTCGTTGACAAAAGCAGCCACCTCTCAAAACCCAAGTTTTATCTCTGTTTTACAAATGAAAAGCTCTAGCACATGTTTAATCACTGCTTCCCTCCGCGAAGGGCCTTTCTTTTACTTTTATGTTGAGTCACCACCTTCTACCTTTATGCACCATTAAGAGAGCATAGTTGTCATTCTTAGTATAATGTGCATTGTCCCAAAGTTTTCATTGATTGATTCATATTGTTGGTTTCACTTGTTCTTAAATTACTTGTATCTAGCCGCCCTCTTAAACTTGAAGGTGTCCTATGCATTTATGTTTTGCTCTCCATGAAGGACAAGCTGAAAACCATTTGTATGTTTTTCCTTATGATTTGAACACACGTTTGACTTTCATTGGTTCATTTTCATGATCTTTTATTTGTGTTCATTTTCATGTTATAACATGGTTGCTAAGTTTCTTCTATCAAGATTATATCTTTCATGCCCATGTTTTAAGTTCTTTTGATCCCAGCGCACAACGCTTACATATATGGTCAAGATTGTGTAGGTGCATGTCACCTCAAAAATTATTTCTTTTGTTATCACTTACCTACTCGAGGACGAGCAGGAGTTAAGCTTGGGGATGCTGATACGTCTCAAACGTATCCATAATTTTTGATGCTCCATGCTTATTTTTACACCATTTGCTTAGTGTTTCGTTACACTTCGTGGCACTTTTATGCATTTTCCGGAACTAACCTATCAACAAGTCGCCAGAGTGTCAGTTCCCTATTTTCTGCTGTTTTTGTGTTTCAGAAAAGTTACACAGGAAATATTCTCGGAATTGGACAAAACTAGAGCCAGTCGCCCAGAATTTCACCGAAGCTTCCAGAGAACCGAAGAGGAGACGGAGTGGGGCCATGAGGACCCCACACAATAGGGCGGCGTGGCCAGGGGCCAGGCCGCGCCCCCTATGTGTGAGGTCACCTCGGCCCACTCCTGACGATGCCCCTTCGCCTATAAAGACCCCCTGACGGAAAAAACCTAAGTACCCGATCACTTTTCCAGAACACATCGCGATCCACAGCCGCCGTCGACCCAAACATCGGGAGGGTCCAGAAGCTCTTCCCGGCACCCTGCCGGAGAGGGGAATCGCCACCGGAGGTCTTCTTCATCGCCATGCTTGCCTCCAGAGCGATGAGTGAGTAGTCTACCTTGGACTATGGGTCCATAGCAGTAGCTAGATGGTTGTCTTCTCCACCATGTGCTTCATGTTTAGATCTCATGAGCTGTCTTACATGATTGAGCTCACCGTATTGTAATTCTACATGTTGTGTTTGTTGGGATCCGATGAATATTAGTGTTATGCTTGAGTTGATGTACTAAAATTTATCTTATGTTATCTCTATGTTGTTTATGATCTTGCATGCTCTCCGTTGTTAGTAGCTATCTTGGCCGAGTATTGGCTAGTGACTCCAAGAGGGGGTATTTATGCTCGATAGTGGGTTCATGCCTCTATTTAATCTGGGGGAGTGACAGAAACCTCTAAGGTTGTAGATGTGCTATTGCTACTAGGGGGAAAACAACATTCATATGCTCGAGGGCATATGCTTTGTTTACATTACACACTTTGCTTAATGCAATTATCTATTGTTCGCAACTTAATACTTGTGGAGTTCTCGGATTGATTCGCCACAAGTGGATTATTAGTCATAGATGCAGTTGGATGGCGGTCTATGTATCTTGTTGTAATGCCCAGAGTAAATCTCATAGTGGTCCTCTCATCATATGCACGTTGTCTTTATTCTATCAATTGCCCAACTGTAATTTGTTTACCCAGCATGTATTATTTTATCTTATGGAGAGACACCACTAGTGAACTATGGACCCCGGTCCTATTTCCATCATATTGCTATCATCTGTTTACTTTACTCGCACTTTTTACTTTACTCGCATACTATTACTATTTTCCACTCGATACGCTCATTCCTTTGCTTACAGCAAACCGGTGAGATTGACAACCTCATCGTATTTTGGGAGCAAAGTATTTGGTTGTGTTGTGTGCAGGTTCCACGTTGCCGCTCGCAAAGCAAGGCTCGGACGAGACGCCCTATAAATTGTCCGGAGCTGTCGCAAGCTAGCGGGCATCACCTTCAGTTGTATTGGCTTCTTCCCCTTCGGATCGATAAACCTTGGTTTCTTACTGAGGGAAAACCTTGCTGCTGTATTCATCATACCTTCCTCTTGGGGTTCCCAACTGGACGGTGAAAAACTATCAACACCGTACCGCATCAGTTACCACCATGAAGGGGGGGTTGCCACCATGATGAGGAGGAGGACCTCCTCCTAGGGGCCGGTGCACCCCCGAAGGGGGCTGTCCTCTCCTCCCCTATAAAAACCCCCCCTCTCCTCCATGATTCACACACTTGTTCTTCCCCTCTCCCGCAAAGTTGTTGCCCCAAATCCGTCTTGGCCTAGCGAAGCTCTGCCAGATTGTTAGTTTGAGATTCACACACTTGGAGAAGTGAGTGTTGGAGTGTCCAGCGGATCCCTTCTTCCGCTGCCCCGCTGGACGATCGAGGGTGTGGAGGAGATGATGACAAGCCATACGTGTGACCGAGTACGGGGGCGCCGCCGGTTGTGGCGCCGTGTACACAATCTCGAGATCGTCAAGTGAACCACTACATCGACTACGTCAAGTGAACGACTACGTCGACTACGTGCGTCTTCGTCGAGTCTCCATCGGCAACGTTTGTGCGGGAACGTAATCCCTGCTACCGGTCTTCGAGGGTTAGTCTCCGTTGCTACCATCTCGTAGATGTTCTTGGCTAGTTCTTGTGTTCATGCGTAGGAAATTTTTTGTTGTCTATGCTACGAACCCATCAGTGGTATCAGAGCCATCTCTATGCGTAGTTGGTATGCACGGTTAGAACACATGTGGATGTGGGCGTTGATGATCATGTTATTGCAATTTATTTTGTATTTTGGATCATAGTGGCATAGTGGGATTGAAGCTGCCCGAGACTAACCTTACGTGACCGTGTTCATGAGACTTGTCCCACACTTGACATGCTTCGGCATATGTGGCTTTGCGGGTGCACGTTTCTCCCACTATAGTTATGATCTACTCCCTCCGTTTCAAAATATAAGATGTTTTAGTTTTGTGAAGCAAATGTATCTAGACATCTTTTAGTGTGTGTATTCGAGTGAACCTACACACTAAAAGATGTCTAGATACATTTGCTTTACAAAGCTAAAACATCTTATATTTTGAAACGGAGGGAGTATTTTACAAAGAGTTGTTAATAATATTTTTATCACCGTTGTGGTTACATGTTTGTAGGTAAGAACGGTTCTTCCTAGAAAGCCCCAAACCACGTAAAATATGCAAAACAAATTAAAAACGTCTAACTTGTTTTTGCAGGGCATGTCATGTGATATGGTTAAATTGTTTATGTTACAAATTGTATGCAATGATCCTTTTTGTAAGTTATAAACAACCGGCAGGAGCCATATGGTTGTCTTTTTCATTTAAATGGCCTGCGTGCCAAATATATATATCCAAGTGATATATTGTAATGGAGGAAGACAACCAAGGTGGTGCGCCATGTACCTTGGTGCTACGCCGGTGGAATGATGGAGATCATGCCATGATGCACAAGATGGAGATCGAATGCGTGAAGGACCATATCATATCACATTATATATGCATGTGATGTTTATCCTTTTATGCATCTTATTCTGCTTAGATTTGATCACGCGGTAGCATTATAAGATGATCCCTCTCACATAAATATCAAGATAAAATGTGTTCTCCCATAACATGCACCGTCAAGAAAGTTTGTCGTTTTGAGACACCTCGTGATGATCGGGTGTGATAGACTCTACGTTCACATACGACGGGTGTAAGACAGTTTTATACACGCAAATGTTATGGTTCTACTTGGCGAGCCTAGCATGTACAGACATGGCCTCGAAACACGAACCGAAAGGTTAAGCATGAGTCATATGGTTGATATGATGAACATGGTGATGTTCGCCTTTGAAACTATGCCGTTGCACGTGATGATCAGTTGCGGTATAGTGGATTTGGTTCGTGTAATCACTTAAGAAAACTAGGAGGGATATTGTTTTTAAGTGGGAGTTCACATAGAATTTTGATTTAACCTGAACTCATTCTATTATGAACTTAGTCTAAATTAACTTTGCAAATAATTTGTAGATCATGGCACCACCTGCTCTAAATTTCAATGCGTTCATGGAGAAAGAAAAACTAGCCACCAACGGTAGCAACTTCAGCAACTGGGCACTTAACTTGAGGATCCTCCTCAATGCCTCTCAAAAGGGCTATGTGCTTGAGGCACCGCTAGGTAACCCGCCTGCTGAGGAGGGTTAAACTCGACAAATGTCCTAGATGAAGGACTTAGGATCGGGGAGACAGGGCGTCGGGTGAACTCGAAGGTAAACTCAGTCAAACAAGGTGGCTATGAAAGCAAACGTGGGTGTGGAACCTGGCTTGCTTTTAATCTGGCCTACACCGTCCCCTCCTGGCCCCTATATATAGGTGGCCAGGTCTCGAGGACCGGGTAGGGTACGACACAGATTACAATATCGACATACGGTAAGAACTCATATTTCGTCTAGTATTACAATTGGGCCTAGCTTAACGGGCCTCAGGGGTACTCAACTGGCAGGCTCTATTATCTATACCCTTGTTAGTAGCCCCCGAGATTCTATCAGATTTGCAGATTCGGGTTGAATCTCAGATCTTCTATTCTTCGACTGGATCAACTCTTCGACTTCTTCATGTCTTTAAATCTTTGACTTGGTCTTTCGACTTATCTTTATTTATAGTATAGTATCTCGAAGGGGCTTTGATGAACAAGCCTGACACCTCTAATGGATCAAGAGGTCAGTTAACTACCGGAACAGACACTTGCCACCTACTTCAAAGTCAATCCCCTTGGACTCGAATTCGGGAAACCGGTCAAACCCATTCTTTTGCCGCATTTAGGACTTAGAAAGAATGAGTCCCAGTGGTTCTCAGGGTACCTAGTGCGTCCACCAGGATTTTTCTTCGCGTCGTAGATACGGATACATACCAGCAGAGCGCATCCATGTGCGTATACCGGGCCACACAGAACGGATTCTGGGGTCTTACCGTTGTGATATATTTCAACCACGGCATTCAAGTTTTGTCGCGATGACGCAACTCGAGAATCATACGTCGCAGCCTTGTTTGACTGTTCCAACCTACAAAATATTCGGGTTATATAACCATGATTTATAAAAACCTCGCTCCCGATGGGAGTAACGTCATTTATGAATTCTTTCTTCACCTTCCTTGCTCTTACTCATGAATAAACATCATCGGGTGCGCACCCAGCGCTCCCGATGGGAGTAGCCCCCGAGGCTATAGTCGAAAATTCATTTTTTCGAGTATAGGCTCAAATATGGTGTGCTCCATCTTTATACTTCAACTCAAAATAATTTGATAATAATATCGTCGGGGGCGCGCTCAGCGCTCCCGATGGTAGTAGCCCCCGAGGCTATAGTCGAATGTTTTTCGGATATAGTCTCCAAAATTGACTCTTGTATTGTCGGCGCCAATCATTTTTTCTCTACTTTCTTGTCATTCTTTATCCACAAATCGCCATATTCAATATTTGTCGAGTATACGCATCTGTCGAATATACCGTTGGTCTTGTATCTTCTTCATGACGTCAGTGGCGAAATTTCTCTATACGTCACATAAACTGAGCGCGAACCGTTTCGTGAGTAGCGCGGTAATTTTGTATTTTCCCTGCCCGTTAGTGGGATGCCGCTTCCTCTCCTTGCGCCATGTGTCAGCCCACGTTCCTTCACCGAGAAGGTATATTAGGGGAAAGTGGGGATTTGTACTGTTTACCAGCTATTTGTCTCCGCCGCCGCCACCATTGTCAATCTCTGCGCCCTGTTCTTCTCCTGCATAGCCCCCGAGCGCAGATTTGTAGATGCGCGTGAAGCACTTGGCGGTGAAGAGAAAGATGACCAAGGGTAAAGCGAACTCCGCAACGAGCTGGGTGCCCTCTACTCTCACGCAGAAGGATTTGGACAAGGCCAAGGCGGACGGTCTCATTTCCAACAAGAACTCCATCATCTTCCCTATCACCGAGCGGATCCCCAAGCCCCCGAGCGGCTACCGGGTGATGTTCCTCGCTTTCCTTCTCCGCAGACTCTCTCTTCCTGCCCACGAATTCCTTCGTGGGCTTCTTTATGTTTACAGTGTGCAGCTTTACCAGCTCACACCAAATTCTATCCTCCACATTACCTGTTTTGTTACCCTTTGCGAGTCGTTTCTGGGTGTCGAACCCCATTTTCTGCTTTGGAGGTCCATCTTTCGGCTCCGCCCTAACATTTCTTTATCACATAAACCTGAACTGGGCGGGGCTGTCGTCTCTATGCGTGCCGAAGCTCAATATTTAGAATTTTCCATGTCTGCATCAGTCCAAGGTTGGAGGACCAAATGGTTCTACATCAAAGACCGTAAAGCCTCCTCCGAAGATGAGTATGGCCTAGCCCCTTTTGATGCCTCCAAAGAATTGAAGAAATTGGCATCGTGGGATTCGCCTCCCACAGATGCTGAGATGAAGGAGATTGCACCACTGCTGGACCGCATCCAAGCTCTGAAAGGAGGTAGAGGAGGTGCTCTGTCGGGTATCCAACTCATGGCTTTTTTCATACAACATCGGGTTCAACCCCTGCAGCACCGTCTCTCCAAGCTTTGGAGTTACTCTGGCTTGGTAGATTCTTCTCAAGTCTCTGGAAATCTAATTGAGAAGCAAGATGTCGACAAGCGAGTCAGGAATCTCACCAAACTCACCAAGGATCACGCAGTTGCGGACTTGGCCGCCCATTATTTCGACTCCGAGCACCCTTTGCCCGAGGTATGTTTTCTTTGTGTTCTCTATTCTCGTTTTTCCCATCATCTTCCTACTGTCATTTGGCATGTCTCGATGATTTTACTGACTTACTTCTTTTGCATGATCATCAGTTCCCTGTTTCACGCCCTCCCCTTCCAGAGGAGGGGCCTCTTCCGGCAGATCTGGCTTCTGCTGTTTCCGAAGCCCCTGAGGCTGAAGAAAATTAGGATAGAGATGATGTCGAAATATCAGAAGATGAGACGAGCTCGACGACGTCGCCTCCTCCTGCACTTTCTGAAGATCTTGTTGTCGATAAGAAGAGGAAACGTGTCGACTTCATGGCATCGTAAATGTTCAAGAAGATGATCTAGAACTGTTCGACTTCATGGCATCGTAAATGTTCATTGCACTCTATGATTTTGTTGTGTTTGCTTTTCGTTCCTTTTTGGGTTGTATAAAACCTGTTTCCTTTTGCTTTCTTTGCAATGATGATGAGGACCCGAAGAGGGATGCTACCACAGCTCCTTCTGCTGAGGATATAAATGCTGAAGAACCTCCCATGCCAGAAGTTGAGCCGGCCGTGAAATCTCCAAAGGCCTCCAGAGCTCCTATCAAGAAAATTCCTGTTTTCCGGAGCACCAAACGGTCGAAAAAATCGAAAGAAGCCGATGTTTCCCTCGAAGCTCATGAATCCGCGGACTCCCCTGATGATGTGAGTGTTTATCCTTCCTTATGTTTCTTGCGTTACCCGCATACTCACGAGTTCCCTCCTTGACAGGCATTGATGAAGAAATTTGCCGCCTTGGCCAGTGAATGTGCTGAGTACTTGAAGGTTGCTAGAGCTTCCGAGGGTGAATTACTTTTCCTATCTTTGCTTATCTTGTATGCTTTTCTTTGCTTATTGCTTGATCTTTTCTTTCCTCCTTGTTGTCCTGTAGCTGCTTTAGCGACAGCCAATGCTCGCATTTCGTCGCTGGAAGCTGAACTCAGCGCTTCTCGGAAAGCTTTTGATGCCGCGACTGCTGCCAAGGTTAGTGCTGAGAAGTCGAATAAATCGGCATTGGCCAAGGCGAAGAAAACGGAGAAAGCCTTGGCTGATGCTAACAAGGAGCACCTCCAGCGGGAGCAAGCTGTGGCTGAGCATCTGAACACGATGTCTGCTGCTGCTAGAGGTATATATTATACCTTTTTTCTTCTTCTGCTGTTGTTTTACTTGCCTTCTTTTACTCGCTGATATTTTCCTCTTCTGCTGCTTTCTGTTCCCTTGGTTCTGAAGAATGTACCAAGGTGTCTTCGTTGACTTTGCAACCAGACAATGATCCTCTCATGGCTGCGGTTAGCTTACTTGAGGTGAACTGGATATCTGTCCAGGAAATCTTCGAGTTAGTTAACCGTTCTTACAGGATTTTTGTCGGGTTATGGCCCAAGCAGAAGGTGGAGGTTCCAAACAATGATGTGAAGAAACTCGCCCAAGCCTTCGACACTACTGAAGACCCCATCCTTCAAATTAAAGGTCTTTCTTTGAAGCGAGGTGCCGAGGGGGCCATTTGTAATGCCCCACCTTTGGATTAAGGTGGAACACCTGTGTTAAATGCCATTCCCTGGATCAGTAGATAGCACCACAGTACAAAATAAGTAATCATTGCAATAGCATCAATATTATAACGTAAATCCAGTTACATAGGTCTTCAACCTTATGAGTACACAGCATAAAGCATAGTTGCAATGAGCCTCCATCTTCATCAAGTGCCACAGGCAGACATGTTGGAATGTAAGCTCAAGATCCTACTCCTGGTTCCTTACTCGAAATAAAACCTGCACATTTGAATATGCAGCCCCAGAGGGGTCAGTACAATGATGTACTGGCAAATGACACATATTTGGTGGCTGTTGTGAAAGAACTAACTACATGACATTTGGCTGGTGGATCTCATAGGCTGATTTGCATAAAGCCAATTTTGTCCTATATTTTTCCAAACCAAAACATTTTAAAGCATTCTAAATTTTCTTTAATATCAAGATAACTCCTAGGTCACCACCACATACATGGTTTTCACTTCCAGTATGTAGCCCCGGGTAGTTACTCTACAAAACTTGGTTAATCTCTCAATATCAAGATAACTCCTAGGTCACCACCACATACATGGTTTTCACTGCCAGTATGTAGCCCCGGGTAGTCACTCTACAAAACCAGGTTAATCCCTCAGGTCACCACCACATACATGGTTTTCACTGCCAGGCATGTAGCCCTGAGGCATCCCCACTTTCTACACAAATTTTAATTATTTCAAAAAGGTGATGAGATTCTTCCATACATTCCATGTCTAGAGACTCAATTGTCCATAACCGAGGACACGGCTAATCGATTAGTTTTGACACCCTGCAGGGGTTGTGCACTTTCACCTTAAGACTCATTTTATGCCCATACATAAAATGAGACGAGACCTTTTAGAAGGAGAGAGCAACTAACTGGCAAGCTCCGTTCCCAACCTACAATTCAACTACCAGCCACTTCTTGCACACAAGTTGCACCCTCACTTCTAATCAGTTAAGACAGAGCCCATATTGTCATAAGGCTGCACTGGAAGCACTCTAAGCATGGAGGACATGGTAACCTCTTTGTTCCTGGGTGGCAAACCACAAGTGTACTACTTAGGCCACTAACACATACCATGGTTTTCACTTCCAAGATATGTGACTCCTAAGTAGACACTCAACACACCTAAAGCCACACCAATCCACCCAGGTAGTTCATTGAAGTTGTAGTTTAATTTTCAGAGCAAAATCACCAATAAAGCATGGCATCACTTTCCAAAGTAAATTTGCAATCCTATCAAGTGGGGTTTAAAGGATGGCTACACACTACTAGGTTCTAAGCATTTCATAAACTTCTTTGAAAACAACCTATCATGCATACTACAAGTAGTGAATACACTAATGCATATAGTAAGAAAATGGGTAAAGGGACATGTGTGTCACTTGCCTTTTTGAAGATCACGATGTTTCACTTCTCTCAACTAAGCACTTAGCTCTTCGCACAAACTATAGCACAGAAATAACATAACATAAACATACCATACAAACACAATCAAACAAATCAAACAATTGAAAAGTGTTTGTTTAACAATTTAGATTTATTGATATGTTATGATAGAAAGATATGGCAAAGGAAATATGAATTGTGAGATATGGATTTGAGAGCTTAGCTGGGGAAAGATCAATATGATTTGAGAGAGAATTGGACTAGGCAAAATATAATTGATGAAGTTTTTATGCTTTATTAAAGCATAGATGAAACTTGGAATAACTCATGTGAACTACATCACACGAGTGTCAAATGGTGCACAACCATACTATTGAGTAACTGTGACAACAATTACTCTTAAATAGTATGCATAACACTTAGACATTGGGTAAAGATTCATGAAGTATTGAGTTACTCAATTAACTCATTTGCAAATTGAATAGTTCAATACATAGAGACAAGATTAAGTAGGCATTGGTTTGGGTATAAATGATTAATATTTGAGGACATGGCTCAAATGGTTCATTGATCAACATGGTGTTTAACACATACTATGGTACGGGTTATAACAACTCCATATTAATAGAACCTAAGTTTGAGATGAATTCATATTCTACTCAAGTAGCACAATTGCAATTGGAGTATATATATGAATTAGACAAAATAATGAGTGAGGTCTTTATGCTTTATTAAAGCATATTGAATCTTGGAATATCTCATGTGGGTAAAATCACATAAGAGACAAAATAGTGCAATAGCAATACTATTGAATAAGTGTAACAACAATTATTCCTAAATAGTACTTATTACACTTAAGCTTAGGCTAGGATTCTTATAACATTGAAGTACTCAATTAACTCAAATGCAAATTGAATAGTTCAATACAAGGCTAAGATTGAGTAGGCATGAATAAATGGCTATAGGTAATGGATATGTATAGATGATATTTGAAAACATGGCTTAAGGTTCCTAATGAGTAAATGGGATTGGGTTAAGTACTATGATGTTGATTTGATCAATACCATAGTAGCAAAGGTAGAAACTAAGATTGAAAGTACCACACTTTACTCAAATGACACATTTGTAATTTGAATAAGTGGGTACTATACAAGATAAGTCTAAGTGAATATGATCTTGATCAAGATGTTGTTTAGATAACATTGATGACTAGGTATGATTATAAGATTTGCTAAAGTAGAAGGAAACATTACTGAACAGGAATAGATTTATTCTTATAATGGAAATTACTCAAACCCTCATATTAGAATTTGAATAATAGTGAAGTGTCTCAATAAAAATTAGAAGTGATGCTACTGGATAGCTTGCAGCAAAATAGAGCTACTGCAACTGGATTCATTCCAAAATAAGTTATAGAATTCAAATTGTGATCAGATTAGTGATTTGGACAGAGTTGAATGCACAAAGGGTGTGCACGTATCAACTTTGGATTTTCTTGATCCTATGATGTTCTACAAGTTGAGAGGATTTCAAGGACTACAAATTTGTAATTTTTGGATTAACAGAACAGAAGATATGAATTTAACAAGCTAACAGAAGGTTTGATTCCAATTTGAAAATAGTTTCAAATTGAACCCATAAAATAAGAATTATTATTGTACTACTGGATTCTAGATGTCCTAAGGATTCCAACGGTATATCATTTGTTATTTTTGGACCTACAGATCAAAAGATATGATTTTCTGAAGATTTGGATCAAATCTGATTGGTGGGTACCGGTTCGGACGGATCAGGGTGGAGTGCCGTCGGATTAAAATATGATTGGACGCATTGGATCGACCGGTACCGATTCGGTTAAGTGTTCTAATCCAGACGCTAGGATCTGGATCCAATGGTCGGAGAAGGGAGGGAGATGGTTCCTCACCGGCTAGGGTTCCGGCGGTGGATCTCCGGCGAGGTCGCGGCTCGGGAATGGTCGACGGCGGCGATGCAGAGGCTCCTGGTGATGGCAGAGGGCTGGACGATGATCAGCACGTCGTGGCGGAGTCGAGGGTGAGGACGACATTCTCGGGGAGTCTCTGGAGCGGCTGCTGGGCACGGACGGAGGTGCTCTGGGCGACGGCGACGTTCGGGAGTGGACGGCGTCGTCGATTCTCTGTGGAATAGATGATATCAGAGGCGTCAACGTGGGCACCAGAGAAGGGGGAAAAGGATAGGACAGGAGAGGGAGTACGGGATTACCTAAATCCGTTGGAAATGAGCGGAAGAGGCCGCAGGTGAGCGGATCTCCTGCAAGGAATTTCTCGCTCCGGCGTTCTTCTCTGGCTCGGGGAAAAAAGGGGAAACGGGGGAGGATGAGGGGGTGGTTTAAATAGGCCCGGCGTCGTTGAATTTAGGCAAGAATTTAAGGGGATTTAAGAGGGGGAATTAACAGGGGAGGAAACTCGGTCTCCGGCGTGATCTCCGGTCCGAGGTTGAAGACGACCTCGTGCTGATGAGTGGGACCCACCAGTCAGTGACAGAGAGAGGATTAAGTGGATACCGGTTCGGAATTCGCCTTCTGGGCCACGGGCCTTTTTTCACTTCTGGGCCGAGAAGTTCCCCGGGGCCTTTTTCATAATTTTCATTTTCTTTTCTTCTTTTCTTTTTCTGTTTTCTTATTTCCTTTATAGATTTTGCATATTGAATCCAAATGACTTCAAACCAAAAGCAAAAGTTTTCTAAAATTCAGAGGAACAAACTAGGGCAGTAATAAACATGTTTTCAGGAAAAAAGCTAATTTTGAATATATCTTTATAAACATAGCAAGGGGTTTGCTTGCATAAAAGAAATAGAATTAGGGTTTGAAAATAATTCTTTTAAAGAAAATAGGAAAATAGTATTTTATAAAATAATAGTTGAGATTCACACTCAATCATAGGTTTGCAAAACAATCTTTATAAATACTTTTGTAACTCATTTCTCTGCAAGCAGGTTTGCATAAAGTTGAATAAAAGCAAGAAAAATAATATTTTGGTATTTGGTTTTTCTCATAGGAGTTCAGCATGAAAGATAGAGAGTTTGAAATGGTTTTTGAAGTAAAGCTTATAAATAAACTCAAAAGTTTTAAATCCTTGTGAAATTTCAATCAACACCTTCCAAATAAAAGCAAAAAAAATTCCCCCAAAATTTGATAAAATCTTGGGATGTTACAGACTACCACCCTTAAAAAAATCTCGTCCTCGAGATTGGAGAGGCTGGAAAGAAAGTAGGTATTAGGTTATCTGGGTTTAGGTATCTGGGTGGCTACCACCCTTAAAAGAAAAAATCCTCTTGGTGGTATCTTGATGCTTCCTTAGGCACTTGCATTTTGTTCCCAGCTTGCATTCACTGTTGTGCCATTTTCCTTGAACCGCCCTTCTCAGAAATTTTGATGTTCACAACTATGTTCAAAAGTGGGCATACCAAGGGTTCCATCCAATTCTGGTGATAAGCAAATATCATCCATCGCGTTGTCATCAATAAGTTTTAAATCCTGAGACGTGTCTTTTCTTCTGATTGACTTCAGCCTTTGCTTGCTGGTGAATCGTCGGGTTATGATCGAGCTCCATCCCCTGATGATATATTCGCTTCGGGGATTTCCTTGCCTCCTCGACCTCCCTGTCGATGTGAGGAATATTCTTTCAGAGTTGCGGACCTTGAGAGCCGCCTATCCTTTATGAAACGCCAGGCACAAGTTGCTCTGGACAAGGCTAGTAAGTCCCATGATTTGATGTAGCAAGTGTCCAATCTTCAAGATGAAGTTTCGAGTCTAGTAGCGAGAATCGCACATTTTGAGGAATGCGGATCTTTTCTGATTGGTATCGTCGAATCTGTTTGCGAGATGCTGCTGTGTAAGTCTTCAGGGATCCTTTTCTCTTTGTTTTTCCTCTTGTCTTCTGTGTGCTAATTTTCTCTTGAACTGCAGGTACCTGCCTTGATCTTGTTGGTGAATCAAGTCGAGTTACTGAGCGGATTACTGCTCTTCAAAATGCTGCTCAAGGAACCGAAAGCTTATGGTCCAATCCCCGTCGTTGTCGCGCTATCGTGCTTCTTCAGGATCATGCACAGTACATCGGCGAAGCTGTTGATGGTTGTCGTAAGGCCCTGACAACCATGTACTCTGTCATGTTGCCTCGAAACTTTCCGGACGAGCCAGCGAGTCCATCTCCTTATAAAGCTGAATTTGATTGCTGGTGCTAATTTCGCTCTTGGATGGATGCGAAAGTGGAATCCAAGACTTAATTTTGACCGCATGTCTCAGAGTTTGCCTCCAGGATGAATTACGGTTGGTATTCACATGGATGCAACGCTGGAACCAGCGAGGAGAATTATCTCAAGGCTATTGCAAGAGGATGCTAGGTTTTTCCAGGAGTATCATTACTTGAATCCTTTTGGTGTTGATGACTCAGAACCACCTGCACCGTGATTTTGATGTATATAGTTATTGTACCGCGAGAGTGATTTTTCCCTGAGTTGTTACCTCGAGGGAAATTTTTGTATTCAAGATGTTTGGTTTGTTTTGGCGTTTGCCGCGTTTAGATATGTAAGCTCAGATATGAGGAACTTGTCTTTATGATACTTGTAATATAAGATACATGGGGTGACCCAAGAGATCCGGCCTGTGACCTGTGTTCTGGATCTAGAGGGCATTGCCCTAGGATAACTTGTGGCTTTTACAGCCTTTTTCTTCTACCCTACTTTGGTGCTCTCGACAATTATGCCCCCATGGCCTTCTCTTCTTCCCTTGTAGTTTTGTCTTCTCCTGATGCTTCTACTCGTGGTTTCTTCATCTCTGGTTTCACGGGACGTCCTTCGGGTAACTTGTCGAATTCTGTAGTCGCGCTTTTCGCTTTCTCTTTGGGTTCTCCATAGTTGGCTATCATGCCAAAGTTTTGTGCCATCTTGTGGAACTCCTTGTCGCATAGGTCTGATACCTCGAAGCTTCCTTTTACTGTGATAATTCCTTTGGGTCCTGGCATTTTTAGTACCAGGTAGGTGTAGTGAGGTACTGCCATGAATCGCAAAAATGCGGGTCTCCCGAGGATCGCATGATATTGTGATGGCCAGTCCATGACTTCGAAGTCGAGTTTTTCCCTTCTGTAGTTTTGCCGATTTCCGAAGTAAACGTTGAGTGCTATTCGACAAAGTGGATAGTTAGCACTCCCTGCGACTATTCCGTGAAAGGAGTAGTCAGTTGGCTTCAGGAACTCTAATGAAATGTGCATTGCCTGTAGGGTTTTTGTGTAGATCAGGTTTATTCCGCTTCCTGCATCCATGAATATTCTGTCGATATCGTACGTCCCTATTTGTGCTTTGAGTACCAAGGGCGCGTTTCCTGGCCGAGGTACTGTTATTGGGTGATCATCCCTGCTGAATTCTATGGGTTGCTCTGACCAGTGTAGATATTCTGTTGTTGCTGGCGGTGAAGTTATTTCTAGGTTAACTTGTTGAGTTATGCTTTTCTCCTCTTTGTTCGACTTAGGCACCGGTTGTATCATTGCTGCAATGTGCCCTTTAGATGGAATATATCCTTCATCGTCGTCGCGTCCCTGGTTTGATTGATCTTGGCCCTTGGGAGCTCCATTGTTTCCTTGTTGGGTTGTAGGTGCGTTGCTTGCGTTTCCTTCGTATCCTTGCCGTTTTGCTTCGGCTTGCTTGTTGAGTGCTGCTTCCTGCAGTTTCAAGAACGTGGTGCAATCTTTCATTGCGTGTCTGGATACACGTTTCCCATCGACAAATGCAGAGTGGATATGGCATGGTACGTTGAGCATGTCTTCTGGTGATGGGTTATACACTCTGGATTCCCTTTGTTGAAACTTTCTGTAATCTTCTTTTCCGTAGCTACGGTATCCCGAGTTTTTCCGGTCGTTGCTTTGGTAGCTGTTATCTTTGTATCCTGCGGCTACTTGGTTGTGAGAGCCATAGTTGTCGTAGTTGCGGGATCTTCTGCGTTGCCCTCCATACATGTTTCTTCTATCATCCTCTGGTGATCGCGTGCGTTTATTATTGCACGCATCCTCTCCATCTGCAAATCTGTTTGCTACGTCCATTAGATCTGATACTATTTTTGGCTTGATCCTTCCCATCTCTTCGACTAGGTCTCCTCATTGCAACCCAACTATGAATGCGTCTATTGCTCTTTCATCTGAGACTTCGACTGCCGAGTTTTTGATTATACTCCACCTTTGGATGTATGCCCTTAATATTTCCCCACGTTGATGTACGCAGGCTTTGACTTCTTCAATAGATGTTGGCCGCTTGTATGTTGATTTGAAGTTACTCGTGAATTACTTTGTGAGTTCTTCCCAACTTCCAATTGTTTCTTCTCCTAGTTTGCTTAACCATGACCTTGCTGCACCGGTGAGGTGTAACTGTAAACTTTGCATTGCTGTTTCCCTGGTTCCTCCTAATATTTTTACTGCTTGCAGGTAGTCTGAAAGCCATGACTGCGGCTCCTGAGATCCGTCGTACTTTTGCTGGTCATGAGGTAATTTGAAACCTTTGGGTACTGGCGTGATGCGAACCCTGCGGGTAAAGCATGGCGCCCCCATCTCCTTTTCGTCGTCTTCATAATTGCGTATTTTACTAGGAGTTCTGGATCGTCGGGTTCCTTTGTTCTTTGAATTGTCGTGTCGTTCTGGTGACGGCGTCCTAGATCGTCGACTTCCACTTCTATGCCGAGGACTGTTGTGACGGCGTGGTAACCTTGGTTTGTGGGTTCTTTTGCTGCGATATGCTTCTTCCTCTTTTGCTGATAATTTGTTGCCTACCATCTTCAATCCATTTAGTGCTGCGCTGTGCATATGTTCCCTCGGGTCTCCTGGATTTGGTCGTGTCGTTTGCAGGTACGCTTGAGCTGCCACTAATGCTGCTTCCGGAGTTTTTGGGATAATATTTCCTTGCTCATCGACTGATCGGAAGGACGAGTCGAGGTTTTTCGAGATGCTTTGCCTTTCTGAGTACTCTAGATTCTCATACCTTGAACCATGTCGACGATGCCTTCTGTTTGTGTATGATGCGTCGCTACATGCTCTGCGAGCAGCATCGCTTGCTGCAATGGCTGAGTCCTTCCTTTTCTGTATTTCAATCCTCTCCTTTGCTAATTGCTTCGCTTGTTGCCTTAGGGCGTAATGGTACCCCAAGAGCATGTTTTGGCTAGAGTTTGCTGGTATTGGCGTGCTGTGCTCCACGGCTGTATTGATTGTTCTCCACTCCTCTTCTGATAGTCGAACTTTTACCCTCGTTGCGAGGGAGTCAGTGGTTTCTCCCTCTGCTAAATGATTCGCCCCTCTGTTTATATTTGCTGAATTAAGTATTGGGTTGTTGTTGTCGTCGAGTTCTTCTGAGTTATCTTCTGCGATGGCGAGTATCTGACACCGATTGTCGAATTTGCTGTTGTGACTTGAGAAGATCGAATTGTCGTCTTCAGAAAGTTCTAGTCCCGTTTTCCGAGAGTCTATTGATTGATCTGAGTTGTCATCGTGGTGGATTGTGAGATCTTCGAGTTGCACTTCTAAGTCAAAATTCTCCATGGTTTTGTCGCCTCCTGCGATATTTCCTTCTTTTGCTTTTGCTAAGCTGACCGGCGAGTTTACCTCGCTAGAAGAGCTTTCTGTTGATTCTGACATTGCTACTATTTCGGGTTCGCTTGCCGACGGACCCATTCTCATTGGATCTGAAAGGCGAATCGAACCTAGTGATCCGACGCGAAAATTTAAGCTTCCGATCGTCAAATCCATAACTTGACCCATACTCTCGAATACTTGTGTGAAGCTTGACTGGTGAGGTTGAAAATCGATGATTCCGAAGGGTATCTGAATTTCGTCGACTTGCGAGTTGTTGTTGGCTGAA
The DNA here is from genome assembly GCA_007115705.1 of Dactylis glomerata. NCBI lineage: Eukaryota > Viridiplantae > Streptophyta > Magnoliopsida > Poales > Poaceae > Dactylis > Dactylis glomerata. The sequence continues at coordinate 10,188,341 of QXEO01000553.1, forward strand.
AGCGAAAAAGCCGTCGAATTCATGGTTCCAACGCCCAGAGTCCCCACGGTCGGCGCCAATTGACGAGGGTTAAACTCGACAAATGTCCTAGATGAAGGACTTAGGATCGGGGAGACAGGGCATCGGATGAACTCGAAGGTAAACTCAGTCAAACAAGGTGGCTATGAAAGTAAACGTGGGTGTGGAACCTGACTTGCTTTCAATCTGGCCTACACCGTCCCCTCCTGGCCCCTATATATAGGTGGCCAGGTCTCGAGGATCGGGTAGGGTACGACACAGATTACAATATCGACATACGGTAAGAACTCGTATTTTGACTAGTATTACAATTGGGCCTAACTTAACGGGCATCAAGGGTACTCAACTGACAGGCTCTATTATCTATACCCTTGTCACCTACAGAAGATGCTCCCGATGAAGAGAAAAATGTTTTTCTGACTCATAAGGAGGACCACAGTTTAGTTCATTGCGGCATACTGTATGGACTTGAGTCAGAGCTGCGAAAACGTTTCAAGAACAGCAACGCTTATGATACAATGGGAGAGTTGAAACTGATTTTCGACTCCCATACTGCCGTAGAGAGTTATGATGCTTCGGAAAAGTTCTTTAGCTGCATGATGGAAGAGAACAGCTCCGTTAGCGAGCACGTACTCAAAATGTCTGGGTACGCCGATAAGCTTATCTCTTTGGGAATAACAATTCCCAATGAGTTGGGAATACATCGGGTTCTCCAATCTCTCCCACCTAGCTTCAAGGGCTTTGTGATGAACTACAACATGCAAGGCATGAGGAAGTCTCTCCCCGAGCTTCTCTCAATGCTTAAGACTACAGAAGTGGAGATCAAAAAGGAACATCAAGTGTTGATGGTCAATAAGAGCACTAATTTCAAGAAAGGTAGAAAGGATAATAAGTCCAAGGGTAGAAACAAGAAGGACGACAAATCTGTTGCCGGTTCTGAGAAGAAACCCAAGGCTGGTCCTAAACCTGAAACTGAGTGCTTTTATGCAAGGACACGGGGCACTGGAAGCGCAACTGCCCAAAGTATCTGGCGGATAAGAAGAACGGGAATATTAAAAAAGGTATATATGATATACATGTTATTGATGTGTACCTTACTAGTAGTCGCAATAGCGCCTGGGTATTTGATACTGGTTCGGTTGCTCACATATGTAACTCGAAACAGGGGCTAAAGAATAAGCGAAAACTTGCGAAGGATGAGGTCACGATGTGCGTCGGCAATGGATCAAAAGTTGATGTGATCGCCGTCGGGACGCTGCCTCTACATTTACCATCTGGATTAGTTTTAAACCTGAATAAATGTTATTTGGTGCCTGCATTGAGCATGAACATTATTTCCGGATCTTGTTTAGTGCGGGACAATTATTCATTCCAGTCTTAGAACAATGGTTGTTCGATTTATATGAATAATATCTTTTATGGACATGCACCTGAGAAGAATGGTTTATTTATTTTGAATCTTGATAGTAATGAAACACATATTCATAACGTGAATGCCAAAAGAATTAAGTTAAATGATGATATAGCCGCATACATGTGGCACTGCCGTTTAGGTCATATTGGTGTTAAACGCATGAAGAAGCTTCATTCAGATGGACTTCTGGAATCACTTGATTATGAATCATTTGAGACATGCGAGCCATGTCTTATGGGCAAGATGACTAGAACGCCGTTTTCCGGTTCAATGGAACGGGCGACATACTTATTGGAAATCATACATACTGATGTATGTGGACCTATGAGTGTGCCGACGCGTGGTGGATATCGTTATTTTGTTACTTTCACTGATGACTTAAGTAGATATGGGTATATTTACTTAATGAAACACAAGTCTGAAATGTTTGAAAAGTTCAAAGAATTTCAGAGTGAAGTAGAAAATCATCGTAAGAGAAAGATTAAATTTCTACGATCTGATCGTGGAGTAGAATATCTAAGTTACGAGTTTGGCACACATATGAGAGAATGTGGAATAGTTTCACAACTCACTCCCGTTGGAACGCCACAACGAAATGGTGTATCTGAACGTCATAACCGCACTTTATTGGATATGGTTCGGTCTATGATGTCTCTTACCGATCTGCCACTATCTTTTTGGGGTTATGCGCTAGAAACAGCCGCTTTCACTTTAAATAGGGCTCCATCTAAATCCGTTGAAACGACACCGTATGAATTATGGTTTGGAAACAAACCTAAGCTGTCATTTCTAAAAGTTTGGGGATAAGATGTTTATGTGAAGAAACTTCAGCCTGATAAACGCGAACCCAAAGCGGAAAAATGCGTCTTCATAGGATACCCTAAAGAAACAATTGGGTACACCTTCTATCACAGATCCGAAGGCAAAGTGTTTGTTGCTAAGAACGGATCCTTTTTGGAGAAGGAGTTTCTCTCGAAAGGTGTGAATAGTAGGAAGGTAGAACTCGATGAGGTTATTGAACCTCCTCTTCATGAATTGGCGAGTGGCGCAGCGCCGAAAACCGTTACGGTGGTGACTTCACCAAATGAAGTGGGAGCTAATGATGAAGATCATGAAAGTCCAAAAGAGGATGCTACCGAACCTCGCAGGTCGACAAGAACACGCGCCGCTCCTGAATGGTACGGTGATCTTGTCGTAAATGCCATTGTTGAGAACGATGACCCTGTGACGTATGATGAAGCGATGATGAGCCCAGATTCCAACAAATGGCATGAAGCCATGAAATCCATGTATGAAAACCACGAATGGACTTTGGTGGAACTTTCCAATGACCGAAAGGCCGTTGAGAATAAATGGATTTTCAAGAAGAAAATAGACGCTGATGGTAATGTGACCGTCTATAAAGCACGACTTCCCAATTCAAGGAGTTGACTATGATGAGAATTTCTCACCCGTAGCGATGCTAAAGTCTGTTAGGATTATGTTAGCAATTGTTGCATTTTTCGATTATGAAATTTGGCAGATGGATGTGAAAACCGCGTTCCTTAATGGTAACATTGAGGAAGAGTTGTACATGGTACAGCCCAAAGGTTTTGTTGATCCTAAGGATGCTAACAAGGTATGCAAACTTCAGCGATCCATTTATGGACTGAAGCAAGCGTCCCGAAGTTGGAATCTCCATTTTGATGAAGTCATCAAACGGTTTGGATTTGTCCGAACTTATGGAGAAGCTTGTATTTACAAGAAAGTGAGTGGGAGCTCTGTAGCATTTCTAATATTATATGTGGATGACATATTGCTGATTGGAAATGATATGGAACTTTTGAAGAGCGTAAAAGATTACTTAAACAGTAAGTTTTCAATGAAGGACCTTGGTGAAGCGGCGTATATTTTAGGCATCAAAATCAATAGAGATAGATCAAGACGCTTAATTGAGCTATCACAAAGTACATACCTTGACAAGATTCTAAAGAAGTTTAGAATGGACGAAAGTAAGAAAGGGTTCTTACCTATGTTGCAAGGAAATATATTGAGTAAGACTCAAAGTCCGGCTACAACTGAAGATAGAGAAGAAATGAATAAGATTCCCTATGCCTCTGCCATAGGCTCTATCATGTATGCCATGTTATGTACAAGACCGGATGTTGCACATGCTATTAGTTTGACTAGTAGGTACCAATCTGATCCAGGTTTGGAACACTGGACGGCGGTCAAGAATATCCTTAAGTACTTATGAAGGACTAAGGATATGTTTCTCGTATATGGCGGTGAAGAAGAGCTCGTCGCAAGTTGTTACGTCGATGCTAGCTTCGACACTGATCCGGATGACTCTAAGTCTCAATCCGGATACATATTTGTTATGAATGGAGGAGCAGTAAGCTGGAGGAGTTCCAAGCAAAGCGTGGTGGCGAGATCAACTACAGAGGCGGAATATATTGCTGCTTCGGAAGCGGCGCAGGAAGCAGTTTGGATGAAGGAGTTCATATCCGAACTAGGTGTGGTTCCGAGTGCATTGGATCCAATGGTTATCTATTGTGACAACACTGGTGCCATAGCCAATGCTCAGGAGCCAAGGTCTCACAAGAACTTCAAGCATGTGAAGCGCCATTTTCACTCCATCCGTGAATATGTCATGGATGGTGATGTAAAGATTTGCAAAGTACACACGGATCTGAATATGGCAGACCTGTTGACTAAAGCTCTCCCCAAGGCAAAACATGATCAGCACCAGAACTCAATGAGTGTTAGATTCATCACTATGTAATCTAGATTATTGACTCTAGTGCAAGTGGGAGACTGAAAGGAATATGACCGAGAGGCAATAATAAAGTTGTTATTATATTATTCCGTGTTCATAATAGATGTTTATTTCTCATGCTAGAATTGTATTAATCAGAAACATTAATACTTGTGTGATTAATAAACTAAAAGGTTCCTAGTAAAGCCTCTCTTTTATACTAGCTCGTTGATTAACCGATGATCAAGGTTTCTGATCATGAACATTGGATGTTGTTAATAACGGGGTCATATCATTAGAAGAATGATGTGATGAACACTCACACACATAGTACGAATAGCAATACGATCAAGTCATCAAGTTTCATTGCTATATTAGACTCATACGAAATAGTTCTAATCCTCAGATCATGAGATCATGTTAATCACTGATACCGGAAGAGTGCTTTGATGATATCAAACGTCACACCATAACAGGGTGATTATAAAGGTTGATTTGGGTATTCTGAAAGTATTAGTTGAGGCTCATGGATCAAGAGTGGAATTTGTCCGACCCGATGACGGGAAGATATTCTCTGGGCCCTTCTCGGTGATATTGCGTTGGAATCGCTTGCAAGCATCTGACTAGGTCACGGGAATGCATTATCACGGAACGAGTAAAGAGACTTGTCGGGAACGAGATCGAACTAGGTATGGTTGATACCAAATGATCGGATCTCGGACAAGTAATAATATCGCGAGACAAAAGGAATTAACTATGTTCATTATTGGTTCACACGATCACTAGTTCATCGTTGAGTAAGTGGGAGTCGTCATGGATTTCCAGATCCCGCTGATGATTATTGATCGGAGAGGAGTCTCGATCATGTTCACGTTATTCACGAACCGTAGGGTGACACACTTAAGATTCGTCGTCGTTTTTGAGTGGATATGATACTCCGATCGAATTACAGGACAACATGAGGGTTGTTTCAGAAAAGCACCGAAACTATTTCGGGATATCGAAATAACTCAAGGGTGTATTTGTTAATGTTTGTTAATTGAATGAATTAACAAATATTAAAGAAATAAAAATGTTTTATTAAATTAATAAGTGTGAATTTTGATTAGCATGAATCTCATGCAAAATTAAAATGGGGGATACCTCATGTTGATGAGGGGGTTACCACCATGAAGGGGGGGGGTTACCACCATGATGAGGAGGAGGACCTCCTCCTAGGGGCCGGCGCACCCCCCAAGGGGGCTGCCCTCTCCTCCCCTATAAAAACCCCCCTCTCCTCCGTGATTCACACACTTGGTTCTTCCCCTCTCCCGCAAAGTTGCTTCCCCAAATTCTTCTTGGCTTAGCGAAGCTCTGCCAGATTGTTAGTTAGAGATTCACACACTTGGAGAAGTGAGTGTTGGAGTGTCCGGCAGATCCCTTCTTCCGCTGCCCCGCTGGACCGAGGGCGTGGAGGAGACGACGGCAAGCCGTACGTGTGACCGAGTACGGGGGCGCCGCCGGTTGTGGCGCCGTGTACACGATCTCGAGATCGTCAAGTGAACCACTATGTCGACTACGTCAAGTGAATGACTACGTCGACTACGTGCGTCTTCGTCGAGTCTCCATCGGCAACGTTTGTGCGGGAACGTAATCCCCGCTACCGGTCTTCGAGGGTTAGTCTCCGTTGCTACCATCTCGTAGATGTTCTTGGCTAGTTCTTGTGTTCATGCGTAGGAAAGTTTTTGTTTTCTATGCTACGAACCCATCAACTGGCACTGCGGCATCTTGTTAATAGGTTAGTTCCAGAAAATGCATAAAAACGCCATGAAGTGTAACAAAACAATAAGCAAATGGTGTAAGAACAAGCATGGGGCATCAAAAATTATAGATACGTTTGAGACATATCACGCTTGTCTGGGTGAATGGGCCGCCTTACCTGGGCTAAGCCGCTGCTCACTCGCTCCCGCGTGCTGGAGACCGCATCGCCCCGCCCTCTCGACCGGGGTGTCGCTCGCCTGGGTTGACCATGGGCGCCGCTCGATCTGGTGATCAATCAAGGACGCAGCCCTGCACTAGGATCCCGTGCGGGAATGATCGCTCCAGCCAGTCGCCTGCTGACGAGCCGAAGACCCCATCGATTAGATCGATCAGAAGGGCGCGCGTAACCGACGCGGTAGGTTTTGGAAACCTAGCCCCTACTCCAAGTCAGAGCTCATTCGGTGCACTATATAAATGAGAAGATCACGCGGGTGCGGGGATTGAATCGCTCGACCGCCGGATCCATTTCTTCAGTAGCCTTTCGTGTAGTTTGACTAGTTTCTTTTGCCTATCTTCTTCCGCCTCGCGTGCGTAGGTGAAGCCCTGCCCGTAGATACTCTCCACCATAAGCACCACACCGTCGTGTTGCTGATCCCATCTACTACTCCACCGCACCTTGCTGGACCGAGGAGGAGGAGACGTCGTTGCGCTGTACGTGGGCAATGCTCGGAGGCGCCGCCCGTTGTGGCGCTTGGATCGTATCGGATTGCGAGGAGGAGACGCTAGTACGACTACGCCGACCACGTTCATCTGAACGTCTTCGCGGTGTGATCTACAAGGGTACATAGATCTAATCTCTCCCGCTTATTGTTTTGGATCTCGTAGATCAGATCTTGGCTTCTTCTTGTTCGTACTCATAGGAAAAATTGTGTTTTCTATGCTGTGAAACCCTTCAAGGCGGTCATTTAGGCTGCGGCGGCGAGGCCAATGGTGGCCGGATATGGCCAGCGCATGCCGGCGATGGGGCAGGCGACCGTGTCACCATTGCGTCGCGAGAGAGAGAGAGAGAGAGAGAGAGAGAGAGAGAGAGCGAGGTGGGGGTGCGGTGGTTCGGTCCGACCGAACCGGCTAGGTCGGTTTGACCGAGGAGTCTGACCACTGGATCCCACCTAGGGTTAATTTTCTGATTTGTTTTAATTCTAGGGGCTTAACTCTAAATCAAACATAACTTTTTATTTAGGGGTCCAAAAATTATGAAAATTACCTTTTTGGAAAGCTAAACATATGACTAACTCAAATATGACATAAAATGGAAGTTTTAAAAATAAAATCTTTTAACCATTGTTTTGTTGATAACTGAGATGAATAAATGTAAACATTTATTCCAATATTTATCAAAATGCTCTTAAACATCAAGAAAAGTTTGAATATTATTTATCACTTGTATAAAGTTTTGAAAATCAAAAATTTCAATTTTGTCTTTGCTAAATGACTTGGGTATTAATAAAGTACCAAATGAAAACAAAAATCAAGAAATAATACTTTCGAAATATTGGAGATTATTATTTTGAACAAAAAGAATACCATTTTGAACATGAAAATATTCAAAATAGTATATAAATCAGTTTAAGAAGAATATCTTGGAACTTCTTCTGAGTTTGCAATATATCTGTCTTTTGCGGTATAGAAAGATTTTTTCATAGAGTTCTGGCTATCCGCGATCCTTCTAGTGGCTCATAGCTTATCCGGTTGTTCGATCAACGATGTGCTTCAGTTCAATGGGTCTTTCTATAGCGAAGCAGTATATCCCTTGTGAACAACGAAAGAATTCTTCAGATATATGAACATTCTAAAGTGAAATTCATATGAAGGTTCTAAAGGAAATTTCATATAAGCAACAAGAAACTCAAAAAACAAATCACTCGAAAATACGGGAAGTGTTTATCAAAATTAGTTGCAAGTAATCTTTTCAAATCATTTGGATTTTTAAAACATTGTCTTCTATTCGGACAATGGTCATTCTTCAGAACCGAGGTCCAGGGTCAAGTAAAACCTTTGAACTGCATTATCTTGCAGTTGTCAGGCAAGTTCACTCTTGCTCAGGTCTGTTGATTATTTTCAAAAGTACCCAATTGCATAGTATTTCATACCAATTGCATCAAAATACTTCTTCCAAAAGAATTGGTGGATGATGGAACCATAGATAAGATGTATGAACATAATGTCGTACGGTGGAGGTTCCATTATATCGGGAATACCTAGGATTTAATATCAACTGTTATGAGTCATTCCAAAGCACCGTAAATCGCGCTGACCACAAAACTTGGTATGGGACAAGCGAGTCAGAAGTTACTTCCGAGTTTCATATATCCTTGGAGGCATAGCCGGATTGAGATTCCTTATGGGGAAAATCAATGGGTGGGAGCCCGTGGTAAACGTCCCTGCTCTGTGCTACAGAGTAACGGTTAATGTCTTCTAGCGGAGAGGGTAATTGATTTGGACCGAAGTTTGGATTAATTATGATGGGTGGATTACAGAATTAGGTTGTGCTCGGCATGACTCCGCTATTCTTGGTAACTGGCCTCATACCATAGGAAGTATGATATTGGCAATAGGGCCAAGGATATTTGTGGGCAAATTAGCACATCTCTGCAAAGTGTATAGAATGTGACATGTTACTCCTTATTCTGGGAAAGGAATTGCGAACGCCGCGTGGAAAGGAACTATGCAAAAGTTCTAACAACCCGCGAAGACTGATGAACGTAGTTTTTATGAAATTAAAATTTTGATTCATCCAACAAAAAATGTTTTCCAAAACTTGCATATGTTTGGAATTCTCTTATTCCAAGCTATTGTTATAGCATGATACACCATTTCCATAAAACTTCTTGAGTACGTATGTACTTAATCTATCCTCGAAAACCTTTGCTTTAGATTGTGAGAACAGCGAAGATGTTCCTGACGATAGTAAGGAACAATACTATGAGGAGCCGGATCTCTCTGAAGGAGTAGAAGGAGTTGACTATGGTATCATTTACGGTACTAGCAACGAGGAATCACACCAAAGCGTAGAATTATAGAATAGTTAGTGGAGCTTAGCGACTGTTCATTAATAAGTTGCTCCTGCTCGTAATGGTGCTATGCCTTATACTGCCATTACTAATTAGATTTGCTAGTTTGAAATGGTTTACAAATGAGACTCCTCAATGGACCAAGGATGGTCTTGTACACTTTTGGTTGGTATCTATGAACACGTAAAGTTGCGGACCCGCAATGTTTCTGTTGTACCACTGTGAGGGATGTGATATTTATAGAAGGGGACTTTCGTGAGTATTATATCAACGACTTGTACACTACACATGCAGTGGTGTGCTGGCTCACCATAGAAGGAACCCTCGACAGCCTCAAAATGCCCAACCAGGAACAAGAAACAAAGGCAGTAAGGGCAGGAACATCATCATTGGTGCAAGAATTGATTGTCGACTTGACGATGGTAGTATAATCAAGTTATCAATGTAATGAGTTGAGAGATAAAAATAATCAAAAAGGTTCAATGAACTACTTTGGGTGCAAGCCAGGAAGATTAAGATCGGTTAGGCAATGGTTGAGGCCAACGAGATCAATGCGGAAGTGGCAGGAATCAAGGGGGTATTAGAGGTAGAGAAATTTGGTGTTATCAAATAGTAGAGGATTCAAAGGTCTTGATGTCCAACATGATCACCATGGCCCAAGGCTTGGTTTGAAACCCATTATCCTCCTGCTTAGGACTTCGGAAGAACATGTAGGAGGAGTGCTAAAATGTAAGTGCATTTCCACTTCTCTACGTTAGTTCAAACTAACAGGTGAAATTCTTTTGTTGTGTAATGTAGGAGAAAAAAATGGTCCTATGCATGAAATCCATGATTTCTATGAAAATACAAAGAGATTAGTTCTGATCTTAACCAACACACGCGACAGAGAGAATAGATTTGTGAATATTGTTGATGCATCCCACGGATACGATTATACCTCCCTACTATGAGAATTATTTATTTTGTTTGAGGATCAAAGAAATGATCTCTCTGCGGGTATCCATGCATATGAACCACCAATCCATTAGGGCACTGCTGTCTAGAACAAAGAACTATAGGAAACTAGAGGTGGTGGTGAGAAGTCTTTCGCCGAAGTGGAGTTCTCCCGAGAGAGAGAAATACAAAGAGAGGGTGCAGCCATTATGCAGACTAGGTGTGTTTGGAGAGCTTCCCCTCCTCTCTTTATATTGGTGGAAGGAGGAGGCCAGCTTGGAGGATGGGCTCCCTCCCCTAGGATCGGCACACCAAGGGAGGGGGGAAGCGAACCAAACCTTTGGCAGCCCCCTCTACTTTTCCCCCAAGTTCTCCCGAGAGAGAAAGACAAAGAGATGGTGCAGCCATTATGCACACTTGGTGTGTTTGGAGAGGTTCCCATCCTCTCTTTATATTGGTGGAAGGAGGAGACCGACTTGGAGGAAGGGCTCCCTCCCCCTAGGGTCAACGCATCAAGGGAGGGGGAAGCGCACCAAACCTTTCAGCCCCCTCTACTTTGCCCGCATGCAAGGTGGGGATCCCCACTTTGGGCCCCTCCCTAGCCATGCAACTGCCCCCACTTTGGCCTGACCAAACGGGAAGCGCATGGACCCTTCCATAAATATTCCGAGGGTTCCAAAAAAATTCTGTAACCTTCCAAAACCCTTATGGTGCGTCCAGAACTCTTCTGATTTTATTTTGAAAAAAATTAGATCTTACAAAACCTTTTCCTATGAAACCTTGTAGGTTCGGTTTAACGAATGCAATGAAACCAAGGTAACTTTCTTACTCTCCATCAAATGTGTGTTGGCAGAAACAAAAGAGGAATTGGAAAGACTAGATCATACACATTAATTAGTAGAGGAAAGAGGCATTCGGGAAGCCAGTAGTCGCTTTTGAGGAAGCTTAATTAAGAAAGGCCGACTAGTACATAATTACAACCAGCAGTCATGCGCGATAGTGAAACCGTCGGAGGCAGAAGCTTCGTACTGACGGAGACACATACTTGCGCTCTCCAAATAGTATAAAATCAACCAAAAATATTACAGCGGGTAATGAACATGCATTAGATCACCATACTTCTTCTCTCTCCCTCATAAAAACCCTATGTTTTCTATGCTGAAGTAAAGAAGAGAGAACTTGGTGATCATGCATGGAAAGATGAAACAAGCTCACTTATTTTGGTCGTGTTGCCCTTGTATGTAGATCTTGTGAAGGGAAACCCTCATGCTTGCCATGTCTCTTGATTCGTCTGGCTTTAAGTTGAGAGACCGAGCCCACACCTCTAGTATAGTTGGAGCACGAAATATATATGTACTTTTCTCTATATCAAATAGGCCTGAAAATTAAAGATCTACTATATACTAAAAGCACAATACAAAGGGTTAAAATAGAGACACCACGTTAATCCACATCATTATAATTATTTTAACCGTTAGATCTATTAAGACTTCAAATAACAACCATAAGATTTATGTAACAAATATGTGTTACATGTTTCAATTATATAACGTGTAGGGTCAACACGTTACATGCAAGCTATTGGATGACACACGTACGGCTCAAGTCTATCTTGCAGATTTTCTTTTGTACGGTCCAAGCCAAAACAAATAGTAGTATTTAAAAGAGTCCATGCCATATACGAGTCTTCATATACAATCGGTAGGTCTAAGGAATTTACAGACAATGGGGCTGGCTAGGTATAGACTACCAAATCAACCTGGTATATAAGCAAGCATGAGTGAGTATATCGGAAAAAAAATATGGACAATATATATTTCCTCCATTCACTATACTATTTTAAAAATAATGATTAGATATGGACAGAGAGGAGTAAACCTATACACTAAAATACATATATATCTAGATACCATTTGTAAAAATACATCTAGATAGATGCATTTTTTAAAAATCTAAAAAGTCTTATAGTAGTAATAGTGAATGGAGAGGGTATTATTTTCAAAACTCTAAATAGTGAATTATATATAGAGTTTCCGAAATGCTGTTTCAAAATTGCTCTGTCGGAGTAGTAAAAACCTGGCTTTATGTATACACATAAAATATTTGATAGATAAAAATAAGAAGTGAAAGCCAACAAAAAGGATTTCAATAAAAATAAGAGCTCTTTTGATGTCTATAGCTAGAATTGAACGACACTTTCCTCCCATCCTATATTCTTCAGCGTCTTTGGCAACAAGTATACAGAAAGTCAACCCTCAATAGATTACACTAACCTCGTAAGTTATGGAAGAAACAAGAGATTTGATTTTCTTCTATGATAGATATGTCCATTTCTGAACTATGATTTTGATAGTTATATCTGAATTAATTCTTAAAGTTAGATATAAAACTTACAGCTAGATTTAACTAGAGAATTAAAAAAATACGTAAAACACGTATTGTCTTGGATATATAAAATGTGTCACGGCCAAGAAAAAAACAAAGCAATCAATATTTAGTTATTCATGTGCCATGAATCATAACACTAGAAAAACAGGACCCAATTTTGGTTTATACAAAAAAAAGTACATATAAAATCTGTCACGTTACCCTGCCAGGAACTTAAGGAAAAAAAGCAAAAACAATCAATATTTAGTTAGACTCATGACGCTAGGAGAAGAGGACCAAGTTTCGGTTTACAAATAGGAAAAAAATGTGGGTTCCATTCGATAGGGCAGGAATTTAGAAACCAAAAAAGCAGAGTTATATTTTATCACTCTTAGGCTCTCGGTTCTTCTATTATATTTACGATAATTTTAGAATTCTAGGATTTAAACATCCCAAATACAATAAAGATGTTCCCCTCGCACTTACGAGGGCCACCTTGCTAGTTTGGTAAAAAGCATCAGTTTCTAGTTTTACAAGAGATAAATACTTACACTATAAAATCAACCAAAATATTTACGGCCGAGTAAACATGCATCTAGATCATCATCTGTATATATGCATGGCTTCTTCTGTCCCTCATGAAAACCCTATTTTTTGTATGTTTCACATGGACAGATGAATCATGAAATCGATCTTACTTGCATTGTTTCCCGTAGCACGTAGATCTTGTGAAGGGAAACAACGACCTGGCGGCCACCACGGTATCATCGCGAGCTGGTGTGCTACCATGAGAAAATGAAGCTGCCAGATGATCTGAGATTGCCTGTTTCCCACGTGATCGATCTCAAGATGACCATCGATCAGAGATCAACATATATGTGCTTTCAGATCATGCTGGCAGCTTCATCTACTTGCGGTGCACAAACGAACCGAAAGATGAACAGGACTATATAGCTAGGAACCTCGTACTACTCGCCACCTTTCGATCTTCTTGAGAGAGGAAGAGGGAGAGAGATGTGCGTGTGTTAATTAGAGGCATGGGAGCGTGCGTTGCTGGTGTGAAGCGGGTGATTAGGGATTCTTATGGAGCTCTTTTCCTCGCTAATGACTCGACAGAGATGATGCGCGAGAATAATTTAAATGGGATAGAGCTGTCCAAGGAAGGAGGAAGGGAAAGGAGAACACGGCATGCTCACTCACCATATCTTCAGGCTGCACGCCAGGATTAACATATGCTGGGAGCTTTCGAAAAGGTACTCCACACTAGCACGCCTAAATTTGGAGCTGATTCCCGTTAACCCTTTTAGAACAAAATTCGTGTACGCGTGTCGCCTTTTTGGCTATGGGTTGCTAATGCTAGTTACGACCAGATAGGACTCGTCGAATGCCAAGAGCAGTGACGGAGCCAGGAATTATCGTAGTGAGGGGACAAAATAAGTCAAATAATCTGCATGACCGATATTTTTCATACTCTATTTTAAATTGCCGTGTGTTTTAGTTTTGAGTCAAATTCAAGCCTTGTACTATTAGCTGCTAATGGCTAATACTTAGCTTTGTAAATAGATTTGATTGAAAAAATAATACAAAAAATATACATTGGGGGGGGGGGGCATCCATAGTTCTTTTTTATGTGTGTGTGTGGGGGGGGGGCGTTCAGCATTAAAAAAAAAGGACTAAACTATTGTCACGGCACGACACCTGCCTGATGCCCTCAAGGCCACAAGGAGAGCAGCAGGGCGAGCCAAGATCAGGGCGGCCCAGGTCCAACAAGGACAGAAGGCTGGACCGGCCCAAGGGAGTACACGGGAACTAAAGGCGACAGACGCATGAGCTGATCCTTATCGAAGATTATTGTAACTCATAGTTCCTGAGAGAACTCCTCCTTCCGACTACGGTTGTGATTCTCTCCCAGCGTGACGCTGAGGAACTGTATCCAGATTCCTGAATTGAGAGTAGAACTAAGTAAGGACGTTACACTTGGTATCAGAGCCACCAATCCTCGGATCTGTGGTGTGGGCGGCGAATTCCATCGGCAACGGAGTGAGATCTCGTGGTTCTTCTTCTTCCGGCGGCAATTCGAGAAAAGGGCGATTGTGGTTGGGATCTCCTGTAAAATCCCACTCTCGTACCCAATCTCGCGGCGGCGGAGCGATCGCTTCTTCACGGGCGATCGAGGAGGCGTGAGGCGGCGGTAGACTATTCGGGTGCAAATCTCGCGGTGGCGGAGCGGTTGCTCACGGATCCCTCCGTGAGTGGTAAAATTCTAGCTCGGCAGCGTGATCCGTGCATCATCGGCGACGAGAATTTTTGGCGGCGGTTGACACTGGTTACTGCAGCGGAGACGTGGGAACGAGCAGACGAAGTCCTGATGGAGAAGGCACAAGCAGATTTGACATCGCTGAAAAAGCAAGGAGACGAGCTTCAGAAGCAGTGCGCGGACACGACCACAACACTGCGTTCCATCAACGAGACCTTGCGCAATCTAGGAGCATGGATGCCTCAGGTGGATGAATCCATAAAAAATATTCACCACTCGCTTGAAGCTGTGGACACTCGATTGACAAATCTCGAAGCAGAACGCACCCCGGCGACCGATCTTCGCACCTCAGGCAAGGAGACGGCGCTTGAGGTACCCGTGGCCACCACTCTGAAGGTAATAGTTCCACCTAGGGTACAGATGCAGCGTGAATTTCCTCACACACCTGTTAATTTTGAGTTGGGAAAACGTTCTGGTTGTGAGGACAGTGGGTACAATACATGGCGTAGTCAACACCACCACCACAATCAGAGTAGACCACCGAAAATAGATTTTCCTAAGTTTGATGGAGACAATCCTAAGTGGTGGAAGACCGTTTGTGAAAAGTATTTTGCACTGTATGATGTCGATCATGAGACCTGGGCTAGTTTCGCTTCCATGCATTTTATTGGCAATGCGGCACTATGGCTGCAATCTTATGAAGCTAAACACGATGTGGACACCTGGGAGGAATTGTGTGTAGCTATATATCTAAAATTTGGCAAGGATAAGCATCACAGGCATCTAGCAGGATTGGAACGATGCCAACAAACAGGAACAATGGAGCAGTACTACCACAAATTTGAAGGACTGTGACACAAGGTACTCATGCATAACAGACATTATGATGAAGCCTTCTTTGTGACTAAGTTTGTGAATGGGTTGCGTAAGGATATTCAGAGAGCCATACGCCTGCATGGGCCCAAAACTGTGGATGCTGCACTGATATTAGCAGAGACACAAGAAGAATTGGCAGATGAAATCAAACCCAATTTCACCTCTCGGTACAAGCATGACTATAGAATGCACACCAGATCAGCATTATCTGGCAAAGGCCTGCTAGGCTCCTCACCTGACGAGCTAAAGAAGACAGAGGAAAAGATAGTGAGCAAGCCACCATGGGATGAGAAGTTTCATTCCTTGAAGGCACAAAGACGTGCTCGCAATCAATGCTTTACGTGTGGAGACAAATTTCACCCGGGCCACAAATGTAACAAGTCGGTGCCTCTCCACATGGTTGAAGAATTATTGGGCATTCTTCAATCCTCTGACTCTGATGCTGATAAAAACAATCCCAGCAGTAGTGATGAGTCCTTGATGCACATTTATCCTTGTGCATTGGCTGGCACAACAAACCGCAAAAGTATTCGACTGCAAGGGACAGTCAAGGGTAAACAAGTTCTCATTCTTATTGATTCTGGTAGTTGTGGAAATTTCATCAGCTCAATAGCAGTGGCACAGTTGGGGCTGCCAACCCAACAGGTGGATGCTGTGACTATTCAGGTAGCAAATGGTGCAAAAGAACAGATTTCTACTGCTGTTTCAGATTTACAATGGGAATGCCGGGGGCATCACTTTGTTGATTCATTCCGGGTGTTTGACATGCCAGGATATGACATCATCCTGGGTATGGACTGGCTCCACAATTGTGGCAAAATGTGGGTAGATTGGCCTAACAAATCCTTGCGGTTCCGGTTGAATGGCAAGCGCATCACTCTGAAAGGAATCAAAGACAGCGTGCGCAGCTGTGAACCAATCACGGTGGATGAAATTCACCAGCTGGTTCAAGACAGAGCTCTGGCACAGGTTGTCCATTTGTGTCCTGTCGGTCTTGCCTATGAGCAAGCTCCAGTACCACCAGCGATCGCGAAACTGCTTGAGGAGCACAAGGAGTGTTTCGCCACACCGAGTGGGCTGCCACCACACCGCATCTTCGATCACAGCATCGAATTGATGCCCGGTGTGCAACCAGTCAATGTCAAGCCATACCGCTATTCACCCCAGCAAAAGGATGAAATTGAATGGCAAATTCGTGAGATGATAGCCCAAGGAATCATCAAATCCAGCCGCAGTCCGTTCGTGTCTCCAGTTCTTCTAGTCAAGAAGAAGGACGACACTTGGCGCTTTTGGATGGACTACCGCCAATTGAATGCGGTTACGGTCAAGGACAGGTACCCCATGCCGGTGGTCGATGAGTTACTGGATGAGCTTGCCGGGGCGAGGTTCTTCACCAAGTTGGATCTGCGGTCCGGCTACCATCAGATTCGCATGAAAGAGGAAGATGAACCCAAGATGGCGTTCAAGACCCACGCTGGACACTATGAGTTCCGGGTCATGCCTTTTGGTCTCACATCGGCGCCAGCCACCTTCCAGGCAGCCATGAACACTGTGTTTGCTCATGTGATTCGCAAATTCGTGCTTGTCTTTGTTGACGATGTGTTGATTTACAGCAAAACCATCTCTGAGCACCAACAACATCTCGATGAGGTGTTTCGTCTGCTTGCCCAGAACAAGTTGTTTGTCAAACACAGCAAATGCTCATTTGCGCAAAAATCTCTTGAGTACCTTGGCCATATCATCAGCGCCGATGGTGTTGCCACTGATCCGGCCAAAGTTTCCACGGTTCAACACTGGCCGCAGCCGCACAATGTCAAACAACTCCGAGGTTTTTTGGGTCTGGCAGGATACTACAGAAAATTCATCCGCCAGTTTGGGGTCATCAGCAGGCCATTAACACATCTACTGAAGAAGGATGTTCCGTTTGTCTGGTCTCTAGTGGTCAATGATGCTTTTCTCTCCCTGAAGCAAGCGCTTGTGCAAGCACCAGTCCTGGCATTACCAGATTTTCACCAGGAGTTTGTGGTTGAAGCTGATGCATGTGCTACAGGTGTAGGAGCTGTCCTAATGCAACGTGGACATCCTTTGGCATTTCTCAGCAAGGCTCTTGGTCCTAAAAACCAAGCACTATCCATATACGATAAAGAATGTCTGGCAATCCTTCTGGCGATAGAGAAATGGAAAACATATTTGCAACATGGCACATTTATCATTCACACTGATCAACGCAGCCTAATTCACTTGGGTGAACACAAATTCACAACAAAAATTCAGCAGAAGGCCTTCTTCATGTTGCTAGGGTTGCAATACAAGATTGTCTACAAACAAGGGAAGACAAATGTGGCGGCTGACGCTCTTTCCCGTCGACCAGCTGATTTATGTGCAGTATCCATGGTCAGACCGAAGTGGTTGGAAACAATTACCGAATGGTATCTTACGGATGAAAAGACAAAACAATTGTACACAGAGTTGAGTCTCCACAACACCAATGAGATGGGGTATACACTCATGGATGGAGTGATCAAATATAAAGGCAGAATTTGGCTTGGTACACATGTGGAGGCCCAGCAAGCAATACTCACAGCACTGCACAGCAGTGGCTTGGGAGGGCATTCTGAAGTTTTAGCAACATATCACAAGGTGAAGCAGATGTTTGTGTGGCCTGGCATGAAACATGACATTCAGAAGTATGTACAACAATGCACGGTGTGTTAACAGGCAAAATCTGAGCATACTAGGCTGCCGGGTAAGTTGCAACCTCTCCCTATTCCTCCTGAAGCTTGGCACTCCATTGGCATGGATTTCATTGAAGGGTTACCAAACTCTGGGCAGTATTGTAAGGGCAAATTGTCCCTAAGTGTGTTTTTGGTAATTAATGACAATCCCTATGGACTAATGTTTTCATTGAGCTTTTTATGAAGGAATTGTTCATAGGAATTGCTTGAAGTCCATGTGTTGGATTCAAGGCTTGGATGCCATGAAGATAAAGATATATCTTAAGTATTGGCATCATGATCATTGAATAAGAAGAGACGAATCCAATATGATCAAGAAGAAGAAATAAAGATGTAGTTCTTGTGTAGAACTCAAGTAATCCATGCTCTAGATTATGTGCTAAGCCAAGGAGTCTCAAGATCTTGAGATTTTGGTTACATGAGAAGAATTCAAGATATGGCTCTATGTCGAGGTCATGATGGTCTCATGAGTTGAGATATGATTGACTAATACCTAGAGCATGCAATCAAATGAAGAATTCTTTATGTGGCTCAAGATATTGTGATAGAGCATGAGAAGATTCAGGGTTGACCAAGGCAAAGATCAAAGATTGGATTCTAGTTTGGTCAACACATGAAGCACAAGGAATGTGCCACATGGGACCAATCGGTCTTGTGATATGGTATGGTTTGTCAATTATGCTTTGTGAACTAACCCATTACATATGTGTGTTTGTGTTGTCTATGTGGGTTAGGTATTGTGTCATGGATATGCATCACTAGTGATTTTACATATAGCCCATGAGAAGATGACATCAAGTGGTGATTGTCATCAAGGTTGTGAAGTGCAAGTTTCAAGATAAGCACCTCGAGAAGATCATATGCTTGAAGCTTTTCATCCATTTGGTGATAATGAAATTGTGAAGACATGCCTTAGCGAAGGTATCTCATAGTGGTGTATGGGGGAGCATATTGGAAGTCTTCACGAAGCAACAATGATCAAGTGAAGCATTCCGACTTGATGGAAGCATGAAGCATCATCATCAAGATCAAGCGGGGTGCGCAAGGCAAAGGTTTATCCTTGCTAGGTTTTTCTTTTACTGGTCTCAAGGTGTTTGTTGGGAGACCGGGTTATAGGATAGATAGCCGCACTATCAAGAGGGGCTTTCGGTTGGGTAACTTGATCACATTGTCTTAGGGAGCTCAATCCTTTGCATAATTTGCTTCTCCCTACTTTGTTTCTTATTGGTGTTTCTCTTTGTGAGGTTCTTGAGCTTGTTGTTAGCTTTCCAACAAGTCCAAGTTCATTGAAAATGAAGTTCGTATGCATCTCTTATTGCGTTTTCGGGTTTGGAGGATTTACCGGTTCTTTCCGATGGGAGGTTCTCACCTCTCATTATTTGATTTTTTACCTCTTACTAATCTTGGGCTTTATGTGTTTCATTTGATAGGTATTTCTCTTAGCTTTTCAAAAAGCCCAAGTTTGCTAAAAACGGAGTCCGGACGCAAAAGTTATGACCGTTTTCATCTTCCGAGTTTTTCAGACTGGTGCAAATCCGGTGCCGCCGGGATTTTCACCGGGAGGCCGGTTTCAGGCCGGCGGCGCCGGGTTGTACACCGGCCGGTCTGGCGAACAGCCCGGCGGCACCGGGGAGGCCGGCTTTTACGCCGGTCCTGGACCGAGACCCCCACCAGAACACCAAACCGGTTGGGGCCCGGTGCATGTACCGGGCGGTCCGGCGCAGAGCCCGGCGCGACCGACTTTTGACCGGTTTTTGCCCGAGATTTGCCCCCAATGGTCCTATTTCGATTTGCTATAAAAGGGGCTTCTTCCCCAACGGTTTGGTAGGGTTTCTAGTGTGTTCTTGAGCTTTTCTCTCACCTCCATTGTTAAACCTCTTGAGCTTGCTCCCTTTCTCTTCCCTCCAATGATTCTTGCATATTTTTGAGGGATTTGGAAGAGGGGATCTAGATCTACAACTCCACCAATCAATTCATCCTCTAAGTGAGGGGAACCCATTGGATCTAGATCTTGAGGTCATTGGTTGACCTCCACCCTTGTTCTTTCTCTCTAACTCCTCCATAGCATTTGTTGCCTTGGTGGGATTTGGGAGAGAAGGATTTGAGCACTTCCCCTTGTGTTCTTGCTTTGCATCCTTGCATAGTGTTGAGCTCTCCATTACAATTTGTTCGAGTGAGAAACCGTGAGCTTGTTACTCTTGGAGGGTGACCTCCTAGTTGGCTTGGCGGTTGGTGCCTCGGTGACCTCTTCGTGGAAGATTATGAAGAGGCCCGGGCTTCCCCTTCGTGGGAGTTGTGAAGTGGTTGTGGAGCTTGCCATCTCCGGAGTGGCGGAAAAGCTAACCATAAGAAGGGGTCCCTAGCTTCGTGGGGGGCTCGGAGAAGAAGGTGAGCCTTCGTGGCGTTCGGGGGCCTTCGTGGTTTCCCGCATCTCTCCAATGGTGATTAGCTTACTTTATGTAAGTGAACATCGGGATACATCTTCGTCTCCGCGTGCCTCGGTTATCTCTATACCCGAGTTTATTTCCTTGTGATAGCCTTCATGCTTGAAGTACTTATATCTTGTTTATCACTTGTGAAATATATCTTGTGCTATCTTGCTTATCTCTACTTGTTGTTGGTGCACTTAGTTGAGCCTAGCATATTTAGGTTTTGTGCTTGAAGAAAATAAACGTTAGTTTAATTCGCATTCCTTCAAGCCAATTCCGTAATTGTTTTTAAAACGCCTATTCACCCCCCCTCTAGGCGACATCTCGTCCTTTCAATTGGTATCAGAGAAAGTTCTCTCCTTGTTTAGGCTTCACCGCCTTGAGAGTAAAGATGTCGGCTAGTTATTTAGTGCACAATGACACAATTATTTTTGATGGCACAAATTATGACTTATGGAGAAATAGCATGCTTTGCAATCTTCGGACTTTGTGTCCAAATATAGAGCGATTTCTAGATGTAGGTTTTTCTCCTCCGATGGATCCTCAAAGTCTATCTATAGAGGATGAGAAAAATTTACATCTTGAAGCGCAAGTATCTAATGAAATTTTATTGTCTGTGAGCTCCATATTTTATGCTTGCTTGATGCGTTTAAAGTGCAAGACATCTCATGAGATATGGACCAAGCTAGAAGAGTCATTTGGTGGGTCCATTTCTCTTGAGGTTGAAAGTGAACCCAAGGAGCTCTCTTCACCTTCACATCATGAAGAGCTCCAAGTTGCTTCCACATCCGGTCGTGATGATTGTTCATTTTCTTCCACTTCACTAACATGTAACTTGTCACAAGGTAATGATATGGTGAGTGAAGAAATCATATGTGATGACGGTAGTCTTGTTCTTTGCACCAATGATTCTATTTCTATAAATCCTAATGGTGTAGAGAGTTTGGACCTAAACACTTCTTGCAAGAAATTCCTTACTCATTCTTGTGTTAAAGGTCCTTGCATATCTCCTAGAATTTGCTTGATTAAATTTTGTGATGATATGCTTGTTTCTAGTTGTGACCATACTCAAATTGATTCTATTTCCTATAGTTGTTGTATGACTAACCATGTAGTGGAAATTAAAGAAAAATTGGGTCACATAATTAACGAAGAAATCAATAGAAGAACCAAGAAGGTTTCTATCAAGAGAAGGCAATGCTATGAATGCCACGAGTATGGACATCTCGCAAGAGCTTGTCCTACACTCGAAAATGAAGAATGTGCTTCAATTGATGTTCCCTCATCATCTACCCAAGTTCACATGTGCCTTAAGGCAAGCGGCTCAAAGGTAACTCCTACTTTGAATCCCGACACATCTCCTTATGATGAGAGTGATGATGATGATGATGATAATGAAGCTTTCTTGCATGAGATGGGAATTGTGTATGCCTCTCTTCGTGGTAATAATGATGCTCGTGCTAAAGTCGAACACTTAATGGAAACCTTGTTTGAACACAAGGAGACCATTAAGGAATTGAACTCCCTCGTTAATGAGGGGAAACGGAGATTCAATCTCCTCAAGCAAGAGCTATCCGAAGAGAAACATACTAATTCTTGCCTATCTCAATCTATTAAATCTTATGAGCTTACAAATGCTAAATCTATTAATGATGCTTGTGCTACTAACTCTACTTCTTGTGAAGCATCTATATTAAAGGAGAATGTTGAGCTAAGGGCTCAACTTGAATTGCTAACAAGCAATTATAAGAAATTAGAGGAAAGCCATGAAAAACTCTCGAGCTCTCATGGGGATATACTAATCTCTTATAATGGGCTAAAGTTAGCTCATGAGGCAAGTATCTCTAAGAAAACATCTTGTGAGCCTCATTTGGACATTAGCACTACTTTGAACCAAAATGCTATATTATCTTATGCTAGTCCTAGTAATTTGTCTAGGCATAATATTTCTACATCTTGTGATGAATTACTTGATATACCTTGTTGCTCTAACAATGAAGCTTCTACTTCCTCTAGTACTTGTATTACTACTAACCTTGTAGAGGAAATCAAAGAGTTCAAGGACCAAGTCACTAGTTTGGAGAAAGACTTGGATAAGCGTCATGAAGGGAAATCCACACTCGATAATATTTTGAGTGTGCAAAAATCCCCTAATGACAAGAGTGGACTTGGATTCAACTCCAATGACAAGAACAAGTCCAAGAGCAACAAGAAGAAGAAGGGCCAAGACCAAGTCAAGAATTTGGCCAAGATTGTTTGCTTCAAGTGCAAGATTGAAAGGCTTCATGTGAGATCTTGCCCATTGAAGAAGAAGAACTTGAGTGAGAAGCAACAAGGGAAGCGGCCACAAGGTCAAGCTCAAGAACGACCTCAATTTGAAGATAGGCCACTTCCCAAGAAGAAACAAGATAAAGCTTCCCAAATCAAGAATTCAACGAAGAAGAGAAAGGGAAGCACTTGTTGCTATATTTGCCGTGAGAAGGGGCACTTTGCTTCTTCATGCTTAAGCAGTACCTTATCTAATCCTATCTTTGTTGATGATGATTATTCTCTTAGGAAAGATAAGGATGGCAATGTGTTTTCCAAGTTTGTTGGAACTCAAAGTGGTGTCAAGAAAAGAACCATTTGGGTTGCCAAGCCTATTGTTACTAACTTCTTAGGACCCAACTTAGTTGGGGACCAACAAGCTAAAACTTGATCAATAGGTGTTTGTGGAGGGCATTGCAGACTTGGCTACCACATGAAGAATTAAGGGATCTTCATTAATTTTATTTCATCAAGCCAAGTCATTGACACTATCATTTTATATCCAATGTGCCTCTTTGCGGTAACTTGTACTTAACCTCTTTACATTGTAAGTTACTTGCCCCTTTGCATGTTTTGGTTTTGTACCAAGTATGTGTTTGTATATGTTGTTCCTTATACCTACTTATCTTGTGTATTCAAGTAGGTGTTGGTTGTTTGGCACATCATATACTTGTGTGTTTGCTTCGAGCCTCTAATGCATCTTGATGGTATCTTATTTGGCTCTTATTGAGTGATTAATGGAACATCCCATTTTGGGGGAGTGATTTGCCATTGGCACCTCACAATCCTATAAATGTGTGCACATGAGTAATACCACTTAGTATTGATATTGCAAGATTATCTAGTCAGTATGTGGCATGCTATGCTCATGAGAAATTCAAATTCTATATCTCCATTAATTATCTCATGTTGGATTTTATTTGCCTTTTGTTGAAAAGAATTTAATACCACATTATGGGGGAGTAATATGCCTTGTGCACATCACAAGCCTAGGAAATGTGAACATTTGAGGTTTTGCCACTTAGAGTTGATATTGTAAGTTATCTTATTCCTAGGTGGCATGTTTGCTCAAACAAGACCCGTTATTTCTTAAATGATTTTATTGCTCATTTCTTTGGTCTTGCTTTGAGAAAGAATTCTTGGTGCGGTTTTACTCAAATATATTTCTCTATATCATAAGTAGGAAACCGTTTGCTTCAAGATACTCTAATCATTGCTTTGCATGATTGTTTGTCTATTATTGGAGCTACCAAGAATCCTTATTTTTGTGCATGGTGCTCAAATTGAATATTTAACCATATGCCTTTTATTGTGAAGTTGATCTTGAATATCTTTGCAATACACCACCGGAAAATAATTCCAATATGAACTTTTTGTCTCTGATAATTGGTATCCATATATATATATATGTGGTAATTCTTCTAGATCATCTTCACCTTGGAATTTGCCTCTTATTGCCCTTATTTCTTTCCAAGAAATTATTTTGACTCCCGTTGTCTTATTTGCCTTCTTGAGGATCCTTTTGTGTGACTTTGTCTCATCTCTTGATCCCCATCAAGTGTGTGTTGTTGTAAGACAAACCTTTTCTTTTCGGTACTTGTGCCATTGTGAAAAGTGTAGAGGGTTTGGTTTATTTGTTGGAACCTTGTTCTTTTGGGAGTTAGTTATCTCATTCCTTCTTCTATGATTTATTTGCTCGAATGAGATAAATCTTTGAGCATGCTTTTATTTATTTATTCTTTCATGCTCAATAAGTTGTTAGGTTCATTTGTTGAATTTTGTTGAATAAATCATTTGCTGATTTGTTCCCTTGATACTATTTGGACAATAAATGTGTTTTACCACACCTTTTAAACCTCCTTGTACTCTTGGTGCTTTTGTCTAAATTGTATCTTCTTTGGTTCTTGAAAGCTAGGTGCATGCATATTCTCTTTATGCTTAATTTTGTATCTTAGTTGCCTTCTTTGATCCAATATATATGTTATACTCCATCAAATCCTAAATGGCTAAGATGTGCATGAAATTCAAATTTCATCTCTAACTATGCACATATTTATATGGAGTCTATCATATGTATTGTGGTTAGTCTAACCACTTTGGACCCAATAAGTTTGGGGACCAAGATGTACTTGAATGATGTCTTAGGTACATTGGAGATGCAATGGATGCTTGTCTCGTTTATAAGGAAGGTGTTTTCACCATATGATTATTGGAGCCAAGCTAGGATGACCGGCGAACTCTTATCTACTACATCACACCATTGCTATCTCGGTAACAAGTATAACATTCATGCATACTTTTCTAGCATCCCAACTCTTGTAGGTTGGTTCTTGGCATGATAATATTTATTTGCAAATGTTGCGGTTCTTGCAAAGGTCTTATAAAGAAATCTCTTTATTTCATATGTAAGCAAGTTGAGATGATTGCATATGATGGGAAGTATATAAAATCATGTTTATGATTCACCAATCCCAAATATGCCCTTTAGCAATTTATTGCATATTAATTCCTCAATGCTCTCTCATGTGCAATATAGATAATGTTGCAAGTTGTTCCCTTCTCTATTATACTTGTTGCCTTTCAAAGCATCCCGACTATCTTTTGATCCCTTATTGCTAGTTGTGATGGCTTTGATGATTTTGCGTGGGGAGTTTATTAATATACCATAATGGAAAATGGCGCCTTGAGTTATATATGCTTTCTAGCAAAGTTATTTGGTATATTCTATGACTCTCTCTTGGATATCATGTCTTCCTTAATTTCAACTAACCTCTTGTGTATACATGTTCCTTTGTGGATTGTTCATCATGATTTTTTGTCCACTTAGAAATGTATATGCATAAGAGTGTTAATTTCTCCCCTTGATATCCTCGTTCTTTGCCGACCATCTTTCTTATCCATTTTGTTCTTGATGGTGTTGGTAAGAACTTGATTTATGAGCGCTTGTTTATTCTTTATTGCTTCTTCTCGCACTCATATCTCGTGAATCTTTTTGGACTAAAGTTCACTTTGATAAGCGTATTGATTCTTTTGTATTCTCTCATGCTCATGGTTGTTTTTATTAAATGATATAGAGGGAGTGAGGATTCCATGTTTGTGCATATTGTATTCAAATGCAATAAAATTCAAAATTTATGCATAAACCTTGGGGAGCTTCCTTATTTCATTTAAAGCACCTAGTAGCTCTTATCATCACATCTTCTTATGTCCAATTGGTTCTTTGGGTCTCTTGATTGCTTGCTTGCTTCATTCGTTGAAGTTTCCATCACTATGTCATCTTTTTGCAATCTTTGATCCTCAATATGGTTTGACTCCCTCCAAATATTGTTAATTTGATAAGTGCATATGACTTCACTCATTTTTATGAGAAATGCACATCTTGGAGAGGAACTCATACTATATTGGCCTTCTAAATTCCTTCATCCATTTTGGCAATCGTTGCCAATGGGGGAGAAGTTTAGAGGGTTTAAGGGAAATGGTTTTTATACTTAAGTTTGGTTTGTGCTTAAGTGTTTTACCTTTCATGCATCTCTTCTTTGTTAGATGTTTTGCATGGTTGAATATATAGTGTAAACTCCATCAAAGATTTATCTTGACAATATATGCAATGAAATTCAAGTTCATCACACGTGCATATATTGTGGGGGAGTTTTCTCTATATATTTTGGTTGCACTCACATCAACCATATTTGTTGTAGTTTATGTGAGTACAATTGATTTTGATATGTGGTAGTAGCTTCGTGTTACTTGACCATATCAAATACAACATCTTGTATGCAATTTATTCTCGGATAAGTTGCATATTAGTTTCTATCATTCATTATATAAACCCTCTTGTTGAGATTGTCATCAATTACCAAAATGGGGGAGATTGTAAGGGCAAATTGTTCCTAAGTGTGTTTTTGGTAATTAATGACAATCCCTATGGACTAATGTTTTCATTGAACTTTTTATGAAGGAATTGTTCATAGGAATTGCTTGAAGTCCATGTGTTGGATTCAAGGCTTGGATGCCATGAAGATAAAGGTATATCTTAAGTATTGGCATCATGATCATTGAATAAGAAGAGACGAATCCAATATGATCAAGAAGAAGAAATAAAGATGTAGTTCTTGTGTAGAACTCAAGTAATCCATGCTCTAGATTATGTGCTAAGCCAAGGAGTCTCAAGATCTTGAGATTTTGGTTACATGAGAAGAATTCAAGATATGGCTCTATGTCGAGGTCATGATGGTCTCATGAGTTGAGATATGATTGACTAATACCTAGAGCATGCAATCAAATGAAGAATTCTTTATGTGGCTCAAGATATTGTGATAGAGCATGAGAAGATTCAAGGTTGACCAAGGCAAAGATCAAATATTGGATTCTAGTTTGGTCAACACATGAAGCATAAGGAATGTGCCACATGGGACCAATCGGTCTTGTGATATGGTATGGTTTGTCAATTATGCTTTGTGAACTAACCCATTACATATGTGTGTTTGTGTTGTCTATGTGGGTTAGGTATTGTGTCATGGATATGCATCACTAGTGATTTTACATATAGCCCATGAGAAGATGACATCAAGTGGTGGTTGTCATCAAGGTTGTGAAGTGCAAGTTTCAAGATAAGCATCTCGAGAAGATCATATTCTTGAAGCTTTTCATCCATTTGGTGATAATGAAATTGTGAAGACATGCCTTAGTGAAGGTATCCCATAGTGGTGTATGGGGGACCATATTGGAAGTCTTCATGAAGCAACAATGATCAAGTGAAGCATTCCGAGTTGACGGAAGCATGAAGCATCATCATCAAGATCAAGCGGGGTGCGCAAGGCAAAGGTTTATCCTTGCTAGGTTTTCCTTTTACTGGTCTCAAAGTGTTTGTTGGGAGACCGGGTTATAGGATAGATAGCCGCACTATCTAGAGGGGCTTTCGGTTGGGTAACTTGATCACATCGTCTTAGGGAGCTCAATCCTTTGCATACTTTGTTTCTCCCTACTTTGTTGCTTATTGGTGTTTCTCTTTGTGAGGTTATTGAGCTTGTTGTTAGCTTTCCAACAAGTCAAAGTTCATTGAAAACGAAGTTCGTATGCATCTCTTATTGCATTTTCGGGTTTGGAGGATTTACCGGTTCTTTTCCTATGGGAGGTTCTCACCTCTCATTATTTAATTTTTTTACCTCTTACTAATTCTTGGGCTTTATGTGTTTCATTGGATAGGTCTTTCTCTTAGCTTTTCAAAAAGCCCAAGTTTGCTAAAAATGGAGTCCGGACACAAAAGTTATGACCATTTTCATCTTCCGAGTTTTTCAGATTGGTGCAAATCCGGTGGCGCCGGGATTTTCACCGGGAGGTCGGTTTTAGGCCGGCGGCGCCGAGCTGTACACCGGCCGGTCCGGCGCACAGCCCGGCGGTGCCGGGGAGGCCGGCTTTTACGCCGGTTCTGGACCGAGACCCCCACCAGAACACCAAACCGGTTGGGGGCCGGTGCCTGTACCGGGCGGTCCGGCGCAGAGCCCGGCGCAACCGACTTTTGACCGGTTTTTGCCCGAGATTTGCCCCCAACGGTCCTATTTCGATTTGCTATAAAAGGGGCTTCTTCCCCAACGGTCTGGTAGGGTTTCTAGTGTGTTCTTGAGCTTTTCTCTCACCTCTATTATTGAACCTCTTGAGCTTGCTCCCTCTCTCTTCCCTCCAATGATTCTTGCATATTTTTGAGGGATTTGGAAGAGGAGATCTAGATCTACAACTCCACCAATCAATTCCTCCTCTAAGTGAGGGGAACCCATTGGATCTAGATCTTGAGGTCATTGGTTGACCTCCACCCTTGTTCTTTCTCTCTAACTCCTCCATAGCATTTGTTGCCTTGGTGGGATTTGGGAGAGAAGGATTTGAGCACTTCCCCTTGTGTTCTTGCTTTGCATCCTTGCATAGTGTTGAGCTCTCCATTACAATTTGTTCGAGTGAGAGACTGTGAGCTTGTTACTCTTGGAGGGTGACCTCCTAGTTGGCTTGGCGGTTGGTGCCTCGGTGACCTCTTCGTGGAAGATTGTGAAGAGGCCCGGGCTTCCCCTTCATGGGAGTTGTGAAGTGGTTGTGGAGCTTGCCATCTCCGGAGTGGAGGAAAAGCTAACCATAAGAAGGGGTCCCTAGCTTCATGGGGGACTCGGAGAAGAAGGTGAGCCTTCGTGGTGTTCGGGGGCCTTCGTGGTTTCCCGCATCTCTCCAACGGTGATTAGCTTACTTTATGTAAGTGAACATCGGGATACATCTTCGTCTCCGCGTGCCTCGGTTATCTCTATACCCGAGTTTATTTCCTTGTGATAGCCTTCGTGCTTGAAGTACTTATATCTTGTTTATCACTTGTGAAATATATCTTGTGCTATCTTGCTTATCTCTACTTGTTGTTGGTGCATTAGTTGAGCCTAGCATATTTAGGTTTTGTGCTTGAAGAAAATAAACGTTAGTTTAATTCCGCATTCCTTCAAGCCAATTCCGTAATTGTTTTTAAAACGCCTATTCACCCCCCCCCTCTAGGCGACATCTCGTCCTTTCAAGTATGACACAATCCTGGTGGTGGTTGATAAATTCACAAAGTTTGGCCATTTCATCCCTCTCAAACACCCTTTCACAGCAGCCAAGGTGGCGCAACTTTTTGTTGATCATGTCTACTGTCATCACAGCATGCCGCAAGTCATCATCTCTGATAGAGACAAGGTGTTCATTAGTAGTTTCTGGCAAAATCTATTTCGTCTGGCTGATACTACAATGAACATGAGCTCGTCTTATCACCCTCAGACGGATGGTCAAACCGAGAGGCTTAATCAGTGTCTTGAAACATATCTCAGGTGCCTTGTCCATGCAAATCCCAAACACTGGGCCAAATGGCTTCTCTTGGCAGCTTACTGGTACAACACTGCCTTTCATTCCGCATTGGGCAGATCTCCATTTGAAGTCTTGTATAGATGCAAGCCACGTCACTTTGGGTTCCAGCATGCCGAGCCAACTAGCAACAAGGACCTAGATGAATGGCTGCAGGAGAGAGCAGCCATGATGCCTGTAATTCGACAACACCTAGAGCGTGCTCAGCAACGCATGAAATCCTGATACGTCTCAAACGTATCTATAATTTTTGATGCTCCATGCTTGTTTTTGCACCATTTGCCTTGTGTTTTGTTACACTTCGTGGCATTTTTATGCGATTTCCGGAACTAACCTATTGACAAGATGCCACAGTGCCAGTTCCCTGTTTTCTGCTGTTTTTGTGTTTCAGAAAAGCTACACAGGAAATATTCTCGGAATTGGACGAAACAAAAGTCAGAAGTCTTATTTTTCCCGGAAGCTTCCCGAAGATGGAAAGAGAGCCGGAGGGGGGCCAGAGGCCGCCCTCACACATAGGTGGCGCGGCCCAGGCCCTGGCCGCGCCACCCTGGTGTGAGGAGCCCCTGGCTGCCCCCTGACGACGCCCCTTCGCCTATATAAAGCCTCGGGACGGAAAACCCTAAGGGAGTCGGCAATTTTCCAGAAGCAGTTATGTAGCTCCGCCGCCGCCGTCGACGAATTTCGGGGGACAGAAGTCTCTGTTCCGGCACCCTGCCGGGATAGGGAAGTGCCCCCGGAGCCATCTCCATCGGTCTCCATCGCCGTCTCCGCCATCTCCATCGATCTCACCGCCATCTCCATCAACCTTGCTGTCTCCTATGATGAGGAGGGAGTAGTTCATCCCCGGGGCTGAGGGCTCTACCGGTAGTTATGTGGTTCACCTCTCTCTCCCATGATGTGATCTTTATGTGATCGTGAGCTTTGTATCATGTTGAACAAGTAGATGTTATTATTCAGATATTATGTGTACTCTAGTGGTGTTATTAAAGTAATCTATTCCTCCTGCCATGGTGTAACGGTGACAGTGCGTGCATCATGGTGGTACTTGGTCTAGGCTATGATTGTGATCTCTTATGGATTATGAGAATAATTATCGCTATGATAGTATTGAAGTGATCTTTTCCTCCTTTCATGGTGTAATGTTGACAGTGTGTGCACCGTTTTAGTACTTGGTCTAAGTTGCAATAATATCTATCTTGAGTTGTGATCTGATTTGAATATCTCTATGAGTGGTGTTTGTCAAGTACTTGATGAACTTTAAGGAGTGCTTCATAGCCCTACGCAATGATTAGTGTTGTTCAATAGGAGAGTAATTCAGAGTACCATAGTGAAGAGAAGTTGTTTATTTGTTCAATCATGTTATATTTGTTGGGAGTGTGTCCACTAGTGAAAGTATGATCCCTTGGCCTTGTTTCCAAGCATTGCACACCGTTTACTTCCTGTTTTGTTACATGTTTGCTCGCAGCGATACTTATTTCATATCACAGTTACTACTTATAATCATCACTACCGCTTGTATTTCACTATATCTTCGCCGAACTAGTGCACCTATACATCTGACAAGTGTATTGGGTGTGTTGGGGACACAAGAGACTTTCTGTGTCGTAATTGCAGGGTTGCTTGAGAGGGATAGCTTTGACCTCTTCCTCCCTGAGTTCGATAAACCTTGGGTGATCCACTTAAGGGAAACTTGTTGCTGCTCTACAAACCTCTGCACTTGGAGGCCCAACACTGTCTACAAGAACAGACGCGTGCGTAGACATCAAGCACTTTTATGGCGCCGTTGCCGGGGAGGTAAGGTAAAAGGTACTCACATTCTTTGGCTACTAAGTCTTTTAGTTGCTGGTGAGTGCTCGAAGTTATTTCCTTTAGATTCTGCGATTACATCTTTTTGTTTCTTGTTTTTATTTTCACTAGTTAGGCTTAATGAAAAATAAAGAGTTATTTAGTCTTTTTCCTGAGTTTAGATATGAAGTGTTTGAAGAGAAAATGGAAAAACCTTTGGAGCTTAATTTGCATGCTAATAGTGTTGTTAGTATGAATGCTTTGAACACTGTTTTAGAAAAGTCTAAGCTTGGGGAAGCTGGTTTTGTTAAGCATGATATTTTTAGTTCCCCAGCTTTAGTGGAGAAAGTTTTCTCTGATGATATTTTATCTCCCATATGTGATGTTCCTTCTTATGATGATATGTTTGAAGAATATGCTTTGCGAAATAGTTGTTCTCTAGCTTGTGATGATACTAAACCTCTAGTTTATGATGGTTATGATGATGAGTATAATATTTTCAGTTCACCTACTTTTGAGGAGAAAATTATTTATGATTACAATATGCCTCCTATTTATGATGATTATGGTGATGAGAATAATTATTCTGTTGAATCTGCTCCTACTAATATTGTTCCTGTGGTGAGTATTAATTCTTTTATGCACGTGGCTCATGATAGGGATGCTTTATGTGATAGTTATATTGTTAGTTCTATTCATGATGCTACTGAAAGTTATTATGAGAGAGGGAAACATGGTTTGATGGATCTCAACAATATTAAGTTTCCCCTCTTTATGTTGCAAATCTTGAAGTGGCACTTGTTTTATCTATCCATGCTTGCTACTATGTGCCTCGTTGATTTATTTTCTTACAAGATTCCTATGCATAGGAAGTGGTTCAGATATAAATGTCTTTCACATTTGCTTTTTGATGCTCTCTATTGCTTTAAGTTCCTATATGGCGCCTTTGCCTCAAGCTCTCATATGGCGTCCACATGAGCATCTTTGCAAATTACTGCGCCTAGCTCAAAGGCGTTAAAGAAAAGCACTCTTGGGAGATAACCCAATGTTTTATTTTCAGTAATTTTTCTTTTATTTGAGTCTTGGAAGCCATTACTACTGTAATGACCGCTCCTTATCTTGTTTATTTCGTTTTTGTGCCAAGAGAAGCCTCTAATTCGAGTGAGGTAAAGATTTGGGGATGTTGCTGTCCTGAAACTATTTTCGGTGCTGCACCGTAAAAATTCGTATAAATTCTCTGTATATCTTTTGGACCTGCGATTTCTTGTGCATATGCCCCAGGTTATATCCAAACTTTCGTTA
Organism: Dactylis glomerata; assembly: GCA_007115705.1. Classification (NCBI taxonomy): domain Eukaryota; kingdom Viridiplantae; phylum Streptophyta; class Magnoliopsida; order Poales; family Poaceae; genus Dactylis; species Dactylis glomerata. The sequence continues at coordinate 10,221,179 of QXEO01000553.1, forward strand.
GTTGAACACTTTTTGATTTGAGCAACAGAAAACCCCTAAACAAATCGACCTTTTTCAGCTATTCAGTTTTGACACATTTCTGCCAATATTTGTGTTTGCCACTTTATCGCATTCTTTTGAGTTCTTTTGATCACGGAACTTTTGGGGAAGTTGCTACAGTAGTATATGCTTTATATGTGGTGGTTTTGAGTTAAAACCTGAAGCAAAAAAGGGTTGATTATATGTTATGCTTACACTAATGTTGCTAATAGATTTGTGTTTAGTTTTGTATGAAGGAAGTTTTCAAGTGTAGGGATCGGAGAGTGATGAGATGAGTTGAAGAATGGACAAAATCTCAAGCTTGGAGATGCCCATGCATCACCCCAAGAAATATCCAAGAAGTACAAGCGTCAAAGCTTGGGGATGCCCCCGAGGCACCCCTTCTTCATCGGCAAAAATCAGGTCACCTTTCAAAACACTATATTTTTATTGCTTCATGCACTATGCGTTTTTCTTGGAGCGTCAGTTGTTTTTGTTTTCAGTTTTCTTTTGTTTTGTTTGCTGCAATAAATAGTTAGATCACATCATGTTTCTTTTGGAGGAGATGAACTCGCTTTTCATTTGCCAAGAACACTCTAGTTTTCACTCTTATCGTTCAATGAGTGTTCTCTTTTTCTGCTACTGCATTTAGCTTGCATTTTTCGCCTTGATTTGCGTTCAGATCTTCTTATATCTATTTATCAAGGTGTATTTTTGCCTCTGGACCATGTTGGTTTTCCTCAAAAGAGGTGTCTTAAAAAATTTCAAATGGTGTTGGAAAAGAGAAAAAGCTTTATGCAAAATAGTGGTACAAGAAGGAGCTTGTGTAGACTGCGGCCTAGACTTTTGCATGTCATGCTTGATGTCTTTTTGATAGTATGCTTAGTGGTTTTGCTGTAGCATGACTTGTCTCAAATAACTGAGATTGCTTAATGAGCCTTTGAAAAAAATCATGCGTTGTTTTTATTATATGGAAGCATATATTTGGTTTTCTCCTTTGATGCTTTATTTGGGTTGACTTGGCACATGCTTACACCATGTTGACTACAAAATAAGTCGCCTATAGCCTCTATGATCATTTAGTTTTTGACTTTTGATGCCATCTTATGCTTCTTTTAATGTTGCTTTGTCGCTTTGCATGATTATGGCCGTTATTGCTCTCTTAGTTGGTCGCTCTCAGTCTTTTGCTAGCCCTCATTTTGTACTGAGTATGAGCTCTACTCGTGCATCCAACTCCCAAAAACCAAGTTTGCCATTGTGTCCACTATAAATTCCTATGCATGGTATTTGCAAGCCATTCCAAGTAAATTTTCATGTGCTATCTTTCAAAAAACCTTCAAAATACTTCTCATTTTGTGACACTGTTTTTAGCTCATGGGGACGTAGTGGTCGGATTTGCTATCTTCCATATTGCTTATTCCAAAAAGAAAAGAAAAAAGAAAAAAAAGGCACTCCTCCATGGTATGTGAATGTTGGTGGGCACCCGATGGAATCGGTTAGCCATGGTTTGAGAAAGGAAAAAGGTGGGGAGGAGTGCCAAGCTTTATAAAAGAGCACAAAAGTGCCAATCTCTCTCTCAAAAACTTGCTTTATTTTTGTATGGAAGATAGTAAGAACCCCACTGCCAGTCGTTGACAAAAGCAACCACCTCTCAAAACCCAAGTTTTATCTCTCTGTTTTACAAATGAAAAGCGCTAGCACATGTTTAATCACTGCTTCCCTATGCGAAGGGCCTTTCTTTTACTTTTATGTTGAGTCACCACCTTATACCTTTATGCACCATTAAGAGAGCATAGTTGTCATTCTTAGTATAATGTGCATTGTCCCAAAGTTTTCATTGATTGATTCATATTGTTGGTTTCACTTGTTCTTAAATTATTTGTATCTAGTCGCCCTCTTAAACTTGAAGGTGTCCTATGCATTTATGTTTTGCTCTCTACTAAGGACAAGCTGAAAACCATTTGTATGTTTTTCCTTATGATTTGAACACATGTTTGACTTTCATTGTTTCATTTTCATGATCTTTTGTTTGTGTTCATTTTCATGTTATAACATGGTTGCTAAGTTTCTTCTATCAAGATTATATCTTCATGCCCATGTTTTAAGTTCTTATGATCCCAGCTCACAAATGCTTACATATATGATGAAGATTGTGTAGGTGCATGTCACCTCAAAAATTATTCTTTTGTTATCACTTACCTACTCGAGGATGAGCAGGAGTTAAGCTTGGGGATGCTTGATACGTCTCAAACGTATCTATAATTTTTGATGCTCCATGCTTGTTTTTGCACCATTTGTCTTGTGTTTTGTTACACTTCGTGGCGTTTTTATGCGATTTCCGGAACTAACCTATTGACAAGATGCCACAGTGCCAGTTCCCTGTTTTCTACTGTTTTTGTGTTTCAGAAAAGCTACATAGGAAATATTCTCGGAATTGGACGAAACAAAAGTCAGAAGTCTTATTTTTCCCGGAAGCTTCCCGAAGACCGAAAGAGAGCCGGAGGGGGGCCAGAGGCCGCCCTCACACATAGGTGGCGCGGCCCAGGCCCTGGCCGCGCCACCCTGGTGTGAGGAGCCCCTGGCTGCCCCCTGACGACGCCCCTTCGCCTATATAAAGCCTCGGGACGGAAAACCCTAAGGGAGTCGGCAATTTTCCAGAAGCAGTTTCGTAGCTCCGCCGCCGCCGTCGACGAATTTCGGGGGACAGAAGTCTCTGTTCCGGCACCCTGCCGGGACGGGGAAGTGCCCCCGGAGCCATCTCCATCGGTCTCCATCGCCGTCTCCGCCATCTCTATCGACCTCACCGCCATCTCCATCAACCTTGCTGTCTCCTATGATGAGGAGGGAGTAGTTCATCCCCGGGGCTGAGGGCTCTACCGGTAGCTATGTGGTTCACCTCTCTCTCCCATGATGTGATCTTTATGTGATCGTGAGCTTTGTATCATGTTGAACAAGTAGATGTTATTATTCGGATATTATGTGTACTCTAGTGGTGTTATTAAAGTAATCTATTCCTCCTGCCATGGTGTAACGGTGACAGTGCGTGCATCATGGTGGTACTTGGTCTAGGCTATGATTGTGATCTCTTATGGATTATGAGAATAATTATCGCTATGATAGTATTGAAGTGATCTTTTCCTCCTTTCATGGTGTAATGTTGACAGTGTGTGCACCGTTTTAGTACTTGGTCTAAGTTGCAATAATATCTATCTTGAGTTGTGATCTGATTTGAATATCTCTATGAGTGGTGTTTGTCAAGTACTTGATGAACTTTAAGGAGTGCTTCATAGCCCTACGCAATGATTAGTGTTGTTCAATAGGAGAGTAATTCAGAGTACCATAGTGAAGAGAAGTTGTTTATTTGTTCAATCATGTTATATTTGTTGGGAGTGTGTCCACTACTGAAAGTATGATCCCTAGGCCTTGTTTCCAAGCATTGCACACCGTTTACTTCATGTTTTGTTACATGTTTTCTCGCAGCGATACTTATTTCATATCACAGTTACTACTTATAATCATCACTACCGCTTGTATTTCACTATCTCTTCGCCGAACTAGTGCACCTATACATCTGACAAGTGTATTGGGTGTGTTGGGGACACAATAGACTTTCTGTATCGTAATTGCAGGGTTGCTTGAGAGGGATAGCTTTGACCTCTTCCTCCCTGAGTTCGATAAACCTTGGGTGATCCACTTAAGGGAAACTTGTTGCTGCTCTAGAAACCTCTGCACTTGGAGGCCCAACACTGTCTACAAGAACAGACGCGTGCGTAGACATCAAATCCTAGGCCGAAAAAAAGAGGACTGAACGCACATTCCAGATTGGTGAATGGGTTTATCTGCGGCTCCAACCATATGTACAAGTGACGGTAGCGAACCGTGCGTCACAGAAATTGGGCTTCAAATACTTTGGACCCTACCAAGTCATCGGCAAAGTCGGGAATGTGTCCTACAAACTGAAGCTGCCTGATCATGCTCGCATTCACCCGGTGATCCATGTATCCCAGCTGAAAAAAGCCATTCGACCCAGCGACACTGTAAGTGCAGAACTGCCCATTGCTCTCATTGATGCTTATGTTCCTATGCAGCCAAGTAAGATTTGTGTGGAGCGTTTCATCCGGCGCGGGAGTAAACAAGTGCCTCAATTACTGCTTCAATGGTCTGGGATGCCAGACACCTATGCCACTTGGGAGTCCCTCTACGTCATCGTCGAAGCATTTCCCTTCGCACCAGCTTGGGGACAAGCTGTGCCTGCAGGGGAGGGTATGATGCCGAGTAAATGACCGGCCCGTTGGGAACCCCAAGAGGAAGGTGTGATGAATATAGCAGCAAGATTTTCCCTCAGTAAGAAACTAAGGTTTTTCGATCAGGATAGGAAAGAGCCAAATGACTGAAGGTGATGCCCGCTAGCTTGTGACAGCTTCGGACAATTTATAAGGCGCCTCGTCCAAGCTTTGATTTGCGAGCGGCAACGTGGAACCTGCACACAACACAACCAAATACTTTGTTCCCAACTTACGATGAGGTTGTCAATCTCACCGGTTTGCTTGAAACAAAGGGTATGAGCGTATCGAGTGGAAAGTGATAATAATATGCGAGTAAAGTAAACAGTGTGAGTAAAGTAAACAGGTGATAGCAATATAAAGGAAATAGGACCGGGGTCCACAGTTCACTAGTGGTGTCTCTCCATAAGATAAAATAATACATGTTGGGTAAACAAATTACAGTTGGGCAATTGATAGAATAAAGACAACATGCATATGAAGAGAGGATCACTATGAGATTTACTCTGGGCATTACAACAAGATACATAGACCGCCATCCAACTGCATCTATGACTAATAATCCACTTGTGGCGAATCAATCCGAGAACTCCACAAGTATTAAGTTGCGAACAACAGATAATTGTATTAAGCAAAGTGTGTAATGTAAACAAAGCATATGCCCTCGAGCATATGAATGTTGTTTTCCCCCTAGTAGCAATAGCACATCTACAACCTTAGAGGTTTCTGTCACTCCCCCAGATTAAATAGAGGCATGAACCCACTATCGAGCATAAATACCCCCTTTTGGAGTCACTAGCAACTACTTGGCCAAGATAGCTACTAACAACGGAGAGCATGCAAGATCATAAACAACATAGAGATAACATAAGATAAATTTCAGTACATCAACTCAAGCATAACACCAATATTCATCGGATCCCAACAAACCAAACATGTAGAATTACATAACGGTGATCTCAATCATGTAAGGCAGCTCATGAGATCTAAACATGAAGCACATGGTGGAGAAGACAACCATCTAGCTACTGCTATGGACCCATAGTCCAAGGTAGACTACTCACTCATCGCTCCGGACGCAAGCATGGCGATGAAGAAGACCTCCGGTGGCGATTCCCCTCTCCGGCAGGGTGCCGGGAAGAGCTTCTGGACCCTCCCGATCTTCGGGTCGACGGCGGCGGTGGATCGCGATGTGTTCTGGAAAAGTGATCGGGCATTTAGGTTTTTCCCGTCGGGGGGTCTTTATAGGCGAAGGGGCATCGTTAGAAGTGGACCGAGGAGGTCTCACACATAGGGGGCGCGGCCCAGCCCCTGGCCATGCCGCCCTGGTGTGTGGGCCCCTCGTGGCCCCACTCCATCTCCTCTTCGGTTCTCTGGAAGCTTCGGTGAAATTCTGGGCGACTGGCTTTGGTTTTGTCCAATTCCGAGAATATTTCCTGTGTAACTTTTCTGAAACACAAAAACAGCAGAAAACAGGGAACTAGCACTGTGGCGACTTGTTAGTAGGTTAGTTCCGGAAAATGCATAAAAGTGCCATGAAGTGTAACGAAACACTAAGCAAATGGTGTACAAACAAGCATGGAGCATCAAAAATTATGGATATGTTGGAGACGTATCAGCATCCCCAAGCTTAACTCCTGCTCGTCCTCGAGTAGGTAAGTGATAACAAAAGAAATAATTTTTGAGGTGACATGCACCTACACAATCTTGATCATCTATGTAAGCGTTGTGCGCTGGGATCAAAAGAATTTAAAACATGTGCATGAAAGATATAATCTTGATAGAAGAAACTTAGCAACCATGTTATAACATGAAAATGAACACAAACAAAAGATCATGAAAATGAAACAATGAAAGTCAAACGTGTGTTCAAATCATAAGGAAAAACATACAAATGGTTTTCAGCTTGTCCTTCATGGAGAGGAAAACATAAATGCATAGGGCACCTCCAAGTTTAAGAGGGCGACTAGATACAAATAGTTTGAGAACAAGTGAAACCAACAATATGAATCAATCAATGAAAACTTTGGGACAATGCATATTATACTAAGAATGACAACTATGCTCTCTTAATGGTGCATAAAGATAGAAGGTGGTGACTCAACATAAAAGTAAAAGAAAGGCCCTTCGTGGAGGGAAGCAGTGATTGCAAGTTTTATAAACCTTCAAAAATTATGGTACTTACCGGCTTTGAGCTCTCATTGCCCCCATCATAAGCATCTTGAATGGTTAAAGTTAATGCGAGAACACTCATGCTGCATATGCTTGACAAATCATAAGTTGAAAACCTCGTGTCCCGTGAATACGAGTACCCAAACCTCATGCTACTTTACTTAGAGTCCCAAGCAAGGCTCTTGTCATTGTAAGTATATACGTATCATCGAGAACCGCCAATGGGGTACCTCCGTGCCCGATGACATGGAACAAGCCCACATCAAAATGACAGGACAAGCAGACAATGAACACCTCGACATCTCTTTAATTTACCATTTGTATAGCTTTTTATTTTGAGATGCTTCGTCGAATGTCCACTATGGGCATGCTGTAAATTTCCACCATGAATTATGCATGGCTTAGATTGGCGGCCCAGGCATTTCTCTAACACATATACAAACTCCATGATCCCGCAAGATTCCCAATTTATTTCACACCGCGAGTATCCATAAACAAAAGATCACGATATCAACTCAAATAAGAAGTGCAATGTTGAAAGCTTGCCCCATGACGGCATGGATGGGCTAATTCCCAACTTACAACTTGCAAGCATAACAACTCAACATAAGATACCACAATGTCAAATTTTTAAGAACGAGAAAAAGTAAAGTGTGCCTTCCGGTTCGTGAGAGCTTTACTGACCAACTTTCGCATAACACTGGTAAGAGTTTAATTTGAAGAGTAGATAAAAACAAGCCAAATGTACTTTGGAATAGCAAATTGCTAATAGGTATGTATGGTGGACACTTTGGCAAACTTGGTTTTTAGGACTTGGATGCACGAGTAGAGCTCATACTCAGTACAAGGCGAGGGCTAGCAAAAGACTGGGAGCGACCAACTAAGAGAGCAATAACGGCCATAATCATACAAAGCGACAAAGCGACATTAAAAGAAGCATAAGATGGCATCAAAAGTCAAAAACTAAATGATCATAGAGGCTATTGGCGACTTTGTAAGGAGTCTAACATGTGTGAGCATGCGCCAAGTCAACCCAAATAAAGCATCAAGGAGAAAACCAAAATAATGCTTCCAAACGATAAAAACAACGCATGATTTTTTCAAAGGCTCATTAAGCAATCTCAGTTATTTGAGACAAGTCATGCTACATCAAAACCACTAAGCATACTATCAAAAATACATCAATCATGACATGCAAAAGCCTAGGCCGCAGTCTACACAAGCTCCTTCTTGTACCACTTTTTTGCATAAAGCTTTTTCTCTTTTCCAACACCATTCAAAAAATTTATAAACACCTCTTTTGATGAAAACCAATAAAGACCAGAGGCAAAATACACCTTGATGAAAAGATATAACAAGGATCTGAACGCATATCAAGGCGAAAATCAAAAACTAAACGCAGTTCTAGAAAAAGAAGAACACTCGTTGAAACGAATAGAGTGAAAAACGGAGTGTTCTTGGCAAATGAAAAGCACGGCAACTTCTCCAAAAGAAATTTGTTGGGGTCCAACCATTTATTGAAGCAAACAAAACTAAACTAAACTGAAAACTAAAAACAACTGACGCTCCAAGAAAAACACATAATGCATGAAGCAATAAAAATATAGTGTCTTGAAAGGTGACCTGATTTTTGCCGATGAAGAAGGGGGTGCCTCGGGGGCATCCCCAAGCTTTGACGCTTGTACTTCTTGGATATTTCTTGGGGTGATGCATGGGCATCCCCAAGCTTGAGATTTTGTCCGTTCTTCAACTCATCTCATCACTGTCCGATCCCTACACTTGAAAACTTCCTTCATACAAAACTAAACACAAATTTATTAGCAACATTAGTGTAAGCATAACATAGAATCAACCCCTTTTTGCTTCAGGTTTCAACCTAAAACCACCACATATAAAGTATATACTACTGTAGCAACTTCCCCAAAAGTTCCGTGATCAAAAGAACTCAAAAAGAAAGCGATAAAGCGGCAAACACAAATATTGGCAGAAATCTGTCAAAACAGAACAGCTGATAAAGGTCGAATTTTTAGAGGGTTTTTTGTTGCTCAAATCAAAAAGTGTTCAACTAATGAAAGTTTGTATATAACCTGGGGCATATGCACAAGAAATCGCAGGTACAAAAGATATACAGAGAATTTTCACGAATTTTTACGGTGCAGCACCGAAAACTGTTTTAGGACAGCAACATCCCCAAATCTTACCTCACTCAAATGAGAGAAGTCCATATTACACCCATAAATTTGACTCAAAGTTCACATTACAACCCTTAATTTTGAGTTGGTTCAACCTTCACCCTTAAACTGTGAGAACCGTTCGGAATACACCCTTTCACCGTTTTTAACAGGTATTTACCCGGTTTTAATTGTCACATCAGCATTTTAGCAAAAGAATATGTACGTGTATCCTATACCTCCTCGTATGTGTCGTCAATGCAGACCGCCATAGCGCCGCCTGTTCTTACTGAGGCAGCTGCCATGCACCTTGCCTGCTCTCGGCCGCCGCGGTGCTGGTGACCCGACCACCGCCGTGCCTGCTGCCCCAGCCCTCATGGTCCTGCGGAGGCCGCCGAGTAATACACGCACGTTCAGCGAGCTCACATCAGCAGTGTAAGCGATCCATCGCCCTCATCCATCGTATCCATCAGTCGTTTTGTAAGCTAAACACAAATGTGCATGGAGGTAGAGAAGTCATTGCATAAGCTTCAACAATCTGGCTCTGCTCTTTTGCGATAATTTCTTAAGTTTGTTACAAAGCGAGCTCAAGAAGCCACCAAATGGTCGCTGATCGTGAGCTACGAGAAAGGTTATGCTATGTTGACTGAGAACATCCAAATATGCATCTGTTGGTCACCAGCACTCACCAATTTGCATCCAAAAGTTCCAAACTGCTAGCGTCGATCGGCAAAGGTAGCCAGTCCTGTAGCCTGGGCAGGGGCCGAGGGCGGCGGCCGGCGGGGCGGCGGCCGGCAGCCTGCAGACGGCGACCTGAGCAGGGGCTGCGGACGGACGTCTTGGGCAGGGGAACACGGACAGCGGGCTGCCGGCTTCCTGAGCAGAGTGAACGGGCCGACGGCGCACCCCGGCCGGCGGCACTACAGCTGGTTAGGTTTCTCGCGAGTCTGTTTCTCCCGAGGGATGATGTCTACGCATGCGTCTGTTCTTGTAGACAGTGTTGGGCCTCCAAGTGCAGAGGTTTGTAGAGCAGCAGCAAGTTTCCCTTAAGTGGATCAACCAAGGTTTATCGAACTCAGGGAGGAAGAGGTCAAAGCTATCCCTCTCAAACAACCCTGCAATTACGATACAGAAAGTCTCTTGTGTCCCCAACACACCCAATACACTTGTCAGATGTATAGGTGCAGTAGTTCGGCGAAGAGATATTGAAATACAAGTGGTATAGATGATTATAAGTAGTAAATGCAATCTGGAATAAAAATGGCAGCAAGCAAACAAGTAACAAAACAGCAAGTAAACGGTGTGCAAAGCTTGGAAACAAGGCCTAGGGATCATACTTTCACTAGTGGACACACTCCCAACAAATATAACCTAATTGAATAAATAAATAACTTCTCTTCACCATGCTACTCTGAATTACTCTCCTATTGAATAACACTAATCATTGCGTAGTGGCTACAGAAGCACCCCTTAAAGTTCATCAAGTACTTGACAAACACCACTCATAGAGATATCCAAATCAAATCACAACTCAAGATAAATATTATTGCAACTTAGACCAAGTACTAACACGGTGCACACACTGTCAACATTACACCATGAAAGGAGGAATAGATCACTTCAATACTATCATAGTGATAATTATTCTCATAATCCATAAGAGATCACAATCGTAGCCTAGACCAAGTACCACCACGATGCACACACTGTCACCGTTACACCATAGCAGGAGGAATAGATTACTTTAATAACACCACTAGAGTACACATAATGATGAAGAGTAGCATCTACTTATTCAACATGATACAAAGCTCACGATCACATAGAGATCACATCATGGGAGAGAGAGGTGAACCACATAGCTACCGGTAGAGCCCTCAGCCCCGGCGATGAACTACTCCCTCCTCATCATAGGAGACAGCAAGGTTGATGGAGATGGCGGTGAGGTCGATGGAGACGGCGATGGAGACCGATGGAGATGGCTCCGGGGGCACTTCCCCGTCCCGGCAGGGTGCCGGAACAGAGACTTCTGTCCCCCAAAATTCGTCGGCGGTGGCGGCAGAGCTACGGAACTGTTCTGGAAATTTTGCCGACTCCCCTAGGGTTTTCCGTCCCGAGGCTTTATATAGGCGAAGGGGCGTCGTCAGGGGGCTGCCAGGGGCTCCTCCCACATAGGGGGCGTGGCCAGGGCCTGGGCCATGCTGCCCTGGTGTGTGGGCAGCCCCTGGCCCCCCTCTGGCTCTCGTTCGGTCCTCGTCCTTCGTCCGGGAAAAATAGGAGTTCTGGAACTTGTTTCGTCCAATTCCGAGAATATTTGTTGTGTAGCATTTCTGAAACACAAAAACAGCAAAAAACAGGGAACTGGCACTGTGGCATCTTGTCAATAGGTTAGTTCCAGAAATTGCATAAAAATGCCACGAAGTGTAACGAAACACAAGGCAAATGGTGCAAAAACCAGCATGGAGCATCAAAAATTATAGATATGTTTGAGACGTATCAGCATCCCCAAGCTTAACTCCTGCTCGTCCTCGAGTAGGTAAGTGATAACAAAAGAAATAATTTTTGAGGTGACATGCACCATCACAATCTTGATCATATAGGTAAAGCATTGAGTGCTGAGATCAAAGAACTTAAAACATGGGCATGAAAGATATAATCTTGATAATAGAAACTTAGCAACCATGTTATAACATGAAAATGAACATAAACAAAAGATCATAAAAATGAGACAATGAAAGTCAAACGTGTGTTCAAATCATAAGGAAAAACATAGTAAATGGTTTTCAGCTTGTCCCTCATGGAATAGCAAAACATAAATGCATAGGACACCTTCAAGTTTAAGAGGGTGACTAGATACAAGTAATTTAAGAACAAGTGAAACCATAGTCATGAATCAATCAATGATAAACTTTGGGACAATGCACATTATACTCAGAATGACAACTATGCTCTCTTAAACGGTGCATAAAGATAGAAGGTGGTGACTCAACATAAAAGTAAAAGAAAGGCCCTTCGCAGAGGGAAGTAGTGATTAAACATGTGCTAGAGCTTTTCATTTGTAAAACAGAGAGATAAAAATTGGTTTTGAGAGGTGGTTGTCTTTGTCAACGACTGGCAATGGGGTTCTTACTATCTTCCATACAAAAATAAAGCAAGTTTTTGAGAGAGATTGACACTTTTGTGCTCTTTTATAAAGCTTGGCACTCCTCCCCACCTTTTTTTCTTTCTCAAACCATGGCTAACCGATTCCATCGGGTGCCCACCAACATTCACTAGTTTTAGTGCGATTGGCGCTTGGCTCATTTTGCTGCCATGGTAGCATTCACTAGTTTAAGAACAGTAGGACTAATAATTTTATATTAAACACTTCAACAATAACACTAGTATCATACAAAATAGTTCAATACAAGAATTATAGTGATTCAGGTACGTTGTAGTGCAGCATGATCGGATGACCGGGTAGTGTGGAAATAAAATTCAATGACAATATTGGCCCCTACTTTTAGACTAAGAAAGGGCTTCGGCAAGGCGACCCATTATCACCCGTTCTATTTAATATAGTGGCAGATATGTTAGCTATTATGATTGAGCGTGCAAAATCTGATGGTCAATTTGAGGGAGTGATTCCACATTTTGTTGATGGGGGCTTATCTATTCTTCAATATGCCGATGATACAATTCTTTTCGTGAAACATGCCTTAGAAAAGGCAAAGAATCTGAAATTGATACTTTCGGATTTTGAGCACCTTTCTGGTCTTAAAATTAATTTCTATAAAAGTGAATTGTTTTGTTTTGGTGAGGCCCAAGATCAGGCTCATTTATATGCCGAGCTTTTTGGATGTAATCAAGGTCAATTTCCAATAAGATATTTGGGTATCCCAAATCATTTTTGGAGACTCACAAATGGTGAATGGAAAATTGTTGAGGAAAGACTACAGTTACTTTTGGCAAGAGGTTGGTTCTAATAAACTAAGTCCTCTTAACATGGTATTGTATATGTTATCCTTGTTCCTATTGTTGAAAGAAGTCTTGAATAGACTGGATTTCTTCCAATCAAGATTCTTTTGGCAGGGCGATAGCCAAAAGAAAAAGTATAGACGTGCTAAGTGGAGTGTTGTTTGTAGTCCCAAAGACCAAGGGGGGCTAGGTATTCAGGACCTCGAGGTCAAAAATATAGCCATTCTTGGTAAATGGCTCTTTAGATTGCTTACTGGGGATGTGATATGGCAAACAATACTATATTGAAAATATGTTTGGTCAAAGGCATTATCACAGTTTCTATGGAAACCAGGTGATTCACACTTTTGGGCTGGACTAATGGCAACGAAGAAATTTTTCTTTGGTCATGGTTCATTTTCGATTAGGGATGGATCAGAGATTCATTTTTGGGAGGATAAGTGGCTTGGAAACACTACTCTCCATGAATAGTATCCCGAATTGTATTCAGTTGTGCGCCATAAGGGCGACACTCTCCATGAACATGACATTCAGAAGAACTTTATTTGGCCCCAGACTTGTTAATTGGGAGGCTCTAATCCAAAGGATGGCCAATATCCAATTAACTACTGGGAAAGATATATTTCGATGGAACCTTCATGAGAATGAAAAATTCTTAGTGGCTTCTATATGCAATGCACTGATTCTACCAGACACACCAGTCTATGATAATAAGAAGATTTGGAAGATGAAAATGCCATTGAAAAATAAAATTTTGCATGGTATTTACGTCGAGGAGTTATTCTTACTAAAGATAATCTTATTAAGCGAAATTGGCATGGTAGTAAAACATGTGTTTTTTGTTCACATGATGAGACAATAAAATATTTTTTCTTCCAATGCAACTTTGCCGATTCTATATGGTCAGTCATCCAAGCAGCCTCAGGCTTGTACTCTCCTACTAGTATTGCCAATATCTTTGGGAATTGGATACTTGATATAGATTACAAGTACAAGATTCTACTTAGGGTGGGAGCAGTGGCTTTAATTTTGTCACTCTGGCTATGTAGAAATGACAAAGTGTTTAATGACAAGAATTGTACTCTTTTGCAGGTGATCTATCGGTGCACAGGAACACTTCGTATTTGGTCACAGCTTCATCAGTTGGAGGATCGCGACCTATTTACGGAGGTGCGTGCTGGCGCGAGGTTGACGTGGGAGCTTCTTCTTCAATCCCCGGCAACGGCGCCAGAAAAATTGCTTGATGGCGTATAGATGACTGCCCAGTTGGGAACCCCAAGAGGAAGGTATGATGAGCACAACAGCAAGTCTTCCCTCAGTATAAAAACCAAGGTTTATCAAACCAGTAGGAGAAAGAACCAACTTCCGAATGTTGATGCTCGCTAGCTTCACGACACCTCTGGACAATTTATATACGGCGCCTCGTCCGAGGCGTAGCTTTGCACCTGCAGCAATGTGGAACCTACACACAACACAACTAAGTACTTTGCCCCAACTTACAGTGAGGTTGTCAATCTCACCGGTTTGCTATAAACAAAGGATTAAACGTATCGTGTGGTAAAAGATAGTAGTTTGCGAGAATGTAAATAAAGCGAGTAAATGGTAAACGGTAATAACAATGTAAAAGAATGGACCGGGGTTGACAGTTCACTAGAGGTGTCTCTCCATAAGATAAATAACATGCTGGGTAAACAAATTACAGTTCGGCAATTAATAGAATAAAGCAAGCATACAAATGTCATGAGGATCACTATGAGATTCACATGGGCATTACAACATAATACATAGAACGTAATCCAACTACATCTATGACTAATAATCCACCCGCCGGATGTCATCCGAGCAACCGTTGGGTATTAAGTTGCAAGCAACAGATTATTGCCTTAAGCAAGGTGTGTAATGTAAATAATACAAATGTCCTTGAACACAAGATTGTTGTTTTCTCCCTAGTAGCAACAGTACATCTACAACCTTAGAGGTTTCTGTCACTCCCCTAGATTACTAGAGTCATGAACCCACTATCGAGCATAAATACTCCCTCTTGGAGTCACTAGCATCTACTCGGTCAAGATATCTACTAGCAATGGAGAGCATGCAAGATCAGAAACAACATAGAGATGATAAATCATAAATCAAGTTGACAAAGTATCAATATTCATCGCATCCCAACAAACACAACATGTAGAATTACACAACGATGATCTTGATCATGATAGGCAGCTCACAAGATCTAAACATGAAGCACATGGAGGAGAAGACAACCATCTAGCTACTGCTATGGACCCGTAGTCCAAGGTAGACTACTCACACATCACTTCGGAGGCAGGCATGGTGATGAAGAAGGCCTCCGGCGGTGATTCTGAAGGAAATATGCCCTAGAGGCAATAATAATATTGTTATTATCATATTTCTTGTTCATGATAATGTTTATATTACATGCTAGAATTGTATTAAGCGGAAACATTAATACTTGTGTGGTTTATGAACAACACTGTGTCCCTAGTATGCCTCTACTAGTCTAGCTCCTTGATTAATGATGGTTAAGGTTTCCTAACCATAGACATGAGTTGTCGATTAATAATGAGGTCATGTCATTAGGAGAATGATGTGATGGACAGACCCAAATTAAGCACAGCAATTAGATCGTGTCATTGTGTTCACAATTGCCTAGCTTTTCCTATGTCAGTATCCTATTCCTTAGACCATGAGATAATGCCACTCCCTGGTACCGGAAGAGAGCTTTGAGGTCATCAAACGTCATCCTATGAGAGGGTGATCATAAAGGTGTCTCTCAGGTAATCGGAAAGTACTTGTTGGGTTGCATGTATCGAGATGGAATTTGTCCCTCCCATGTCGGAGAGATATACTCCGAGCCCACTCGGTAATCAATATCATACACCGTTTGCAAACACGTGATTAATGAGTTTAATCATAGGGTGATATTGGATTACGGAATGAGTAAAGAGTACTTGCTATGAACGAGATTGAACTAGGTATGGTGATGCCGACGATCGAATCTCGGGCGAGTAAAATATCGCGAGACAAAGGAATTTGTATACGGGATTATTTGAATCCTGACATCGTGGTTCACCGATAATGATCTTCGTTGAATATGTGGGAGTCAATATGGATTTCCAGATCCCGCTATTGATTATTGATGGTGATCATGTCCGCATATTCTCGAACCCGTAGGGTCACACACTTAACGCTCATCGACGCTAGGGTAGTTTCAGGATTTATAGAAACTGTTTTGAAGAGTTACGGAATTGTTCCGGGAAGAAGATTAATGATTTATTAATTAGTTGAATTAATAAATGTTAATATATATATTTATTTACCGGAAATAAATAGGGCTAAAAAGTAGTCCATAAAAGTTTTGTTAATGGGCTAGTTTAGTAGTCCGTCTAGACAAACTATTAAAAGAAAGAGCAAAGAAAAGAAAAAAAAAGCAGCCGCACGCATGCATGCGAAGGGCCATGCTGGGCCATGCGTGCATGCACGCTCGCGACAAGGCCGGCCACATGGCCGCACGCGTCCGATCGATCGATGGATCAAGGCAGCCAGCTCGCTCGCTGATCGTGGCCCATGCGATGGGTCAGGTCGTGGGCGGTTTTGGCTTTGGGCCGGTCCATGCTATGCGAGCTTACGTGCACGGCACGGGTTGCATGCAGATCGATATGATCCATCGACACGACGCCTATAAAAGGAGCTAGAGGCCGGCGCACAGAATTAGTTTTTTACCTAATTTTGTTCAGTCGTCGCTGCTGCTCTTTGGAGTCTCTTTTGTTCTAGTTTGACTAGTTTCTTTGCCAATCTTCTTCTACCTCGTGCGTGTAGGCGAAGTCCTGCCCGCAGATACTCTCCACCATAAGCACCACGCCGTCGTGCTGCTGATCCCATCTACCACTCCACCGCGCCTTGCTGGACCGAGGAGGAGGAGTAGTCGCTGCGTTGTACGTGTGCATCGCTCGGAGGCGCCGCCCGTTGTGGCGTTTGGATCGGATCGGATCGCGAGGAGGAGACGCTAGTACGACTACGCCGACCACGTTCATCTGAACGTTTCCGCTGTGCGATCTACAAGGGTATGTAGATCTAATCTCTCCCGCTTGTTGTTTTGCATCTCGTAGATCAGATCTTGGCTGTTCTTGTTCGTACTCGTATGAAATTTTTTGTTTTCTATGCTACGAAACCCTTCAGTGGTATCAGAGCGAAATCTATGCGTAGATGTTTTACACGAGTAAAACGCAACATGCTTGTTGTGGGCGTTGATGTTTTCTGTTGCAAACCTCTATGTTGTGTATTTCTTATGGCGCGGCATAGTGAGATCGAAGCGGTCCAGGCCAACTTTACGCGACCTCGTTCGCGAGACCGGCTCCGCACTTGACGTGTGGCTTGTTCCACATATGCGGCTGGTGGATGCCAGTTTCTCTCACTATAGTAGTCATGGGATTTACAACGGATGTTAGCAACCATAATATCACCGTTGTGGCTTTGCGTAGGTAAGAACCGTTCTTATGCGTAGCTCCCATAAGCCACGTAAAACATGCAATCAACAAATTAGAGGCGTCTAACTTGTTTTTGCAGGGAGTGTTTATGATATGGTATTGCCACAAGATATGATGTGTATGATATATGTGATGTATGCGATGATCATGTTTTGTAATGTTTCACGACTTGCATGCCGATGAGTTCACAACCGGTAGGAGCCATATGGTTGTCTTTATAATTTTGAATGACCTGCGTGTCAACTTCTTATACGCCATGTAATAGCTTTACTTTATCGCTAAGTAGTTAGCAATAGTCGTAGTTGCTATTCGTGGTGAAGACAATCATGGTGGAGTGATGGAGATCATGCCGGCGCGCACGAGATGGAGATCAATGCGCGAAGATTGGCTATACCATGTCACATATTGTATATGCATGTGATGTTTATCCTTTATGCATCTTATTTTGCTTTGATCGCGACGGTAGCATTATAAGATGATCCCTCACGCTTAATTTCAAGATATAATGTGTTCTCCCCTCGTATGCACCATTGCGAAAGATCGTCGTTTTGAAGCATCACGTGATGATCGGGTGCTATAAACTCTACGTTCACATACAACGAGTGTAAGCCAGATTTACACATGTGAAAATACTTGGGTTAAACTTGACGAGCCTAGCATGTACAGACATGGCCTCGGAACACATGGACCGAAAGGTCAAGCATGAGTCATATGGATGATATGATCAACATGTTGATGTTCACCATTAAAGCTACATCATTCACGTGATGATCGGTCTCGGTGTAGTGAATTTGGATCATGCTTCACTAAACAACTTTGAGGGATGTTGAATTTAGTGGGAGTTCATTTGTAATTTGATTAACATGAACTAATTAGCATGAACTAAATCTCAGTGTATTTGCATAAGTCGTTGTAGTCTTTGGCAACCGTTTTCCACCGACACTTAGTTTTAATTGAGTTAAAAGAACTATAGATTTCTGGATAGTCACTCTACGGACTAGTACCGTTTAGTAAGAATGTCAAGACTAAAGATTAAGTCCTATCGCAATTTTAGCAAACCTCACCTGCTCCATACGATTTAATAAGTTGTATTAATCCAAGAGCAACGATTCAAGTTTAGTATCTAAGATCATGTTTGCCTCCATGAGAAATTGATCTTCAAAATTGTTTGAGAATCAAAGTGATCATCGAGCTGGAAGAATTGTTTCAGAAACAAACAAGAAGTGAAAGATATTTGATATCTAAAACTTTGATTGTTTGCAAAATGATGAAGTATAATTTAGTAAAAGAACATATTCTCATATTGTATGAATATATGCGAAGATTGAAGGCGCTGGGCGTCCAGATCACCCAACAGTTTGGGAACTAATATTATACTCGCATTCAATCTTATGAGCTATAGTAGTTTCATCATGAAAGTTGTCATGATGAGATGGATGAAAAGGTATCGGCTAAATTGTTTTGCCATACCAAAAGAATATTAAAGAATGGAATTCAGAAGAATACCAATCATATGATGATGGTGATCCACCTCAAAAGTGCAAAATCTAAAGCCATTAGTATTTGACTAATATCCTTTGGACTATGTGTCAAATGTTTGACGCCACTATTGATGTTGATATATTCGTCTAAATGGTGAGGAAACGCTAAATAGGATCTACAAAACTATTTGGTAGAAAAGGAAAAGACTGGAAATGTCCAGCTCAGGTATATAAATGATATACATGTTATAGATGTATTATTTGCTTGTTAATAATGTAATTCTTGGGTATTCGATACTGATTTGTTGGTATGAAATGTCATACAAAGCAACACAATGCAAGAACTACAATGGCCTAAATAACTTGCAATAGAATGTGGTGGCAATGCACATCGAGAAACAAATAAAAGTGTTATTGTGTTTCCGTCGGCATCAAATCTAGCCTTGAAGATTTATTATGAACTAAATAATTGTTATCTTGTTCTGGTATTATGTGAACAATTGTTGCTCATGTTATTACCGTCTTCCATAATTGATGGATAGATTATTATAAATCTTTTCGGTAAAATAGACACCTATAACACTGATGCTAAAGGTCGCAAGACAGAACGAATTTCACTTAAATTTGAAGCACCACTGTTTAAGTCATATTGGAAACAAAACATGAAAGAAATTCCATGTTGATGGATTTTCGAGTCATCTAATTTTGAATTGATTGACGCTTGTGAAACTTTTCCTAAAGATGATTAAACTCTGTTCATGGGCCATGGACAGAATACGCGACTAACTAAATGGAGATCGTACATATTGATGTATGTAGTCCATGGTGTAAAGTCGATCGCGGTGTATTTTCTATTTCATCAATGACTCGAATAGATGTATGGTATATCTACTTGATGAGATAGAAGTATGAAGTGATTGAAACTGTTCAATTTATGAAGTGGAAATTATTGTAACAAGAAAATTCAAGTATTTATGATTGGATCATAATAGAGCGTATTTGAGTTATAAGTTTAGCAAACATCTAAGAGTTGAGGAAATTGTTTCACAAACTTGCATCTTGTGAAACGCCACAAGAGTATGGAGTTTTCAATAGATGTAATCAAACCTTGTTTGACATGGTTAGATCAATGATGAAATAAAACTGCCAATATAATTTGTGGATTGAGCTTTAGAGACTACCGCTTTTCACTGAATAGAGTGCCATCATAATCCGCTAAAATGACACCGTACAAGTTATGGTTGTTTTTCTTAAATTTTGGTATGCAAGGCATATGTAAAATGTTTACAACCAAAATCGGATTAGTAAGTCTTTGTAGGTTATTCCAAAGAATGTCGATGGGCATTCCTTCTACTATGAACCCGAACACATAGTGATTGTCGCTAAAAGAAGTGAATTTCTTATGAAGAGATTTTCCGCGAAAGGTTTAAGTGGGAGGAAAATAGAACTTGATAAGGTTATTGAACCTGAGCAAGATGATCAGAGTAGCGCAACACCAGAAAATGTTCTGGAAGCGGCAACTGCATTCATGGCTCACACGTCTACAATGTGTTGTAGTCACAACATCGAAGTTCCTATTTAACCAAGTTGGTCGTAATCAAATAGCAAGATTTGAGGACGAGATATTATTAGATAATAGTAACTGACTATATACAAAGAAGCGGTGATGGGCCCTGACTTCGTCATGGATTATTCTAGCAAAAATTACATATTGAGATATGATAGTTGAATAAATGAAACAACGTTCCTCTACCGGAATGCACACCAAGGACGTGTACCTGACACGACCCAATGGGTTTTGTTGATTCAACGGTTGCTAGATATGTATGCAAACTTCAATGGTAGAAGTAAGCATAACGAAGTTGGAATCTTCAATGATGAAAATGTTAAAGAGTTTAATTTCATCAAGATATTTGAAGATGCTTGTATTTACAAGAAAGTAAGTGGGAGCGCTGAGATATATTTCTAATGCTTTATGTAGACGACATATTGATCATTGGAAATTATGTGTTTTTCTTGATATTGTTAAGTTTTCATTAAAATTAGTTTTTGATGAAAGACTTAGGCAAAACCAGAATATTGAGCTTCAATGTCTATACAGATAGATTGAGGCGCTAATATAGTTTTGCCAGAGTACATATATGAAATATTGAATTTGTTCAATATGGAAACAATAAGAATGGTTCTTGTTGCATGGAAGAGGTCGGAGCAAGAATCAAGTGTTTTGACACTCAATGAGTGAAACCACAAGAATGACTTTATCAATCTTGTACACCATGATATGTATATCCAGATATGTCCGATGCTCTAAAGGTTACGAGCATTCATATGATGATCGTTGGACAATAGTAAGAATATTCTTATGTGCTTTCGAAGAAGTAAGAATATGTTCTGTATGCAGAAGTGACAAACGGCTCATTGTAATGTGTTACATTGGCTTTGTCACATATATAGGTAAAATTTTAATCTCAATTTTAGGCTATTTGTTTTGAGTCATAAGGTGGCACAATAAGATGGAACAAAGTTTCATGGTGATTTTGGATGAGTTCCAAAGTTCAAGGTTGTGACGGATACTGCAACGAAGGCTCAGTATATTACTGCTCTAGAAGCAGCAAAAGAACTAGGTGTAGTTCTAAGTGTGCTAGTACTATGTAAGTCTATTGTACAACAATGGTGACAACATAGTCTTGGCCAAGAAACAAAGGTCTCACCAGAAGACCAAGTTTATACGATGCCATCTCATATGAGTAATGCGTGCTGACGCAAAAGATATGCAAATACACACGGACCTGAAAGTGTCAGACCTGTTGATAAGGTTTACCACGGGCAATGTGTATGAGTAACACCGGAATGCCATGGGTGTTGAATGCGCAATATTGACTAGATTATTGACTCTAGTGCAAGTGGGAGACTGAAGGAAATATGCCCTAGAGGCAATAATAATATTGTTATTATCATATTTCTTGTTCATGATAATGTTTATATTCCATGCTGATGTCTACGCACTTCTATTCTTGTAGACACTTGTTGGGCCTCCAAGTGCAGAGGTTTGTAGAACAGCAGCAAGTTTCCCTTAAATGGATCACCCAAGGTTTATCGAACTCAGGGAGGAAGAGGTCAAAGCTATCCCTCTCAAACAACCCTGCAATTATGATACAGAAAGTCTCTTGTGTCCCCAACACACCCAATACACTTGTCAAATGTATAGGTGCACTAGTTCGGCAAAGAGATAGTGAAATACAAGTAGTAGTGATGATTATAAGTAGCAAATGTGATTTGAAATAAATATCGCTGCGAGCAAACATGTAACAAAACAGCAAGTAAACGGTGTGCAATGCTTGGAAACAAGGCTTAGGGATCATACTTTCACTAGTGGACACACTCCCAACAAATATAACATGATTGAACAAATAAACAACTTCTCTCCACTATGGTACTCTGAATTACTCTCCTATTGAATAACACTAATCATTGCGTAGTGGCTACAGAAGCACCCCTTAAAGTTCATCAAGTACTTGACAAACACCACTCATAGAGATATCCAAATCAGATCACAATTCAAGATAGATATTATTGCAACATAAACCAAGTACTAACACGGTGCACACACTGTCAACATTACATCATGAAAGGAGGAATAGATCACTTCAATACTATCATAGCAATAATTATTCTCGTAATCCACAAGAGATCACAATCATAGCCTAAACCAAGTACCACCATGATGCACGCACTATCACCGTTACACCATGGCAGGAGGAATAGATTACTTTAATAATACCACTAGAGTACACATAATATCTGAATAATAACATCTACTTGTTCAACATGATACAAAGCTCACGATCACATAAAGATCACATCATGGGAGAGAGAGGTGAACCACATAGCTACCGGTAGAGCCCTCAGCCCTGGGGATGAACTACTCCCTCCTCATCATAGGAGACAGCAAGGTTGATGGAGATGGCGGTGAGGTCGATGGAGACGGCGGAGACGGCGATGGAGACCGATGGAGATGGCTCCGGGGGCACTTCCCCGTCCCGGCAGGGTGCCGGAACAGAGACTTCTATCCCCCAAAATTCGTCGACGGCGGCGGCGGAGCTGCGGAACTGTTTCTGGAAAATTGCCAACTCCCCTAAGGTTTTCCGTCCCGAGGCTTCTTATAGGCGAAGGGGCGTCGTCAGGAGGCGACCAGGGCCTTCTCCTACATAGCTCGCGAGGCTCAGGCCTGGTCTGCAAAGGAGTGGGCTTATCTTGGCCGTCCGAACTCGGAATCAGGTGAATTTTATGTCCAGAATGTTCGCCGTGAAATTCCCTACAACTTTGTATTTGAAGAGTTTTCCGTTTGACGCCGTCTTCGACCCATAACGTGACCATCTTCGAAAAAAATTCTGGTACAGATTTCTGGAAAGTCCCAATTTGACTCCAATAAGGTTTCCACTTGTATTCTTCGTAATTCCTACACATCAAAGTGTAAAACAAGAACATTGTGCACTTTTGCAACTATTAGTAGGTTAGTCCAAATAAATCATAAAAGTATCACAAAGTATAGACAAAACATATAGCAATTGGTGTAAAACAAGCATGGAGCATCAAAAATTATAGATATGTTTGCAACGTATCAACATCCCCAAGCTTAACTCCTGCTCGTCCTCGAGTAGATAAGTGATAACAAAAGAAATAATTTTTGAGGTGACATGCACCTACACAATCTTGATCATGTATGTAAGCATTGGTGAGCTGGGATCATAAGAACTTAAAACATGGGCATGAAGATATAATCATGACAATAAGAACTTAGCAACCATGTTGTAAACATGCAAATGAACACAAACAAAAGATCATTAAATTGAAACAATGAAAGTCAAACGTGTGTTCAAATCATAAGGAAAAACATACAAATGGTTTTCAGCTTGTCCTTCAAAGAGAGCAAAACATAAATGCATAGGACACCTTCAAGTTTTAGAGGGCGACTAGATACAAATAACTTAAGAACAAGTGAAACCAACAATATGAATCAATCAATGAACTTTGGGACAATGCATATTACACTAAGAATGACAACTATGCTCTCTTAATGGTGCATAAAGAAAAAAGGTGGTGACTCAACATAAAAATAAAATAAAGGCCCTTCGCAGAGGGAAGCAGTGATTAAACATGTGCTAGAGCTTTTCATTTGTAAAACAGAGAGATAAAAATTGGTTTTGAGAGGTGGTTGTCTTTGTCAACGACTGGCAATGGGGTTCTTACTATCTTCCATACAAAAATGAAGCAAGTTTTTGAGGGAGAGAGATTGGCACTTTTGTGCTCTTTTATAAAGCTTGGCACTCCTCCCCACCTTTTTTCCTTTCACAAACCATGGCTAACCGATTCATCGGGTGCCCACCAACATTCACATTCCTTGGAGGAGTGCCTTTTTTTTTGGAATAAGCAATATGGAAGATAGCAAATCCGACCACTACGTCCCCATGAGCTGAAAACAGTGTCACAAAACGAGAAGTGTTTTGAAGGATTTTGAAAGGTAGCACATGAAAATTTTACTTTGGAATGGCTTACAAATACCATGCATAGGAATTTATAGTGGACACAATGGCAAACTTGGTTTTTGGGAGTTGGATGCACGAGTAGAGCTCATACTCAATACAAAATGAGGGCTAGCAAAAGACTGGGAGCGACCAACTAAGAGAGCAATAACGGCCATAATCATGCAAAGCGACAAAGCAACATTAAAAGAAGCATAAGATGGCATCAAAAGTCAAAAACTAAATGATCATAGAGGCAATGGAGACTTTTTTTTTGTAGTCAGCATGGTGTAAGCATGCGCCAAGTCAACCCAAATAAAGCATCAAAGGAGAAAACCAAATTAATGCTTCCAAATAATATAAACAACGCATGATTTTTTTCAAAGGCTCATTAAGCAATCTCAGTCATTTGAGACAAGTCATGCAACAGGAAAAATCACTAAGCATACTATCAAAAAGACATCAAGCACGACATGCAAAAGCCTAGGCCGCAGTCTACACAAGCTCCTTCTTGTAACACTTTTTTGCATAAAGCTTTTTCTCTTTTCCAACACCATTTGAAATTTTTTTAAGACACCTCTTTTGATGAAAACCAATAAATATCAGAGGCAAAAATACACCTTGATAAATAAATATCAGAAGATCTGAACGCAAATCAAGGCGAAAATGAAAACCAAAAGCAGTAGCAGAAAAAGAAGAACACTCGGTGAAACGATAAGAGTGAAAAACTAGAGTGTTCTTGGCAAATGAAAAGCGAGTTCATCTCCTCCAAAAGAAACATGATGTGATCTAACCATTTATTGCAGCAAACAAAACAAAACTAATAATGAAAACTAAAACAACTGACGCTCCAAGAAAAACACATAGTGCATGAAGCAATAAAAATATAGTGTCTTGAAAGGTGACCTGGTTTTTGCCGATGAAGAAGGAGTGCCTCGGGTGCATCCCCAAGCTTTGACGCTTGTACTTCTTGGATATTTCTTGGGGTGATGTATGGGCATCCCCAAGATTGAGCTTTTGTCCATTCTTCAACTCATCTCATCATTCTCCAATCCCTACACTTGAAAACTTCCTTCATACAAAACTAAACACAATTCTATTAGCAACATTAGTGTAGCATAACATATAATCAACCTCTTTTTGCTTCAGGTTTCAACCTAAAACCACCACATATTAAGCATATACTACTGTAGCAACTTCCCCAAAAGTTCTGTGATCAAAAGAACTCAAAAGAAAGCGATAAAACGGCAAACACAAATATTGGCAGAAATCTGTCAAAACAGAACAGCTGACAAAGGCCGATTTTTAAAGGGGTTTTCTGTTGCTCAAATAAAAAAGTGTTAAACTAACGAAAGTTTGGATATAACCTGGGGCATATGCACAAGAAATGGCAGGTCCAAAAGATATACAGAGAATTTATACGAATTTTTACGGTGCAGCACCGAAAACTGTTTCAGGACAGCAACATCCCCAAATCTTTACCTCACTCAAATTAGAGGCTTCTCTTGGCACAAAAACGAAATAAACAAGATAAGGAGCGGTCATTACAGTAGTAATGACTTCCAAGACTCAAATAAAAGAAAAAGTACTGAAAATAAAACATTGGGTTATCTCCCAAGAGTGCTTTTCTTTAACGCCTTTGAGCTAGGCACAGTAATTTGCAAAGATGCTCATGTGGGCGCTATATAGGAACTTAAAGCAATAGAGAGCATCAAAAAGCAAATGTGGAACACATTTAAATCTAAACCACTTCCTATGAAAAATAGTCTTGTAAAGAGACAAGTCATAAAAGCGCAAAGCAAAAAGCATAGGAAGGCAAAACAAGTACAACTTCAAGAATTGCAACATAAAGAGGGGAAACTCAATATTGTTGAGATCCATCAAACCATGTTTCCCTCTCTCATAATAACTTTCAGTAGCATCATGAATAGAACTAACAATATAACTATCACATAAAACATCCCTATCACGAGCTACATGCATAAAAGGATTAATACTCCCCACATGAACAATAGTAGTAGGAGCAGATTCAACAGAATAATTATTCTCATCACCATAATCATCAAAGACAGGAGGCATATTGTAATCATAACTAATTTTCTCCTCAAAAGTAGGTGAACTGAAAATATTATACCCATCATCACAAGCTAGAGAACTACTATGTCGCAAAGCATACTCATCAAACATATCATCATAAGAAGGAACATGGATAGCACTAATGGTACAACAATTATTAACCTTAGAATTGGTACCAAAAAGATTTTCAATATCAAAAGTAGAGTGATTTTCCCAATCATGATCACTAACATAGGTAACAGGCATAGGAACATCATCCCAATCAGAATTATCATAATCTATAGCAGGATCATAACGCTTAGGGGAAGATACCGTGTCCTCTCGCCTCTTACTCCTCTTCTTCTTCTTCTTCTTACTCTTCTTACTCTCTCCTTTAGGAGGGAGAGACTTGAAGGGCATCTTCTCCACATATTCTTTAGGAGGGAAAGGCATCTTCTCCACATAATCTGGCTTGCTGACAGAAACAACAGAAGAAACTTTGGAGGATTTCTCCTCTCTATTAATAAGATCGAAACATCTATTAGTCCTATCATAGCTTGGCAAAACATCATGTTTAATAAGATCTTGTAAGTAAATATTTGCGAGGCAATCTTTAGCACAATAGATATGACAACCACGAAGGGTGCTATTAAGATCAACATCATTAATGTCTACCAAAGCAATCTTTCTAGATATCTCTTCACAATTCAAAAACAAAGTAAGCTCATCATACTGATTGAAAGTAATCTTATCATCACAATACAAATCTGCGGTACTCGTTCGATTAATTGGGCATTGAAAATTAAAGTGCCCCTTTTCACCGCAAAATTCACAAAGAAAAGGATAAAGCTCACAAACCCATTCACCAAGCACATCTAGATCCTTGAGCCACATGCTGGTTTCTTCATTTGCGTGGGTGATGCAATAATCTTCCTTATTGTAACTCTGTTCACAAGGTCTATGTATTCCATAAAAATTAACATGCTTATAGGAAATAGTACTTTTAGAAGTTTGAGCATGTTTATTGCAATCATCAATAACAATATCACTTTCTATGCAAGTATCCTTAAAAGGTTCATGATACACGTCCCCATTTCCTTTAGGAACATTTATATGGGAAGCAAAGGCTTTAAAGCAATCAACCATAATTTGAGGATCAAGACCATACTTAGCACTAAGCTCTTGAAAATTAGCAGTTTCAGCGAAAGACTTAATGCAATCAAACTCGCAATTCATACCTGATCCTTTACCTTTGTCGCTATCCCAACCTTCAATATTGTTTTGAATTGTTTCAAGCAGACCCCACTTGGTGTCGACATCCTTGCTTGTGAAAGACCCATCAAAGCATGCATCTAGATAGTCCTTGTAATGTCCTGAAAGCCTTGCATAAAAATTATTAATAATAATATTACGGGAAAGATCATGAATAGGACATTTATGCATTAGTAACTTCAATCTTCCCCACGCTTGGGCAATGCTTTCTCCCTCATGAGGCCAAAAGTTATATATCCGATTACGATCTTTATGAATTTCACTTGGAGGATAAAACTTGGAATAAAAGAGAGACACAATTTCCTCCCATGCAATAGATGGACCATCTTCAAGCAGCCGATACCATTCCTCAGCTCTGCCTTTCAGTGACAAAGAGAATAGCTTCTTCTTAACTTGGTTCATTGAAATACCTGCACACTGGAACAACTCGCATAATTCATGTATAAAAAGCAAATGATCACCAGGATGGACAGTTCCATCTCCTAAATAGCAGTTATTCTTAACATGATCAACAATTTTCATAGGTATTTTAAAAGGATGAGGAGCACAAGCATCATTAGAAACATCACATATGGGAGATAAAATATCATCAGAGCAAACTTTCTCCACTAAAGCTGGGGGACTAAAAATATCATACTTAACAAAACCAGCTTCCCCAAGCTTAGACTTTTCTATAGCATTAGCATTAACAGTATTCAAAGCATTCGTACTAATAACATTGCTATGCGAAATAAGCTCCAAAGGATTTTCAATTT
Source organism: Dactylis glomerata (assembly GCA_007115705.1). Classification (NCBI taxonomy): domain Eukaryota; kingdom Viridiplantae; phylum Streptophyta; class Magnoliopsida; order Poales; family Poaceae; genus Dactylis; species Dactylis glomerata. Next base: position 10,249,370 of record QXEO01000553.1, read on the forward strand.
TCTCTTCAAATCTAAAATCAGGAAAAAGACTAAAGAACTCTTTGTTTTCCATTAAGCCTAACTAGTGAAAATAAAAACAAGAAACAAAAAGATGTAATTGCAGAATCTAAAGGAAATAACTCCGAGCACTCACACAGGAGGATGCGAGTACCTTTTACCTTACCTCCCTGGCAACGGCGCCAGAAAAGAGCTTGATGTCTACGCACTTCTATTCTTGTAGACACTTGTTGGGCCTCCAAGTGCAGAGGTTTGTAGAACAGCAGCAAGTTTCCCTTAAGTGGATCACCCAAGGTTTATCAAACTCAGGGAGGAAGAGGTCAAAGCTATCCCTCTCAAACAACCCTGCAATTACGATACAGAAAGTCTCTTGTGTCCCCAACACACCCAATACACTTGTCAGATGTATAGGTGCACTAGTTCGGCGAAGAGATAGTGAAATACAAGTAGTAGTGATGATTATAAGTAGCAAATGTGATTTGAAATAAATATCGCTGCGAGCAAACATGTAACAAAACAACAAGTAAACGGTGTGCAATGCTTGGAAAAAAGGCCTAGGAATCATACTTTCACTAGTGGACACACTCCCAACAAATATAACATGATTGAACAAATAAACAACTTCTCTCCACTATGGTACTCTGAATTACTCTCCTATTGAATAACACTAATCATTGCGTAGTGGCTACAGAAGCACCCCTTAAAGTTCATCAAGTACTTGACAAACACCACTCATAGAGATATCCAAATCAGACCACAATTCAAGATAGATATTATTGCAACATAAACCAAGTACTAACACGGTGCACACACTGTCAACATTACACCATGAAAGGAGGAATAGATCACTTCAATACTATCATAGCAATAATTATTCTCGTAATCCACAAGAGATCACAATCATAGCCTAAACCAAGTACCACCATGATGCACGCACTGTCACCGTTACACCATGGCAGGAGGAATAGATTACTTTAATAATACCACTAGAGTACACATAATATCTGAATAATAACATCTACTTGTTCAACATGATACAAAGCTCACGATCACATAAAGATCACATCATGGGAGAGAGAGGTGAACCACATAGCTACCGGTAGAGCCCTCAGCCCCGGGGATGAACTACTCCCTCCTCATCATAGGAGACAGCAAGGTTGATGGAGATGGCGGTGAGGTCGATGGAGACGGCGGAGGCGGCGATGGAGACCGATGGAGATGGCTCCGGGGGCACTTCCCCGTCCCGGTAGGGTGCCGGAACAGAGACTTCTGTCCCCCGAAATTCGTCGACGGCGGAGGCGGAGCTGCGGAACTGTTTCTGGAAAATTGCCGACTCCCCTAAGGTTTTCCGTCCCAAGGCTTCTTATAGGCGAAGGGGCGTCGTCAGGAGGCGACCAGGGCCTTCTCCCACATAGCTCGCGTGGCCCAGGCCTGGTCTGCAAAGGAGCGGGCTTATCTGGGTCGTCCGGACTCGGAATCAGGTGAATTTTATATCCAGAACGTTCGCCGTGAAATTCCCTACAACTTTGTATTTGAAGAGTTTTCCGTTTGACGCCGTCTTCGACCAGTAACGTGACCATCTTCGAAAAAAGTTCTGGTACAGATTTCTGGGAAGTCCCAATTTGACTCCAATAAGGTTTCCACTTGTATTCTTGGTAATTCCTACACATCAAAGTATAAAACAAGAACATTGTGCACTTTTGCAACAATTAGTAGGTTAGTCCAAATAAATCATAAAAGTATCACAAAGTGTAGACAAAACATATAGCAATTGGTGTAAAACAAGCATGGAGCATCAAAAATTATAGATACGTTTGCAATGTATCACATGCTAGAATTGTATTAAGCGGAAACATTAATACTTGTGTGGTTTATGAACAACACTGTGTCCCTAGTATGCCTCTACTAGTCTAGCTCATTGATTAATGATGGTTAAGGTTTCCTAACCATAGACATGAGTTGTCGATTAATAATGAGGTCATGTCATTAGGAGAATGATGTGATGGATAGACCCAAATTAAGCACAGTAATTAGATCGTGTCATTGTGTTCACAATTGCCTAGCTTTTCCTATGTCAGTATCCTATTCCTTAGACCATGAGATAATGCCACTCCCTGGTACCGGAAGAGGGCTTTGAGGTCATCAAACGTCATCCTATGAGAGGGTGATCATAAAGGTGTCTCTCAGGTAATCGGAAAGTACTTGTTGGGTTGCATGTATCGAGATGGAATTTGTCCCTCCCATGTCGGAGAGATATACTCCGGGCCCACTCGGTAATCAATATCATACACCGTTTGCAAACACGTGATTAATGAGTTTAATCACAGGGTGATATTGGATTACGGAACGAGTAAAGAGTACTTGCTGTGAACGAGATTGAACTAGGTATGGTGATGCCGACGATCGAATCTCGGGCGAGTAAAATATCGCGAGACAAAGGAATTTGTATACGGGATTATTTGAATCCTGACATCGCGGTTCACCGATAATGATCTTCGTTGAATATGTGGGAGTCAATATGGATTTCCAGATCCCGCTATTGATTATTGATGGTGATCATGTCCGCATATTCTCGAACCCGTAGGGTCACACACTTAACGCTCATCGACGCTAGGGTAGTTTCGGGATTTATAGAAACTGTTTCGAAGAGTTACGGAATTATTCCGGGAAGAAGATTAATGATTTATTAATTAGTTGAATTAATAAATGTTAATATATTTATTTATTTACCGGAAATAAATAGGGCTAAAAAGTAGTCCATAAAAGTTTTGTTAATGGGCTAGTTTAGTAGTCCGTCTAGACAAACTATTAAAAGAAAGAGCAAAGAAAAGAAAAAAAAAGCAGCCGCACGCATGCATGCGAAGGGCCATGCTGGGCCATGCGTGCATGCACGCTCGCGACAAGGCCGGCCACATGGCCGCACGCGTCCGATCGATCGATGGATCAAGGCAGCCAGCTCGCTCGCTGATCGTGGCCCATGCGATGGGTCAGGTCGTGGGCGGTTTTGGCTTTGGGCCGGTCCATGCTATGCGAGCTTACGTGCACGGCACGGGTTGCATGCAGATCGATATGATCCATCGACACGACGCCTATAAAAGGAGCTAGAGGCCGGCGCACAGAATTAGTTTTTGACCTAATTTTGTTCAGCCGTCGCTGCTGCTCTTTGGAGTCTCTTTTGTTCTAGTTTGACTAGTTTCTTTGCCAATCTTCTTCTACCTCGTGCGTGTAGGCGAAGTCCTGCCCGCAGATACTCTCCACCATAAGCACCACGCCGTCGTGCTGCTGATCCCATCTACCACTCCACCGCGCCTTGCTGGACCGAGGAGGAGGAGTAGTCACTGCGCTGTACGTGTGCATCGCTCGGAGGCGCCGCCCGTTGTGGCGTTTGGATCGGATCGGATCGCGAGGAGGAGACGCTAGTACGACTACGCCGACCACGTTCATCTGAACGTTTCCGCTGTGCGATCTACAAGGGTATGTAGATCTAATCTCTCCCGCTTGTTGTTTTGCATCTCGTAGATCAGATCTTGGCTGTTCTTGTTTGTACTCGTAGAAAATTTTTTGTTTTCTATGCTACAAAACCCTTCAGATTCCCCTCTCCGGCAGGGTGCCGGGAAGAGCTTATGGACCTTCCTGATCTCACGTCAATGACAGCGGCGGCTTGCAGTATGTTTCGAGGAAAATTGGTCGGGTTTTTAGGTTTTCCCGTCGAGGAGAATATATAGGCGGAAGGCCGGCGTCAGGAGGTGGGCCAGGTGGCCCCACCACCTTGTGGCACGGCCAGGGGATGGCCCGCGCCACCCTATGGTGTGGCCGTCCCCTGGTCCCCCTCTGTCTCTACTTTGGACTCCGTCTCGTGTCGGGAAAAATAGGAACTTCGGCTTTTGTTTCGTCCAATTCTGAGAATATTTCCTGTGTAGCTTTTCTGAAACACAAAAACAGCAGAAAACAGGGAACTGGCACTGTGGCATCTCGTTAGTAGGTTAGTTCTAGAAAATGCATAAAAATGCCACGAAGTGTAACAAAACACAAAGCAAATGGTGTATAAAGAAGCATGGAGCATCAAAAATTATAGATACGTTTGAGACGTATCAAGCATCCCCAAGCTTAACTCCTGCTCGTCCTCGAGTAGGTAAGTGATAACAAAACAATAATTTTTTAGGTGACATGCACCAACACAATCTTGATCAACGATTCATTGAGTGCTGAGATCAAAGAACTCAAAACATGGGCATAAAAGACATAATCTTGACAATAAAACTTAGCAACCATGTTATAACATGAAAAGTAACACAAACAAAAGATCATGAGTAATAATGCATTGAAAGTCAAGTGTGTGTTTCAACCATATAGAAAAATATAGCAAAGTGGTTTTCAGCTTGTCCTTCATGGAGTAGCAGAACATAAATGCATAGGACACCTTCAAGTTTAAGAGGGCGACTAGATACAAATAATTTAAGAACAAGCAAAACCATAATCATGAATCAATCAATAATAAATTTTGGGACTATGCACATTAAACTCAGAATGACAACTATGCTCTCTTAGACGGTGCATAAAGGTAGAAGGTGGAGACTCAACATAAAAGTAAAAGAAAGACCCTTCGCAGAGGGAAGCAGTGATTAAACATGTGCTAGAGCTTTTCATTTGTAAAACAGAGAGATAAAAATTTGTTTTGAGAGGTGGTTGTTCTTGTCAACGACTGGCAATGGGGTTCTTACTATCTTCCATACTAAGCAAGTTTTTGAGAGAGTGATTGGCACTTTTATGCTCTTTTATAAAGCTTGGCATTCCTCTCCACTTTTCCTTTCACAAACCATGGCTAACCGATTCCGTCGGGTGCCCACCAACTTTCACATACCATGGAGGAGTGCCTTTTTTTCTTTTCTTTTTTTCTTTTTTTTTCTTTTTTGGAATAAAACAATATGGAAGATAGCAAATCCGACCACTACGTCTGAAAGAGCATTTCCCGCCTAATTGATTTTGGCGTTTGTTAACAATACATTATCTATTAATGTGGTGATTATGCTTTGCAGGATTTTATTATGTTATTGCACAAGATATTGGGTTTCCTATGTTTCACTTGATAATTATCATTACCCAAAGGAAATTCTAGAGGAAATGGTGATAATATGCTCTGGGAGAAGTTTCATATGAAGCTTGGTCAGGAAGACCGGCTTTAGCCGGTCCCCAGACCGGCTATAGCCAGCCTGCTCATTTTCGGAAGGGGCAATGCGCCTCTGGCGTAACCCGGCTATTTGTCCGGCTATTTCCGGCAGGGCCGGATATTTCAGACCGGCTTTAGCCGGTGTGGAGGCCGGCTTTAGCCGGTGTGACCGGCTTTAGCCGGACTTAACTCCGGCTTTAGCCGGACTTTTCTGGCAGGCAACGGTCTGATTTTTGGGGGGGTATAAATACCCCCACCTTCTTCCCCAATGTGTAGCTCGTCCAAAGAAGAAGAACTCCATTATTTTGAGCCACCAAATCAACTAGATCTCCTCCCTCAACCCACCAAAGCTCTTGATCTTTGGAGAATCGAAGGAGAAGACCATCATCTACATCCTCACCGAAGCGATTTGATTTCCCCTCTCATTTGCTTGAGGGCCCTTGTGTCTTGGGTTCCCTTGTGTCCCAAGACCTTGTTTGTGTATTTGATATATTGCTACTTGTTGTTTGACAGCATTGTGTTGTGCTTGGGAGCCTCCAATTCGGTTGTGGATGCGTGCCCCAAGATTGTAAAGGCCGGTTCCGCCTTGAGGAATCCCTTAGTGGAAAGTGAGCTAGGCCTTTGTGGCGGAAGCTTGCACCGGAGAATAGGGTGAGCCTTTGTGGCGTTGGTTAGGCCTTTGTGGCAACCACACCCCTCCAACGTAGACGTACTTCCCCTAAAAAGGAAGGAACTACGGGAATTACATCCGTGTCTCCGTGTGCTCCACTCTCGGTTACCTCTATCCTTTATTGCCTTTATATATTGTATCTTGCTTAGCTTGCTAGTTGTCATATAGGTAAATTCACCTTAGTTGCATATCTAGAGAATTTACCTTTTGTGTCAAGCCTAAATTGAAAAAGTATTAAAATTTGAGTAGCACCTATTCACCCCCCCCCTCTAGGTGCCCTTACGATCCGTTCAATTGGTATCAGAGCCTCGGCTCTTAATTCGGGCTTAACCGCCTAAGAGTATGGATCCTCCACCTAAAGAGGGCTCGGGTCAAGTCTCTATGGATGAGTTCAAATCTTTGGAATCATCCATGACTTCCATGACATCTCAAATAAGTGAGATGCGTGAAATGATAGCGCAACTCATGCAAGCTAAAACTAATGCTCCTCCACCTCCGGAAAAACCCGCTACTCCACAAGTGGAGAATGTGGGGATAGATGAGGAGGGTGCCGACAAAAATGGCGATGCTAAGTCTTCCACCAAGGGCGACGGGAAAGGTGAATACCCGCATTGGTATTCACCCGACCCGCCGGTTCCTCATCCTCATATTAACCATAGAGGTGATCCGCCTAAGCTTGATGCACTAAACTTTGGTCAATGGCAATATCAAATGATCTCTCATATGCGCAGTTCTTGCATCGAGCTTTGGAGGATCGTTGAGGAAGGATTCAAGGCCGTGGATCCCCACAACATGACAAGAAGAGAGACAGTCGATAGCCAACTCAATGCTACTGCTCTTCACATGATTCAAGTCGCCGTGGGATCCAAGGACTTGCCTCACATCCAACACTTCTCCACCGCCAAAGAAGCTTGGCAAGGACTCTCCGACGTCTTCGTTGGCAACGAGAGCATGAAGAAAACAAGATATATTGCCTTCTCAAATCAAGCGGAGGGTTTTTTCATGATGGATGGTGAGGACCATCAAGAGATGTATAGAAGACTCAAGGCTATTGCTACCACCTTCAAGAACCTCGGTGCTCACCATATTGATGATGAGTGGATCAAGATGAAGTACATTCTTGCTCTCACTCCATATGAGCCCGCGGATGTGAAGAGTGTTCAAGGAAAGCACAACTTCAATGAGATGACTGTAACGACCCGGAAAAATCCCCAATATTAGATTTGCTTGCTATTCTCTTTTTTGCGTCGTCGTGACGTCATGCATCATCTCCATGTGCATTTTTCATAATAAAAATTATTTTGCTAAAATTATATTTTTGTTTTAGCTATTTATCTGGACGGTCTAATAAACCCTCCACTCTTTTCTTATATTTGAAATCAAAAATAAAATAATATTTTTGAGTTGTTTTAAAACACCAAAATGTTTTATTATTTTGCTAAAATAAAAGTAGGCGCAAGCTGAAGAAGTTTTCAGCCCAAAAATATCCCAAGTCCTTCTAATCTTTGGCCTATTTTATGGGGAACATTTCTTCCCTTCTTTCTCACCAAACCCCAGCCTCCAAAATCTGTTCAAAATTCCTTCTTATCTATACCCTAGATCTAAAATCCCCCACCAAAATTCCCTTGATGCTCCCAGTCGCTGGCGTGTTTCTCTGAATTTATCCGCTTTCGTTTCTCCGGCTGACAGTCATGTGTTTCATCTCCTGGTCTACACGCCTACATCAGTCTCCAGATCCCAGCCCGGCCGCGCCATCGTCGACCGCATCCAAGCTCCACCAACGCCACTCGTCTTTAATTCCCGTGCACCCAAGCAGCACAGCGTCGCCAGGCCTCGCCAGCCCCGCCAGTTCCTGTCCAATTTCCGATCCCCGAACAGCGGGTAGCAGCAACCGCAAGCCAGCTCCACCGTCTCCTTGCATCGCTGCAGTGAGCAGCAGCTCCTTTCCCCGCTCCAGCACGCCATCTTGGCCTGCAGCAACAGCAGCGACCGCCCGCCTCACTCCCAGCTTCAGTCCGAGGGCCCGTCTAGCACAGCATGTGCGCATGGCCGCTCCAGCCAGCGCTGGTTTTCTTTGTCCCTTGCTTCGATGCAGAGCATCGGCCCGCCTCCAGATCGCTGCCAACCTGCGCACGTTTACGTTCTGCTCATCACCTGTTCGACTAAATGCCCATGAGAATGACAGTTTTAGCTTCTTCCAGTTCAACTTGTTTTGTTCCGCTTAGCCGTGCTCACGCGTGTTCCAGGCCGCCTGGTGATCGCCGGCCGTCCGAGCCACTCCTGCCTTGCTTTTTGAAGCGGTCGCATGCATTCATTCCCAATTCAGCTAGCTAGTTTTGCTAACCATCCTCCTGCTTGCTTGTTTGCTTTGTCCAGCACGCATCAATTCATTATCCAGCAGCATGCTAGCTAGATCATCTCGTCCATGTGTATCACCGTGCTGTGCGCCCGTCCTGGGTTGCCCGTCAGGTGTTCAACCACTTGTTCGCAAGACATCCGGTTCCGGCTTTGTTTACCCGGTGTTTCGTATCCGCTCCGTTCCACCGTGCGCTACTACTTTCTTGAGTTTAACTCTTCTTTGTCGGCCCATTGCTTCGCTAAATATCTGCTTTCACAACATCGACTACCTCCACTATTTTGACTACTTCAACTTCTGGAATATCAAGACTATGATGATGCCAGTAATTCAAGGACATGGTCTTCTTCCGCTACTTCAACTTCAATCCGAAGATTCGTCTCTCTGTTCCGAGCCGTAAGACTCCGCCCTAAATATCTATATTTTAAATATCTATCTTTTATATGCAAACATCATTCATATATCTTTGCATGTCATGTTTGGGGTAATTAGGAATCGCCTATAAATTAAATATGGAATGTGTGGGATTATTATATTTTGTCCCGGTTCCATTTAATTTTGCCTAGCTCATCCATGCTTTGTTTTGCCATGTTAACCAACAATTAATATGCGGGGTAGTAAAACAACTTTAACCATATATGTGTGTGTCGGAATTCTGATTCCGCTTAATTTGGATAAGTTGCATTGCATCATAATTGCCATGTCATGCATACATGCTTCACATGATCATGCCGATTCTTTTCCCGTAGTAGTAAGTTTTGCATCCGTTGTTTGTTGTAGCGATTTGCTTCTTCGCAAATAGGACGCTTCGTGGTGATGTGAGCAACGACAAGTTCTCCGGGTGTTCTTCGACAATCTTTTCAGGCGAGCCCTTTTCTCTCTACCCATTTAACATTTTTGCTCTCGCTAGCTCTATATTCTAGCCTTGTGTCGCGATGCTTTGTTCGAGTCACGTGTCCTATCCACCTGTTTATCCAAAGCAAAGCCATAGAACCTTTCATACATCCTATTAACCGTGTGCTTGTTGTTTGAGTTGGCCCTGCGAGTCGTAGGCATCTTCAGGTTGTTTGAGTTGTTTTATCTTTTTGGGTTGGGAAAGTTATCACATGCTCTACTTTATGGATATATTGTTGGAGATAATCATGACTTAGTTTAATGTTAATACTTAAAATTGAATTAAGCAGAGGCATCGGTGAGTCATTTTGCCAGTTTTCCGACGGCTCACTTGTGTCCCCTAGGACCCCGAGATCGCATGCACTATTCTGAGACTGAGCGCTCTAACCAGACGTGGGTACGTTTACGGGCCTCCCCTCGATCACTGCCGGAATCTACACACTTGTCCAGTGGCCACAACTAGTTTGATGTTTTCCATTTGGTTCTTGCGTGCATGCAGCTCTTGTATCTTATGGTTCGATTTACTTTGGGGGAAGCCATGGGTGCCTTGTAACCCCTTGTTTGCTTTCTGCATGCACGCATAGGTTTGCGGCGTGAGCGTTTACCGCATGCTGAAGCGGGTCGTCTCCCGTGGGTGGAGTCGGGCCTCCGAAGCCGTGCACACAACAACTAGGTCCGTCTCAGAGATTCGGCCGGACTCTCGAGCGGGTTAAACTTAGTTAGGTGGCTTCCTGGACTTGTTTGTAGTGAAGGAGAGTGCGAGTCGTGACCTCCTGCCGGCACACCTTTGGAAGTGTGCTAATCGTAGGCATTAAGGAGTGATCGTGTGTTTGGGTACTTTTGGGCACCCCTACAGGGTTAAATCTTTTCGAAAAGCCGTGTCCGCGGTTATGGACGACTTGGAGCTGTACTACTCGATCATAGAACAACTTGCACCTGCTTTTTCAATACTAATAAACTTGTGAAGTAAGTTAGCACAACTACAACAATAACCTGCTAATAAAATTTGTCAACCGTGTGAGTGCCTTTGCAATTGCTTCTTCATTGGGTGCGAATGGGCAATGTATTGGCCGGGTTATGATTGGTGTTAGTATCTAGATGTTTACCTTTATGCGCTCTCTTATCTTAATCTATTTAGACGGAAGTTGTAGTGTGTCTCTGTAGTATAGTTCTTTGTTGCCGCTAAGTCCACCTTATAGCCTGTAAGCGAGCACAGCTGAATTCCAGTCTCGCGAGTACGTGCCTCGGTACTCACCCTCGTTTTTTTCCCTTTTTCTCTTTCTCCCTCCTTGTTCGGCAACCTTTGGCCCGACGCTTTTGACCGGTATGGGAGCAGCGACGTTAGCAAGGTTACCCTTCCGGCTTGGCCTGGGCAGGGTTTTGACGCCATCGTTATCTCCAGGCCTCTTAGGCCCATTTGTATTCTTGTCCGTACTCGGATACTATTTTGCTTTATGTATGATTTGGATCTTTGTATGTATATTTGGATATTTTGACTCGTGGAGTCTTCGTGGTTATATTTTTTTTTTATGGGTTCCATCGTGAACTTGTGTAACTGTGCTACCTTGATTCCACCCGCATAATGTGTGTGTTGCGACGTGCACATTATGCTTGGTGGTGCGTTTTCAAAGCGACACCGTGTAGATTGTGGCATGATGACTATAATCTGCAAGGTGCCGGTTTTGGGGCGTTACAATGACCTCCAATCAAGTGATGCAAGAGATTCAAGCCTACAAGGTTTCCGCACAAAATGCGGAAGATGCTCGTGCTCGTGCCATAGGAATGAAAGAAGCTCCAATCTTGCATTAAAAGCTAGTGTGGTTGAGAAAGAGGTTCCACATCAAGCAAGCATTGAAGCAAGGCTTGAGATGTGTCCCGAGGACATAAGACATGAGTACAATGAGCACATGGCCTTCTATGGAAAAACCTTTTGGGTTGATCCACACAAGGCTAAAGAAGACAATCAAAGAAGAAGCAAGTCAAGTGGCTATCAAAGGAATGACAACAATGGTCAAAGGGTGAGGACATGCTATAATTGCAATGATAGATTTCACTTTGTTGCCGAGTGTCCTTATGAGAAGAGAGAAGACCATGGTGGAAAGCTCATCTTCAAAAGCAAGACCAAGTCACCTTCCAAGAAGCCATTTGTGAAGAAGGGTGGACCAAAGAAGAAACAACCAAAGTTTGTGTTCTTGACTCAAGAAGAGTACTCCGCAAGTGAGAGTGAAGAAGAAGAAACTTCAACTAGTGAGATGGCCGCAATGGCAACCACCTCCACTTCCTCAACATCACTCTTTGAATCCCCCAATGAGGACTCTCTTGTCAAGAACGTCAAGTGCCTTATGGCCAAATCTTCCGAGGTATCACCCACATCTTCCTCCTCCTCTAAGACAAATGATGCTCCCTTGAATGATCTTGCTAGTCTTAGAGTAAAGGAAGAAATTATTGCTTTTGATGACTATGTGTCTAGTGTAGATGGTGTTCATAAGATTCACTTTGAACGTCTATTGAGCCAATATGGTAAAACTCTCGAGAAACTAGATGAACAAATGAGGCTTGAAAGAGAATATGCTCAAGATATTGCCTCACTAACCGAGTCTCTTGAAGAAGAGCAAGAGGAACGAGCAACTCTTGAAGAGAAGCTCGATTCCATTGAGGAAGCTAATAATGAAGTTGTTTCCAAACTCATTAAAGAGCGTGACCATGCTCGTGCTAAAGTAAAAATGCTTAAAAAGGAAAAAGTTGAATTTGGTGTTGGTCATGATATACTTGTTAAGGATTTAGAAGATCTTGACAAGGCTCACAAGGCCTTGAAAAGTGAACACTCTATTCTTACCAAGTCACATGAACAACTTCAAATTCAATTGACTAAGAATAATGTGCCTAGTTCTTCTACTTCTACTTGTGATCATGCAAATGTTATTGAAGAAAATGCTAGGTTGAAAGATGAGCTTGCCAAGTCCTCCATTCCCATAGGTGAGAAAAACTTGAATGACCTTTTGAGTAAGCAAAAGGCATTTGGTGATAAAACGGGGATTGGCTTTGTCTCAAAGAAGAAGAAGAAGAAGAAGAACAACAAGAAAAAGAAGGCCAAGCCCGCACAAGCAAAGAAGGATCCTATTGTGGGTGGCAAAGCCACTCATGATGATCATGCGGGAATTGCTAACCCTCACTATGTTTTATTTCGTGATTATTATGGTGATGTTTATGCAAAATATGTTGGTCCAAATGATGGTTATGTTGCTTGGTCTATTTGGGTTCCAAAGACCCTTGTTGCTAACAAAAGAGGACCCATTGAAAAATGGGGACCTAAAACCAAGCAATGATCTCTTGTAGGACTATGCTTCCGGTGGATCAAAATGGGTGCTTGATAGTGGATGCACAATTCATATGATCGGAAGCAAGGAGATTATGACGGAGATGAGACCAAATGACAACCACATAACCGTCACTTATGGAGACATGTCACAATCCGAGGTATTGGGTCTTGGCAAGGTGGTGGTCGCACCGGATATTTCCCTTGTGGACGTCATGCTTGTTGAGACCCTAGGTTACAATTTACTTTCAGTTCGTGCACTTGGTAAGATGGGCTTTGCCGTCTTCATTGATAATGAAATTGTGGTACTCTTGTGGAGCAAGTCTCTAAAGGTCGCTTTCGTTGGGCACATTGAAAATAACTTGTATGTGGTGGACTTCTCGGGGAAAACCACTACAAGTGCAATGTGTTTATTTGGAAAGGCCGATGTGGGTTGGCTTTGGCATCGCCGACTAGCCCATGTCAATATGAGAACTTTGCAAAGCCTTCACAAGGGTGGCCACATACTCGGACTAAAAGAGAATGTTTCTTTTGCCAAAGATCGTGTTTGCAGGGCTTGCGTTCTAGGAAAAATGCATGATTCTCCCCACCCAAGCAAGACTATCATTTCTTCCAAGAGGATCTTGGAGCTCCTTCATGTGGATCTTTTTGGTCCTCCCTCTCATGCAAGTCTTGGTGGGAAGAAATATTGTTTGGTGATTGTTGATGACTATTCAAGATATACTTGGGTCTACTTCTTCAAGCATAAGAGTGAGACTCAACAAACCGTCATCGACTTTGCCAAGGAAGTTGAACGTCAACATGGGCAAACTATTTTGGCAATTAGAAGTGACAATGGCTCGGAGTTCAAGAACTACACCTTAAATGGATTTCTTAGTGATGAGGGGATTCGTCATCAATATTCCGCTGCATACACCCCTCAACAAAATGGTGTAGCCGAAAGGAAGAACCGGACTCTTATGGATATGGCTAGGTCCATGTTGGCGGAGTTTAAGTCTCCATACAACTTTTGGGCCGAAGCTATCTCTACGGCTTGCCACTCTTCAAACCGGCTCTTCCTCCGCAAAGGCCTAAACAAGACTCCATATGAAATACTCACCGGAAGCAAGCCCAACATCTCCTACTTCCGGGTTTTCGGGTGTAAGTGTTTCTTTCAAAGAAAAAGAGTTCGTTTAGGTAAATTTGATCCGAAAGCAATAGAAGGTATTTTTGTTGGTTATGGTGCCGAATCCCACACTTATAGAGTCTTCAACAAGTCCACCGGACGTGTTGAAGAATCTTGTAGTGTGGTATTCGAAGAGAATGACGGCTCCCAAGGGGGGCGAGATGTTGTTTCTTGTGATGTAGATGATGAAATACCTCGAGAAGCCATAGGAAGAATGGGCGTGGGATTTTTCTGCCCCATTGAGGGACACCTTGTGGCCGACCGGGAAGGACTATGCTCTACTCAAGTGGAGCCTTCATCTTCACAAGCTCAACAAGCCTCTCCCAAGGAAGCAACTAATGCACCAATCGAAGAACAAGACAAGGACCTTCATGAAGAAGAAGGGGCACCACCATCCTCTCCGGTTATCTCAACCGCCCCCAATTCTTCACAAGACCAAGATCAACCTACTCATGAAGATAATGATGATCAAGGTCAATTTGATGGTCAAGACGGGGACCAAAATGATCAAGATGATCAAGTGACTCCTCCAAGGTCAAATGAGGAGATCGAAGCCCGTCGCAAGAAAAGAGTTGAAAGGGATTTGGAGCTTAAAGGTCATACCCTTGAGAGGGTTATTGGAGATTTAAGAAGCAAAGTGTCAACCCGGCGTCAATTGGCACAATTTAGCTCTCATCATGCTTATATCTCCATGGTTGAACCCAAGAAAGTATTTGAAGCTCTTGAAGATCCGGATTGGTTGGATGCTATGCATGAAGAACTCAACAACTTCAAGCGCAATAATGTATGGGTGTTAGTGGAGAAGCCAAGAGAGTGCCGCAATGTGATTGGCACAAAGTGGATATTCAAGAACAAGCAAGATGAGCATGGAATTGTTGTGAGGAACAAGGCTAGATTGGTTGCTCAAGGTTTCTCTCAATTGGAAGGAATTGACTTTGGAGAAACTTATGCTCCCATGGCTCGCCTTGAGTCCATCCGTATCCTTCTTGCATATGCCACTCATCATAACTTTAAGTTGCAACAAATGGATGTTAAGAGTGCATTTTTTAATGGTCCATTGAAAGAGGAAGTGTATGTTAAGCAACCCCCGGGGTTTGAGGATCTCAACTTTCCTAACCATGTCTACAAACTCCATAAGGCACTCTATGGCCTTAAACAAGCCCCACGTGCGTGGTATGAGCACCTTAGGGAGTTGTTGTTAGACCGTGGGTTTGAAGTTGGGCAAATCGATCCCACTCTTTTTACTAAGAGGGTCAATGGGGAGCTTTTCGTATGCCAACTATATGTTGATGATATTATCTTTGGCTCTACTAACAAAGCTTTTAATGATGAATTTTCAAAGCTTATGACCGATAGGTTCGAGATGTCTATGATGGGCGAAATGAAGTTCTTTCTTGGTTTTGAAATCAAGCAATTGAAAGAAGGGACTTTCATTTATCAAGCCAAATATGTCCAAGACATGCTCAAGAGGTTCAAGATGAAGGAACTAAATGGGGCCACCACACCAATGGCCACAAAATGTCATCTTGAACTTGATCCCAATGGTAAAGATGTGGATCAAAAGGTATACCGTTCTATGATCGGTTCTTTGCTTTACCTTTGCGCATCTAGACCCGATATTGTGTTGAGTGTAGGTGTGTGTGCAAGGTATCAATCCGCTCCTAAAGAAAGCCACCTTATGGCGGTTAAGAGAATCTTTCGATATTTGGTTCATACCCCAACTTATGGACTTTGGTATCCCAAAGGCTCGGATTTCTCTCTTTGTGGCTTCACGGATTCGGATTGGGCCGGTGACAAGGATGATAGAAAATCAACCTCCGGAGCTTGCCAATTTCTTGGTAGGTCTTTGGTGTGTTGGTCTTCTAAGAAGCAAAATTGTATATCTCTCTCCACCGCCGAAGCCGAATATATTGCCGCCGCAAGTGGATGCACTCAATTGTTGTGGATGAGGCAAACTTTAAAGGAATATGGTGTCAATTGTGACAAAGTGCCTCTTTTATGTGACAATGAGAGTGCTATCAAGATAGCCTATAATCCGGTGCAACATTCAAGAACCAAGCATATTGAGATCTGGAATCATTTTATTAGAGATCATGTTGCCCGTGGTGATATTGAGCTTGCTTATGTAAGCACCAAGGATCAACTTGCCGACATATTCACGAAGCCCCTTGATGAAGCAAGATTTGGATATTTGAGGAATGAGCTAAATATCATTGATTCAAGGAGTGTGGCTTGAGCATCTTGCAAATACACCTATTTTTCAATACTTGTTTGGTTTAGGTGTGGGCATGGAGATAGGGGGAGTGCGGTCCTAATTAATTGGGCTATCCCTCCCCCCATAATGCCAATAGTGACAAAATTGCTCTCGTTCTATCATTTTTGTGATATATGAGTTTCAATGACGAGTATTGGTTATGGACCCAAGATATATCTTCGCGGTCCAATGCCATAACACTCATACATGGTGGCCTCGGCCACCGACCTCTTCTTTTCGAAGAGTTGATTCCTTGCAAATTCTATTTGAGTTTATTGAACTTTTTCGTCTTCGTCTCTATCCTTGATATGGGAAGGCACTTGCATTGGATTTTTCAAAGATTTCTTGTGTTTGCAATGTCAAGTGCCGAGAACCACTCCATGCATGTTTTCTGTCCTAAGCCCACTTATCTAAAGCTAGAGCATCTCTCTCTTGCATGTCCAGAAGTTCATATTCCACTTTTTCTGTTTTTGGCGATCTAGGCCGGCTATTGCCGGACTTTGTCCGGAAATAGCCGGTGGGGCGGCTATAGCCGGTCCTTACACCGGCTAAAGCCGGCCTCTGTGTGGGGAACGGCTTTTTCCTCCTTAGGGCTGTGGGGTGAGGGGTTACCTCATTTCCCCCACGCTCTCTATTCTCCAGCCGCCTCCACGCCCTAGCCCGCCGCCGCCGCCGTTCATCGTCGCTCCGATCGCCGGAGCCCCCTCTCCGGCCGGCCACTCCTCTCCGGCGCCTCTCCCATGGATCAGGGTACCCATCCCTCCTCTCTCTCTCTCCCTAGGTGCTCTCTAGGGTTAGGGTTAGAAATTCTTGGGTAGTTCTTGGTACATTGGGAGTTTCTGGTTCATTTGACTTGCTGGGATTAGTGTAGATCGAAAGCAGTGGAGTAGTGTGGTGGCCAACCCATGATATTTCGCGCAGTGTTCATCTGGTCCGGCTATAGCCGGTGTCAGGCCGGCTAAAGCCGGTCAGACCGGCTAAAGCCGGTGCCAGGCCGGAAATAGCCGGTGTAGATCACCACTTTGCTCCATGTTTTCGTTCTGGGCTATTGTCTTTGTTCTTCTGACATGCATGCTCATCCTATATGCTATCTACCTATGTGCTGTTTGCAGGTGGTTCTCGACCCAAGAGGTCTCGCTATGTTGATCCCTCTCTTGCCCACCGTCAAGAGCATCACGATGCTCGTATGACCGCGGCTATGAAGAAGAAGCGGTTGGAAGAACGCAAGAAGAGATCGCTGTTTGCTAACATTGGTGATCTCAAGAAGTTGTCCAAGCAAGAGTACCGTGAGTTACGTGAACAGAAGTTCTATGCCTTGCCAAGGGACATCGACAGTGGTTCCTTCTACCGGTCAGAGCATCAGAGGATTTATGAGCAGGTGTATGAGACCATGAGCACAAAGGTGTGTCCCATGAAGTTCACCAACATTGCAGTGTTGTCCAGGGATGAGTACTTTGCTGATGCTCTCTGGGTCACTCAGAAGTTGGGTTTGCACAAGTTGATGGTCTTCAGACAAGACTATAATCCTCGTTTGATTCAGCAGTTCTTTGCCACTTTGGAGTTTGACACTAGGGATGAAGTTGGGTTCACTTGGATGTCAGGTGAAGTGAGGAAGAGCTCTACCATCTCTCGCTTCGGGTAGCTTTTGGGCTATCGGTTTGATGGCATTCATCGACCTAGAGGTGCCCGTTTGCATCTTGACACCACAGAGTACAACAAGAGGAAGATCCAGTGTTTCTATGGTCCCGGGGGCAGAGCGGGAGAGACTGCAAATCTCCTCCCCCTCTATGATATTCTGCTTCGGATGTTCCGTGCCAACATTGCTCCAAGTGGGGGCAACAATGATTCTATCAGAGGTGGTCTTGTGCATTTACTCCACCATGTCCGTCTTATCTTCGAGGCCGGAAGGGAGTGTGAAGGGATGGAGCTCGATGTGATGTACTTCATCTTCATGGAGATGAAGATTGCTATGCTTGATAGGAAGATCCCTCCTTATGCTCCATACATCATGAGGCTTATCATTGACAGAGGCATTGAAGGTGACTTTGAGATTGAGCAAGATTTGCTTGATGAAGAGTTGGAAGTGCACAAGCCCAACAAGCTCTACAAGAAGACCGCTCATTTGGTGTCTAGCACCTCAAGTGCTTATCCCACTTCGAGTGATGTGTTGGGTGGCAACCGCTATGCTAGTGGTTCTAGGAGGAAGAATGCGGATCCACCAAGTGGTGGAATGGGTCAAGAGATGAAGAAGCTCAAGTGGTGGCAAAGGGCTTTGTTTTGCATGAACAATGATGTGCGTCAAACTCAATACAAGGACTATGTGGACCGCAAGCACATTCACAAGAAGCAAAGGGATTTGGATGCTCGTTTGAGGGCTGTGGAGAAGGGCAAAGGAGCTAGCCATGAAGAGGAGTCCCAAGAGCAAGATCTATCCGAGGACACTTTTTCATTTGGCAAGTGGAATGAGGGCTCATCTTTTGATTGGAAGGAGTTAGCCGAAGTCACCTCCAAGGGCAAAGAAGCCATTGATGAAGAAGAGGAAGAAGGAGATGAAGATGATGATGAAGAGGAAGAAGATGATGACCAAGAAGATGATGAGGATGATGAGGACTTTGATGACGTTGAGGAGTGATCTCGTGTTGTTGTCTCCCTTTTTGGCGTCTTGATGCCAAAGGGGGAGAAAGTCCCATTTGCATGTGTTTCCATTTGGATTTGTGGTTTTCCATTTGGATTTGGTTGGGTCACAAGCTCTTATATCGTATGCTTGCTCACTTGTGTCCCATGGTTGAACTTATCATCTACTACTATGTGTTGAACTATATGCTTATTATGTGTAGTAGACCTTATGATTATCGGTATTGATCCTACTTGCTATATCTTGTCATATTATATGTTTGTTGATTATGTGCTATTGATTTATTATATATATTGTGCACATATGGATCACATTATAAAATCTAGGGGGAGTTCTTATTGTTGATGTGTCTTTGTATTCAAATACAACTTAAAATAAGGCACATAGCAAGGGGGAGCTCCGTCTATATTTTATATCGTTTGAAACATGCAAAATTATGTATTGTCATCAAACACCAAAAAGGGGGAGATTGAAAGAGTATTTCCCGCCTAATTGATTTTGGCGTTTGTTAACAATACATTATCTATTAATGTGGTGATTATGCTTTGCAGGATTTTATTATGTTATTGCACAAGATATTGGGTTTCCTATGTTTCACTTGATAATTATCATTACCCAAAGGAAATTCTAGAGGAAATGGTGATAATATGCTCTGGGAGAAGTTTCATATGAAGCTTGGTCAGGAAGACCGGCTTTAGCCGGTCCCCAGACCGGCTATAGCCGGCCTGCTCATTTTCGTAAGGGGCAATGCGCCTCTGGCATAACCCGGCTATTTGTCCGGCTATTTCCGACAGGGCCGGATATTTCAGACCGGCTTTAGCCGGACTTAACTCCGGCTTTAGCCGGACTTTTCTGGCAGGCAACGGTCTGATTTTTGGGGGGGTATAAATACCCCCACCTTCTTCCCCAATGTGTAGCTCGTCCAAAGAAGAAGAACTCCATTATTTTGAGCCACCAAATCAACTAGATCTCCTCCCTCAACCCACCAAAGCTCTTGATCTTTGGAGAATCGAAGGAGAAAACCATCATCTACATCCTCACCGAAGCGATTTGATTTCCCCTCTCATTTGCTTGAGGGCCCTTGTGTCTTGGGTTCCCTTGTGTCCCAAGACCTTGTTTGTGTATTTGATATATTGCTACTTGTTGTTTGACAGCATTGTGTTGTGCTTGGGAGCCTCCAATTCGGTTGTGGATGCGTGCCCCAAGATTGTAAAGGTCGGTTCCGCCTTGAGGAATCCCTTAGTGGAAAGTGAGCTAGGCCTTTGTGGCGGAAGCTTGCACCGGAGAATAGGGTGAGCCTTTGTGGCGTTGGTTAGGCCTTTGTGGCAACCACACCCCTCCAACGTAGACGTACTTCCCCTAAAAAGGAAGGAACTACGGGAATTACATCCGTGTCTCCGTGTGCTCCACTCTCGGTTACCTCTATCCTTTATTGCCTTTATATATTGTATCTTGCTTAGCTTGCTAGTTGTCATATAGGTAAATTCACCTTAGTTGCATATCTAGAGAATTTACCTTTTGTGTCAAGCCTAAATTGAAAAAGTATTAAAATTTGAGTAGCACCTATTCACCCCCCCCCCTCTAGGTGCCCTTACGATCCGTTCAACGTCCCCATGAGCTGAAAACAGTGTCACAAAATGAGAAGTATTTTGAAGGGTTTTTTGAAAGGTGGCACATGAAAATTTACTTGGAATGGCTTGCAAATACCATGCATAGGAATTTATAGTGGACTCTTTGGAATACTTGGTTTTTGGGAGTTGGATGCACGAGAAGTAGTCCCTCTCAGTACAAAATGAAGGCTAGCAAAAGACTAGGAGCGACCAACTAAGAGAGCAATAATGGCCATAATCATGCATAGCAACAAAACATCATTAACCGAAGCATAAAGTGGTATCACAAGTCAAAAACCAAATGATCATAGAGGCTTATGGTGACTTGATAAAGTAAAAAATGTTGTAAGCATGCGCCAAGTCAACCCAAATAAAGCATCAAAGGAGAAAACCGCAATAATATGCTCCCATATAATAAAAACAACACATGATTCTTTCAAAGGCACATTAAGCAATCTCAATCATTTGAGACAAGTCATGCTACAGGAAAAACTACTAAGCATATTATCAAAATAACATCAAGCATGACATGCAAAAGTCTAAGCCACAGTCTAAACAAGCTCCCATTTGTACCACTATAGTCAAGAAACTTTTTTTCTCTTTCCAACACCATTCAAACTTTTTGAAACAACTCTTTAAGATGAAAACCAACATAGACCAGTGGTCTAAATGCACCTTGATACAAAGATATAACAAGATCTGAACAAAAATCAAGGCGAAAAATGAAAGCTAAACGCAGTACTAGAAAAAGAGAACACTCGTTGAACGATAAGAGTGAAAACTTGAGTGTTCTTGGCAATGAAAAACGGAGTGCATCTTCTCCAAAAGAAATTTGTTGGGGTCCAACCATTTATTTCAGCAAACAAAACAAAAGAAAACTGAAAGCAAAAGTAAAGACGCTCCAAGAAAAACGCATAGTATACGAAGCAATAAAAATATAGTGTCTTGAAAGGTGACCTGACTTTTGCCGATGAAGAAGGGGTGCCTCGGGGCATCCCCAAGCTTTGACGCTTGTAAATCTTGGATATTTCTTGGGGTAACATGGGCATCCCCAAGCTTGAGCTTTTGTCCATACTTCATCTCATCTCATCACTCTCCTTTCCCTACACTTGAAAACTTCCTTCATACAAAACTTCACACAATTCTATTAGCAATGTTAGTGTAAGCATGATAGTAAATCTAATCTTTTGGTTTAGTTTCAAACTCAAATATACCATCCATTAAAGCATAATATACTGTAGCAACTTCCTTAAAAGTTCCGTGATCAAAAGAACTCAAAAAAAAAAGTGATCGAGAGGCAAACACGAATAGTGGCAGAAATCTATCAAAATAGAACAGCTGACAAAGATTGATTTTTCTGAGGACCTTCTGTTGCTCAAATTGAAAAGTGCAAACCTAATAAAAGTTTGGAAATAACCTGGGGCATGTGCACAAGAAATTGCAGATCAAAAATATATTATGAGAATTTTCACAAATTTTTACGGTGCAGCGCAGAAATCTGTTTCAGGACAGCAACTTCCCCAAATCTTACCTTCCTCCAATTAGAGGTTCTTCTTGGCATAAAAATGAAATAAAAATGATAAGGAGAGATTATTACAGTAGTAATAACTTCCAAGACTCAATAAAAAGAAAAATTAATGAAAAGAAAACATTGGGTTATCTCCTAAGAGTGCTTTTCTTTAACACCTTTGAGCTAGGCGTAGAAAGTGAAAATCAAGTATTTTCAAATGAAGCATTAAGATCAATTGTTTCCTCAAGAGCACCACTTACCACACTAGGCACTTTAGACGCCCCCAAAGATGATTCAACTTGCAAATCACTCTTAGTTGAACTAAAAGTCTTACCAATCTTAAAAACATGCTGCGGTTTTGGCATAGGCACCTTGGGAACATACATAAATTTTTGCTCTTTTTCACAAAAGCTTTCTCCTTCTTAAAATTAAGAGAAGAGAAAATTGAACTTAGAGTTTCCATAGACTCCTCTAATTTACCAATCCTAAGGTTTTGACTATCATGGATAGTGCTAGCCTCTAAAGCGGTTATTCTTTTACCGATACTTTCTATCGATTCATTAACCTGGCTAGCGTTATCAAGGAGATTTGGCAAACTTTTCTCTAAAGAGCTCAGTTTTTCTACAACTTCCTCCAAAGTGATCTTAGTTTTAACAACATGAATAGGTGGTACTCCCACTAAACTTTCAATTAAAGTGCATGCTTCCAAAGCAGGAGTGCCCAGAAAATTACCTCCTGCGAGAGTATTAAGAACGTACCTATTCTAACAAGATATACCAACATAAAAATTCCTAAGGAGGATCATGGTAGAATGCTTCTTTGTACACCTATGATGAGCATTATTAATTCGGAACCAAGCATCTTTCAAACTCTCTCCCCCTTGTTGCTTAAAAGTACGAACTTTAACTTCAGGATTACTCATTCTAGCAAAACTAAAAAGAAAACAAGTAAAAATAACAACTATAAAGGAACTAATTTTTTTGTATTTTTGATAAAAATATGCAAACAAAAATAAAATAAAGCAAAACAATAACAAAGTAAAAGATTGGAAGCGAAAGACTCCCCTTGCAGAAATCCTCTTTCTCCCCGGCAATGGCGCCAGAAAAATTCTGCTGGCGCGTGGTTGACGTGGGAGCTTCTTCTTCTTCAATCCCTAGCAACGGCGCCAGAAAAATTGCTTGATGGCATGTCGATGACCGCCCAGTTGGGAACCCCAAGAGGAAGGTATGATGAGCACAGCAGCAAGTCTTCCATCAGTATGAAACCAAGGTTTATCGAACCAGTAGGAGAAGGAACCAACTTCCGAAGGTTGATGCTCGCTAGCTTCGCGATAGCTCCGGACAATTTATATATGGCGCCTCGTCCGAGGCGTAGCTTTGCCCCAGCAGCAACGTGGAACCTGCACACAACACAACCAAGTACTTTGCCCCAACTTACAGTGAGGTTGTCAATCTCACCGGTTTGCTGTAAACAAAGGATTAAACGTATCGTATGGTAAAAGATAGTAGTTTGCGAGAATGTAAATAAAGCGAGTAAATGGTAAACGGTAATAACAATGTAAAAGAATGGACCGGGGTCCACGGTTCACTAGAGGTGTCTCTCCATAAGATAAATAACATGCTGGGTAAACAAATTACAGTTGGCCAATTGATAGAATAAAGCAAGCATACAAATGTCATGAGGATCACTATGATATTCACTTGGGCATTACAACATAATACATAGACCGTGATCCAACTGCATCTCTGACTAATAATCCACCCGCTGGATATCATCCGAGCAACCGTTGGGTATTAAGTTGCAAGCAACAGATTATCGCCTTAAGCAAAGTGTGTAATGTAAACAATACAAATGTCCTTGAACATAAGATTGTTGTTTTCTCCCTAGTATCAACAGCACATCTACAACCTTAGAGGTTTCTGTCACTCCCCCAGATTACTAAAGTCATGAACCCACTATCGAGCATAAATACTCCCTCTTGGAGTCACTAGCATCTACTCGGTCAAGATATCTACTAGCAATGGAAAGCATGCAAGATCATAAACAACATAGAGATGATACATCATAAATCAACTTGACAAAGTATCAATATTCATCGGATCCCAACAAACACAACATGTAGAATTACACAACGATGATCTTGATCATGATATGCAGCTCACAAGATCTAAGCATGAAGCACATGGAGGAGAAGACAACCATCTAGCTACTGCTATGGACCCATAGTCCAAGGTAGACTACTCACACATCACTCCGGAGGCAGGCACGGTGATGAAGAAGGCCTCCGGCGGTGATTCCCCTCTCCGGCAGGGTGTCGGGAAGAGGTTCTGAACCCTCTCGATCTCGCGTCGATGACGGCGGCGGCTTACAGTATGTTTCGAGGAAAATTGATCGGGTCTTTTAGGTTTTCCCGTTGAGGAGAATATATAGGCGGAAGGGCGGCGTCAGGAGGTGGGCCAGGTGGCCCCACCACCTGGTGCCGTGGCCAGGGGCTGGCCCGCGCCACTCTATGGTGTGGCCGGCCCCTGGTCCCCCTCCGTCTCTGCTTTGGACTCCGTCTCATGTCGGGAAAAATAGGAACTTTGGCTTTTGTTTCGTCCAATTCCGAGAATATTTCTTGTGTAGCTTTTCTGAAACACAAAAACAGCAGAAAATAGGGAATCGGCACTATGGCATCTCGTTAGTAGGTTAGTTCTGGAAAATGCATAAAAATGCCACGAAGTGTAACAAAACACAAAGCAAATGGTGCATATACAAGCATGGAGCATCAAAAATTATAGATATGTTTGAGATGTATCAGTGCGCACAAGGTTGGAGGATACTGTGAAACATCTCTTCTCTCATCATGGATGGCAGCATAATCTATGGATTGGGCCACCTGCTCCCTATGCGTCTTTCAATTTCTCAACATGATATGTAATTCACTTTTTTACTTTTAGCCTTGGATCAGATTTTTTTGTGGTGTGGTTGTGTGCATCTTGTTATGCAGAGGCCGGGTGTAAGAATTCTTAGTACTTTTTAAGTAATAAAATGCCCATTATTGAAAAAATCAAGATACATGTAGACAACATGGCCAGCTGAAACGTGTACGCTTCGGCAAGTTCTCCCCAATAAGGGCAACCTAAAAGGTTTGGTCTGCTTCGTTCGTGACAAGAGCACTGAAGACCTTCCCTTTGTTAACATGATCAGGTTGCCCACAACTGTGGTCTTCTCATCGATGTCAATGTTGAGCTTCTTGGGGACTTCACGCCTTGTGGAACTGAGCAAAATTTTGAAAACATTAATTAGGCATTTCTTGGGTGCAACTATGTACAACTCAGTCACAAATTGTTGAATTTAGCATCCTATCTTAGATAGGAAGTTCTAGAAGTCCCTGGAGTTGCCCCAAGGCACGTAAACTCAGAGTACCGAACCACGTGGGAGAATGAACTTAGCCTCCTATCGCCACGCTTGGAACATGTGCGATCCATTTGCTAACAACAAACAAGACGTAAACACATAAATAAAGAAAACATGAATAAAAGACATGTAAGTTTGTTGCATAACTTAACCTTACTAGTTATGATAAATTTAATGGTACTAATTACAATCATAGTTTCAAATTTGCTAATATCACTCTAATAGTAGTCACTAGGGTTGGGCTCCTTCATTGCCCATGTCCCCTCCCCTACCTCCCCCCCCAAGGGGTCGACCTCTTGGTCGATGGTGGTAGAGCGACCCCACCATAAGTATGGTTTTAGCTCTGCATCAATCTCGTCTCAATCTACATTGGCATCCTCACATTCGTCCTTCTAGTGCACCTCCTTACGTGTGTCAGTCTTGGGCTCCAACATCTTTTGGTATTCCTCGTGGAGATTAGGGTTCTCCTTGAGGAGACGCGCCACCAAGGGGTCAAAGATCTATGCCTAGACCTGGAGGTGTTCCTTCTCCTCAGCCTTGGTGTTTACCCTCATGTTCTCTGGCATGATAAAGTGCATGATGACTCTAAACTCAAGGAAGTTGAGCGCCGCCCCTCCCCCCCCCCCCCTCGGTCGAAGTACTAGACCGCTATGGCATCGTAGGCATATGCCGCTAGCTCCGAGGCCTTGAATGTGCCAAGCTAGCGCTTTTGACCACAAAAGGGTGAACTCCTCCCTCCAAGTCTTCTTCACGTTCGATACGGTGATGACATGTCCGATGGTGAGGGATCTCGCACCGAGAACTAACAAATACAAGAAAAAATACTCACCAGAATTGACAAAACAAATTGGCATGCCCTTTACTACATATTGGACATATTGTGCCAGAAATTTGACGCAGCGAACATTTCACCAAAATGTTGGCACTCGTTTTAAATATCTACAACAAGATGTATACTTTCCGTTTCTAACATTTTCTCTCATTTTCTCTTATCTTAACCTAACAAAAATAAGATCTAAATATTTTCTGCTAAAAACTGCACTACAAAAATATTTTCTTTCTACTAAAATATACTACATTAAATTTCTAAAACATACCAATAATAGAAGAAAAACAAAAAAGGAGGCCGACAGCGACCATGGAGTGGTGGAGGTCGACGGTGTTGGCAGTCGTGGAGGCATGAATGGTGTTATAGGAGGTGGGCGAAGCTGGTGAAGGTGGAGCGATAGCGTGGTGACAACGGGGTAGGACGCGTCGGAGGCGGAGCGACGCTATTTTTTTTAATTGAAATAGAGAGGGAGAAAGAAAGGAGGCTGATGCATAGGTTTGGTGGTGGGGTGGGATTAACATGCATGTTACTAGTGGCATGCGAAGTTGTGACACGCCTGTAGTAGTATAGTAGTACAGATAATAGCGGCGTGTGCCCAGTGTGCCACTCCACCACTATTTTATGCCCGGTCAAAGTGTTGGGTCCCACACATTGGTGGAGTGGCATGCCATGTGTCATATAAGTGTTATGCCACTATATCATAATTTGGGTATATACCAGTGGCATGTCAATATGGTGGCACTAGGGGCGGACACAGCGTGTTGGCTATGGGGGGCAGCTTCCCCCACTCAATTTCTTAATCTCCTTGTATTATCAAGCTTAAATAGTGCTTTGCCCCCACTTAAATCCTCCAACTAGCATATTTTTCCCCCTCTCAAATTTGATCCTAGATCCGCCCATGGGTGGCACGACACTAGTAAGGATTTCCAATTAGCATATCCCTACTATTGCGGTTACTGTCAGACTTGAAGGCGTGGTGGATTATGTAATGTGGATTTGACTTCTATTTTTCTCCGAAATGGCAGGATCTCACAATGACATCAACATGCGGCAACTCTCCCCATTGTTTACAAAACTTGCTGAAGCCAACTCTATGGGTTGCAACTATGAGGTCAATGGCCATCCATACAAAATGGGATATTACCTAGCCGATGGATGGCATCTATCGTAGCTCGGCGACGTCTTGAACTCCCAAGGTACCAAACGGTCTTTCTTTGCAACATAATAAGAGCGTTGTAGAAAGGATGTGGAGAAGATATATGGTGTTCTCCAAACACGTTGGGCTATTATCCGTTACACCGCAAAAATATGGTTGCTAGATCATATGTGAGAGGCCATGACTGTTCCTGTCATCATGCACAACATGATAGTGAAGAGGGAGCGTGACGATTGTCGATTGTTTGATCATCAATGGGACTACCAGGGCCCTCTTGTGGAGCCAAATCTGGGTGTCCAGCTCCTGTCCGAGGTCGCTAACTACCATGCCAAGCATTAGAAAAATTGTGAAGAGTTCATCCGCAACAAGATTATCTAGGTAAGCGCAAGTGGATTAATAAGGAAACCAAATAGTTTAATTATCATGTTCTGTAATGGACTGAACTTCTATTTTTTTTACAGTTTCCTGAATTTTGAATTCAGTTTGAATTGTTGTATAGACTATATTACTTATACGTTTGAATTGTTGCTGAATTAATTTTTTGTGTTAAAAATTACTATGCAATAAAGTTATTTTTATATGGATATTCATAAACAATAGATGAAAATAGCCTAAAACGGATAGGGCCACCCGGCTGGGTGACTGTCTTCAGGCAAAACATATCGAATGCAGTGCACACTCTGAAAAAAGCCTTGGTTCCAAACCAAGAACAATCATTCATTCGAGCATGCAGGCGCGAGAGCATGAACAAAGATCGTCATAGTTGAAAAAATTGTCAATAAGAAGGTTTAGTCATAAGTGTATGCATATATGTACGACATAATCAGTCCAGAACCGCAATACAATTAATCGGTCTATCACTATAATTAGCGCTACAATATACAATAGAGCTATCACTACATTGGTTATACAGATTCAATGGCTATGAATTCTAATATGAAAATTTGGTAGAAACCCCAACTTCTGCACTATGTGTCGACATATCTATGTGTCCTCTCCAGCTGTGCCAACGCAGCTTCATCCCTCATTCCTTCACTCAGCAGTTCCTCCCAGAAGTCGTCAGTAAGCTCAGGCTCACTGCCGACCTGATCCCGACTGCGACCACCTCTGTCATCCTTCATGCCCTTCCTCATCCCCTGAATGTTCATTGCTAAATTCTCCAGCTCGGAGTATCCAGGCTGATTTAGCTCGGAAAATTCACTTTCCTCAAACAGGAATGTCGACTCGAGTTGCTCACTCTGACTCGCCTCCCCAGGACCAACGAATGGCACTATGTCGATGGACCTCCTCCTCTTTTTCGAGTAAGCGTCCTCGAGGTCCTTCAGTTTATCTTTTTGCTGGATCAACTGGAGAAAGAAGTCAGGGTTCTGCATTGCTCTTGCCAGGAAACCCATCACCTGGAGCTGTTTCTGCTCAACGAGGTGTAGCCTCTCTTCCATGGCTCGCATGTCAGCTTTCGTGCTCTGCTGCTCTTGCCTCAGTTTTACCACCTCTGCAAGTAAGGCGTTCTTGTCACGCTTTAGCATCTGGATTTCCTCCTCGAATCCGAACTGGCCGACCTCAAGGCAGGAGCCAATGGCCTGCTGCTGCGATGAGGGGAGATAAGACAAGGGTCTCCTTCTTCTTATCATCTTTAGAAGCTGTCTCTGGCCCCTGAGGAAACCCTCATTTGCAAATTCCCATCTGTCTGGGTCAATCTTTCTAAAGCCCTGCAAATTGCAATGTTAGTAATATAACCACAATAATTTCAAACACACGGACACAAAATAAACGCAGTTGGCTAAAGTTCAGAAGCCACAAACAGCCAAGCTCGACTAACATATATGGCATACTTGACAAATAGAAACGGTAGGTTTCACATAGTTTTATGTCAAAATTTATAAGCAATGGAAGAATGTGTAGTATATACAATATTGCTTCATGGTGATCAAAGGAGCCTTCTAGAACAAATTGGCAGGTTCTTGTAGCTTCATCCGATGTCTTGATCCATCTAGCTACACAGTAAGAAGTTGAAGAAACAGCATGTCAGAAAGTAATATGTTTGTCAAGGAGATGCAAACTATTTAGTCTCCCAAGCATCTCCTGATTCTGAATTATTAAGAACATTCTAGGAAATTATATTTTATGCACAAGCCTCTAACAAAGGATTGGCCACAACCTCTTCTTTCCTTTGAAACCAAGGATTTCGCCATTTAGCTCCTTTGATCTAGAAGGGACATGTAAGTATACCAAGGCTCAAGAAGACAGTGGCAGAGATATTGAAGCATTCTAGCTATCTCTATCCTAGTACTAGTGTCATGGCTATTGCAGTCTGTTCCTTGAAACCATGTCCATTAACACAGAAATATTAGTTTGTAGCTTTGATGATAATTAACTATGCATAGGACAGTTTCACACAAAGAGAAGAAAAAACCCTGTACCACAGTTCGTTAAGATATAAAACCACTTACTGCCAATGTAAGGAACGGCTATGAAAAGCTCTCCGTTCAAGCTCAATAAATGATTCTCTAATTTGATAATTTGCACCCAACGTACAAATTGTACTATCTTATATCCTAATTTCGTGTGTATTCTAGGATCAGATGCATATCCAGATAGTCATCACCGAAGTAAGAAATATCTGGTAGATGCTGCTTTGATAATCCATCGTTTGTCGGTCATTCCGAAAACTGAAACTGTAAAGACAACACTAGGTAGTGTAATATCTTGCTCAGGCAATTCAGCTGAACCCAAAAAACAGATCGCGCCAACAGGGGTAATTCCTCTAGAAATTATTTAGACTGATCAAAAGTAGGTATCCTGGTACTCCTTTTCGTTGTAGAATGCAAGTTATGCAAATTCGTGACACGGATTGCTCATTCAAGTCTGAACTGAACAAGCAGGTGAGTAACAGAAGCCAAGCAGCAGAGTAGCTGAGAGGCCAGGAGAAGAGATACTCACGTAGGTGTTGAGCTGGCGGACGAAGCTGGCGAAGTTGTTGTGCTTGAAGAATCGCGGGAGCAGGACGGCGGCGAAGGCGTGGGGATCCCAGACGACGAAGCTGTTCCCGGCGCGGCCCCAGGAGACGACGCCGTCGGTGGCCGGGTCCGCCACCAGGTCGAACGTCTTGGTCAGGAACGCCGGCGGCCCCGCCTCGTGGAGCCCCTCCATCGGCCGCGGCACCAGGTCCTCCTCCTCCGGCGACGGCGGCCATTCCTCCTTCACCCTCCCCGGCAGCACCCGGTCCATCGTGGGAGGATAGATTGCCCGCCAAACAATCCAAAGGTGAAGGTGAAAT
Source organism: Dactylis glomerata (assembly GCA_007115705.1). Classification (NCBI taxonomy): domain Eukaryota; kingdom Viridiplantae; phylum Streptophyta; class Magnoliopsida; order Poales; family Poaceae; genus Dactylis; species Dactylis glomerata. The sequence continues at coordinate 10,279,605 of QXEO01000553.1, forward strand.
CTTGTTGCGAGACCAAGAATCCTTCTTGGAAACGGAAGAATTCAGCACGGCTGATCACGAAGAACCTGACAAAATTGCTAGCAAGTGGCTCGGCTCCTTTCTATCCGCGGGAAAGTGGCCGGTGGTCGCTGATAAATACTCCCAGCGGAGAGGCGGGCAGGACGCGAGCGCGACCAGTCGGGAGGGGGGACCGAAGGTTCTAGGCCGCGCGGCGCGTTCGTGGCCGGCCCCGGGTCGGAAGGTTCTGGATGCTGGAGCCGGGTGGCGGTAGCGCGCAGGGGTTTGTGGTCGTGGTTGGTATGGCTGAGGTTCGCTCGACCGGCGCAAGTGGGCGAGACGGCGAATCGGCGGTCGACAGGCAAGCAGGGAGGGTACGACGGCGACGGCGACAAATTTTGAGCCATTTTTCTTCAGTCGCAATTTCTTCCTGAGCTCGTGATTGGCTGCAACTTGCAGCCAGCCGCCGATGCTGATCTAGCATCCTGGTACAGGAATGTCAAGGTGTTCTTTATTCCAGGCCTTTTTCGTGGGTTCTCTGGAAAGCAAAAATATCGCCTCTCAAGTCAAGTGCTCATGTCACGCCTCTAGCTAATCGTACTACGGTTTCCAAATGTACTGCAACAGTTTTGTCTGTTCTGCGTAGAATCATGTTTCGAATGATTATTACGAGTACTGCAGAGTGCAGACACAGTAATCAAAACACACAGATACTCCATGATGATGGTTTGGTCGAGTGTGGCTATACTGTTTTTGACTGGAGGGACAGGAAATCAGTGGTGCAAACATGGCTGTAGAACGACAGAAAAAACATGTAGCATACGATTTTCTGGGAGTTTCCTTGTCCGTACGATCACAGTTCATCCACGTGAACACACTTTATGTTAGGTTTCTAGGCAGGATTGGCACAATAATTGCAAATATCGCCACGAGATACTCTGAATAAGACGGGGCCACTTCATAATAGTAGGAATGTCGTCAGGTGAACCACAAAACACAATGAGTTACGCTGTGTTGGACGAAATCAGTACAGGCATCATTTTCAGTAATCATTACGCAGAAACAATTTCCAGAGATCAAAACTGGATTTTGAACCGTATTATCATTGGATGCCACAAGCAAATTGATCGACATTACACCACTGATGACACTGAAATATGGGGCTCATTATTATTAACTGGAGCAGTACAAACATTGGCATGTAAAGTTTCCAGGGATGATTTTAAGCAGGTTTTGTGCAAAAAACTGCTGACTGATACAGGGTGTTGGCAGGAGTACACTGCGACAGCCGTTCGCACACATTATTCGGTATTTATAATACTGGTATACATACAGGAAACTCACTCAGCCTAACATTATAGGTCCCATCAACGAGCTTCCACAGTTTGATTCCCACCTCTGTTGATGATTTTGTCAACATACTCCTTCCTAAAATCATGTCGCAGTTCATCAGTCAAGAACAAGAGAACAGATGGAGATAAACGGAGACATGAAAGCAAATAACAGATCTGAAGACTCTGTGGAAAGTATACTATACCTGGCTGGGAGATGGTCATGTGGACGGTTGTATGGTGTCCAAACAGGCTCTCCCACAAAGAGCCGCATTGCCTGCATAACATAGTAAGAAAAACAGAAGTTTCAGAGCTCCATGCAAGAATTATGTTCCTTATTGGATGGAGCACGGAAATGGAAAGAGATTTATGATATGAACATATGGTCAATTGAACTTCACAAAGACGGTGCAAGACACAGCAGCAAATGTCACGGCAAGAAGACAACTGGTTATTCAGAATTACGTGCAGTGAGACTAAAAGATAGGTAACACTGTTGTCAAATTCCAATAATTTAAGCTATCACCAATTCATTTACACAGAGTTCAGTCTTTTTAATTCATCTAGTGTATACAAGTTTTAAGGAGACCAAGTTATGCAGAATCGTTCCAATATTTAAGTATATACAACTGATTTTTTAGAATTATGTGCCGTGACACTAGGAATGTTGTCAAATTCCAATAAACTAGGCTATCATCAATTCATTTACAGAAATTAATTGCAGGTGAATTGACAAAAGTATACAGAGCTCACTCATTTTAATTCATTCAGTATATAGAAGCTTTAAGGAGACCAACAATCATGGTGGGACTAAAGGAAGAAATTAAAAGAACCTTGATGTAGTTGTTAGAATCCAACGTAAAGCGGTGATACATCCCTGCAGGCAAAACAATCATGCCCCCCTTCTTCACTGCTACACGGATCCACTGTTCGTTTTCATCCCTCACATCAAAGTATCCTTGGCAACATAAGAACAACGAATAGGTAAAGCAGGTCGAAAAAATGCCACCAAGATTATTACTGGAAATAAAACAGAGTATATTGCTTTCCCCATAAAAATCCAAAAAAAGGATAAAGAAGAGCACCTACCACTGCCCTCAAGACAATAGCGTATCTCTTCATCAGTATGCAAGTGCTCTTCAAAGAAATTCTTTATCTTAACCTCATAGTTTGGCAACTTCTCGGGACACACATCGCAAATGTCCTGCAAAAGGAAAAAACATAACATGTCAATCGCAAATGTTTGCTTCTAGCACTTGAGTACATTTTAAGCTTGAAATAAAGATGAAAACATAGAACTACAAGTAGCCAAGAGGGGAAACTGACTAACCACATAAGAGTATCCCCTGGCCTCACGGATTTTCTTAAGATTCTCATCTTTCTCCCAGTCATCGGCATTTAGGCGCCAGCTTACTACACCTAACTCTGCGTATTTAAAGATGCACAATTTTTAGCAGCAAGTTTATGAGAACTACTTTGACCATAGTTCATACACAAACTGCAGTGAATGATTGAGCAGCATATGGACAGACCTGAAAGTTTGTTGAGAGGAATGAACTCTTTGGGCTCACGGTGATGAGGAAGCCTCTGGTCTTCTTCACTGTCATCCATGTACCATGCTTCGATGACCTCCTCCTTGCCATCCTAAGTTAGTAATAGCCATGCATAAGATATGGTATTATAATTATGCAGGAAGTAAATTTAACTCTGGACAGGAAAATATGATAACATGAATTAGCTGTAAACATCTACAACAGTTTACATGGGCCTGCCTTACTTATCATAGTTGTAGAAAGTCTACTGATCGTAAATACGCAATCACATAAACACAGCCTTGCGATTTGGAGGAAAAAATGCAATCCATAGGAGAGATAGAGAGGACTTGGCATGCAGTATAGGACAGCGTTATTGCAAACCATGGGATTTAATTCTTCTCGTCTGAGTTGTGAATATGCAGCGGCTGCATCAGCTATACATGGGCTTTCTCGTAACAGCGTCTGGCTTAGTTGCAAATTCTTGTAATTTACTGTGAACTGGGCAGATTGAAAAGCTCTATCCTACCCCTGGAACCCAAATAAAAACAAATCTACAACAAGTGGACTTAAGGGAAGATGGCTAAACCATCGTTCACATAGTCGTTGTATGAGACCATATCAAGCAAGCCATGTGCCCACAAGTTTCGAAAGGGCGGTGTAAAGATATGTATGTAATCGGTGATAGCGCAAACCTTTCTGTGATAAATAAACAAGTACTACTAAAATAAATGCTCATTCCAGGCCATGAAAAGTATGAGTATCTGCAACTGTTCTGCTAGAAGCTTTACATTCACATTACTGAAGGTTTTCCCACATCAACATGTTCATGTTTCTGGTTGCTATACTCCAACAGGATGACAACAACCATCATGCTACACATACGGCTCTCCCAGCTTTGGCGTGCTCTGAATCTGAACCTGGTTCATCGATTGATGGGAGGGCATGTACCTAATCTACTCTGAAGATTCATGGTCTCCATCTCAAAAAATGGATGGAGGAGATCCCAGCCCCATATATCTGCATCTAATCTTCGATCGCTTATTCGAGGAAGTCCTTGAACCGTATACATATCAAAATCAACAAAGAAATCGACTAATCGTGCCCACAGACGAAGGAATCTTTCCTGACACAGCGATCCCACCAAATCTCAGGGCAGAAACAGGAACATAATCCAAGATTGGGAAGCGAAGATCTCCGTACCTGGAACTCGTTCTCCATATCCGCAGCCTCTTGCGGTCTCGCGCGCGCAGATGCTCTCTGCCTTCCTCCTCCCTTCGGAACGAACCCTCGCGGAAGTCTGAAGCTGGACGGGAACACGGAGAGGTGGGGGTTTTCTTACGAACAGCTTCAGTTTAACGCCAACCGATGCTTTTGCGGATAAGACCCTAATATTGTTCCGGGTTTATAATATATGCCCCTCTCGGTGAACGAAACGCAAGGCCATGTCCAGATGTCCTCTGCTGCATGAAACATGATGGCCTAGAAGTAGTGCCGTGACGATTGCGCTGACCTGTATTTGCAAGGGATGGCATGGAATCACAAATTTGTCGAACTGACGCACGTGGACAAAGCTACGGTCAGAGTCAGACTATGGAGGCATGAACCGAACAGGGATACACTCGGCTGCATGCGTGAATGCCATGCTGTGCATGCGGCATGCCTGCCTCGGTGCCTCCCTGTTCTCATGTAGGAGTGAGAGTATTATTTCTTCATTCCTTCCCTTTTGTCGTTGTTTTCAATACAGAATTGCAAATTTTATTAATCTCACTTGACTTCGCCTTCTTAGGCGTTGAATTTGTCTTCGTGCTGATATGACAGTTGCAAGTGTGTGCCTGAGATTTTCATAGTTGTATATAGGTTGCGACTAAGATTTTCCTAGTTGCAAATAGGTTGATAATGAGATTTTCTAGTTACACCTAAGTTGTAACTAAAATAAAAATCCAACCTGATTAATTTGCTTTGAGATTCGTGCACCTTTGGGATTCACATGGCTTGCACCTTAGTTGCAACCAGGGCGGACCTAGGGAGAAAATTATCTGGTATCCACTTTCTAAATCATACCGATTTTTCACTTAGGAAGAGGGTGTCACACACTATGTTGTTGCCAAATAATACAAAGAAAATGGTCTTTGACCCGATGTCCTAGGACCCTTGCAAGATTAACATGGGCACGCCCTTTTTTTTTGCACAGGGGAAGGGGTCTAGAAGACCCCCGGATATTTCATTCATAAAGTGGTGGGTACAAATTTACAAAAAACGACCTTTTCCTTTCTAGCCCTAGGAAAAGCCCTATCTAGAGATAAGGCCGCCTCAATTACAGAAAGCACCCCGAAACAAAAAGAAATCTTGCAAGTCGGTCCCTGGGCACTGCCTCCACCACATGTCGGCATCCTCGAGGCGTCACCGCCGAGGAGCAGGGACCAGCTGCTCGGGAGCCCCCTACCGGCGTCGATCTTCAACCGCGGTCCTCCTCTTCTCCACGGGGAACGGATCACTTCGTGGTGGAGAGGATTCGAGCACCCGCGACCAGATCGGAGAAAGGCCTCCCCGTCGGAGGTTGTAGACTCGCCGCCATTCCGGCAGAGATTTGCAGCGGCGCAAAGGCCAACCGCATTGATGAGCTCAGAGTGATTTGATCTTCCCCAATCAACTCCTTCACTGCTAAGCATCGCCAGATTCCTTCCTCTTTCCGAGCCACCATGGTCGGCTGCTGGCGCCAAGTTGACCTGGGAAAGTGTAGTTGATGTGGGAGCTTCTTCTTCTTCAATCCCCAGCAACGGCGCCAAAAAAGTTGTTGCTTGTTGTGTGGTGAATGACCAGCCCGTTGGGAACCCCAAGAGGAAGGTGTGATGAATATAGCAGCAGATTTTCCCTCAGTTAAGAAACCAAGGTATGTCGATCGGGAGAAGAGCAGACAATAACGACTGAAGGTGATGCTTGCTAGTTTGCGACAGCTTCGGACAATTTATATATGGCGCCTCGTCCAAGCTTTGCTTGCTAGCTGCAACGCGGAACCTGCACACAACACAACCAAGTACTTTGTTCCCAACTTGCGATGAGGTTGTCAATCTCACCGGTTTGCTTGAAACAAAGGTTATGAGCATATCGAGTGGAAAATAGTAGAAGTATGCGAGTAAAGTAAACAGTGCGAGTAAAGTAAACAGGTGATAGCAATATGATGGAAATAGGACCGGGGTCCACAGTTCACTAGTGGTGTCTCTCCATAAGATAAATAACACATGCTGGGTAAACAAATTACAGTTGGGCAATTGATAGAATAAAGATAAACGTGATATGTCAAGAAGATCACTACGAGATTTACTCTGGGCATTACAACAAAATACATAGACCGCCATCCAACTGCATCTATGACTAATAATCCACTTGTGGCGAATCAATCTGAGAACTCCATAAGTATTAAGTTGCGAACAACAGATAATTGCATTAAGCAAAGTGTGTAATGTAAACAAAGCATATGCCCTTGAGCATATGAATGTTGTTTTCTCCCTAGTAGCAACAACACATCTACAACCTTAGAGGTTTATGTCACTCCCCCAGGTTAAATAGAGGCATGAACCCACTATCGAGCATAAATACCACCTCTTGGAGTCACTAGCAACTACTCGGCCAAGATAGCTACTAACAACGGAGAGCATGCAAGATCATAAACAACATAGAGATAACATAAGATATAATTCAGTATAGCAACTCAATCATAACACCAATATTCATCGGATCCCAACAAACCAAACATGTAGAATTACATAACGGTGATCTCAATCATGTAGGGCAACTCATGAGATCTAAACATGAAGCACATGGTGGAGAAGACAACCATCTAGTTACTGCTATGGACCCATAGTCCAAGGTAGACTACTCACTCATCGCTCCGGAGGCAAGCATGGCGATGAAGAAGACCTCCGATGGCGATTCCCCTCTCCGGCAGGGTGCCGGGAAGAGCTTCTGGACCCTCCCGATCTCGGGTCGACGATGGCGGCGGATCGCGATGTGTTTCTGGAAAATTGATCGGGTAATTAGGTTTTTCCCGTCGGGGGGTCTTTATAGGCGAAGGGGTGATGTCAGGAGTGGCCCCAGGCCTCCTCACACCATGGCGGTGCGGCCAGGGCCTGGGCCGCACCAGCCTGGTGTGAGGGTGGCCTGTGGCCCCTCTCCTACTTCTCTTCGGATCCCTGGAAGCTCAAGGATAAAATAAGACTTCAGGAACTTGTTTCGTCCAATTCCGAGAATATTTCCTGTGTATCACTTCTGAAACACAAAAATAGCAGAAAACAGGGAACTGGCACTGTGGCAACTTGTTAGTAGGTTAGTTCCAGAAAATGCATAAAAGTGCCACTAAGTGTAACGAAACATTAGGCAAATGGTGTAAAAACAAGCACGGAGCATCAAAAATTATAGATACGTTGGAGACGTATCAAGCATCCCCAAGCCTAACTCCTGCTCGTCCTCGAGTAGGTAAGTGATAACAAAAGAATAATTTTTGAGGTGACATGCACCTACACAATCTTGATTATGTATGTAAGCATTTGTGAGCTGGGATCATAAGAACTTAAAACATGGGCATGAAAATATAATCTTGACAATAAGAACTTAGCAACCATGTTGTAAACATACAAATGAACACAAACAAAAGATCATGAAAATGAAACAATGAAAGTCAAACATGTGTTCAAATCATAAGGAAAAACATACAAATGGTTTTTAGCTTGTCCTTCAAAGAGAGCAAAACATAAATGCATAGGACACCTTCAAGTTTAAGAGGGCGACTAGATACAAATAATTTGAGAACAAGTGAAACCAACAATATGAATCAATCAATGAAAACTTTGGGACAATGCACATTATACTAAGAATGACAACTATGCTCTCTTAATGGTGCATAAAGAAAGAAGGTGGTGACTCAACATAAAAGTAGAAGAAAGGCCCTTCGCAGAGGGAAGCAGTGATTGCAAGTTTTATAACCTTCAAAAATTATGGTACTTACTGGCTTTGAGCTCTCATTGCCCCCATCATAAGCATCTTGAATGGTTAAAGTTAATGCGAGAACAATTATGATGCATATGCTTGACAAATCATAAGTTGAAAACCTCGTGTCCCATGAATACGAGTACCCAAACCTCATGCTACTTCACTTAGAGTCCCAAGCAAGGCTCTTGTCATTGTAAATATATGCATATCATTGAGAACCGCCAATGGGGTACCTCCGTGCCCGATGACATGGAACAAGCCCACATCAAAATGACAGGACAAGCAGACAATGAACACCTCGACATCTCTTTTATTTGCCATTTGTTTAGCTTTTTATTGTGAGATGCGTCGTCGAATGTTCACCATGGGTATGCTGCAAATTTCCACCATGAATTATGCATGGCTTAGATTAGCGGCCCGGCGTTTCCCTAACACATATACAAACTCCATGATCCCCACAAGATTCCCAATTCATTTCACACCGTGGGCATCCATAAACAAAAGATCATGATATCAACTCAAATAAGAAGTGCAATATTGAAAGCTTGCCCATGACTGCATGGCTGGGCTAGTCTCCAACTTACAACTTGCAAGCATAACAACTCAACATAAGAGACCACAATGTCAAATTTTTAAGAACAGGAAAAAGTAAAGTGTGTCTTCCGGTTCGTGAGAGCTTTACTGACCGAATTTCGCATAACACTGGTAAGAGTTTAATTTGAAGAGAAAATAAAAGCAAGTTAAATTTACTTGGAATAGCAAATTGCTAGTAGGTATGTATGGTGGAAACTTTGGAAAACTTTGGCTTTTAGGAGTTGGATGCATGAGTAGAGCTCATACTCAGTACAAGGCGAGGGCTAGCAAAAGACTGGGAGCGACCAACTAAGAGAACAATAATGGCCATAATCATGCAAAGCGACAAAGCGACATTAAAAGAAGCATAAGATGGCATCAAAAGTAAAAAACTAAATGATCATAGAGGCTATTGGCGACTTTGTAAGAGTCTAACATGTGTGAGCATGCGCCAAGTCAACCCAAATAAAGCATCAAGGAGAAAACCAAAATAATGCTTCCATACAATTAAAACAACGCATGATTTTTTCAAAGGCTCATTAAGCAATCTCAGTTATTTGAGACAAGTCATGCTACAGCAAAACCACTAAGCATACTATCAAAAAGACATTAAGCATGACATGAAAAAGCCTAAGCCACAGTCTACACAAGCTCCTTCTTGTACCACTTTTTTGTATAAAGCTTTTTCTCTTTTCCAACACCATTTGAAAATTTTAAAGCCACCTCTTTTGATGAAAACCAATAAAGATCAGAGGAAAAAATACACCTTGATGAAAAGATATGACAAGGTCTGAACGCAAATCAAGGCGAAAACGAAAACCAAAAGCAGTAGCGGAAAAAAGAAGAACACTCGGTGAAATTGTAAGAATGAAAAACGGAGTGTTCTTTGCAAATGAAAATGAGTACATCTCCTCCAAAGGAAATTTGTTGGGGTCCAACCATTTATTACAGCAAACAAAACTAAACTAACTAAGAAAACTAAAACAACTGATGCTCCAAGAAAAACACATAGTGCATGAAGCAATAAAAATATAGTGTTTTGAAAGGTGACCTGATTTTTGCCGATGAAGAAGGGGTGCCTCGGGGGCGTCCCCAAGCTTTGACGCTTGTACTCCTTGGATATTTATTGGGGTGATGCATGGGCATCCCCAAGCTTGAGCTTTTGTCCATTCTTCAACTCATCTCATCATTCTCCAATCCCTACACTTGAAAACTTCCTTCATACAAAACTAAACACAATTCTATTAGCAACATTAGTGCAGGCATAACATATAATCAACCTCTTTTTGCTTCAGGTTTCAACCCAAAACCACCACATATATAGCACATACTACTGTAGCAACTTCCCCAAAAGTTCCGTGATCAAAAGAACTCAAAAGAAAGCGATAAAGTGGCAAACACAAATATTGGCAGAAATCTGTCAAAACAGAACAGCTGACAAAGGTCGAATTTTTGAGAGGTTTTCTTTTGCTCAAATCAAAAAGTGTTCAACTAATGAAAGTTTGGATATAACCTGGGGCATATGCACAAGAAATCTCAGGTCCAAAAGATATACAGATAATTTATACGAATTTTTACGGTGCAGCACCAAAAACAGTTTCAGGACAGCAACATCCCCAAATCTTTACCTCACTCGAATTAGAGGCTTCTCTTGGCACAAAAACGAAATAAACAAGATAAGGAGCGGTCATTACAGTAGTAATGACTTTCAAGACTCAAATAAAAGAAAAAGTACTGAAAATAAAACATTGGGTTATCTCCCAAGAGTGCTTTTCTTTAACGCCTTTGAGCTAGGCGCAGAAAATTGCGAATCAAGTAACATCAAGTAATGAAGCATTAAGATCAACTGCAGAAGTCTTGTCAATAAGGCATTGTATTTCATCCACATAAGTTTTAGAAGACCCTTTGTGATCACGCTTTGGTTCACTCAAATCACAAAAAAGATTTTTGGGACAGATCCAGTCAAAATTATTTTTGAAAGCTTCACATAATCCCAAGAGCTTGCTAGGTATAGGTATTTCGGCTCCTTCATCGTTAGTACCAATAACCTTTATAGGTGAACCAAGTTTATTAAAACGTTTAAGAACTTTTCTAGCTTCAATAACGACATCTTTAAATTCTAAGCGCAAAGCTTCCAAAATAAAAGCTTTCTTTTCAGGATCTTTAATTTCATGAAGCTTAAGGAACATGTATTGCGTAAAAGGATTAAGACTAGCAAACCTAGTTTCCAACATGTGAATTAAATAAGCAGAAGCAACTTCAATACTAAGAGCTAGCTCAACCAAAGATTTTTCCTCAACTTCCTTATGCATACTAATGTGATTAAAGAACTCCTCAATGTTACTTTTTCCAATAATTGAACCACTACCTACTGAGAGGTCCTCCAGAACGTACTTAGGGAACAGCATGATGAACTAAAAGTAAAGAAATAACAACTACCAAGGATTCTAATTTTTTTGGGTTTTTTGATATAAAACGATGCAGGTAAAATAAATAAAGTAAAGCAAAACAATAACAAAGTAAAGGATGTGTGTGCGAAAACTCCCCTCGCAGAAGTCTTCCACTCTTCCTCGGCAACGGTGCCAGAAAATAAGCTGCTGGCGCCATGTTGACGTGGGAAAGTGTAGTTGATGTGGGAGCTTCTTCTTCTTCAATCCCCGGCAACGGCGCCAGAAAAGCTGTTGCTTGTTGCGTGGTGAATGACCAGCCCGTTGGGAACCCCAAGAGGAATGTGTGATGAATATAGCAGCAGATTTTCCCTCAGTTAAGAAACCAAGGTATGTCGATCAGGAGAAGAGCAGACAATAACGACTGAAGGTGACGCTTGCTAGTTTGCGATAGCTTCGGACAATTTATATATGGCGCCTCGTCCAAGCTTTGCTTGCTAGCTGCAACACGGAACCTGCACATAACACAACCAAGTACTTTGTTTCCAACTTGCGATGAGGTTGTCAATCTCACCGGTTTGCTTGAAACAATGGTTCTGAGCGTATCGAGTGGAAAACAGTAGAAGTATGCGGGTAAAGTAAACAGTGCGAGTAAAGTAAACAGGTGATAGCAATATGATGGAAATAGGACCGGGGTCCACAATTCACTAGTGGTGTCTCTCCATAAGATAAATAATACATGCTGGGTAAACAAATTACAGTTGGGCAATTGATAGAATAAAGATAAACGTGATATGTCAAGAAGATCACTACGAGATTTACTCTGGGCATTACAACAAAATACATAGACCGCCATCCAACTGCATCTATGACTAATAATCCACTTGTGGCGAATCAATCCGAGAACTCCACAAGTATTAAGTTGCGAACAACAGATAATTGCATTAAGCAAAGTGTGTAATGTAAACAAAGCATATGCCCTTGAGCATATGAATGTTGTTTTCGCCCTAGTAGCAATAGCACATCTACAACCTTAGAGGTTTCTGTCACTCCCCCAGGTTAAATAGAGGCATGAACCCACTATCGAGCATAAATACCCCCTCTTGGAGTCACTAGCAACTACTCGGCCAAGATAGCTAGTAACAACGGAGAGCATGCAAGATCATAAACAACATAGAGATAACATAAGATATAATTCAGTATAGCAACTCAATCATAACACCAATATTCATCGGATCCCAACAAACCAAACATGTAGAATTACATAACGGTGATCTCAATCATGTAGGGCAGCTCATGAGATCTAAACATGAAGCACATGGTGGAGAAGACAACCATCTAGCTACTGCTATGGACCCATAGTCTAAGGTAGACTACTCACTCATCGCTCCGGAGGCAAGCATAACGATGAAGAAGACCTCAGGTGGCGATTCCCCTCTCCGGCAGGGTGCCGGGAAGAGCTTCTGGACCCTCCCGATCTCGGGTCGACGACGGCGGCGGATCGCGATGTGTTTCTGGAAAATTGATCGGGTACTTAGGTTTTTCCCGTCGGGGGGTCTTTATAGGCGAAGGGGTGATGTCAGGAGTGGCCCCAGGCCTCCTCACACCATGGCGGCGCGGCCAGGGCCTGGGCCGCGCCAGCCTGGTGTGAGGGCGGCCTGTGGCCCCTCTCCTACTTGTCTTTGGATCCCTGGAAGCTCCCGGACAAAATAAGACTTCAGGAACTTGTTTTGTCCAATTCCGAGAATATTTCCTGTGTATCACTTCTGAAACACAAAAACAGTAGAAAACAGGGAACTGGCACTGTGGCAACTTGTTAGTAGGTTAGTTCCAGAAAATGCATAAAAGTGCCACTAAGTGTAACGAAACATTAGGCAAATGGTGTAAAAATAAGCATGGAGCATCAAAAATTATAGATACGTTGGAGATATATCACCGGCCAGAGGGAAGAAAGCCCGTCGCACACCATCGTAGCTCCAGAGGAACAGCTGCTTATTGAAGAAGCCTCCATCGGCCTTGCAACCCTCGCCGCACCACCACCTCGGTGGAATGGCAGGGTACATCGCCGGTGGCCGCGCGACGCTGCAGCAGAGCGCCAGAGCGGAGAAGCTCCAGAGAGGGAGAAGAAGGGCCTTATTTAAGGCAAAGCCCAGCACCCAACTTCTCCTACACCACCTCTCCTGCCACCGGAGAAGAGCATCGAGGAAGGGGAGCGCCAGGTTGCTGCAGATCTGACCCGCCGGACCTGGAGACCTCCACCGGGCATTACGCCAAAGCACGGCCGCTGGCCGGCAACAACTACTCTCACAGCTAAATCCTAGACTACGGCGGCCGGAACCTCTCCTTTGCGTTCTCCAGATGGCATCGCCACCGGATAAAGCGCCGGATTGGCCTGGGAGCGGACGGCGGACTCTCAATGGGACAGAGACGGAGGAGACGAGGAGGGGAAAAGAAAGCTCAATCAAAAGAGTTTGGGCACGTCCCTTGTTGCAACTACGTTATAACTGAGGCTTAGATGATGTCATCTGACTGAGATTTAGTTAAAGTCAACTGAAATCTAGATATTCCCTTCTCCATATAGCTTCATTATATATATATGCAAGTCCTGGGTTTTGTTTTTTTAGTTACACGGTCCTGAATTTCGTCTGCGAGAAAGATTTATTTTCTTCAGGGTCAAGAATGGTTCACAAACCGGGCAAGATAATTGGAAAGTGCTTTTGACTTCTAGGCACTAGTGATCTCGTTGCCTCAAACAATAAAATTCATATTTACAGTTTTTAAAAAATGAAAAAAATCTAGACAAATTCAATAATGTAACCTACAAGCAAGAAAATTTTCAATGTGAAATTCTTTATATTTTGTGCTACACAAATATGAGATCCGATAAGATTTGAAGATTTGAAAATATGCATATTTAGATCCACACAGTTCTCATTTTTGTATAGCAAAAAATACAAAATATTTGAAATTAATAGTTTGCATGTTTGTGGGATAAATCATTAATCATTTTCATATATTTTTAAACACATAAATATGGTTTTTGAACCTTTTCTAAAACACTAATGCCGAGGAGCCAAAAATATCCACCGAAGAGAATCTGTTATGAAAAATTGAGCCCAACAGCTCAAACAAAACGTATAGAACACCGGGCCAGGTACTGTTCAAAAGACTGGTAATCACGGGCCTTTCCCAGACGGCCTATCACTCGCTATAGATTTGGACCGGATAACTTGGCCGAAGAGAATGGGCACAGTTGGGAATATCAGTATGAATCTAAAAATCGGCAGAGTTGCGGGTATTTTTCATCTGCTTTCTAATTCACTCGAACTAATAATCTCTCGAACAAATCGAAAGACAACTTATCTGAAAGACTGAAACCATTGTTCGCACGCACGAATCATCACGTATAAATTACACCCCAAGTGAAGCAAGAGAAGAAGAAAACTGCGGTCGATTCTTCACGTGAAACTAAGCTTAGCGATGAGCAATGTGAGTCGTGGCTGGCATTACTGAAGATACTGTTGAAATATTGGGCCATTTCAGCTTGGCCCATACCAGATTTTAGAAATTCCTATAAATCTCAAAGACCATGTGTGTGAGCCCATGTGACATGCAGTCCAAATTGTTGGCTGCACAAAGGCAAGAGGTGGGAGCTAAGTTTAGTCCCACATGGAAAGTTAGGAGACATGTAGACCAACATATAAGGTGGAGTGTTGCACCACTTGGTAAGTGAGTGAGAAGAGAAGTGCCACACGCGCGCTCCTCCTCCTCGCTCGTCTCGACTCGACACGTCACGACGCGCGCGCGCGCCGCGGTTTGCGGAATTGAGCCTCGGAGTCGAGCTTACCTTTTTGCTGCACAGGAAAACCGAGCGTTTGACCGAGTCCTTGACGGACGCGTCACAGCTAGCCGGATCGTGGGCTGCTGTAACCGACGTGGGCGTGGCCCACGTTGCCTAGGGTTTTTCCGCTGTGCGCCCGCGCCTATATAAACTCTTGCCCGGCTACCGCCGCACACATCCTGAAACCGATCTAGGGTTTTGCCACCTCTCGCTGCTTGCGCCACCTTCGTAGTCTACTCCATCCCGAGCGCCGGCGTGCACCGGCGAACGGGAGTGCAGGTCTCCGGAACCACTCGCCTTTGCGATCCTGTATGGGAGAGGGCAAATTAGGTTTTTGGGAAGCGCTCTGCGCGACTGCTCGAGTTCTTCATCACGGGTCGTCTTCCTTCCAAGTCGGGCGGTGCAGCCTATCGCCGGCTTCATCATCGTCTGCTTCGACCGGTCTTCTCCAACGTTGTCATCAACAACGTTACTGCTACGACTACATCATGTTCTGCGAGTACATATTTAGCTGCTACTTGTTTCCGTTCATCTTGCTGTTTAGCATATCTAATATGTTCGAGTTACATGTGGTAGTAGCTGGTATTGTCATGTTTAATATTCTGGAATTAATAATGGAAATTGTGCCTAATTCTCTAACAATCCAAAAACCTAATTGTAGGCAATTTCCTGAATTATCAATGGCTGGTTTTACCGATGCACTGAGGCCAGATAAATTTACCGGTGTGCACTTTAAGAGGTGGCAGTACAAAGCTGAGCTTTGGCTGACCACGATGAAAGTGTTCCAGATTAGTAAAGGCAAACCTGAAGGAACTATGTCTGACGATGATCAGAAAAAGTTCGAGGAAGCCAATACTGTCTTTGTGGGATGCATTCTGAGCATTCTTGTTGACCGTCTGTGTGATGTGTTTATGCACATAAAAGACGGGAAGGAGCTCTGGGACGCACTGGATGCCAAGTTTGGTGCTGCAGATGCTGGCAGTGAACTGTACATCATGGAGAGCTTTCATCATTTTAAGATGACCAAGGACCTTCATGTGGTTCAACAAGCTCATGAGATACAGTGCATTGCCAAAGAGCTCGAACTCCTTAAGCGTTCCTTACCCGACAAGTTTGTGGCGGGTTGCATTATTGCTAAGTTGCCCCCTTCATGGAGGAACTTCGCCATAGCTCTCAAACACAAGAGACAGGAGATATCAGTTGAAAATCTGATAGCGTCCCTTGATGTTGAGGAGAAGGCTCGTGCTAAGGACACTACTGAGAAAGTGAAAGGACACGGATGTCGCCTAGAGGGGGGGTGAATAGGCGATTAAAACTTTTACGAAAGGCTTGAACAAATGCGGAAATAAACTAGCGTTTAATTTGTCAAGCTTACAAAACCTAAATAGACTAGGCTCACCTATGTGCACCAACAACTTATGCTAAGCAAGACAAGAGCAAGGTGATAGCAAGATATATAACTTCAAGCACGATGGCTATCACAAATGTAAAGTGCATAAGTAGTGGAGCTCGGATAAGAGTTACCGAGGCACGAAGGAGACGAAGATGTATCCCGAAGTTCACTTCCAAAGGAAGCTAGTCTCCGTTGGAGAGGTGTGGCGGCTTAATGCACTCCGAACGCCACAAAGGCCTCACCTTGAGATGTGGTAGCACAATGCTCACCAAATGCCACAAAGGCTCACCTCAAGATGCGGAGGCACGCTACACACCAAACGCCACAAAGGCTCGCCTTATTCTCCTCGCGCTCTCGCACAAAGCAAGATGCCACGATCCACTATGGGACACTTGAAGGCGGTCACCGAACCCGTACAAGCTTGGGGCAATCTCCACAACTTAATTGGAGGCTCCCAAGAATCGCCACAAAGGCACCACAAAGGTTGGGGAATCTCCACAACTTAATTGGAGGCCCCAAGTATATGCCACAAAGGCCACTAAGCCGTCTAGGGTTCCAAGAACCCAAGAGAATAAGCTCACAACTTCCACTTACCCGAATCTCCGAGGAGAACTCAAACCGATGCACCAAATGCAATGGCAAGAGCACACAAAGTGCTCAAATCCTTCTCTCCCAAATTCTACCAAAGAAACTAATGCTATGGAGAGATATGAGAGGAAGAACAAAGGAAATCAACAAATAACTCCAAGATCTAGATCCAATAGGTTCCCCTCACTTAGAGGAGATTTTGATTGGTGGAAAGATAGATCTAGATCTCCTCTCTCTTTTCCCTCAAGAAGATGCAAGAATCATTGGAGGGATTGAGAGATAGAGCAAAGCTTCAAGGTCAACAATGGAGGAGAGAGAGAATAGGAAGCCGACCAGCCCAAGGAAGAAGAAGGGGGCCTTTTATAGGTCCCCCACGAAAACTAGCCGTTGCTGGGCACTTACCCCGGAGTCTCCGGCCTTGGGGGCCGGAGTCTCCGGTGCCCCGGGGTCATTCGGGGGCCTTAGGACGGACGAATCAGGTGCCAGGCCGGAGTTGGGCCGGAGTTGGGCCGAAGACTTTGCGTCTCGGGCCGGAGACTCCGGCCACCCAAAAACTGGCAGGAACACCAACACGAAAACGACAATAACTTGAGCATCCGGACTCCGTTTTTGATGATCTTGAGCTCGTTGGAATCACAACAACGAGCTCTATAAGTATATGCATAGAAACATCATAGTCCAATAAGGGAGGATAAAACCAAATGATGAAAGTTTTAACCTATCTATAAGTGATGAACCGGCAAAACCATCAACATCAAAAACTCAATAAGAATTTCATCCAAAATCCGTTTTTGATGAGTTAGAGCTTGTCATGGAATTAACCACAAGCTCTAAAACCTCACATGGATAAAAGCCAAATAAGAACCAAGAAAGATGATGGCAAATATGCAAAGGTTTGAGCTCTCTTCGAACGATGCGGTTAAGTTACTCACTCGAGAGCCCCTCTTGATAGTACGGCTACCAATCCTATAACCCGGTCTCCAAACTAACACACGAGACCGGTAGAAGATAAAACCTATCAAGAACAAACCTTTGCCTTGTATTTCACTTGAGCTTGATGAAGACGATCTTTTCCACCTCAAGATGGAATTCCTTTCTTGATTGCGCTAGCTTGATGAAGTCTTGTGGATTGCTCCCCCATAAATCAATATGGAAAAGACTCTCTTAGGAATATCTTCACAAAGCCATTACCACCAAATAGAATACATGCATGAAGCATATAATCTCCTTGAGATGGCACATCTTGAACTTGACTTCTCATCCATGAAGACGATCACCACTTAATAATATCCTAGCCCGAGATCACAAGATCCCACTCGATACATTATGTATGCTTTGAGAGTTGATCAACTTGAATCCCATCTTTGCACTTTGACTTGATCAACCTTGTATCCTTCCTTCTTCCATCATGATGATGATGTCTTGAAGGTAAACACAAATGTCCACTCAATTATATTCTTCAAGACATAGTTGCAATAAGCTCAATTCTCATATGACCATTCTTCCGATATTTCCTTGAATAACACATTGGTCATCACTTAAAGTTCTTTATTTGATCCTTCTTACAACCTTGAAGCCAACATATGGTTCAAGCATTGTCTATGGACATGTCCTACAAATATAACTCAATACAAACATTAGTCCATAGAGATTGTCATAAATTACCAAAACCACACATGGGGGCTCCATGCTCTTTCAATCTCCCCCATTTTGGTAATTGATGACAATCTCTTTGAGAGGGTTTATATAATGAATTTAAGGAACCAAAATGGTTGCACTAACATCAAATACTACAAAAGTATGTGGTGTTAGTAAAACCACCATATATAGAGCAAACTCCCCCACAATCTATGCACGTGTGAATGATCTTGATTTCATTGCATATATTGCCAACCAAGGTTGTTGGTGGAGTTTCCTCTATATACTCAACCATGCAAAGCATGAAAGGCAAATGCTTAAGAACAAAACCAAAGCATAAAACCCAATTCCCTATAAACCCCCGAAACTTCTCCCCCATTGGCACCAATTGCCGAAATGGGCGGAAAAACTTAGAAGGCCAATATAGTGAGAGTTCCTCCATAATGTGTGCATAAACCAAAAGTATAATTGAAAATATATGCACATATCCAAATATGAAAACTCGGAGGAAATCAACCTATATTGAGGATCAAAGATTGCAAATAAAATAAGATCACATGGTGGATAAACTTCAACAAATGAAGTGAGCAATCAATCGATCCAAAGAACAAATTGAATAAAGATATTATGATAAGACCAAAAGGGTGCTCTAAATAATATGAGGAAGCTCCCCAAGGTTTGTGCACAAAATATTCTATTTGAATTAAAGTATGAGGTGCATAAACATGGAATCATCACTCCCTCAATATTATTCAAAACAAAATGATACCAAGTGAAGTCAATTACTATGATAACCGCAAAATGGTGCTTTAAATGAAATGAGGAAGCTCCCCAAGGTACGTGCAAAAAATGGAATGTTTGTATTTGAATATAATTTGCACAACATGGAATCCTCACTCCCTCAATAACATTTAAAACGCAACCATTTGCAAGAGATCATAGAGAAGAAATTAAGCTTAACACTTGCATCAAACAAATGGTTGAGCAACAAGCAAGGGACAACATATTAAAAGGCTCAACCAAAGGAATGTGTGATATGAATGACAAAGCATATTATAAGACTAATACAAGGATAAGCATAGAGCATCCACATAGTCTTCAATGAATGAAATTGCTTAGCATTCCATCCCAACACATAAGGTTCAAATAAGATATCAAATAAGGAGATATCATCTCTCATGTGTATAAGTTTCTAAGTAGACAACATCACAAAGATAATTATCACAAAAAAACATGTACACACAAAATAGATACTAAGAATAGAACATGATATCCAAAATGAAGTCATGCAATATACCAATGAGATTTTTTGCTTTTAAAGCACGGCCAAAGGCTCAAATTTTCTTATTGTATATTGATGAACTTCAACCACAAATAAGTCAAAGACATCACAAATATCAACAAGGGAAAGAAGATAGTTGGGATGCTTTGAGAAAAGCAACAAGTATCACAAAGATGAATACCAAAAGAAAGTAATAAATTTACACTTTCAACCATATTGCACATGTGAGAACTTGAGGAATTGATATGCAATAAAATTGCTAAATTGACATATATGGGATAGGAGAATCATGAGCATGATTTTATATGTTCCCAATAATATGCACTCATCTCAAATTACTCACAATTGCAATAAAGAGGTTTCATTAAGACCTTTGCAAGAAGCACAACATTTGCAAATAATGATTTTCCATGCCATGAAACAACCTACACAAGGTTGGATACTAGAAAAATATGCATGATAAGATACTTGTTACCGAGATATTAAAGGTAGGATGTAGTAGATATGAGTTCTTCAATAATCCTAGCTTGCCTCAAATTATCATTTAGTCACCACTTCATCCTTATTATTGAGACAAGCACCAATATATCTTCATGTACCTAAAACAAAGTTCAAGTACAAGATGGTCCCCAAACTCATTGGGTCCAAAGTAGTTAGGAACTACAACATATAGGACAAACTCCACATAAATATGTGCATATATAAATGAAATTGAATTTCATGCACATCTTAGCTGATTTAGGATTTGATGGAGCTTCTCATATATATTAGATCAAAGAAAGCAAAAGCATGCCATACAATATACATTTAGTAAATATGCATGCACAAGACTTTCAAGAGCCAAAGGAGATACAATTTGGACAAAACACCAAGAAGGACAAGCGAGCACACGAAATTGTGAAGCTACAAAAGGTTGTCCAAATTATATCAAAGAATCAAATCAACACAAGATTGACTCCAAAGTTCAACTAGTGAACTAAGCAAAAGCCAATGAGCATAAAGGATAACTAAAACACACATGCTCAAAGATATATCTCATTTTAAGAGTGAAAAACAAATTACAAGGAATGAGATAAGCAACTCCCAAAGAGAGCAAGGTTCCAACAACAAACCAAACTCTCCACACTTTTTATGATGGCACACTAAGTACCAAAAAGAAAAGATTTGACTTCCAACAATAATCAAAATCAATTGAAATAAGCACAAGAGTGTGTTATAACAAATATAGGAGAGCTCCCCCAAGATTAGTGCATTATTTATGATTTTGCATTTGAATACAAAATGCACACAAATGGGATCATCACATCTACCTACATAGAAATAACACAAAATAAGTTCAACAAAATCAAATGGAATCACAAGAGTCAAGAAAGACAATGGGAGTTAAAGCAAATACATTTCTTGGCGAGAGATAAGGCAATTAAAAGCAATAGCCAAAGTGAAGATGATCAATATAAAAAATACCACATGATAGATTACCAATTTTCCAAGGAGAAGAGGTATATGGAGTTATTTCCGGTGGTAGTTTACACATAAATCCAAGATCATCTTCACAACAAATGAGCATATGAAAAGGATAATAATTAAGCACCATGCCAAACAAAGATATTCTTGATAGACTCAAATAGTTAAACAATCACGCAAAGCAATGATTAGGATAGCTTGAAGCAAATGGTTTTCCAACTTTGATGTAGTATTCCACATTTTAGGAAAACCCTATCAAGAAAGTATCTCGCAAACAAGATCCAAAACAAGAGCAATAAACAATTTGGCAAATTGGAACTTGTTCGAGAAAACATGCCACATAGAAGCAAGATAATTTACAATATCAACACTATGTGACACAACCTCAAATATACACATTTCATGGATTTGTAATATGCACAAAGCACAATACTCCCCCATAATGTGATAAAACCAATTTTCAAATAAGTTGTTAAAGTCAATTTCCATAGGGCTCGGAAATTCCGAGGGGGACCGGAGTCTCCGGGGTTGAACCACCGGAGTCTCCGGAGTAGAACCACCGGAGTCTCCGGGGTAGAACCAACGGAGTCTCCAAACCTAGAAAATTAAACTTTATCAACAAGAGGCAAATAGAATCCAACAAGATGATTAATGGACATTATAGAATTTGAATTTCTCATGAAAATGACATACCACATAGAGACTAGATAATCTTTAAATATCAACACTAAATGGTATTCCTCATGTACACACATTTTTAGGATTGTGAAGTGCCAAAGCATATCACTCCCCCAAAATGGGATGGTCCATTAATCACTCCCAAGAGCCAAGAAGATAGATCAAGATGCAATAGGCTCAACAGTAACAACCGTACATGGTGTGCAACCAACATGCACATAATTGATTACTCAAAATAAAGCAAGTAGGGAGCACACCATATACAAACACATGCAAGATACAAAACCAAACACATGCAAAGGGATGAGTAACTTTCAATGTAGATAAATTGAATACATGTTACCGCAAGGAGGAACAATGGATATATGATAGAAATAAGATAATCCAATTGACTTGACTTGAGACAATATAATTAATGAAGATCCCTTAATTCTTCATGATATAGCCAAGTCTCCAATGCCCTCCATTAAACACCTATTGATCAAGTTTTGGCTTGTTGGTCCCCAACCAAGTTGGGTCCTAAGAGGTTAGTCACAATAGGTTTGGCAACCCAAATGGTTCTTTTCTTGACACCACTTTGAGTACCAACAAATTTTGCAAACACATTTCCAACCTTATCCTTACAAAGTGAATAAGCATCATCGATTATGATAGGGTTGGATGAGTTACCAATAGAGCATGTAAAAGAAAGGTGACCCTTCTCACGGCATATGTAGCAAGATCTTATCTTTCCTTTCTTCTCATTTGATTTCTCCACAATGGGAGCATTGGGTTGATTCTTCTTAGGAGGTAGCTTTTCTTCATCTTGAGGAAGAACTTGAGTTTGAGCTTGAGGCCGCTTCCCTTTTTGCTTCTCACTTAGATGCTTCTTCTTCAATGGGCAAGACCTAACATGATGCCCTTCAATTTTGCACTTGAAGCAAACAATCTTGGCCGGATCCTTGACTTGCTCTTGGCCCTTCTTCTTGTTGAAGATTTTGGACTTCTTCTTGTTGTTGGAGATAAATCCAAGTCCACTCTTGTCATTGGGGGATTTTTGCGCACTCAACATCTTGTCAAGTTTGGACTTCCCTTCATGACTTTTTACCAAGTCTTTCTTCAACAAAGTGACTTGGGCCTCGAGCTCTTTAATTTCCTCTACATGGTTAGTTACAACACAAGTACTAGAGGAAGTAGAAGCTATATTGTTAGAGCAACAAGGCAAGGAGAGTAATTCATCACAAGATGTAGCAATAGTATGAGTGGATGAATTACAAGGACTAGCACATGGCAATATAACATTTTGGGAAGTAGTGGTAGTGACCACATGAGGTTCACAAGATGTTACCTTTGTAGACATATCCTCATAAGCTAACTTTAGGCGAGCATGGGACACTAGAAGATCCTCATTAGAGCTAGATAGCTTTTCATGACTTTCTTCCAATATCCCATACTTGCTAGTTAGCAACTCAAGTTGAGCCCTTAGCTCAACATTCTCCATCAAGATAGATGCCTCACAAGAAGTAGGGTTAGTAGCACAAGCATCATGATTAACCGAAAGAGGAGAAGGCAACTTGGAACACTCTTTTAAATAAGAAGCTTTTAGTTGCTCATGTGACTCGGTGAGTTTGGTGAGCACACTCTCAATGTCCCTAGAGCCATTTTTGAGGTGCTCAACATCCTCAAGAAGTTTAGCATTAACAAAAACAAGCATATCATTTTTTAATTTTAAATCATTTGCCACCTCAAGAGCTCTATCATGGGTTTCCTTTACTCTAGACAATTCTAGAGCAAAATTCTCCTCAAGAGCTTCGTTGGTGCTTTGTTCTTTTAAAAGAGTCATTTTAAAATCATTGGCAAGACTATGAAGATTCTCAATAGTTTCTTCTTGCTCTTCGTCATGAGATTGAAGCTCAACAATAATTTTCTGGCTCTCAATAGCAGCAACCAAAATATGAACGAAGTTAGAGCAAGCAATTTTGTTCTTACCAATAGCATGAAAGACTATTTCTCCCTTCTTTTTTAAAGAGGCAACATAATCATCCTCTTCTTCATGATCACTAGATATAGTGGGTTCCAAAGAAGGAGTTACCTTTGAATCCCTAGCCATAAGACATATGTGGGAACCGAGAGATGATGATGAGGATGAATTACTTGAAGCTCCAATCAAAACTTTATCTTGGCCAATAGAATCTCCGGTTTCCTCTACATTGTTAGCCACACAAAGACTAGAGGAAATAGAGGCATTTTTTATCATGGCCACTAGACAGAGCAAGCATATCATCATGAGATTTATTTAAGCAACTTACACATGATATGCAAGGACTAACACAAGAATGTAAAGCATTTATGGTGCTAGAAGTGTTAAAGTCCAAAGATGAAGCATTGCAATGAGATCGAGATGAATGATTATCAAAAGTAAGCTCACTATCAACATTGCAATTTCCATCACCACTCACCATGTCATTACCTTGTGTCTTGCCACACATCGGTGAAGTGGAAGAAAGTTCATCACGGCCGGAAGTGGAAGGAATACACTCATCCTCAATAAACTTGGACACATCATATTTTTCTTGAAGCTTTGTCCATAACTCATGAGCATTTTGAAAAGGCATAATGGACGTCACAACTACAATGCTCACAACATTGGATAAGACATTAATAGCTTGAGCATTGAGATAAGAGTTCTTCTCATCCTCTAAAGATAGATTTGTGGGATCCTTAGGAGGAGAAAAACCCATATCTACAATTCACTCTATATTTGGGTCCATGACCCGAAAATGATTAAGCATGCGAATTCTCCAAGTATCATAATTTGTGCCATCGAATATAAAAGTATCATTGTGCACTAATCCCCTAGCCGACATCTTTGCTCTCAAGGTGGTGAAGCCTAAAATGAGAGACCTAGCTCTGATACCAATTGAAAGGACACGGATGTTGCCTAGAGGGGGGGGTGAATAGGCGATTAAAACTTTTACGAAAGGCTTGAACAAATGCGGAAATAAACTAGCGTTTAATTTGTCAAGCTTACAAAACCTAAATAGACTAGGCTCACCTATGTGCACCAACAACTTATGCTAAGCAAGACAAGAGCAAGGTGATAGCAAGATATATAACTTCAAGCACGATGGCTATCACAAATGTAAAGTGCATAAGTAGTGGAGCTCGGATAAGAGTTACCGAGGCACGAAGGAGACGAAGATGTATCCCGAAGTTCACTTCCAAAGGAAGCTAGTCTCCGTTGGAGAGGTGTGGCGGCTTAATGCACTCCGAACGCCACAAAGGCCTCACCTTGAGATGTGGTAGCACAATGCTCACCAAATGCCACAAAGGCTCACCTCAAGATGCGGAGGCACGCTACACACCAAACGCCACAAAGGCTCGCCTTATTCTCCTCGCGCTCTCGCACAAAGCAAGATGCCACGATCCACTATGGGACACTTGAAGGCGGTCACCGAACCCGTACAAGCTTGGGGCAATCTCCACAACTTAATTGGAGGCTCCCAAGAATCGCCACAAAGGCACCACAAAGGTTGGGGAATCTCCACAACTTAATTGGAGGCCCCAAGTATATGCCACAAAGGCCACTAAGCCGTCTAGGGTTCCAAGAACCCAAGAGAATAAGCTCACAACTTCCACTTACCCGAATCTCCGAGGAGAACTCAAACCGATGCACCAAATGCAATGGCAAGAGCACACAAAGTGCTCAAATCCTTCTCTCCCAAATTCTACCAAAGCAACTAATGCTATGGAGAGATATGAGAGGAAGAACAAAGGAAATCAACAAATAACTCCAAGATCTAGATCCAATAGGTTCCCCTCACTTAGAGGAGATTTTGATTGGTGGAAAGATAGATCTAGATCTCCTCTCTCTTTTCCCTCAAGAAGATGCAAGAATCATTGGAGGGATTGAGAGATAGAGCAAAGCTTCAAGGTCAACAATGGAGGAGAGAGAGAATAGGAAGCCGACCAGCCCAAGGAAGAAGAAGGGGGCCTTTTATAGGTCCCCCACGAAAACTAGCCATTGCTGGCACTTACCCCGGAGTCTCCGGCCTTGGGGGCCGGAGTCTCCGGTGCCCCGGGGTCATTCGGGGGCCTTAGGACGGACGAATCAGGTGCCAGGCCGCAGTTGGGCTAGAGTTGGGCCGGAGACTTTGCGTCTCGGGCCGGAGACTCCGGCCACCCAAAAACTGGCAGGAACACCAACACGAAAACGACAATAACTTGAGCATCCGGACTCTGTTTTTGATGATCTTGAGCTCGTTGGAATCACAACAACGAGCTCTATAAGTATATGCATAGAAACATCATAGTCCAATAAGGGAGGATAAAACCAAATGATGAAAGTTTTAACCTATCTATAAGTGATGAACCGGCAAAACCATCAACATCAAAAACTCAATAAGAATTTCATCCAAAATCCGTTTTTGATGAGTTAGAGCTTGTCATGGAATTAACCACAAGCTCTAAAACCTCACATGGATAAAAGCCAAATAAGAACCAAGAAAGATGATGGCAAATATGCAAAGGTTTGAGCTCTCTTCGAACGATGCGGTTAAGTTACTCACTCGAGAGCCCCTCTTGATAGTACGGCTACCAATCCTATAACCCGGTCTCCAAACTAACACACGAGACCGGTAGAAGAGAAAACCTATCAAGAACAAACCTTTGCCTTGTATTTCACTTGAGCTTGATGAAGACGATCTTTTCCACCTCAAGATGGAATTCCTTTCTTGATTGCGCTAGCTTGATGAAGTCTTGTGGATTGCTCCCCCATAAATCAATATGGAAAAGACTCTCTTAGGAATATCTTCACAAAGCCATTACCACCAAATAGAATACATGCATCAAGCATATAATCTCCTTGAGATGGCACATCTTGAACTTGACTTCTCATCCATGAAGACGATCACCACTTAATAATATCCTAGCCCGAGATCACAAGATCCCACTTGATACATTATGTATGCTTTGAGAGTTGATCAACTTGAATCCCATCTTTGCACTTTGACTTGATCAACCTTGTATCCTTCCTTCTTCCATCATGATGATGATGTCTTGAAGGTAAACACAAATGTCCACTCAATTATATTCTTCAAGACATAGTTGCAATTAGCTCAATTCTCATATGACCATTCTTCCGATATTTCCTTGAATAACACATTGGTCATCACTTAAAGTTCTTTATTTGATCCTTCTTACAACCTTGAAGCCAACATATGGTTCAAGCATTGTCTATGGACATGTCCTACAAATATAACTCAATACAAACATTAGTCCATAGAGGTTGTTTTAGAGTCAAATAAGGTAGTCGTTTCTAAGCATGGACAATTTATTGGAAAAGGCTATGAGTGCGGAGGCTTGTTCCGCTTTTCACTTTCAGATTTTTGTAATAAATCCATGAACCATATTTGTGGCGGTGTTAATGATGATACCAGTGTTTGGCATTCTCGTTTATGTCACATTAATTTTGGTTTGATGTCTCGGTTATCTAGCATGAGTTTAATTCCAAAATTCACTATTGCCAAAGGTTCTAAGTGCCATAGTTGTGTGCAATCGAAGCAACCTTGTAAGCCTCATACGGTGGCCGAGGAGAGAAACTTGGCACCTCTAGAACTCATACATTCTGATCTATGCGAGATGAATGGTGTGTTGACAAAAGGTGAAAAGAGAGATTTCATGACATTGATTGATGATACGACTAGATTTTGCTATGTTTACTTGTTGCGAACTAAAGATGAAGCTTTAGACTACTTTAAAATTTATAAGGCCGAAGTTGAAAATCAACTAGAGAGAAAGATCAAGCGTCTTAGGCCGGATCGTGGTGGAGAGTATTTTCCTAAAATCTTTGACGAATTCTGTGAGGAACACGGTATTATTCATGAGAGGACGCCTCCCTACTCGCCCCAATCTAATGGGGTGGCCGAGAGGAAAAACCGCACGCTGTCTGACTTGGTGAATTCCATGCTCGACACTGCTGGTTTATCGAAGGCATGGTGGGGGGAGGCTTTGTTGACTGCATGTCATGTCCTGAATAGAGTTCCTAACAAGAATAAAGAGAAAACCCCTTATGAGGAGTGGGTTGGGAGAAAGCCATCACTTTCGTATTTGCGCACTTGGGGATGCTTGGCGAAGGTCAACATTCCCATCCCAAAGAAACGCAAACTTGGACCAAAGACTGTGGATTGTATCTTTCTAGGTTATGCTCAGCGAAGCATTAGTTATAGATTTTTAGTAGTCAAATCCGAGGTACCTGATATGCATGTTGACACTATAATGGAATCTCATGATGCAATATTTTTTGAGAATATGTTTCCTATGAAAGATATGCATAGCACTGCTAGATTTTCTTCTGAGATAATTCCTGAATCTAGTGCATCTGATGATTATTTTGAGCAACCACATGAGAACGTTTTTGAGAACGTTCATGAGAAGGATGACAATGAAGCTCCTACAAGGAGCAAGAGACGGAGGACTGCAAAGTCCTTCGGTGATGATTTCATTGTGTACCTTATGGATGATACTCCCAAGTCCATTGCTGAGGCATATGCATCACCAGATGCAGATGATTGGAAAGAAGATATCCAAAATGAGATGGACTCGATTCTTTCTAATGGAACATGGGAATTATCAAAGCGCCCCCATGGCTGTAAGCCTGTGGGCTGCAAGTGGGTGTTCAAGAAGAAGCTAAGGCCTGATGGTACTATTGAGAAGTACAAGGCGAGACTTGTAGCGAAATGCTACACACAGAGAGAAGGCGAAGATTACTTTGACACCTATTCACCTGTCGCAAGACTAACCACCATTCGAGTACTACTTTTCATGGCTGCCTCTTATGGTCTTATCGTTCATCAAATAGACGT
Source organism: Dactylis glomerata (assembly GCA_007115705.1). NCBI lineage: Eukaryota > Viridiplantae > Streptophyta > Magnoliopsida > Poales > Poaceae > Dactylis > Dactylis glomerata. Next base: position 10,308,140 of record QXEO01000553.1, read on the forward strand.
AAAGACAGCTTTCCTCAATGGAGAGTTGGAAGAGAAAATCTATATGGATCAGTCTGATGGATTTGTGGTAAAAGGTGAAGAGACAAAGGTGTGCAAGTTGCTAAAATCTTTATATGGCCTAAAACAAGCACGTAAGCAATGGCATGAGAAGTTTGACAGAACTTTAACTTCTGTTGGCTTTGTCATTAATGAGGCTGACAAGTGCGTATACTATCGCCATGGTGGGGGCGAAGGTGTTATATTGTGTTTGTACATTGATAATATTCTCATCTTTGGTACAAACATAAAAGTGATACTTGAGGTCAAGTCTTTCTTATCAAAGTGTTTTGATATGAAAGATCTGGGAGAAGCTGATGTGATCCCGAACATCAAGCTGAATAAGAACGAGAGTGGGATTACTTTATCGCAATCTCACTATGTTGAGAAGATCTTGAGTCGGTTTGGCTTTATTGATAGCAAGTCTTCTCCAACACCTTATGATCCCAGTGTGATATTACGTAAGAACAAGAACGAACCAATAGATCAATTGAGATATTCTCAGATCGTTGGTTCACTCATGTACTTAGCGAGCGCGACAAGACCTGACATCTCTTTTACTGTGAGCAAGTTGAGTAGGTTCATGTCAAACCCGGGTATTGATCATTGGCATGCACTTGAAAGGGTCATGCGCTATCTATGTGGTAGAATGAGTTACGGGATTCACTATTTAGGGCACCCTGCTGTGCTTGAAGGATATAGTGACGCAAATTGGATCTCTGATATAGATGATATCAAAGCCACTAGTGGGTATGTGTTTACCTTTGGAGGTGGCGCCGTATCATGGAGATCATGTAGGCAAACCATATTGACGAGGTCAACTATGGAAGCAGAACTTACTGCTTTAGACACAACCACTGTAGAGTCAGAATGGCTGCGTGAGCTCTTGATGGACTTGCCGGTGGTTGAAAAACCTGTGCCGGCCATCCTCTTGAATTGTGACAATCAAACAGTTATTGTCAAAGTGAACAATTCTAAGGATAACGCGAAGTCATCAAGACGCGTTAAAAGACGTTTGAAATCTGTCAGGAAATTGCGAAACTCCGGAGTAATAACTGTTACGTATATTCAAACAGACAAAAACCTGGCAGATCCCTTTACCAAGGGACTATCATGTAATGTGATAGACAGTGCATCGAGGGAGATGGGTTTGAGACCCATAGATGTTATGCCATAGTGGTAACCCAACCTTTATGATCGGAGATCCCGTGAATTAGGACCTGGGAAAACAAGCTAGTGGTTTAATTGAGGAGAGTATTCTGTAACCCTTTTTATGTGAAGATGCATTACTCTCAAAATCTGTAAGGCAGGTTGGCAACATGCCTTAATGTGTTTCTGTTGGCTATGATTAGCAAAGATGCTGTCCTACAGAGCATTCTTGAAAGAACACACCTATATGAGTCCGACTGTTAAACGTCGCAGTCTATGAGATTTGGGCGATCTCTAGTAAACTCATGAAGAGACTATGGAGTACGACGCATATGCTCCAACCCGCGGGGTAGGCTACTGGCAGCCATGTACTGGTTATGACGTTGAGTGAAATCTTGACGCACAAAACTTGCAATTCAAGGCGTAGTCCATTGTTCAAGTTGCTGATAGACATAGCTTAAGGTTCTAGGCGGAAGTTCAACTTAACAGTCTCTGCTGAAACACTGGTATATAAACAAGTAGTGAGGTTTGACAAATCTATAAATGGGCATTTGAGATCTGGTGGGGGATTGTTGAAATATTGGGCCATTTCAGCTTGGCCCATACTAGATTTTAGAAATTCCTAGAAATCTCAAAGCTCATGTGTGTAAGCCCATGTGACATGCAGCCCAAGTTGTTGGCTGCACAAAGGCAAGAGGTGGGAGCTAAGTTTAGTCCCACATGGAAAGTTAGGAGAGATGTAGACTAACATATAAGGTGGAGTGTTGCACCACTTGGTAAGTGAGTGAGAAGAGAAGTGCCACACGCGCGCTCCTCCTCCTCGCTCGTCTCGACTCGACACGTCACGACGCGCGCGCGCGCCGCGGTTTGCGGAATTGAGCCTCGGAGCCGAGCTTATCTTTTTGTTGCACAGGAAAACCGAGCGTTTGACCGAGTCCTTGACGGACGCGTCACAACTAGCCGGTTCGGGTCGCTCCCGGATCGTGGGCTACTGTAACCGACTCGGGCGTGCGACGTGGGCGTGGCCCACGTTGCCTAGGGTTTCTCCGCTGTGCGCCCGCGCCTATATAAACTCTTGCCCGGCTACCGCCGCACACATCCTGAAACCGATCTAGGGTTTTGCCACCTCTCGCTGCTTGCGCCGCCTCCGTAGTCTACTCCATCCCGAGCGCCGGCGTGCACCGGCGAACGGGAGAGCAGGTCTCCGGAACCACTCGCCTTTGCGATCCTGTACGGGAGATGGCGAATTAGGTTTTTGGGAAGCGCTCTGCGCGACTGCTCGAGTTTTTCATCACGGGTCGTCTTCCTTCAAAGTCGGGCGGTGCAGCCTATCGCCGTCTTCATCGTCGTCTGCTTCGACCGGTCTTCTCCAACGTTGTCATCAACAACGTTACTGCTACGACTACATCTGCAAGCGAACGGTACGTGCGGTGTACTGTTGTTTCCCTGTTCATCATGTTCTGCGAGTACATGTTTAGCTGCTACTTGTTTCCGTTCATCTTGCTGTTTAGCACATCTAGTATTTTTGAGTTACATGTGGTAGTAGCTGGTATTGTCATATTTAATATTCTGAAATTAATAATAGAAATTGTGCCTAATTCTCCAACAAATACAGGGAGCGAGAATCAGCGTATAGTTAGCCTGAAACCAAAAGGTGGCAAGCCAGCTTGGTGAATGGGGTAAAGCTTTTGCCTTTTACTACCTTTTACATAACATTGCACACCACCGCTGATCTTTTCCACATTCACAGCCGGAAACTACTTTTCCGGTGAAAAGCATGTCGCCTGGCACGAGGACGGCAACCGGGCGCCCACGCAGGTCGGTCCAACGACCCTATTCCTCGCAAGTCGCAACCACGTACGAGCGTGTGTATGTCTCTCTACCTGTCGTGCCCCTGACAGAGGCACAATCCCGTCTAGTCCTTTCACGCGCGCGTCGTCTACCCACTGCGACTTCCCCATGCCTTTTTCTTCCTTCCCAAACAGCAAGTAGCAATGGTAGGTAGCTAGCTGGAGGTGAGACCGACTCTTCACGTGAAACTGCCATCTTGCTTTCGATAGGAGCGGCAGTGTGGCGTAGGCGAATGGGCGGCGGGCTACAACAACTAGGGCTGATTCGTCTCCTTCCCCTTGTACCCGTCCTTGTTTCAGCTACAATACGCCACCGCAGCGACAGAAACGACCGGATCGGAGACAGGTTGCGTTTGGAGGACCGAGCTGAGCTATACGCATGTTCGGTCTGCCACGACGGTCGGTGGGCATTTAGTTCCGTCGATCGACATTCCTTTTTTTTTAAATGTCGATCGATATTCCTGGATACGCCATCAATACTTTTTCCTGAAATGTTAGTACTATGAAGAGTTGAAGACAGTTAAACTGCAAAGCGAACGCACTGGTTCAGTCTTCAGAGAGTCGCAGATCAACTGACATTCGTGTTAATGTGAAGCATGCAATGCCCTGCATAATTACTTAATTGGATGTCCCTGTATTTGTCGACAGCCGCACGAACCATGCATGAATTCCCAGCTGCGCCTGCTCATCAAGATTTTCGAGCGCCCGGCTGGCCTGGTGGGCTGCTTCGTGCGGCTGCGCGCCCGTACGTACTGCTACTACACGATCGTGCGTCTCAGTAAATCCATCATCTTCCAAACGGCAGGGACGAAGAAGGTATCTGGTGTTCGTTGTGGTGTGGTTGCATTCAACAGCGATTAAGCTAGGCATCAGACATGCGTTTAGTGATTGAACTTGCTGACTCGATCGCAAACTGGCCAGACGTACAGGAACGCGCAAGCAGATCAAGGAGCTGTAGCGGCGGACACAGTACGTGGTGTGCACACCCAACTAAATATACGGAGTAGCAATCTGCCTTCTGCAAGCCCACATACATGACGTACATGCACATGCCCATTCGGAACTCCAAGCACTGTTCGACCAGGATAGGTCGATCGATCGTCCTGCGAGAGATCGATCGATGGAGAGAGTTCGCCGGACGCAGTGGCGTGTCTAGGTTAATTCTGTGCACGCAGCTGCACTGCTTATGACTCAACAGGTCCAGGCCGTGTACAGGATACTCGTACACCGGGTGGATCGATCGATCGTCGGTGTGCCCGGCCGGACGGGGCAAAACTTGGTGTCATGTCGCGTCGAACCGTGCACGTACACTGTGTTACGAGATGCCAGTACATATGATGGCAGTATCCAATATCCATAGTGGTACTCTAGCATCGGCGGCGCCAGGGGTATGCCCCTATATGCCCAGGCATACCAAAACATTTTGGCCCAAATTTTTTTTTACTAGGCCCAACTGCCCAAGCCCATGGAACGACAGATGAGCGAGCTCGTATCGTTCCCAGCCTCCAGGCTCCAGCCACGAACACAGGCGGGCGAAGTGGTTGGGCGAACCCTAGGCGATTGGTGGCTGGGCACTGGGCACCGGCCGACCGGCGACGGGCAAGGGCAAGGGGCGACCGGCGACGGCCGGACGGCGGCGACCGCCTCACCGGCGACCGAATCACCGGCGAGCCCCTGACCGGCGGCCGAATCACGGTGAGCCTGCGAGGCCTCTCCTCTCTTGCGGTCTTGCCTCTTCTGCTACTCTTCCCCATTCCGATTTAGGTATTTAGGAATTTGAATTTGTCTACTAAATTTGAAGTTACCTGCAGCAAACTAGTATTTTAGGTATTTAGGACATTTGTTCATTTCTGAATTAGTAGATAGAAAATCAGACTAGGCCATTTGTTCATTTCTGAATTTTGCCATTGTTTTGATTGTTATGTAGATGAAGAAAAGGAATGGTGCTGGGCCTGCTGGAAGCAGCATATATGCAATGTGGAATAAAGCTTCAAAAGCAAAGAAGATAGATGAAACATCCACACCAAATCAGATTGTTGTTGAATCAAGTGCTTCTCATGATGAGGTTGAGAATAATCTTCAGTTGGCGCTAGTGCAAACACCGGATGAAGAACATGAACCGGACAACAATGTCGGAAACCCAACCCCAATTGTGGAAGATGATTCTTCAACTGATGAAGATGATGAAGCAACACAAGCAGATTTGCAGGCCCTCAAACATGACCCTGGCAAGCGGATTCCGATATCGAGATATGATGTCAATGACCGAGATAGAGTAAGAAGGAGATACATTGAAATGGGGCCATGCCAACCAAAGAAGCACAAGTTTAAGGTAACAGTGAAGAGTAGAAAAGATCGCCGCTTTTACCCTGGTTGGTTTGCAGAGTTTCCATGGATTGAGTATAGTGTGGAAAAGGATGCTGCCTTCTGCTTTGTTTGCTATTTGTTCAAGGATAAAACAAAATGTCTCGGTGGAGATTCATTTGTGAAGGATGGTTTTAGGAACTGGAACTTGAAGCAGAGATTGGTGAGACATGAAGGTGGTGTTGGCAGTGCTCATGCTGAAGCCCAGGAGAAATTTGATATGTTCTGTACACCAAGAGCATCAATCCAAGCGTCTCTTTCTTCAAGCAACTCACAATACAAGGCTTTGTATTTGCAGCGTTTGACATGGACACTCAAGTGTTTGAGGTTTCTATTGCATCAAGGCTTGGCATTTAGAGGACACGATGAAAGTGAAGATTCACTAAATAAAGGAAATTTCCTTGAGCTCCTAAATTGGCTTGCAAGAAATTTTGAAGAGGTTAACAAGGTGGTTCTCAACAATGCTCCATATAATTGCAGGATGATTCACCATGACATACAACATGAGCTGATCAAATGTTGTGCGCAGGAGACTACTAAACTACTCATTGAAGAACTTGATGGAGGTCATTTTGCAATACTTGCAGATGAGTCCAGTGATGTGTATCAGAATGAGCAGTTGGCTGTTTGCTTGCGCTATGTTGATAAGAAAGGAAGGGCAGTTGTAAGATTACTTGGTCTTGCTCATGTTGAAGACACTACCTCTTTGACACTTAAAGCTGCAATTCAACAAATGCTTATGGAGTACAACTTGACATTTGCCATGGCCCGTGGGCAAGGCTATGATGGAGCTAGCAACATGAAAGGTAATGCCAATGGTCTGAAAAAACTAATTATGGACGAGTCTCCTTCAGCCTATTATGTGCATTGCTTTTCACATCAACTACAGCTAACTCTTGTAGCTGTTGCTAAGGAGAGTGGAGATTGTACTTGGTTCTTTCAGCAGCTTGCACACTTGTTAACTGCTCTTGGTATGTCTTGCAAAAAGATGAGGATGCTTCGGATTGCTCAAGCAGAGGAACTGATTGATGCACTGGATTTGGAAGAAGTGCAAACAGGGACTGGGCAAAATCAGGAAATGGGTTTAGGAAGGCCATGTGATACACGTTGGGGCTCTCACTTCAGGACAGTGAACCGTGTACTTTCTCTATATGGTGCAATAAAGAGAGTCCTAAAGAAGATTGGAAAAGAGTACCATGGTGCGGAGGCTCAAGCGGCTCTATCAGTGGAGACATCAATTTTGTCATTTGAGTTTGTTTTCATGGCACACTTGTTGCAAGAAATATTTGGATACACAGATGACTTGAGCAGAGCTTTGCAAACAAAAGACCAAGATATTGTTCATGCTATTGAGCTACTTGATGATACAAAGTATCTCTTGGGGTGCTTGAGGTCTGATCCTGGATGGGACGGTTTCCTTCAAAATGTAACATCTTTCTGTACAAAGCACAATATCAAAGTTGTTGATATGAAGGCGCGTTACTATCCTGTTGGGCGACCTAGAAGAGGTGATCTCTTTAATGGTGCTGATAATTACCATCGCTTCCATGTTGATATGTTTGTGAGTGTCATTGATAGGCAACTTTCAGAACTAAATGGAAGATTTGATGAGGTAAACACGGAATTACTTACTTGCATGGCAGCATTCTCTCCTGTTCGCTCATTTGCTGCTTATGATCAAAATAAGTTGGTCAAGCTTGCTTCACAATTTTATGTTACTGATTTCGCAAGTGATGAATTGGCAAGACTTCCATGGCAACTAGACATGTATATTACTCATGTGCGCAGAGATGAAAGGTTTAAAAACTTGAAGAATATAGTTGAGCTTTCAGTTATGCTTGTGGAGACAAATATGCATGAACAGTATTTCATTGTTTACAAGCTTCTTAAGTTGGTACTGATTTTGCCAGTAGCTACTGCCAGTGTTGAAAGGGTATTCTCCTCAATGAATTATCTAAAGAATAAGCTAAGAAACAAGATGGGTGATAACTACTTGAACAATTGCATGGTTACATTTGTTGAGAGAGAATCATTCAATCAAGTGAAGGATGAGGATGTGATCAATCTCTTCCAAAAAGGCAACCGCAAAGTTATATTGTAAGAGGTACACCTCTTTCTATTAGAATTTGTTGTTATACTTCGATTTCAATGGATTTATGCACTTTAGTATTATGTATTGTACTGGAATAATTGTTATAGTCCTACTGAATTTATTGTCATACTGAAAATATAGCCATATGTCATATATATGCATTTGTTTGTGGTTTTCTGTGCTGTGAAAAAATTATAGGCGGTTTGCTCCTGTTTTTGTATGCTTTGAAATTTTTTTTTGGCCTGTGGGAATACCCACCAGCCAATTCCTGGCGCCGCCGTTGTACTCTAGCACGTCTTGGCAAACACGTACAGTACTACCGCCGTACAGGTAGCTGGTAGTGGTAGGCGTATCGTGGCGTGCTATGTTTGACTCCAAGTTAACAACACTCGTTCTGCACACAGCATGTGCGTATGTGCGAGAGGAAGATGAACGAGACCTACACGTGCGTGCGTGCATGGGCAGCAGGGTCTGAGCCACTGAGGTCCGGGGTCCACAGTGGGAGCGTGAGCGTACGTGCGTTGGGACGCAGGGGAGAGGGGCACAGAGGGTCCTGTTTTGTCGCCCCATGGGTCGTTGATTAATTTGTGCGCGGGCAGGCATCACCATGCCGAAGTGACCGAGATGGCCCCGCCCACGCATCGCGGGCCCACGTGTCGGTGATTCTCCTCTGTGGGAAAGCCAGGTGGTGTGAGTGGTCCACAGGCAGCCGCACGCTCGGCCTGGTCAGGGCGGGCTGCCCTTTGGGCTCCAGCACATGGATCAGGCCCAGCCCGGGTCGACGATTTTTATGGCAACATCCACACACAAACATACTGCCTACTTGGCTAGGAGGATACGCGCGCGCGGCACGTACGGTCGACCATGCGCGCGCGCATACCTCCTGAGGCCTTGTTCGGTAGGAGTGTTTTAAATGGGTTCATAGTGGTTTAGCCCGGCCCAGATTAAAACCACCCGAAACCCTAACAGGCCGTTCGGCAGGCCGGTGTTGGGCGGGGCGAAACCCATCTACCCCCACCAGACACGTCGGGTCACGCCGGGTCGAGGGGGATCAGAACCGCTCCGCCCCCCTCGCGTTTCTTCTTGCTGGCGGCGCTCGTTCTCCAGGGGCAGCGCTCGCGGACGGCGCCGACGACGCGGCCGCTCCCCATCCCTCGACGACGCGGCCGCTCCCCATCCCTCGACGACGGCGGCCCCTCCCCATCCGTTGAAGACTCCCGCCGCTCCCCATCTTCGTCTCCTCCGTCGAAGATCTTTCGGTTCCAACGCCGCCAAACGCCGCCAAACGCCGCCAACCTCCGCCACGCCAAGATCGCTCCTCCCTTCTACTCCGGCAGAGCTGGATTTGTTCGCAGTAAGACCTCTTCCCTCCATTCCCATGGTCTCGTTCTTGTACTAGGGTAGGGTTCTTGTTCCCGTACTAGGGTTCTTGACCACCACGATGAGTTGACCGCTGATATTGTAATCATGTCGATTTCTTGCCAAAATACTCGATTTCTAGGCAGCTTTTTGTAGAGATTCTGTGCAGATGGCCTTTCAAATAAACACCATGGTTACATGATTGAATCCCACTAGCTAACAGACTAAGAAGTGCGTTGTAGTCTGTACGGTGTAGTTTGGTAAATCTATAGTCTGTCTAGATGCAGCAGTGGAAGCTTGTTATGGCTTCACGGTAGTCCACAGTCTACAAGGATTACCTGGTCTTAGCAGTGGCTTCTCTGGGGGAAAAGATCAAAATATAACATGCATTGTCTATGCAAAGATCATTCTACTTTGTATTAGATCTTGTGCCCAGTAACTTTCACTTGAAATGAACTGCTGATGTATTTGACAGACTGTTGATTTATGGAGCTCTTAGTTTTATTTGGCTTATGAACATCTATGTTGGTTTGAGAATTGTTGAGGTAGATGGCAAAATAAACTGGAATAGAGAGTGTTCTTAAGTGGTTAAGAAAAGTCCCCTGCAGTTCATTTTGGGACAAAGCGTCCATATAGCCAAAGCAGATTCTGATTCTACAGCTTTCTATATCATATTAGCTAATTCTATATCATATTATTGAGATGCCTCTGTTTTTTTTTACAGGATCCTGCATCTTTCATTCCAGTGGGGTTTGGTGAGCCGCCGCCATCGTGGGACCCTGTCTGCACACCTGATTTTGGTATGTGCATTGGCTCCTTTTTGCTATTCCTTGCTATGATTTATGAAGTGTCTTTTATTGTTTCTTGCTTGCTTGCTTTATATTTTATTTCTTGCTTGCTTTTTTGTAGTGTTGAAATGAATCAACAAAGCCTAGAAATTGTTAGGAAGAGGAAGGCCGATGATGACGATGAGATGATCTTCTTTATCTTTCCAGCACCGTACTTCCATTTGTTGGGTAGTAGGGAAAAAACCAAACGCCATAGCTCCTTCCTCTACGGCAAGAGAAGAGTTAGGGAAATTCTAGATGGGCATGTTAAAAACTGTCGGACAGCTTTTAGGATGGAGCCAGAAATTTTTAGGTGGTTGGCATCTTACCTTAGGAATGAACGGTTGATAGTGGATAGTCGAATCAAGGTGGAAGAGAAGTTGGCCTTCTTTCTTTACATGCTATCACATAATGCGTCGTTTGAAGACCTACAACTGAAGTTTCAACATAGTGGCTCGACCTTCCACGACTACATAACAGAGTTCTTTAGCATCATCCCCACCTTATCAACCAAGTTTTTGAGGCCTCGGTACATTGCTGAACCGCATCCCAAGATTGCTATGGATGAGCGCTTCTTTCCGTACTTCCAGGTTCCAACTTCTTTTACAACTTCAAAAATGTCTTCCCTTACCTATTTTTTGTACTTTCAAAAACGTGATTTTGATTCCATTTCATTGCAGAATTGTATAGGTGCAATAGATGGGTCGCACGTGCCAGTCACTATAACTTCTAGTAGTCAAGCGCCATGGAGGAATAGGAAAGGGTCGCTTAGCCAAAATGTGATGATTGCTTGCGATTTCGACCTAAACATAACGTTTATCTCATGTGGCTGGGAGGGTTCTGCAACTGATGCTAGAGTACTCAGTTCTGCCATTCTCAAAGGCTTTCAAGTTCCAAATGGAAAATTTTACCTTGTTGATGGTGGTTACGCAAACACCCAGTCCTTTCTTGCACCGTATCGAGGTGTGCGGTACCACTTGAAAGAGTGGGGACATGGAACAATACCATGATCTCAAGACATTGAATAAAATGAGTTTGATGCCTTCTCAAAGTGGCTCGGTGTAGTAGAAGTTAGTTAAATTATATTTGCACTTTTATGTTCTGTGTGATGTTTGTGGTACCAATAAATCTCGTGGAGATCGCGGTTCTGACTCAGTGTGCACTGTTCTTTGATTATCTTCCATTGATAGTGTCAGGAAACTAGTATTTTTAGCTGAAATACTTGTCAGATTGCTGGTTGTAAGTATGCGATCAGTAGCTCATGAAATTATGTGATAAAAGTTCTTCTCTTTTGGATGTTGGATAATGATTTTGTGACTCTTTTTGTTCATCTGCTTTAAAAATTGTATCTTTTATAAGATAGCTTGAGTTGCCTTACCAAATAGCTGGATAATGACGGATGTATCTGTGTTCAAACCCTGCCTACCAAATAGAGTTGTAAAGAGAGGGGATTAAAGGGGATTAGAATGGAGTGGTTTTGGGGGGATTGGGTGACACGGGTGGTTTCACCCAATCCCGGAGTGGTTAACCCCACTAATCCACTCAGACCCACTCCTGCCGAACAGGGCCTGATGATTTTGGAACCACCGATAGTAAGACGGGAATATAGATTTTAATTATTCGTCGGCGTTGGAGTCAGTGAGAAGAAGGTCGAGAAGATCAAAAGAGAACACGACCGCAGAACAGCACAAGTGACATTTCTGGTTTTTAGTGCGCTAGCCCTAGTCGATGCGTCGTCTCCAAAGTCCACCCGTGGAACAAAACACTTCAGATCGATGTCCCCTGGCTGAAAGGGGCAATGTTGCAAAGCACTTAGTAACCTTTTTTTTTCTCACCCGACCGTGTTTCGCAAATTCCGGAATCCAGACATCGAATATTTCGACTTTCCCAAGCAGAATTATTATTCTACTCTTAATCGTCGAGTTTTTTCTTATAAAACTGTTAGTATATTAAAAATGGATAATTTACTTATTAATTTGCAGGAAACCGGCGTAAAACAGATACAAAGACCCTAATAGAGATTTGCCCACATGTATAATCAGCATCACTCTTTCTCGAGCTACTGCTCCTACTTCGTCGAAGAAAGACCACCCAAGAAGCCTTCGCCCGTAGTGGCATCATGGATCCCACGTCATCTCATGCCAAACAGTCGACCGTGCATGTAGATTATTGAAAACTTTTGTTCTGCTAAAGGGTTTTTTTGCGGGATAAAAGGGATTAGATTAATCAAATTGTAAAGTTGTTACAATTCCGAAGGATACGACGATCTGGAGCCGAACATAACCAAACTATAGTTCTATCCTCCAATATACCGAACCTAGCTAACTCATGACTACCATCATTTTGCATATATAGCATCTTTTCATCAGTTCGGATTTTTGGTTGAGTCGGCTGGTGTATTAATCCTTTACGAACACTACCGGTGACATCATCGCTTGAATGTCGATACAACAACCCTGACTTCGTAGTAGGGAAAGTCTAACACAAAGACCCGTCGAACATGCTAGAAGAAGACGATGAGCACTAAAGACTTGTCGCGACCAAACTTTACCAACGATATAGTTGTCGCGCAAGCCACCACGCGGAACCCCAACATCGCGCTCGTTGGACACGTGTCGACCATAATGTGGTGTGCATCCAGGCTAACAAAAAGCATGCATGTGATCAAGGTTTTCAAGGTGATGCCCCTAAGGAGGAAAGCGGCGTGGGCATGGCACCCGTCGCCCGGGACATCCAGGTCTAGGTTTTCACCGGAAGAGTTTGATCTGAGACTAGAATATGTCGAGAAGACAACTTAGCGGCACCTCCAACTCCAACGCTAGTCAGTCAAGTTGTCGCCCACGGCCACGTTGGTTGTCACCCCACTCATCACCAATATCCACAGGGGCCCACGTGCTGGAACCCAATCTCTACCATTCGGAAAGGAAGCTGTCGGGGGACCCCATCCCTTCGAGAAAAGGGGGAGCTCAATCGAAGCTGGCAACATGGGTGTCGAGCTGGGAGGTTCTTGAGGAATCTAGGGTTTCGCCCCTCGGGCCGCCTCGTGGGGGCGACATGGCTACACAGGGGTGGAGGGTCTCCTCTAAAGTCCACAGGTTGGACAAAATACACCATATCGACGTCCCATGAAAAGGGTAATGTTGTGAGACACTGGTTCTTTTCTCTCACATTTCGGAAATTTCAGATATCCAACAGTTAGATTTTCCCGCCGGAGTAGTAACTATACAAATATATTCAGTTAAAGATATGTGACTGTGTAGTGTTGTTCCTAGCAACAACGTATGTTCTTGCCGTCTTGGGCGGATAATGGAGACCAAGATCCTGCAGTTAAGGAGTTCATCATGCTAGTACGGGCGTACATAGGATGCTCTCAACTGGTGAAAGGGAAAGGCATGGGAGGAGCAACTGACACACATGCCTGCAGGAGGGAGCAACGCATCATCGTCTACCCTCCAAAACCGACTGCTGCTTTGCACGGGGCCATTAAAACCATCTACCAGTGGAGGACACGAGCCATGGCCGATGTTGGCCGTGGCATCGCACCACACCTGAGAATCACCAAGTCGATTCGATGATGAATTTGCATGGCCATGGTCTTGGCCCTAGTGAGGTAGGTGTTGAGCTAACCATGCAGAGATCTTCGCCATCCCCATGATTGGCCATGTCCTTGGCCCTAGAGAGATATGTTGAGATGACCATGCAGAGATATTCGCCATACAGAGGTTTGCAGAGCATCTTCTTTTGTCTTCTCTTGTTGAATTTTGGCGATGTCTTTTTTGCTTGTGAGATCTGTCGGAACTCTTGGTTCATCGTATTTTTTGTGTGTTGTTGCAAGTAGTTTTTGATTTTGATTCGGGGATGTCGTTCTAATATTCAGAGATTTCGCACTTCGTTTCTTTCGATGGCTGAGCGTTTCATCTAAAAAGTTTAGCGCGTTTTATCCCAACATCCGTCCTTGGCCCGTATGGCTAAGGGGTGGTTTTACTTCTCGACCCCGTGAGATCCAAGGTTCGAGTACCAGCCCCTTCCTTTTTCTTACTTCTTCTTTTTGTTCATTTTTTATTCTGGGACCACTTCACATTCTATGCTCGCAGCGGGCCTTCCATTTCGGAAGCCCATTGCAACTCGTTGAGTGCGGCGTGATCTAGGCCCGTAATCTGATCGTGGACCATGCAAGACCCGCATTTTCGTATAAAAGGATCGCACTTCTAGGTTTTTTCGTCTTCCTCCCCTCCCCGCCGCCGCCTCCGCCTCCGACGACGCCTCTGACATGGCTTCTGTCGGTTGCCTGGCGCAATCAAGGCTTATCGCACTGCTGGCTTCCTCCAGTAGGATGGGTTCCCTACCGTCGTCCCCGTATGCAACCTCCTCACCACTCGCGGCATGGTGTCGCTCGCCGAGGCCCTCTCGTCGTGCTGTACGCCCCTTCTCACAAAATTAGGATCTGGATTGAGCATTTGGTTTGAGGAAATGAATCGAACGTTAAGTGTACTCTGTTTTCTGTCGTTGGAAAGTTGCTTCGCTTTTTACACTCATTTAACAATAATATTAGTGACATTTTATATGTAGTTAATTGTGCTTATTGTGCAATCGGAAAGATACGCTCATTCAAAATGTTGTCTAATAAAAATCTATTTTAGTGTAAATTGCATTTGTTCAACTCGCCCTGGGTACCAACTTTGTTTGGGCTGGCCTGCTAGTATACCTATTTACATCTTATCTTTCCTTTAAGTCTCAGAGCGGGTAATAAAGTTAATCAATATTTAGGTGCCCAAATATATATGGAATGGTGAAGAGGTAATCATAATTTTCATTTAGTAAACTAGCCTTCTGTTTCTATGGAGTTTGGTTGCTTGGGTATTCCATATTTAGAGGATCTAAATATCTATCTGATTAGGTCTTGGATATAAAGGTACATTTAGGTACTTTCTCGAAGAGAGTGGTAGATTGTAGGCATAATCATATATGTCTTAATATCTTGTGATATCATGATATGAGTCCATGACCAATTTAAAATGGGTGATGTACGCTGTAAAAGTAGTGGATATATTATACAAATGCTATGTAGGTATTCTTTGAGCATCTTCAGTCGCACCCTCGAAATGGCACGCGCCGGATCAACATTTTTTGGGGCACCGACGCGGTCGAACACATTTCGGGGATGCCTCTCCCCAGCCACGACCCTAACTCTGTAAAAAAGAATTGAAGCCGACTTTAAAATTTCATTCAAATTTTGTTAGATATTAGAAATTTAAAAGAAATTTAGCAAAATATTAAAGTAAAAAAACTAAATTAAACCTAATTTAGGCCGTTGCCGTGCACGTGGTACATTCACTCGGCCCACGTGTGCTCATTGGCGTCCTCCTCCTCGTCGTCCTTCACGGTGTAGCTAGGGCCGCCTCTGCTAGAGCTCACGTCGCATGCGCCATGCCTCGGGCCCGCACCATCACACGTCAGGGCAAAGAAATTGCTGGGATCGGCCGCAGACCAGGCGATGCCGATGGCCAGAGACTCCGTCTTGGCGCGGTGGTTGTTCATCGATTAGTGATTATCAGTACTCCTTCGTTGACGCACTGCAGTGCATATAAGTTTATTGAAAAGTCAAACAACGAAGAACTGACTTTGTAGTTTCATTAAGTACCCCTTCCTAACTCTACGGATTGACCGCTGAGGGTTTAGGGTTTAATGAAAGGCAAGAGTGCCTATAGTGCAAGATACATGCATGTGCCAGGCAAGTGTACTTGTCCGTCTAATTAGTCGAGTTTACTAATCCAAAATCGAGTATCTACCACAAAGTGATACAAGGCCGAGCAAGGATGGCAAGGACTGACCGATGCAGCTAGATTTGGCGGAATCTAGGTAGCCTAGCTGCAAAGGACGCGGCTTGCCTGTGCCCGTTATATGCGACTATCCGTGCGGCCGCGTCCATCAACGGCTGAGACTCTCGCATGCCCCAGGTCCGGATTTTCCCTTCGAAAAAATCCCTGTAGAAACAATCTCCGTATGAATCAATCTCCTGTGTATGTACGCTCCTCTTTCCCCTTCGTTTTCTTCCCCAGTTCCTCTGTAAGAACGAGAGCTGGAAGTTGAGCCCTCCGACGAGCCAGGTGGCCGTGCTCCAATCCCTATGGCTCCCCGCCCCATACCGTCGACGGATCTAGCCGCTCCGCCGTCCGCCTTGAGATCACAGCTTGCACAATCGTTCAAACAGAATGAATTGAAGCAAAAGTCTTCCTTCTAGCGATTCATCATGAAGAATGGAGTCAGATTTCTTGTTTGTCTGCTAGATTCATCATCGCTAGGGATGGAATAATTTGCATGTGATTCACCCTGGCTAATCCTTGAAGAAGACATCAGGGACGGGAGATGTTCTTAGTTGGGGAGGAAAATATTATATGGAAAGGAATCGGTATAGGACCTGTATTTGTACTTCTTTTTTGAAAAAAAAGCACGAGCGAATGAGTTCCGATCCATGAATGAGTTCTGTAGGGTTTTTTTTTTCCAAAGAGAAAATCAGGACGGGGGCGTGCAAGAGTCACAGCCGTGTTGATGAGTTCGGCCGCACGGATGGTCGCACATAGTGGGCACAGGAAGCCGCGTCCAGCTGCAAATGTGTCATGATTAAGGGCCATTTCCAAACGAGCAATCAGAGAAGCGACGATCCAGTCCAGTGCACTTGCGGATTGACGCGTACGTCGAAGTTCATGCGGCGTTCGTGGAATAGATCACATGAGAGCGAACTGCGCGCGCTGATCCATCGGTGCATGCATCCATCCATCTTGTAGCTAGTGACATGCACTCCTCGTGCTCGTACTCAACAGTCAACACGATCGACCAGGGCTATGCATGTGTACGTGCATGAGCTGCCTAACTTGAGACGTGACGAAGGCCGGAGTGGACCCAGGGCAACGCTGTGACTCTGAGTGTGAGTGATGTGTAATACGTTGGCTCATGTGGGAGAGTGACACGTCGTCGTCGGCATGGTGATAAGCAAGCATGGTGCCGAATGGAGTAAAGCATTTTTTTAGATAAAAATGGGGGTGGAACCCCCTGGTTCCATTGCATGCAACCCAAAAGTACCCGAGTTTAAGCGAGCTGGGTGGAGTAAAGCTTTTGCCTCTACCTCTTAGGGCATGTACAATGAGAGCGCTTAGAGCAGGCGCTAGGCTCTTTTTCCTGGCCATTTTCTTCGATTCCCGATGGATCTCGGGATTGTGACTAGCGTCGACGCAAAAAATTGAGTCGACGCTTAGCCTTTTTTCCCCTCACGATGTGGAGCGAACGAGCGTCGGACGCTAGCCCAGGCGCTAGAAGGTGCTCCAGGCCGAGAGGTCAACGAAGAGACTAGACGGGGGCTAGCCGTGTGTGGCATAGGATCTACGAATCACAAGCGATCTTGTCCTGTTTAACCAAACACGGCGCAATGGAGCGCAAATTCATGGCAGTTCGAGCGATCGGAATCGGGGACAAATCCCAAATCTGAGAGTAGGACCTCGCAATTCCGATAGCAAGGGCCTGCGGCGCGCCGCCAGTGGGAGAGCAACTAGCGGCAGCTGAGGGGATCTAGCCATCTACGGGAGGGGGCAATCGTGAGGGCTGTCATACCTTCGAGAGAGAGATCAGTTTGGGACGGGGGAGTGAGTTGAGGGATGGAGTGAGGTAAGGGATGGTGATGAATTTCTCTTTCTTTTTTTATTACATCGCTAGCGTCTGCGCATTAGAGCGACGAGCGCTTGGCTATGATCGCTAGCGTCTCAATCAAGCGCTGAGCGTTGCATTGTAAGGGCGCTTAGGTCTATGACTAATGATAATAATATTTTTTTGGCTATATAAGCGCCCATGTTAGGGGCTAGCGTTGTACATGCCCTTAGGGAACATTGATCCCGAATGGTAAGCCAGAGGAGCACTGTCCGGGCGCAGTGCGCACCGCCGCCGATCTTTTCCACATTCACGGCGGAAAAAAAATACTTTCCAGTGAAAAACATGTCGTCTTTGCACGAGGACGGCAACCGGGCGCCCACGCAGCCACGCAGGACCCTATTCCTTGCAAGTCCCAACCACGTACGTGCGTGTGTATATGTCTACCTGTAGTGCGCAAGACAGAGGGACAATCGCGGCGAGCCCTTTCACGCGCGCGTCGTCCCCCACATCGACTTCCCCACGCTTTTTCTTCCTTCCCAAACACAGCAAGTACGAGCTAGCAATGGTAGCTAGCGCCGCGCAGGCCATCGACTCTTTACGTGAAACTGCGATCTTGCTTTCTCTCTACGAGTCCTAGTGTAGACACTAAATGAGTAATGCGTAGGCGAATGGTCGGAGGGCTACAACTAGAAAAGAGTTCGCGTACAAACACTACAACTAGGCCGATTTGTCTCGTTCCTCTTGTACGCGTACGTGTGTGAGCTATCATACGCCGCTGCGGCGACAGGAACGGCCGGATCGGAGACAGGGTGTGTTTTGGAGGACCGAGCTGAGCTATACGCGTGTTCGGTCTGCCACGGCGGTCGGTGCTCGGTGGGCATTTAGATTTAGTTCCGTCGATCGATCGACATTATTCCTGGGAGCTATATACACTGGTAGTCCCAATAGTTGTTCATTATGTGCAATTTAGTCCTAATAGTTGTAAAATGGGGTGGAGTAGTCCTAATACTTGTTCATTATGTGCAAAACTCATCCCAAGCCACTCAATAAACGACACGTGGCGTTGTTCATTTTATAAAAACGTCCTTATGTTTTTATTCTGGCACGTATGTGGTCATACTAGTTTGTTGGCACAGGTCCCACCTGTCAGAAAGGGTAGAAAGAATTTCTAACATCAAAATGGCGCAGCTGGGATTCGAACTTACGACGTTGGGTACAGAAGATAGAAGCTTTACCGCTGCAGTACACTCTACTATATTATCTATGGTACCTCCAGCTTATTAAACATAAGCTTTCCGGCCAAATCAGAGAATTCAGCAAAGAGTTATCAACTGTGGAGACAAATTAGTTATTATTTGTTGATGCATGCCTACTTACTGAATTTCTGCGACTACAGAATTGCGAAATATTTCATCAACTGGCCTAAATCTTTGATTCTCTCTTGTAATCTGATAGCTAAATACAAAAGCCCATATTTCATTATGGATTATCTCATTTTCTCTGATGTTATACAATGGTGTTACATTTTTTTTGGAAATAGCAGTAATGTTTTTTTAACTGTAAATAACAGTAATGTTGTTCTTTCACATGGTTATGCATGCTTCACAACGCATGAATTGTTCTCTTATTGCGTTTGGTTCAGCTGTAGCTCCTTCATGCTAATTTTCTCTTCTTTTTTATATTTATCCAGTCATACTGAAATGAGAAGGTACTATATATTCTAAATTTGTGCCCGGTAGTCAGTTCTTTTTTATATGCATTACACTTATGCCGTGAGATATGCAGTGGCGGAGCTACAACATTTAGAAACGGGGTGCACTGAGGGTGCCACGATAGATACGAAAATATTTTTAGGCGGTGCATATGTGGTGAATAATTCTATTTTGCAAAGAAAAATTATTTAGAGGGTATCCTACGCACCCCTTAGCTGGTTGTGGATACTCCACAGGAGATATGTAAGGTAACATGGCATTTCCAGTTACATTTTGGTCTAATAATAGCGGCATCACAAGTTGTGCATAATACACAAGGCTCCATTATGTCAAATGTAAAATATTTTTATCAAGAAACACAAAGTATACATGTATATATAAGTTTCATGCTACGAAATGTGCAAAATTTTGAAGAGTGGTACAAGGCATGCACGCATGTATTTCTTCATTGTACATGTTGTAAGGAGCATAGTTACAAAATTTACATGCTTTCCCCCGCAAGAGGGATGTCACAGATATTTTTTCTTATTTTGGGCGGCAACATAATAATTATAATGTTTAATTCTACAATCTTGACATGAGGATGTGTGAGGTGCGGTGGTTTTGATTAACTCTTCTGTTGCCCAACGAACGGAGTTCGAATACCAACGCTGCCCTTTTAATTTTACAATTCTTTCCACTCTATCTGACAGGTGGGACCTGTGCCAGCAAACTAGTATGACCTTATATGTGCAAGAAAAAAATATAAGGGCGTTTTTACAAAACGAACAACACCACGTGTCATCTAATGAGTGGCTTGGGATGAGTTTTGCACCTAATAGATAAGTATTGGGACTACTTCACTCCATTTTACAACTATTAGGACTAAATTGCACCTAATGAACAACTATTGGGACTACGGATGTATTTAGCTCTATTCCTGGCTACACCATGAATACCTTGCCTCAAATGAACCATGCAAGAGATGATATGGGCACGCAGAGACGGTAGGTTGATCAAAGGCTTAACTGACATGCATGCAATGCAAGTTAATGGGAAGCATACATCCCTTGTCCTCGATGATCTTTACTATTGGTTTCGAGTTGGTGAAGCCACTTTCTCTCTACATCATTTGATTTTCCAAAATACCCCTAATACCCCTAATAAAAAAAATGTGAAAACTAAACAGCCAAATCCAACTATCCCACGGAAAGCAATTAGCCAATCTTTAATGAGGAAATCAGCCAATCTTTAATGCGGAAATCACCGTATCAATGTTGGTCCGCACCCACCGCCGTTGGCCACTCCTTTCTACCCCGTATGCGCCGCACTCGCTCCCAATCCCCTCGTGCTGCTACGCCGCCGCCTGCTGGCTCAGGCCGACGTCGGCCTCTGTCGCCGCCTCCGATCACCGTACAACACAGCTACAACCTTCTCCAGCGGAGAATTTGGAAGCGAGAGGATCGATCCCCGGGAAGGGATGTAGAGGGTGTCGCAGCCAAGGGAAGGCCCGTCGCCGGCGGGCTTAGCGGTGTCTCTCGAGTCCAGCGACAAGGACAGACTGCCCGCCGCTATCCCGCCCAAACGCGAGCTTTGCCATACCTAGCCTCGAGATCCATCATCCCTGACGGAGATTCATTGTCGTTCCCATGCCGGCGTCCTCCCCGTTCAGGATCAGGCCCTCCCCAACTCGACCACATCAGCCGCCTGCTCGTCCCGTCCAGGTGAGTTCCGGCCCTGTAGTGCTTTCTGCCCAAAGTTGCGGCTCTTGCAAGATGCTGCAAGCTGCGCATCCACGCCACTCGCTGCTTGCCTTCTCTCTCTTGTAGTTTACTTGTGCACATCTCTGCATATAAGAGACACGAAGTGAGTTTCTTACTCATTTGACCATGATGCAATGGAATATCCAGAAAGCACAAGACTATCATATCCGCAATTCCATGCGCCACAGATGCCCCTGCTAAGGCTGATCCGCCGGTGGCCCACACGTCCCTCTGCCAGACGCCAAGGCGTACCTAGGGATGGCAATGGGTACCCATGACCTGTGTACCCGGCGGGTAAATACCCAATAAGAGTGCGGGTATAGGATGTATTCATGTTTCCCATTTCTGTGTTGTTGTTTATGAGATGGCAATGGGTACCTAGGGATGGCAATGGGTACCCATGACTATGTGATGCTATTTATGATGATGTATTCATGTTTCTCATTTCTGTGTTGTTGTTTATGAGATTATGGTGTTATTTAAAATATATTGCCGTTCATAAGTATGTATTGATATTGATAATGTGCTTTTGTTATTTAATTATGGTTATTTATTGTTGTTTATGACTCTCATTTGCTCAATTTAATGTGTTGTGAACATGGGTATTTTTACCTATGGGTACCCATTTACCCTATCGGGTAACGGGTATGGGAAAAATTATACCCGTTGACGGGTATGGGTACGGGTGGCGGGTGAGACTGGAGGAGACGGGGATGGGTATGAGGTGGCTCCACCCGTACCCATACCCTGCGGGTGCCATCCCTAGGCGTACCCCGGCGTGGAGCCGGAGGTTCATGCTCGATAGAAGGAGGTGCGACATGGAGCTTGCGCTGGATGCGCCCGGTGAGATGTCATAGATGGGTGATGACTGATTCTGTCTGATGCGACTTGTAAGGAACTAAGAGTTTCTACTACAGCTTTGTAGATGCTAAAGGCACACCAACTGAGACTAGCAAAAGAATGTTGGAAGGCCATGTGGCTTCCAATTTTCCATCACCCTTGGCAGTATCTGTTTCCTTCAATAATGAAGATTGACCCTGGATGAGAATGTACCAGGTTCTGCAATATTATATTCTCTTCTTGGCCACTGATAGATGCAATCTTTAATTGTCACAGGTAAGTTAGCATTCTTCCTTTCTAGCTGTATCAATAGTTCCTATAGATTTTTCTTGATACTTCATCATTTTTCTTTGTAGCAGTATTTTCCTTTTAAGGATTAAATTGTTCTTTCAGAGTTGATACTGTATATGTTATGGAGACATCTAAAAGCATATAACAAAACTTAAAAACCATTGAAGAGAAACAACTACATAGAAACTTCAGAGGCTGGCATTTTTCCTAAAATTTTCATTTTTTTTGTGCCTAAAGTTTTTGATTGCTCAATAGATTCGTTGTTATGTTTGTATAAAAGGGATGTACTTCCTTTTTTTGTTTGGTTCTCAAAGTGGCAGCAACGTGTTTTTGGTCTACTCTCAGCACTGCGAATTTGGAGTCAATATTGCTTATGGATCTTTTTTTTCAATAAGTTTTTCTTCAGTGTGTGTCTGCACAGAAAGAAAACATGATCTAGATTCGCGGCAAAATGAATTCATGATAGTATTTGCGGACATGTGTGACGTGTAGCTAAATTTGTTGATTGTCTTACCTATTTCTTTACATAATTATGATTGATCTCTGTGTTTTCATAACCAGGGTCAAGTACATGGCGAGCGCCTACGCCTACACCTAGACGGTAGTCATAAATTCCCTTACTACCAAAGAGAAGATATAGTTCCTCTTTTCTGCATCGGCTATGGAAGCAAAGGTGAGCTGTTGGATCTGCATGGGCGTTTCTTTGTTAATCTGATCAGGAAAACTGTTGTCTTTTTAAAAGTAAAATCCAAAACACGTGCATTGCACGTGCCTAATTACTATAGCTTGAGGGAATGGAATTTCCAGGTATACATGGATGCTTTAGCGTTCTCATATTTCCTATTGAGGAGGTACATGTCAAGGTATCAGTATGGGCTACAGTACCTTGTACAACTATTGAGTTAATATGTTTGTTTACTATGAAAATTGATGTCCTAATCATCCTTGTGGAATTTGATAGTTGTCAGTAGTTCAAGACAATCTCTGAGCTCTCAAAGAGCGTAGAGAAGTTTTGTTAACTAATTACTAATTCAAGTAACCCCAGTTTTTGTTATTGATGTTTGGACTGCCAAGTTTTGAACTTAATTTTTTTAGTTATCTACAGAACCTCTCATTGCTGAGTTCAAGTTACCATGCACTATTCTTGATAATTTCAGCTAATGGGTAACTGAACAAGAGGTGAAGGGCATTATTCATCTTTGTTATTTATCATAAGGTGATTTGAAAAATCACTCTGATTGGCCGACTTGAACTTGTGAAGCGAAAAGACCTGACGATGACCTGAAGGTGAGAACATGCTCACCCTTGAGAAAATAAATCATAGTTTGTGAAAAGTAACATGTGGCTTGTTTTATAATTTGAGAAGTGATACAATACCATGAAGATCACATTATTAGTAGTGCAATCCTTTCTTTATGATGAGTTGAGCGCCCCTTGCTTTTAGATAGGGGTTACTCTTACCAAATGTCACCAATTAGTCTCCTAATCGGATCAACCTTACCAGGTTTGTTCTTAAATTGTTTATGTGATTACTTGTGAATGTGTATTTGATGCCTTACTTTTCCTGCAAACAAAGGTACTGTATGCAGTTAATTTACAACTATTGTTCTCCTGCATAAATAAAGCCAGCCACCTTCTGACATTGCATCGGTGTTCCCGGAATCCGGCAAGCGTCGATCTTTGGCATCCATGGTCGCCCTAAGGCCCTGCACAACTTCCTCTCGCTCTACGCGCCGGCCGCCAAGGAATGCTCCCCGCCGCAGCAGCTCCCCGGCTCCAACTCCAAGCCGCCGCCAACTCCACCCGCTCAGGTAAACACGCTTGGCGCCCTGCTCTTGCTGCGCAATTGGTTCATGTGTGTGGGGCGGATCTTTCTCGTGCAGGGGCGGCGGCCGACGAGGTCGTGCAGGTGAGGCAACCGGTGATGTCATGCAGGGTCGCCAGGGAGCTCGCCTGGCAGTGCGCCGACAATGATCGCAGCCGGATCTCTCTCGGGCGTGATCGGTGGGAGGTGATTGCGAGCGCGATCGGTGGGAGCTGATTTCGGGGACCTGATGGCTTCGGATTTTAAATATGAAGGACTTTTATGTAAATTGACTTTGTTAGTTTGTTTCTAAAATAATTTTGCCTTTTAGGTTTCAGCTACTTGTGACTTTTGGGGAAGCGGTGTTGTCAGCGATAAGGGCAAAAGGAGCCTGATCATGACAGAAATAAGAGAGTGCAAAGAAAAGACACTGGGCACACCATAAAAGGATTTTGTCAGTCTTTAGCTAGAGGGATGACTATGAAGGTAGTCACCATAGTACAAATATTCTGCACATGTGTCTTTGTCTGAGATTGTTCCTCGCTACTTTTTTCATATTTGAGATTTTTTTCAAGTGTACTGAATCATGTGGAGCTGGACGCATTTCATTATGGATTAGTTTGGTTTGCTTAGTTGGAGAAGCCAAGAGCTTACAGGTCTTACTCTGTTCTGATGCGTTCTTTTATACTCTCGTGTTCTATTTGTTCTTTCAAAAGGTCACCACTCTGAAGGCTATTAAGAACGGTTTCCACTCTAAAGATTATTATATACTATTAAGAGTGGTCTCCGCTCTGAAGACTTTTATGTATTTGAAGAATGATACCTGTAAAGATTGGCTCTTATTTGAATAACGATACCTGTAAAGATTGGCTCTTGAGGAAAATGAGAAGACCGCAGAAAATAAGACCATTTAAATGTGTAAGATGCTTAAGGCCTTGATTCATATGAAGTCAAATTATACAGTTTTGTCGAATTTAATTTGAGAAATGTGGAATCTTGATGGTTTCAAAATATCATATTTTTTCTAATAATGTTAGAAAATAAACAAGTGATTCCGTGGCAACGTACGGGCACTCAACTAGTAATTACTTAATTCGATGTCCATGTAATTATCGACGGCATGCAGCACGAACGAACCATGCAAGAAGTCCCTGCTGCGCCTGTTCAATGTGTTCATTAATTACGAGCGCACGGCCTGCTCTGCTGCGCTGCTTCGTGCGGCCGCGCGCCCGTACGCACTATACTGCACGATCGTGTATCTCAGTACATAATCATCTATGTTCGCGTACTGTTTGTGGTCCAAATTGCAGGGAGGAAGAAACTATCCGGTGTTCATATGTAATGTTCAAGTGACAGGGAGTACGTTGTGTTGGTTGAACTCAAGAGGGACTAGGCAAAGGCATCAGGCATACTACGAATTACTAGTGATTTAACGGGCTTACGGGCCTGCTCTCAAACTAGCCAGACATACAGCGACGGACACATGACCTAGTGTGCATGCAGAGCAAGGAGCTGTAGCGACGGACACACAGGACCTAGCTAGTGTGCAGTCGCAACTAAATGTAGCTGTCCACGTACGTGCATATGCCCATTCGGAACTCCAACTCCAAGTACGTACTGTTCGATCAGGATAGATCGATCGTCCTGCTCAGGGGCGGAGCTAGCTATATGGCATGGTTTGGCAGCCGCCATACCTAAAAATTTGTGCAAATACTAGGTATATATATATGCTATGCTTCATGTTCTGTTGAATTCCTTTCAGCTAGCGCTGCCCAGCGATGGCTGAGGAGTCACGAATAAACGAATCTGTACATGGTATGTAACCAGTCCCGTGTTGGGCCGGGGAGCCGTTGGGCCTTATCGTTCAGATCGGCATGACAGCATCAATATAGAGAAAACGATCGCACGATTTTGGTTCCTCACTGGTAACTGCTGCTGACAAGTTCTCTCACAGAAACCCTCATCTTCGACTTGCGAATTGCGATCGCGCGACCTGAGGAACGGCGAACTAGAGGCGGCAGTGCGGCAGGGCGAGCGCGCAGGTGCAGCACAGCAGCGATTAGAACCGGGGCCGCCGGCCGACGAGACGAGGCCCCGATTCCTGACCGACGCGGCCGTCAAGTCCGTATCGCGCGACTGGGCAATTAGGATATGGCGCCGAAGAAGTTCGTGATGCAAGGTATTTGATTTTAGAAGTTGGAACTGAAATTGCAATTCGAATTCTGAAACAAATCATGTTATTGACTGAAATAGGTTTATCGCCTTATTGAGTTGACACTGCTACTACCGGTGGCGACAACATCTGTTGAAAGGGCATTCTCAACCATGAAGATTATCAAGACTGAGTTGCGCAACAAGATGTCTGATGGTTGGCTTAATGACTTGATGGTTTGCTACATCGAGGGACGGATATTCAAAGGACTTGATCTTATAGAAATAAAGAAGGATTTTCAATAACAAGGTAGAAGAATGCCATTGCCGCCCCGCAAGTGAAAGTTCATTACGGGTATGTTTACATTCATCGAATAACATGCCTTTGTCCCCTAATATGACAGTGCTAGTTATTAATTCATGCGTATTCTATTGTTTCTCTATTTTTGTAGATCATACGTTTGTTCAACTAGTTAAAATTGCCGGTCTGTTATTTTATGTAATTTTATTCAGTAAGATATTTTCAGCGCCATACTTTATTTCAACATTACGATATTATATTGTACCGGTTGAACCTGAGTTATATTTATATACTATAGCCTTGCATTTTTTCCTTTATAGACTCCGCCACACCTTAAATTTATTCCTGCCTCCGCCACTGGTCCTGCTCCGGGACTGGGACTGGGACTGGGAGAGATCGATCGGTCGATGGAAAGACTTCGCCGGACGCATTGGCGTGTCTAGGTTAATTCTGTGCACGCAGCTGCACTGCTTATGACTCAACAGGTCGCGACCGTGTACAAGATAGCTGTACAGGCACGTACTACGAGTGCTGGTGGATCGATCGATCGTCGGTGTGGTGCGCGCAGCTGGCCGGCCGGTCGGGGAAAAACGTACGTGGTGTGTCATGTCGCGTCGAACCGTGCACGTACACTAACACTGTATTACGAGTGCCGTATCGGTGCGGCACGGACTTGATGCTTGGCCAATCGCCCGTTCCGTGGCCTCAAAATAGGTTTTGCACTGTGCGACACAACCTAGCCCTAGCATAAGTAGGTCCTTCTACGCACTGTGCTTGAGGTGATGCATCCGCGCGACGACGGACATGCAATGGTGCGATATCTGCTCGCTGTTTTCTTATCGAAGAAAATATATTTCCATAAGTATATATATTACATCGCGTGCCCCTCTCCCCTCATTCTCCACCATCCATTCGCCGGTGTGGCTCGTGGCGACGGTGTCACCGGCTAGGTGGTGGTGGCGGCAGCCCCAAGTAGTCCTTGCGGAGGCGGTGGCAGCCGACTGCGAATCATGGCTCCCGCCGAGGATGGGGGCTCGCGTGGAGCTGATGTGCGCGCAGTTCGGTGGAGTTCCATCCGAATACGAGGCGAGGCTTCCGGCAAAAACCAAGCTTCGACTCCGATCATGGCAGACGATGGCAGTGTATACGCGTTGTTACCTTGTTGAAGGCATCGTCAATGCAGACTTCATCTTCTCGTTCGGGCTGCACTCGGGGAAACCCTAGATCTGCGTTTTCAGATCAGATGATGTCAGTGTTCTCGACGTCGCTCACCACTATGGGGGTATTGTTTAGGAGCAGCTACTGGATGGAGGTGGCAAGGGGCGCGGCGATGTGTATCCTCTTTGTTGCCGAGATCAAATCTTGGTGGCGTGGTGCAGCGGAAACTCGATGTCTGACGTGGCTCGATGGACTTGCGCAGGGTTGTGGCGCTGTTTGTTGCCATGGTGGCATTGATCGTCGGTTTAATGGAGGTGACGACTTCTGTAGCGTGTGCATGAGGTACTCGTTAAGAGTCTAGCAGACCGGATGAGCGTTCCCGTTTCACTTAGTGGGTGTCTCGAGGTATGCGATGTTCTCGGTCCCTAATTGACGAGCGGTTTTCGTGTTTTCCACACACAACGCCATGTTGGCATGCTTTTCGCTCATTGTCTTAAGTTCAAGCCTCGGTCAACGCACTATCTACTATATACTAAAAGCATAATACAAAGGGTTAAAATAGAGACACCACGTTAATCCACATCATTATAATTATTTTAACCGTTAGATCTATTAAGACTTCAAATAACAACCATAAGTTTTATGTAACAAATATGTGTTACATGTTTCAATTATATAACGTGTAGGGTCAACACGTTACATGCAAGCTATTGGATGACACACGTACGGCTCAAGTCTATCTTGCAGATTTTCTTTTGTACGGTCCAAGCCAAAACAAATAGTAGTATTTAAAAGAGTCCATGCCATATACGAGTCTTCATATACAATCGGTAGGTCTAAGGAATTTACAGACAAATGGGGCTGGCTAGGTATAGACTACCAAATCAACCTGGTATATAGGCAAGCATGAGTGAGTATATCGGAAAAAAAAATGGACAATATATATTTCCTCCATTCACTATACTATTTTAAAAATAATGATTAGATATGGACAGAGAGGAGTAAACCTATACACTAAAATACATATATATCCAGATACCATTTGTAAAAATACATCTAGATAGATGCATTTTTTTAAAATCTAAAAAGTCTTATAGTAGTAATAGTGAATGGAGAGGGTATTATTTTCAAAACTCTAAATAGTGAATTATATATAGAGTTTCCGAAATGCTGTTTCAAAATTGCTCTGTCGGAGTAGTAAAAACCTGGCTTTATGTATACACATAAAATATTTGATAGATAAAAATAAGAAGTGAAAGCCAACAAAAAGGATTTCAATAAAAATAAGAGGTCTTTTGATGTCTATAGCTAGAATTGAACGACACTTTCCTCCCATCCTATATTCTTCAGCGTCTTTGGCAACAAGTATACAGAAAGTCAACCCTCAATAGATTACACTAACCTCGTAAGTTATGGAAGAAACAAGAGATTTGATTTTCTTCTATGATAGATATGTCCATTTCTGAACTATGATTTTGATAGTTAGATCTGAATTAATTCTTAAAGTTAGATATGAAACTTACAGCTAGATTTAACTAGAGAATTAAAAAAATACGTAAAACACGTATTGTCTTGGATATATAAAATGTGTCACGGCCAAGAAAAAAACAAAGCAATCAATATTTAGTTATTCATGTGCCATGAATCATAACACTAGAAAAACAGGACCCAATTTTGGTTTATACAAAAAAAAGTACATATAAAATCTGTCACGTTACCCTGCCAGGAACTTAAGGAAAAAAAGCAAAAACAATCAATATTTAGTTAGACTCATGACGCTAGGAGAAGAGGACCAAGTTTCGGTTTACAAATAGGAAAAAAATGTGGGTTCCATTCGATAGGGCAGGAATTTAGAAACCAAAAAAGCAGAGTTATATTTTATCACTCTTAGGCTCTCGGTTCTTCTATTATATTTACGATAATTTTAGAATTCTAGGATTTAAACATCCCAAATACAATAAAGATGTTCCCCTCGCACTTACGAGGGCCACCTTGCTAGTTTAATCTAAAAATAGCTACAGCCACCCGTTTATCCCACATCTAGTGTCTTCCTATTTTTCCAACGTAGACATGAATTGGAGTGTTAAAATAAATATACAACCTAGCACTTTCCATCAGTTAGGACTTTTAGAATAATTGGCTATAGCATCAATCCAATATGATATCAGAGCTAGGAGTACTAAGTTCAAATCCTAGCCAACACGGTATCAGAAATAAAATACATGTGAACGCCCTAAATCCACGTCCGCCCGTGAAGACAAAGCCAACGGCCTAGACGCCGAGGAAGAGTGTTAGAATATAAGGGTGTGTTTGGTAGGCCTGCCCAACTCAGATTTTCCCACCTCAACCGAAATTTTGTTGTTTGGTAGACCGATTCTCTCACCTGGGCACTGCCGAACTCACCCCGAAAAAGCCTTCTAGCCCTGCCCGAGTGAGAAGCTCAAATCGAGGTTCTCTACTCGGCAGTGCCGGACTCAGCCCAAAAACTTGCCCCGCGTCTCCCGACTCGGCCCAAAATCCGTAGGGGTCACGAGACCCAAACCTCATTTCCCCCCTCCCCACCGACACGTTCTCCCTCGATGTCAACCGCACCTGCCGCCTCCTCCTTGATCTCGGCCGCCGCCCTGGGCTCGTCGACGCCGGCCGCCCCCGCCTCGACGCGGGACGCCACCGCTGTACCAGCTGGCCGCCGCTGCCTCGATGCTGGCCTCCGCCTGGAAGCGGGCCGCCGCCGGTGTACCAAGACCGAGCGCCGCCACGGCCTCCTCGAAGACGGCCCGCTCCTGGCCTCCCGCAGACGAAATCGACATCGGCCCGCCCCGATCTACACGGCAGCATGCCTCCCACCTCCTCCCGACGCCGGCGTCCACCCCTCCTGCGACCTCGACGGCCAGCGCCACCCATCCCGCGACCTCGACGGCCAGCGCCGCGACCTCGACGGCCAGTGCCGCCAGAGACAGCCGCGCCACGGCCAGCGCGGCGACCTGCCCGGCCGGCGCCGCCACGGCCCTCGCCGGAGGGACCTCACCGGAGCTCGTCCGCCCCAAACTCAACCAGGGACTCGATTGCTTTTTACAGGGACTCGATTGTGTTTTTACAGGGAGTTGACTGCTTTTTATTTTATGTACAGGGATTCAATTGCTTTATATTTGGTATATAAGGACTTGATTGTGTTTCTTTTTTATATTCAGGTGTCTTTGTGTAAATTCTAGGCCTTCATATCATCTCTTGGTCCATGCAACCTACCAAACAACAAATATATTCAGCCTGTCTCAACTAACACGAGCTAACAAACACGCGAGAAAATCTGAGCTCAGCTTGGCTCACTAGAGATAGTAATTCTGAGATGGCCCGGGCTACCAAACACACCCTAAATATATATTGCCTAGCTCTTTCCATCATTACATCAGTTTAAATTTTTGGAATAATTAGCTAGAGCGTCAATTCAATAGCCACGAATACTTTAGAGGGCCCCAATAATACAAACCATATGCAAGAATTCCACGGAGCTCTGCGCCTGTTCATTACGAGCGGCTGGCTGCCCTGCTGCGCTGCTTCGTGCATCTGCATGCGCGTCCGTACGATCGTGCATTTCAGTAATTGTGATCATCTTCTTTGGTGTACTGTTCGTGGTCCAAATGGCACGGAGGAAGAAGCTATAGACCAAGGAGCAAGCATATCAAGAAGCTGTAGCGATTGCCACAGTACGTACGTACCTAGTCCTAGTGTGCTCGCACACGACACGCATCTAAATATAGCTATCTGCCTTGTGCATGCCCACGTACATCGCGTACGTGCACATGGCCATTGGAAACTCCAAGCACTGTTCGACCACGATAGATCAATCGATCGTCCTGCTCGATCTGGGAGAGGCCGATCGGTGGTCGATGGAGTGAGTTCGCCGGACGCGCGGTGGTGGCGTGTCTAATGTCTAGGCTAATTCTGTGCACGCAGCTGCACTGCTGCTTACGACTGAACGGTTCCAGGCCGTGTATCTTTACCTAATAATAAAGTACGCAAGGGTTTCATAGTTTGGTTCTTCCGTCCGGACGTTTTGTCAAAAAGCCCATCATAATTTCTTGAAAAGCCCATCATAACTGATTTTTTTTATCTCCCCATCGCGGTTCCCCTCGTTCAAATCCCTGCGGCACCGCCGTGGCACAAGGGCACGCTCGCCGCTTCAATGCCATCGACCCGAAATCGCACCTCCTCCGGTCGCTGCCCTTCTGTGTTACTCTCCTCTCCGCATCCGCATTGCTCCAGATTGGATCCTGCACCACGCGCGGCTCCAACCCCTCCATCCGGTCCCCTACCTGTCCGTCTGCAGATCTACCCCACCTCACACTGCCGGCCAGGAGGGCCGCTCTGCACCACTTGCCGTCTGATCTGGCCATGGAGAGGCCGATTCTTGCTGTGGAGGGCTCCTAGCTCCGGATCTACCCATGGAGGCGACGGGAGCCTCATCCTACAACCTTCTTTGCCACATCTTTTGTTCTCTGCTTTTTTCCTGAGATTTTTGTTTGTTTGGATGCAAAATTCCATTTTTTTTCTGTTCTCCAGAGATGCCCGATTCCCCGTCGTCCGTGTGCGCGGCCACCTGCGCGCCGCCATCCGGCAGTCAACCGCGTGCAGAGTCCACCACTGGAGGCGCTATCCCCATCCACTACATCACGCGCAGTCGGCGGCACTGCCCCATCCCGTGATATTGCGACCGCACCTCCCACTTCCCCATCCTCCCCCTCCACAATAGCTCTAGATGCAGGGGAGGCGGCACCTCACTCTCCTTCTCCTGCAACCAGGGCATGCTGAGACGGCACGGGGTTGGGGGCAGGGCCTGCACGCAATATGGACTCCTCTGCCATGGTTGAGGCGGCGCCAACAAGGAGGACCTCGATCGTTCATGCCTTTGTCGCCAGCTGCGCTGTAGGTTGCTCCGTCGAACTGCAGGCCGCCCCACTCATCAAGGGAAGAGGGTGGCAGGCTGGCAGCAGGCCAGTGGGCCAGCGGCCATCGAGGTCCAGCCGTGCGCCATGATGTAGGCCGCGTCAAGCTCCCCTAGACCGCCGATGGGGAGCGAGAGCGGAGAGCAACAGCACCGGACAGCGCGGGGCAGAGAAGGGAGACGGAAATCGCGCACCCGAGCTCCGGCGTGACCTTGAATTACGCAGGTCCTCCCGCTGTACGCTAGCTCCACGGGAGCGTTCCTACATCAGCTGGGGAGCGGTCGCGGTCTGGATAGCAGGCAGCGCCTCTAATTCCCTGGAAGGTTTTGATCGCGTGTGCTTGGGGTGGCAATGATAGTTAGGCATATTTAGCGTTTCACCTGTGTCAGTTATGTGTTCATCTTAACTTTTGTTCTGATGCTCTGAAATTGATCTTTATGTGATTTGCAGATACACCAAAATATCTACTCTACTTCTACATCTGTTAGCTTCTGAAAAAGACGGCTTTGGAGCTCGGGCTCCATGGAGCCCTAATTTTGAAGCTCTGAAAATTCGAATTTAAACACTTTAAAAATTTGAAAAAATAACTAAGCGTGTAATTTCTTAGAATATAATATATTATATTTTTGGACTCAACAAAAATGATAAATTGATATTTTGTCCTCGGTGAACAGTAATGAACAATGCGTAGGGAACTTGATTTTAAATTTTTGTGTGATTTTGTTATTTTTACATAGCTCAAAATACAAGTATTCATTCTGAAAATTTACATAATGGTAGAGTACAACATTGCCTACGTGTAGATTTTTTTTTTGAAACTTTTTGTGATGTTTAAATTTGAATTTTTATTAAAAAAGAAAAAATAAAACCACGCTACCTGGTGCCTAAGCTCCATTTGGAGTTTTTGAGCAAAGACCAACAGTGGCATTGTGGCACCATGACAGGTGTAGATGAGTTACCTGATCGGATAAATATTTATAAGCTTTACTTGGATGGTTCAATGACACTCGTAACATTTTCATATAAATGACATACAAGCACGCCTTTTGCCGGGGCTCGACAGAGCATGTTGCTAGCATGAGTCCAGATGGCGACCTACATGGCAACTTCGCCGAACGCTTTCACAACCGTCACGCTCTCCTCCCCATTCTCCATTAACAAATTTTCTATCTTCTATTGCACCGGAAATTCTAGGAGAATTTAGATGAGAAATCTCCTTCGCCCTTTTAACAGAAACTGATTTCGAGTAGCGAAATTCTTCAGGGATTTGAAAATTTTCAATAAAAATGCACGCACTTTTTCTCTCCCGGTGCAACGCACGGGCATTCTTCCTAGTAGTTTACTCGTACACCGGGTGGATCGATCGATCGTCGGTGGTGCGCGCAGCTGGACGGCCGGCCGGCCGGACGTGGCAAAACTTGGCAGTCGGTGGTGCGCGCAGCTGGCTGTCCGTCCGGACTGGGCAACAAATTAATTAAACGGGGCGTCATGTCGCGTCCAACCGGCCGTTCCGTGGCCTCGAAATAGGTTTTGCACTGTAAGTAAGACACAACCTAGCCTTCTTAGCCTTTAGGTCCTTCCCCGCCCGCACTGTGCCTGAGTTGATACATCCGAGCGACGAGTCGACAGAGAGGCATGCACTTCTGGCATATAGATATCTGCTCGTTGTTTTTGCATCCTATCTCTTTGCTTACACGTACTTCTTGCACATTTCTTGGTGGAAGAAATTGTACAGTAATATTTCCGTACGTACGTATGCCCCATGATCGATGGTACTAGTAGCAGTGTAGCACGTCTTGGCAAAGACTCGTACGTGCAGCTAGCTGTGCTATGTTTGACTCCAAGTTAACAGCACCCCGTTGTGCACTTGTGCGACGTACCGCACACATACCATACCATGTGCATGCGAGAGCCAAGAGGACGTAGTGGAAAACGTACACGTACGTTTTTTTTTGACACTGTAATCCACTCTTTATTCATAAGATAAAAACAAGTTACAAGTTACGTGCCTGGGCGGCCGGCAGGGTCTGACGGGCGGGGACCACGGGAGAGCGTACGTGCGTTGCAGTGCAGGGGAGAGGGGCGCGGTGTACAGGCAAAGCACTTCCTCCGCCCGTGCGCCCCATGCCCAAGTGACCCAAATGGCCCGACCCACGCAGCGCGGGCCCACATGTGGGCGATTCTTCTCTATGGGAAAGCCATGGCGCAGAGGATGCGTGGTAGGGCCCTGCGACCGCACGCTTCGCCTGGTCAGGGCGGGCTGGCCTTGGGCTCCAGCACATGGACCAAGCCCGACCCGGGTTCATCACAAAAAACTGATTATTTGACCAGTCCACGGCTGGCTCGTGGGTCGCGCAGTGGAGCTCGTGCACAGCTGCATGCGGTGACGGCTGGATCAATCGCAAACAGTGGCGTCACTCACACACTCACACTCCCTTTACTTCCATCACATGACGGCCCAAAGAAGAGAACGTACGCACAAGATGCGATGGGTAAAGCTCAACGTTTAGCAAAAATGTGACCGTTTAGCTTAGACACGAGGTCGCCTTAGAGCATCTCACCGGAAGCCTAAAAGGTGTCCGGCAAGCTTGCTGGCATGCATGTGCGGCTCTCCATATGCTCACACCGGCGCCCCCGATCGGCCGCCTCAATTCCAAATTTTCATGTTTTATTCACAAATATGCAAATGGCATGTCTATACAATATTTATTAATTCAGACATACCAAATAAAATTGTGTCAAATGAAATAGTGCTTAAAACACTCAAAATAAATTTAAGTTCACAACTCATGCGGACACCGAAGTGGGGCATTAATCCTCGGACGCAAACGAAGAAGGGAAGCCATCATCGGAAGCTCCTCTTCCTCATCGCCCGCGGCATCTTCCTTTTCTTGCACGAGTTGATGCAACATCATCTCATCGTCCATGTCCATGGCCTTTTGATCGAGCAGTGAAGCAAGTTAACAAAGATCGGGAACTAAAATTATATTTTTAAGAAATTTATTTACCTAGGCAATCGGTCGAACAGGTGCCAGGCGGTGTGGGCGCAATGCATGCTGCAAACGGCGGAGGCAGTAGCAGATACCTCGGCTAGAGACGTGGGCCGGCAGCGGATGGCTCGGTAGGAGATGGGTGGGCGGCAGAAGATGGCTTGGCCGGAGATTTGTGGACGGTGTGCAGTTGGTGGACAGTGGCGGCGAATCACCCACAGGGTTGTGGGAGAGAGAAAGGTGAGGGAAGGGTATGAAATGGCTGGGACGCTGGCGGGTGGAGTCTTCCCGGCTGTTTCCTACGTGGCACGCATGTGGACGCCCTTGGACGGGCCCCTCTGGCTCGGGTCCAACGTGGGGTACGGTTGCAGGAGACATTTTGGGCGCGGCCTGATGCCGACACTCAGGGTGCCAGTATGAGCCGATTTTGGCCTCCTCGCTCCAAATTCCCATTCGAGGGGCTATTTGTGCTCTCCGATAGAGACGCTTTTAGCAATGTATACTAAGGCCTTGTTTACTTCTCCGGTATTTTCACCCCCGAAAGATGTGGGGATATGTGGGGATTTAGTGTTCACCAAATACTCTAAAATCCCCTCAAATACCCTTCCCTAAAAATACTCTACCATGATGGAGAGTTTTTAATCTAGCCAAAAATACACTAGAGTGGAGTGGATTTGTGGGGATATCTCGGGATTATCCCCTCAAAACCCAGACTAGTAAACAACCTATCGGGGAAATTCCGGGATACGAAATAATTCCCTCCCATCCTCTCAAATACCTTAGAAGTAAACATGGCCTAAGTGCGGTACATATCATTCTACATGTTTCCCTCTTTTGACGTAGCATGTGTTTAGGTTATACACACAGCTACGCCCTCATGGTGGCCGTTTTATCTGGAAACCAACATTTGTAAGTTTTAATATGTTTAGAACAGAAAATCATAAGTGTAGATAATGCTGAGCTCTACCGACATACAAAATTTGAATTCAAATTTTGGTGTATTGTAGGACACATGCAAAAATGAAAAAAATAAGCTTTGAAAATGTGCTTAGACCCAAATCTAAGCATTTATTATTTTTTCTAAGCCTAACATACACAATTTTAATATGCCTTTTTTGCACTTAGGTGGGGAGTTCTAGTATCTATTGATGTGTGGTGAATGACCAGCCCGTTGGGAGCCCCAAGAGGAAGGTGTGATGAGTATAGCAGCTAGTTTTCCCTCAGTTAAGAAACCAAGGTTTATCGTTCTTGGAGAGGAGAGATAAACGACTGAAGGTGATGCTTGCTGGCTTGCGACAGCTTCGGACAATTTATATATGGCGCCTCGTCCAAGCTTTGCTTGCTAGCTGCAACGCGGAACCTGCACACAACACAACCAAGTACTTCGTTCCCAACTTGCGATGAGGTTGTCAATCTCACCGGTTTGCTTGAAACAAAGGTTATGAGCGTATCGAGTGGAAAACAATAGAGTATGCGAGTAAAGTAAACAATGCGAGTAAAGTAAACAGGTGATAGCAATATGATGGAAATAGGACTGGGGTCCACAGTTCACTAGTGGTGTCTCTCCATAAGATAAATAACACATGCTGGGTAAACAAATTACAGTTGGGCAATTGATAGAATAGAGATAAATGTGATATGTCAAGAAGATCACTATGAGATTTACTTTGGTCATTACAACAAAATACATAGACCGCCATCCAACTGCATCTATGACTAATAATCCACTTGTGGTGAATCAATCCGAGAACTCCACAAGTATTAAGTTGCGAACAACAGATAATTGCATTAAGCAAAGTGTGTAATGTAAACAAAGCATATGCCCTTGAGCATATGAATGTTGTTTTCTCCCTAGTAGCAACAGCACATCTACAACCTTAGAGGTTTCTGTCACTCCCCCAGGTTAAATAGAGGCATGAACCCACTATCGAGCATAAATACCCCCTCTTGGAGTCACTAGCAACTACTCGGCCAAGATAGCTACTAACAACGGAGAGCATGCAAGATCATAAACAACATAGAGATAACAAAAGATAATATTCAGTACATCAACTTAATCATAAACACCAATATTCATCGGATCCCAACAAACCAAACATGTAGAATTACATAACGGTGATCTCAATCATGTAGGGCAGCTCATGAGATCTAAACATGAAGCACATGGTGGAGGAGACAACCATCTAGCTACTGCTATGGACCCATAGTCCAAGGTAGACTACTCACTCATCGCTCCGGAGGCAAGCATGGCGATGAAGAAGACCTCTGGTGGCGATTCCCCTCTCCGGCAGGGTGCCGGGAAGAGCTTCTGGACTCTCCCGATCTTCGGGTCGACGGCGGCGGCGGATTGCGATGTGTTCTGGAAAATTGATCGGGTACTTAGGTTTTTTCCGTCGGGGGGCTTTATAGGCGAAGGGGCGATGTCAGAGGAGGGCCCAGGCGCCCTCACACCTGGCTGGCGCGGGCGAGGGGCTGGCCGCGCCACCATGGTGTGTGGGGCCCCTGTGGCCCACCTCCTACTCTCCTTCGGATCTCTGGAAGCTTCCGGGTAAAATAAGACTTCAGGAACTTGTTTCGTCCAATTCCGAGAATATTTCCTGTGTATCACTTCTGAAACACAAAAACAGCAGAAAACAGGGAACTCGCACTGTGGCAACTCGTTAATAGGTTAGTTCCGGAAAATGCATAAAAGTGCCACAAAGTGTAACGAAACAATAGGCAAATGGTGTAAAAATAAGCATGGAGCATCAAAAATTATAGATACGTTGGAGACGTATCAAGCATCCCCAAGCTTAACTCCTGCTCGTCCTCGAGTAGGTAAGTGATAACAAAAGAAATAATTTTTGAGGTGACATGCACCTACACAATCTTGATCATATATGTAAGCATTTGTGAGCTGGGATCATAAGAACTTAAAACATGGGCATGGAGATATAATCTTGACAATAAGAACTTAGCAACCATGTTGTAAACATGCAAATGAACACAAACAAAAGATCATGAAAATGAAACAATGAAAGTCAAACGTGTGTTCAAATCATAAGGAAAAACATACAAATGGTTTTCAGCTTGTCCTTCAAAGAGAGCAAAACATAAATGCATAGGACACCTTCAAGTTTAAGAGGGCGACTAGATACAAATAATTTGAGAACAAGTGGAACCAACAATATGAATCAATCAATGAACTTTGGGACAATGCATATCACACTAAGAATGACAACTATGCTCTCTTAATGGTGCATAAAGATAGAAGGTGGTGACTCAACATAAAAGTAAAAGAAAGGCCCTTCGCAGAGGGAAGCAGTGATTGCAAGTTTTATAACCTTCAAAAATTATGGTACTTACCGGCTTTGAGCTCTCATTGCCCCTGAAGGGAATATGCCCGAGAGGCAATAATAAAGTGGTTATTATCATATTCCATGTTTATGATAAATGTTTATTTCTCATGCTAGAATTGTATTAATCGGAAACATTAATACATGTGTGATTAATAAACTAAAAGGTTCCTAGTAAAGCCTCTCTTTTATACTAGCTCGTTGATTAACTGATGATCAAGGTTTCCTGATCATGAACATTGGATGTTGTTAATAACGAGGTCATATCATTAGAAGAATGATGTGATGAACACTCACACCCATAGTATGAATAGCAATACGATCAAGTCATCAAGTTCATTGCTATATCAGACTCATGCGAAGTAGTTCTAATCCTTAGACCATGAGATCATGTTAATCACTGATACCGGAAGGGTACTTTGATGATATCAAACGTCACACCGTAATAGGGTGATTATAAAGGTTGATTTGGGTACTCTGAAAGTATTAGTTGAGGCTCATGGATCAAGAATGGGATTTGTCCATCCGGATGACGGAAAGATATTCTCTGGGCCCTTCTCGGTGATATTGCATTGGAATCGCTTGCAAGCATGTGACTAGGTCACAGGAATGCATTATCACGGAACGAGTAAAGAGACTTGTCGGGAACGAGATCGAACTAGGTATGGTTGATACCAAATGATCGGATCTCGGACAAGTAATAATATCGCGAGACAAAAGGAATTAACTATGTTCGTTACCGGTTCACACGATCACTAGTTCATCGTTGAGTAAGTGGGAGTCATCATGGATTTCCAGATCCCGCTGTTGATTATTGATCGGAGAGGAGTCTCGATCATGTCCACATTATTCACGAACCGTAGGGTGACACACTTAAGGCTCGTCGTCGTTTTTGAGTGGATACGATACTCCGATCGAATTACAGGACAGCATAAGGATTGTTTCAGAAAAGCACCGAAACTGTTTCGGGATATCGAAATAACTCAAGGGTGTATTTGTTAATGTTTGTTAATTGAATGAATTAACAAATATTAAAGAAATAAAAATGTTTTATTAAATCAATAAGTGTGAATTTTAATTGGCATGAATGTCATGCATTAAAATGGGGGTTACCTCATGTTGATGAGGGATTAATCTCCATAAAGGGAATAAAGAGGGGAAATGAAGAGGAGGGGAGGCCCTTGGCCGGCCAGCCCCTTGGCTGCCCTCCTCCTCTATATAAACCCCCCCTCTCTCCCTTGGTCACACACTTCTTGATCCTCCCTCCTTTGCATAGTTGCTGCCCACTTTCCGTCTTGGCTTAGCGAAGCTCTGCCGGAATAGTAGTTCGTAGTTCACACACTTGGAGAAGTGTGTGGAGGAGTGTCCGGCGGATCCCTTCTTCCGCTGCCCCGCTGGACCGAGGGCGTGGAGGAGTCGACGTCGAGCTGCACGTGTGTGCGAGTACGGGGGCGCTGCCACTTGTGGCGCCGGCTACACGATCTTGTGATCGTCAAGTGAACCACGACGTCGACTACATCAAGTGAACAACTACGTCGACTACGTGCGTCTTCACCAACTCTCCATCGTCAACGTTTGTGCGGGAACGTAATCCCCGCTCACGGTCGTCGAGGGTGAGTATCCGTTGCTACCATCTCGTAGAGTTTCTTGGCCAGTTTATGCGTTCACGCGTAGGAAAATTTTTGTTTTCTATGCTACGAACCCATCAGTGGTATCAGAGCCATCTCTATGCGTAGTTGGTATGCACGGTTAGAACACATGTGGATGTGGGCGTTGATGATCATGTTATTGCAATTTTTTGGTATTTTGGATCATAGTGGCATAGTGGGATTGAAGCTGCCCGAGACTAACCTTACGTGACCGCGTTCACGAGACTTGTCCCACACTTGACATGCTTCGGCATATGTGGCTTTGCGGGTGCACGTTTCTCCCACTATAGTTATGATCTATTATACAAAGAATTGTTAATAATATTTTTATCACCGTTGTGGTTCTTGTTCGTAGGTAAGAACGGTTCTTCCTAGAAAGCCCCAAACCACGTAAAATATGCAAGACAAATTAGAAACGTCTAACTTGTTTTTGCAGGGGGCATGTGATGTGATATGGTCAAATTGTTTATGTTACAAATTGTATGCGATGATCCTTTTTGTAAGTTATAAACAACCGGCAGGAGCCATGTGGTTGTCTTTACATTTAAATGGCCTGCGTGCCGTATATATATCCAAGTGATATATTGTAATGGAGGAAGACAACCAAGTTGGCGCGCCATGGACCTTGGTGCTGCGCCGGTGGAATGATGGAGATCATACCATGACGCACAAGATGGAGATCGAGTGCATGAAGGACCATATCATATCACATTATTTATGCATGTGATGTTTATCCTTTTATGCATCTTATTCTGCTTAGATTTGATCGCGCGGTAGCATTATAAGATGATCCCTCTCACATAAATATCAAGATAAAATGTGTTCTCCCATAACATGCACCGTCACAAAAGTTCGTCGTTTTGAGACACCTCGTGATGATCGGGTGTGATAGACTCTACGTTCACATATGACGGGTGTAAGACAGTTTTACACACGCAAATGTTGTGGTTCTACTTGGCGAGCCTAGCATGTACAGACATGGCCTCGGAACACGAACCGAAAGGTTAAGCATGAGTCATATGGTTGATATGATGAACATGGCGATGTTCGCCTTTGAAACTATACCGTTGCACGTGATGATCGGTTGCGGTATAGTGGATTTGGTTCGTGTAATCACTTAAGAAAACTAGGAGGGATGTTGTTTTTAAGTGGGAGTTCATTTAGTAATTTTGAATTATAGAACTCAATTTATCATGAACTAAATCAAAGTGAATTTGCATAGTTTGTTGTAGTTATTGGCATCCGTTTACTACCATGCGATTAGCTATAATTGAGATAATAGAACTATAGAATTCTGGATGTTAACTTTACGAACTGGTATCGTATTGTTTGAATGTCAATCTAAAGTTTAAAGTTCTATTGCAAACTTTTAGCAAACCTTGGTTACTCGATAAAATTTAATAAGTAGTATTAAATCAAGAGTAACAATTCCAGTGTTAGTATCTAAGTATCACACTTGCCTCCATGATCCTTGATATTCAAAAGTTGTTTTTAGTATCAAGGTTATCTAGGAGTTGAAAGAATTGTTTCATAAACTATCATGTGTGGAAGATATTGTGATATCTGAAACAATGTTTGGTTGCAATGTGATAGAGTATAATTTCGTAAGACACATGTTCTCATATTGTATGAGAATTTGTGAAGATTGGAGACGCTAGGCGTCTAGATCTCCTAAAAAGGTTTTAGGAACTAACATTATACTCAAAATTCGTCCTCATGAGCTATAGTAGCTTGATCATGAAAGTTGTCATGATAGGATGAATGGAAGATGTAGGTAAAATGTTTACTACACTAAAAGATTACTAAAGAATGGAATTTGGAAGAACGCCAAATATTTGATTATGGTGATCTACTTCAAAGTGTGAGTCCAAGGGTATTAGTGTTTGACTAATCATGCCTTGAACTATGTGCCATGTGTATGGCGCCACTATTGATGTTGATAGATTCTTCTAGATGAAAAAGAATTGCTAAAAGAGAATCCGAAATTTATTCTGGCGGAAAAGAAAAGACTGGAAATGTCCAGCTCAGGTATATAGAAGATATACATGTTATGGTTGTATTCGTTGCTTGTTAAAACAATGTGGTTCTTGGGTATTTGATACTAAATTGGTTGGTATGAACTGTCATACAACGCAATACAAGAACTACAATGGCCTAATTAACTAGCAAATGAATATCGGATGATTCTCATCGAAAACAAATAAAGTGTTATTGTGTTTCGTTGGAATTAAACCTAGCCTTCAAGATTTATTTGAATAATTGTTATTTTGTTCTGGTATTATGAGAACAATGGTTGTTCAAATTATTACCGCATTCATAAAAGATGAATGAACGCTTATCTTGTTGGAGAAATCACATCCATAACACTGATGCTAAAAATGTCTTAAGACAAATGATTAGAAGATCACTTATGAGTGACACCACCGTTTAAATCATATTGGAAAGTAAACATGAAGAAACTCCATGTTGATGGAATTTTGGAGTCTTTTGATTTTGAATCAATTGACGCTTGTGAAAATTTCCTAGAGATGATTAAAACTCCGTTTGTAGGCCAAAGAAGAACGGACGACTAACTTATTGGATATTATACATGTTGATGTATATAGTCCATTATGTGTGGTCGTGTGTGGTGAATTCTTGAACTTCATTTACTTTAACCGATGATTTGAGTAGATATATGTGTATATTTACTTGATAAGGAAGAAGCATGAAATATTTGAATATTGTTCAAAGTATTTCTAGTTGAAGTTGAAAATCATTGTAACAAGAGAATAAAGAATTTATGATTTGATCATAAAGGAATATATTTGAGTTACAAGTTTAGCAAACACCTAAAAGTTGAGGAATTGTTCCATAGACTTGTATTTCTCGAAACACCATAGGAGTATGGAGTGTTCGAGAGATGAAATCAAACTTTGTTTGACATCGTTGGATCAAAGGTGTCGTCTATAAAACTGCCATTATATTTTAAGGATAAAGCTTTAGAGACTACCGCTTTTACACTGAAAAGAGCGCCATCATGATCCGTTGAAATGACACCATATGAGTTATGGCATGGGATAAAACCCAAATTGTCTTTTCTAAAATTTTGGTATGCTATGCATATGTAAAATGTTTACAACCA
Source organism: Dactylis glomerata (assembly GCA_007115705.1). Taxonomy (NCBI): domain Eukaryota; kingdom Viridiplantae; phylum Streptophyta; class Magnoliopsida; order Poales; family Poaceae; genus Dactylis; species Dactylis glomerata. Next base: position 10,351,498 of record QXEO01000553.1, read on the forward strand.
AAGTCGGATAAATACGTCTTTGTAGGTTATCCCAAAGTAAATATTGGGTATTCCTCCAGAACACTGAAGACAAAAGTGTTTGTCGCTGAAAACGTCAAGTTTCTTGAGAAGGAATTTTTCGCAAAAAGTCAAGTGGGAGGACAATAGAACTTTGATTGGGTTATTGAACCTAAGCTATATGTGCTGAGTAGCGCAGCGCTGGGAAGTGTCCCGGAGGCGGCCACAATGCGCATGGCTGTCGTACCTCAAAGGTTGTGGTCACATAGATCAAAGTTCCTATTGAACCGCGTGAGTCGGGTAACAATCAAATAAGTTAGATTTGAGAATGAATCATTATTGTTTGACAATGATGAACCGACTGCATGCAAAGAAGCGATGATGGGCCCTGACTCCGTCGAATGGCTAGAAGCCATAGAATCCGTGATAGTTCCATATACGAGAAACCGAGTTTCTGAACTTGGAAGACCCTCAAAAGGCATGAAGCCTAATGAACGTATTTGGATCTATAAAGACAGACATGGATGTTTAACATCTTTGAAATAGTCGACACATTGTTAAAAGAGTTTACGATTGTGTTCAATGAGTTGACTATGACAAGATTTGATCTTTCATAGCGATATTTTGTCTGGACGGATTACTGTAGCAACCCCTACATATGCCAAGGTTGGTATATGTTTGTTGAACAAACAAGAAAACATTCTTCTAATAGAATGGTTACCTAGGACATGTACATGACATGGTCCAATGGGTTTTGTAATTCAAAGGATGCTAAAAGGCATGCAAACTTCAATGGTTGAAGTAAGCATCGCGGAGTTGGAATATTCACCGTGATGAAATAATTAAAAGGTTTAGTTTCATCAGATACGATGAATATGCTTGCATTTGCAAGAAATTAAGTGGGAGCGCTGAGACATATTTTCAGTACATTATGTAGAAGACATATTGTTAATTGGAAATGATGTATCTTTTATTGACATAGGTTAAGAATTTCATTAAAATTAGATTTCAATGAAAGACTTAGGCAAAACCAAAATATTGGGTCTCGATGTCTATATAGATAGATCGAGGTACCAATATGGTTGTGCCAAAGTACATAGATGAAATATTGAATGAAGTTCAATATGGAAACGACAAGAAAAGTTCTTGTCGCATGGAAGAGGTTGAAACAAGATTCAGGTGTTTTTGACACTTGATGAGTGAAGTCACATGAATGATTTGATCGATCATGTATACCATGATATGTACATATCCAGATATGTCCTATGCTCTAAATGTTATGAGCATATACCAGAGTGATAAAAGTCATAAGATGATCACTGGACAATAGTAGAGATATCCTTATGTGCTTTGGAAGGACTAAGGATATATATTATGTATGACAAAGTGACACATAATTCATTGTAAAGTGTTACATTGATACTAAGTTTGCCACAAGATACAAATTAAGTTTATCTCAATTTTAGCTATACGTTAGGTGGCACAATGTAATGGAAGGAAGTTCCATGATGGATTTGGATGAGTTCCAAAGTTAAGACATTGTGATGGATTCTACAACAAAGGTTGAGTATATGGCTGCTTTAGAAGTAGCAAAGGAGGGCATTTGTGTCAAGAAGTTTGTTATCAAACTAGGTGTAGTTCCAAGCGGGCTATTACTATGAAGATCTATTGTGTGACAATAGTGACAACATAATTTTAGCTAAAGGAACTAAGGTCTCACCTAAGGACCAAATTTATACCCAACTGTCTCATTTGAGAATGAGTGATGCGTAGAGACGCAAAGACATGCAAATACACACAGAACTGAAAGTGTCAGATCTGGAGATCAGATTAACCACTGCAACGCGTACGGATAACACGTGAAAGCCATAAGTGTTATATACGCAAGTATCAACTAGATTATTGACTCTAGTGCAAGTGGGAGACTGAAGGGAATATGCCCGAGAGGCAATAATAAAGTGGTTATTATCATATTCCATGTTTATGATAAATGTTTATTTCTCATGCTAGAATTGTATTAATCGGAAACATTAATACATGTGTGATTAATAAACTAAAAGGTTCCTAGTAAAGCCTCTCTTTTATACTAGCTCGTTGATTAACTGATGATCAAGGTTTCCTGATCATGAACATTGGATGTTGTTAATAACGAGGTCATATCATTAGAAGAATGATGTGATGAACACTCACACCCATAGTATGAATAGCAATACGATCAAGACATCAAGTTCATTGCTATATCAGACTCATGCGAAGTAGTTCTAATCCTTAGACCATGAGATCATGTTAATCACTGATACCGGAAGGGTACTTTGATGATATCAAACGTCACACCGTAATAGGGTGATTATAAAGGTTGATTTGGGTACTCTGAAAGTATTAGTTGAGGCTCATGGATCAAGAATGGGATTTGTCCATCCGGATGACGGAAAGATATTCTCTGGGCCCTTCTCGGTGATATTGCATTGGAATCGCTTGCAAGCATGTGACTAGGTCACAGGAATGCATTATCACGGAACGAGTAAAGAGACTTGTCGGGAACGAGATCGAACTAGGTATGTTTGATACCAAATGATCGGATCTCGGACAAGTAATAATATCGCGAGACAAAAGGAATTAACTATGTTCGTTACCGGTTCACACGATCACTAGTTCATCGTTGAGTAAGTGGGAGTCATCATGGATTTCCAGATCCCGCTGTTGATTATTGATCGGAGAGGAGTCTCGATCATGTCCACATTATTCACGAACCGTAGGGTGACACACTTAAGGCTCGTCGTCGTTTTTGAGTGGATACGATACTCCGATCGAATTACAGGACAGCATAAGGATTGTTTCAGAAAAGCACCGAAACTGTTTCGGGATATCGAAATAACTCAAGGGTGTATTTGTTAATGTTTGTTAATTGAATGAATTAACAAATATTAAAGAAATAAAAATGTTTTATTAAATCAATAAGTGTGAATTTTAATTGGCATGAATGTCATGCATTAAAATGGGGGTTACCTCATGTTGATGAGGGATTAATCTCCATAAAGGGAATAAAGAGGGGAAATGAAGAGGAGGGGAGGCCCTTGGCCGGCCAGCCCCTTGGCTGCCCTCCTCCTCTATATAAACCCCCCCTCTCTCCCTTGGTCACACACTTCTTGATCCTCCCTCCTTTGCATAGTTGCTGCCCACTTTCCGTCTTGGCTTAGCGAAGCTCTGCCGGAATAGTAGTTCGTAGTTCACACACTTGGAGAAGTGTGTGGAGGAGTGTCCGGCGGATCCCTTCTTCCGCTGCCCCGCTGGACCGAGGGCGTGGAGGAGTCGACGTCGAGCTGCACGTGTGTGCGAGTACGGGGGCGCTGCCACTTGTGGCGCCGGCTACACGATCTTGTGATCGTCAAGTGAACCACAACGTCGACTACATCAAGTGAACAACTACGTCGACTACGTGCGTCTTCACCAACTCTCCATCGTCAACGTTTGTGCGGGAACGTAATCCCCGCTCATGGTCGTCGAGGGTGAGTATCCGTTGCTACCATCTCGTAGAGTTTCTTGGCCAGTTTATGCGTTCACGCGTAGGAAAATTTTTGTTTTCTATGCTACGAACCCATCAGCCCCCATCATAAGCATCTTGAATGGTTAAAGTTAATGCGATAACAATTATGAAGCATATGCTTGACAAATCATAAGTTGAAAACCTCATGCCCCGTGAATACGAGTACCCAAACCTCATGCTACTTTACTTAGAGTCCCAAGCAAGGCTCTTGTTATTGTAAGTATATGCATATCATTGAGAACCGCCAATGGGGTACCTCCGTGCCCGATGACATAGAACAAGCCCACACCAAAATGACAGGACAAGCAGACAATGAACACCTCGACATCTCTTTTATTTGCCTTTTGTTTAGCTTTTTATTGTGAGATGCGTCGTTGAATGTTCACCATGGGTATGCTGCAAATTTCCACCATGAATTATGCATGGCTTAGATTGGCGGCCCGGCGTTTCCCTAACACATATACAAACTCCATGATCCCCACAAGATTCCCAATTCATTTCACACCGCGGGCATCCATAAACAAAAGATCACGATATCAACTCAAATAAGAAGTGCAATGTTGAAAGCTTGCCCCATGACAGCATGGCTGGGCTAGAATCCAACTTACAACTTGCAAGCATAACAACTCAACATAAGAGACCACAATGTCAAATTTTTAAGAACAGGAAAAAGTAAAGTGTGCCTTCCGGTTCGTGAGAGCTTTACTGACCGAATTTCGCATAACACTGGTAAGAGTTTAATTTGAAGAGAAAATAAAAGCAAGTCAAATTTACTTGGAATAGCAAATTGCTAGTAGGTATGTATGGTGGACACTTTGGAAAACTTTGGCTTTTAGGAGTTGGATGCACGAGTAGAGCTCATACTCAGTACAAGGCGAGGGCTAGCAAAAGACTGGGAGCGACCAACTAAGAGAGCAATAATGGCCATAATCATGCAAAGCGACAAAGCGACATTAAAAAAAGCATAAGATGACATCAAAAGTCAAAAACTAAATGATCATGAAGGCTATTGTCGACTTTGTAAGAGTCTAACATGTGTGAGCATGCGCCAAGTCAACCCAAATAAAGCATCAAGGAGAAAACCAAAATAATGCTTCCATACAATAAAAACAACGCATGATTTTTTCAAAGGCTCATTAAGCAATCTCAGTTATTTGAGACAAGTCATGCTACAGCAAAAACACTAAGCATACTATCAAAAAGACATCAAGCATGACATGAAAAAGCCTAAGCCACAGTCTACACAAGCTCCTTATTGTACCACTATTTTGCACAAAGCTTTTTCTCTTTTCCAACACCATTTGAAATTTTTAAACACACCTCTTTTGATGAAAACCTATAAAGATCAGAGGCAAAAATACACCTTGATGAAAAGATATGGCAAGGTCTGAACGCAAATCAAGGCGAAATCGAAAACCAAAAGCAGTAGTAGAAAAAGAAGAACACCCGGTGAAATTATAAGAATGAAAAACGGAGTGTTCTTTGCAAATGAAAACGAGGCAACTTCTCCAAAAGAAATTTTTTGGGGTCCAACCATTTATTGCAGCAAACAAACAAACTAAACTAACTAAGAAAACTAAAACAACTGACGCTCCACAAAAACACATAGTGCATGAAGCAATAAAAATATAGCGTCTTGAAAGGTGACCTGATTTTTGCCGATGAAGAAGGGGTGCCTCGGGGGCATCCTCAAGCTTTGACGCTTGTACTTCTTGGATATTTCTTGGGGTCATGCATGGGAATCCCCAAGCTTGAGCTTTTGTCCATTCTTCAACTCATCTCATCATTCTCCAATCCCTACACTTGAAAACTTCCTTCATACAAAACTAAACACAATTCTATTAGCAACATTAGTGCAAGCATAAAATATAATCAGCCCTCTTTTTTTGCTTCAGGTTTCAACTCAAAACCACCACATATATAGCAAATACTACTGTAGCAACCTCCCCAAAAGTTTCGTGATCAAAAGAACTCAAAAGAAAGTGATAAAGTGGCAAACACAAATATTGACAGAAATCTGTCAAAACTGAACAGCTGACAAAGGTCGAATTGTTTAGGGGTTTTATGTTGCTCAAATCAAAAAGTGTTCAACTAACAAAAGTTTGGATATAACCTGGGGCATATGCACAAGAAATCGCAGGTCCAAAAGATATACAGAGAATTTATACGAATTTTTACGGTGCAGCAATGAAAACAGTTTCAGGACAGCAACATCCCCAAATCTTTACCTCACTCAAATTAGAGGCTTCTCTTTACCTCACTTCCAAGACTCAAATAAAAGAAAAAGTACTGAAAATAAAACATTGGGTTATCTCCCAAGAGTGCTTTTCTTTAACGCCTTTGAGCTAGGTGCAGAAAATTGCGAATTAAGTAATAATGAAAGGGGGATCAGGATCCACTATAGGAATAAAGAAATGAATACTACCCAATTGAGGTTTTGAGTATCCCTTACAGTCACGCTTTGGCACACTATTTTCATCAAAAAGATTTTCAGGGCAAATCCAACTAGTATTAGCTACCAAGGCATTATGAATTCCTACAAGCTTACAAGGTATTGGCAATCTAGATTCTTCGTTGGGTGTACCAACAATTTCAACAGGCGAGCCAAGCTTATCAAACTTCTTAAAAACTTTCCTAGCCTCAATTGCAACATCTCTAAATTCTATGCGCAAAGTTTCTAAGATAAAAGCTTTCTTTTCGGGATCCTCAATTTCATGAAGCTTAAGGAACATGTATTGCATAAAAGGATTAAGACTAGCAAACCTAGTTTCCAACATGTGAATCAAATAAGTAGAAGCAACTTCAATACTAGGAGCTAGCTCAACCAAAGACTTTTCCTCAACTTCCTCATGCATACTAATGTGATTAAAGAACTCCTCAATGTTACTTTTGCCAATAATCGAACCACTACCTACTGAGAGGTCCTCTAGAATGTACTTAGGGATCAACATGATAAACTAAAAGTAAAGAAATAACAACTACCAAGGATTCTAATTTTTTTGGGTTTTTGATATAAAACGATGCAGGTAAAATAAATAAAGTAAAGCAAAACAATAAAAAAGTAAAGGATGTGCGTGCGAAAACTCCCCTCGCAGAAGTCTTCTACTTCCTCCCCGGCAACGGCGCCAGAAAATTAGCTTGATGCGTGGTGAATGACCAGCCCGTTGGGAACCCCAAGAGGAAGGTGTGATGAGTATAGCAGCTAGTTTTTCCTCAGTTAAGAAACCAAGGTTTATCGTTCTTGGAGATGAGAGACAAACGACTGAAGGTGATGCTTGCTGGCTTGCGACAGCTTCGGACAATTTATATATGGCGCCTCGTCCAAGCTTTGCTTGCTAGCTGCAACGCGGAACCTGCACACAACACAACCAAGTACTTCGTTCCCAACTTGCGATGAGGTTGTCAATCTCACCGGTTTGCTTGAAACAAAGGTTATGAGCGTATCGAGTGGAAAACAATAGAGTATGCGAGTAAAGTAAACAATGCGAGTAAAGTAAACAGGTGATAGCAATATGATGGAAATAGGACCGGGGTCCACAGTTCACTAGTGGTGTCTCTCCATAAGATAAATAACACATGCTGGGTAAACAAATTACAGTTGGGCAATTGATAGAATAGAGATAAACGTGATATGTCAAGAAGATCACTATGAGATTTACTCTGGGCATTACAACAAAATACATAGACCGCCATCCAACGGCATCTATGACTAATAATCCACTAGTGGTGAATCAATCCGAGAACTCCACAAGTATTAAGTTGCGAACAACAGATAATTGCATTAAGCAAAGTGTGTAATGTAAACAAAGTATATGCCCTTGAGCATATGAATGTTGTTTTCTCCCTAGTAGCAACAGCACATCTACAACCTTAGAGGTTTCTGTCACTCCCCCAGGTTAAATAGAGGCATGAACCCACTATCGAGCATAAATACCCCCTCTTGGAGTCACTAGCAACTACTCGGCCAAGATAGCTACTAACAACGGAGAGAATACAAGATCATAAACAACATAGAGATAGCAAAAGATAATATTCAGTACAGCAACTTAATCATAAACACCAATATTCATCGGATCCCAACAAACCAAACATGTAGAATTACATAACGGTGATCTCAATCATGTAGGGCAGCTCATGAGATCTAAACATGAAGCACATGGGGGAGGAGACAACCATCTAGCTACTGCTATGGACCCATAGTCCAAGGTAGACTACTCACTCATCGCTCCGGAGGCAAGCATGGCGATGAAGAAGACCTCCGGTGGCGATTCCCCTCTCCGGCAGGGTGCCGGGAAGAGCTTCTGGACCCTCCCGATCTTTGGGTCGACGGCGGCGGCGGATCGCAATGTGTTCTGGAAAATTGATCGGGTACTTAGGTTTTTCCCGTTGGGGGGTCTTTATAGGCGAAGGGGCGATGTCAGAGGAGGGCCCAGGCGCCCTCACACCTGGCTGGCGCAGGCCAGGGGATGGCCGCGCCACCATGGTGTGTGGGGCCCCTGTGGCCACCTCCTACTCTCCTTCGGATCTCTGGAAGCTTCCGGGTAAAATAAGACTTCAGGAACTTGTTTCGTCCAATTCCGAGAATATTTCCTGTGTATCACTTCTGAAACACAAAAACAGCAGAAAACAGAGAACTGACACTGTGGCAACTCGTTAATAGGTTAGTTCCGGAAAATGCATAAAAGTGCCACGAAGTGTAACAAAACAATAGGCAAATGGTGTAAAAACAAGCATGGAGCATCAAAAATTATAGATACGTTGGAGACGTATCATCTATCTCCACTTATTTTTTTTGATAAGGAACTATCTTATTCCATTAAACATGCTCAGCCAACTCGTTGTCCACAATATCACTTACATCATCAGGAACAAACTCTGGCCACACCAGCCGAGTTTCAACCTGATTAGCACCCAATGCAGCCAAACAATGTGCTGCTTTATTACATAATCGACCGACATGACTAACTTTAACAGAAATAAAGTTCAAACATAATAAAATCCGCATCTCCCTGAACAGGACACCTTCAGGTGCTCTATCATGATCCGAGCTTTGAAGAGCTTGAACAAACGTAGCCGAGTCCGATTCAATGTGAATGTTTCCCATACCCCATGTTGCCACCGCTTGAACTGCTTCCAGGCATGCCATTGCCTCAGAATGGAGCGCACTGGCTGCATATTTGATGTATCCCATACCTGAACCTCGGACAGCTCCTGTGTCATCTCGCACGATGAAACCCCATCCCCTTTGTCATGTCCCTTCTGTAAAAGCCCCATCCGTGTTCACCTTCATGGTGCCCACACTCGGCCTCTGCCATCGACATATAGGTCTAGAGCTAGTTGTTACCTTCTCTTCTTTCTTGAAAATCCGCAATGATTCAGCTGCCCAGTATTTTGATTATTGCAAGATCTCCTGTACTGGTACAACCTTTCCCTCTTTACTTCTTTTATTCCTCTGCAACCACCATCTCCACAGCATGCATGAAATAAGCATCTTCTCTTCATCATTCCTCTTCAAAATCTCTTGCACAACGTCTTGTGCGCTATCATAAGCAGCCATCTGGTCACACAGCTCTTTCAAACCTATATCCCTCCAAATAGTCCTCATTTCTTTGCATTTTAGGAATAGATGTGCTCCATCCTCTACCGGGTAATTGCAGCATGTACATTTTGTATCACACTCAATTCCCCTCCTCTCAATATTTGCCATTATTGGTAGACTATTATGGGCAAGCCTCCACACAAATTGCTTTACCTTTGGAATACAAGGTATCTCCCAAATCTTTGTCCAGAACGATTTTCCCTCCGAGCTCAGGGAGGAAGAAGCAATATTTGCATCGCGCCCCCGAACATAAACCCTGTAGGCTGATTTAACCGAGAATAAACCCCTTGAGTCAAAGTGCCAAGCCGGGAAATCTTCAAAATCATCTCTGATGGGTGTGGCTAGGATAACTCGAGCATCTATCTCCCAAAATGTGTCTCGTATAAGTTCTTCATCCCATTGACCGGAGTGTGGCTCAATCAACTCGTTCACCTTTGTCAGAATGCACTGACCTCTCGGTGTAACAGGCTGTCGAGTCCCCTCTCTTGCTAACCAGGCATCTGTCCATATGTTGACACTTGATCCATCTCCTATTCTCCAAATAATGTCTTTCCTTCAGTAGTGCTATTCCTTTGAGGATGATCCTCCAGGAATAAGAGATACCCGCTGCCGGGGTCGCTTCTAGAACATAGATGTTTGGAAAATATCTAGCCTTCAGTACCCGTGTATCTCCACTTATTTCAGTCCATGTATAGTCCACACTAAAATATATATATATAGATAGAAAAGAAAAAGATCTTAGAATTCGGACCAGAGGGGTACGTAACATGTGACAATGTTACTATAAAGGAGAAAGTTATGGGGCTATTATGACACGACAACAAAGACCTTCGGTAATTACGACGGTGTGATGAGGAAACAATCTATGCGCGGGGGCGGTCCAGGTCTCCAGCAGATGCCAGGCCGATGACAGAGGTCCCGTGTGGGTTTGCACGTGTGGCAGTGAGGCCATCGATCGCGCCTTTTTCGTACAACCCCTCTCCTCTCCGCACTGCCTCTGCGTTGCGTCCTGACTCCCTTGCAGCGCCTCAGTGCGTGCGTACTGTGCACAGACGGGTCGACGATTCACACACACACAAACAGGCGGATACGCGCGACACGTACGGTTCAGTCGTGCGCGCGCGCATACGTCATGACGAAATCGGACCACCGGTAGACACTTGTTTCGGATCGATCGATCGGTAGCCAGCGTACAAAGTAAGACGGGAATATACATTATAATTATTCGTCAGCGTTGGAGTCAGTGTGAAGAAGGTCGAGAAGATCAACAGAGAACACGACCCCAGAACAGCAGAAGTGACATTTTTGGTTTTCAGTGCGCTACCCATAGTCAAATGTGTCGTCTCTGAAGTTCGCCCGTGGAACAAAACACGCCAGATCAATGTCCCGTGTGGCTGAAAGGGGCAATGTTGCAAATCACCGAACGTTTTTTTCTCAGGCAACCAAGAATCACATGCGCCATATTTCCCAAATTTTGATTTTTTTTTAGAAATATCTCTAGTCGGGCCAAAAAAAACAGAGTTCAGACATCCAATTAATATTTAGACTTTACCTCTCGGATTGATTATTCCAATCTTAAGCAACGAGTATTTTTAACAAAACAGTCAATATTGTCTCATTTTAATTTTACAAGCTCCTAAGAGAAGATATGCAAGACTCGCCCTTAGATGAAGACCTGCAAGCCGGACCGCCGCCGGATCCCAGTCTCCACCGCCCGCAAAGGAATCCGTGGAGAACCCCTTCTCTTTATGAAGGGGGAGCACCGTGATGACTATGACCAAAGGCGGGGAGAAGAGCTAGGGAGAGGGTCTCAAAGTTGCTGAAATTTTGCCCACTTGGGCCACGCTAAGGGTGCGACACGGGGTTGGGGTGTTATATCTAAAGTCCACATGAAGAAGAAAATACACCAAATCGATATCGCCTTAAAAGGATATTGTTGCGAAGCACTAGTACTTTTCTCTCACATCGGTAATTTTTAAATTTGTTTTCGAATCGGGGAATTACACTGGCGTCGCCTATATCAAAGAGACGCATAGGGCCTATCAAAAACTTGAGATATCCAATAATTAGCAACACCAATCTTCAGGAGGCGTTTTTCAAAGCGAACGGTTTCAGATCGATAAGAATCGTCACGTAACAACTCATTTTAACTTATTCTGATGGCCGTTGTCATCCACCGTGTACTGTAAAATCTGATAGTTCACGATGTGAGGTTTGCTCAATATAATTTTCCATAGTTGGACATTCTTGCCGGAGTACGTAGTAAGTATACGTGTATTTTTAGTTGCGATATGTGAGTATTCCCTCCAACCACTATTATTTATTGCTAATAAAGATATATATAGACTCTAAAATATGTCCAAATATATCTATATTAAAGACATATATTAGTGATCAGAGAGATTTTTTTTTTAGCAGCACTGTATGGACTTGGATGGATATACATTTTTTAAGAATACGAGAACACGTACTTTACTTTTATAGAAGGCTGGAATGTTTATATACAAGCAAGAACCAGCTGCAATGGCGGTGGATAAAAAACAGAGAGAAAAATAAAGAGAAAAAAGAGAAAGGACTAAAAACTACTCTCTCCCGTCATCATTTTGATCCCAGGAGAAAAAAGAGAAAGGACTAAAAAGAGAAATAAAATTGCGTGATACATTGGTATTATATACCGCAAACTAAAATATAAATACATGATTCGGGACAACTAAAATTAAGATAGAAATATAGTACGAATAACTAAGCCTTGGCGACTCTCTTGCCAATGTATCATGCAATTTTATTTCCTATACTTAGCGGTATGTAATACCAATGTATCACGCATTTTATTATTATTAACGGTATAGAATACCGATGTATCACGCAATTTTTATATTAATATAAATGTGACTTCAACAATTATTATCGAAATATTTGGTGCGACTAAAAACTCTCGAAATTTATGAAATAGTGACTCGTCGGGTGCACTTTGCGTAATACGGTTTTCTGGGTCGGCAGCCAGGCTGCAATCCTGTCCGGCGGACGCGATTGCAGGCGCGCCTAACACGATTGCAGGCCGACCTCGCCCCAGACCAACATGTCGTATCCGCCGGATAGGATAGGTAACATATCATATCCGCCGGATAGGATAGGTAACATGTCATATCCGCCGGATAGGATAGGTCCTTATCGCGTCCGCTGGATGGAATGCTACCCTAGTTCTGTAATTAGCATCAAAAGAATCCTAGTTCTGTAAATGCTGCAAAAAAGTGCACTATTAAAAAAAAAATTGCTTGATCCCACACATTCTCTCTATGTGCCAACTTGATCATGTTGTACTCTTTGGCTGCCAACGTAGCGATCCGGATTGGTCCATGTTGGCGCCTTTCATCCTCAAAGATCCAGGCTGTTCTTCCAAAGATGGATGGATATACTGAAGAGACCAAGATCCTGCAGTTAAGGAGTTCATCATGCTAGTACGGGCGTACACATCGTCTGTACACTACAAGAACAGCTCAAGGGGCCGACGGCCGCGAGCTGTGCCGACGGCTAAATGTCGGGGCCGTCGGCACAGCAGGAGGCTCGGGTAGGCTGAGAACGGAGCCGTCGGCACAAAAAAGCCGTCGGCACAGCCGCAGCTGTGCCGACGGCCACCGTCGGCCTACAAACGACCCTCGGCATAAACTACCTGTAACCGTCGGCACAACCTAGCCGTCGGCACAACGACCTGCCAGGTGGGCCCAACCGTTTCTGCCGTTAACGGAGTCAAGCTGTGCCGACGGCCAGGCCGTCGGCTTAGATGGGATAGCTATGCCGACGGCTAGGCCGTCGGCACAGCTATTTTTTTCTTAATTTGTTTATTGTTTCCAAGAATATAAATTTATTTATTTATGTATTACTCTCAAGTATTTATACATATGAAGCAAAGGTTTGCCCATGCATAGTTCCCGAAGCCCGGTCTACGGCGAAACCCTAGCCCGCTGCACCCGTGCGGTCTACCCCCTAGCTTTCTTCGGACGACGCCAAGTTGGGAGGCTAATGTGTTCTATTTGCCTTGGTTAGGTCATATGTACATGAGAAACAAAGGTTTGCCCATGCATAGTTCCCGAAGCCCGGTCTACGGCGAAACCCTAGCCCACTGCACCCGTGCGGTCTACCCCCCTAGCTTTCTTCGGACGACGCCAAGATGGGAGGCTAGTGTGTTCCATTTGCCTTGGTTAGGTCATATGTATATGAGAAGCAAAGGTTTGCCCATGCATAGCTCCCGAAGCCCGGTCTACAGCGAAACCCTAGCCCGCTGCACCCGTGCGATCTACCCCCCTAGCTTTCTTCGGACGACGCCAAGTTGGGAGGCTAGTGTGTTCCATTTGCCTTGGTTAGGTCATATGTACATGAGAAACAAAGGTTTGCCCATGCATAGCTCTTGAAGCCCGGTCTTTGGTCGTCCTTCCCCGAGTGTGTCGCGCGACATCACACCGGTTCACCCTAGCCGCCGTTCTCCTGCTTCTGGTGGTGATTCTACTTCCGTTGGCCAGGCCGGCCATCGGACGCCTGATTTCACGCACGACGAAATCGATTTCCCGTAGTAGGTCTCCTCTTGTCGACGATGATGCTATCTTGCTACTTTGTGTATGGATATGATGCTACTGCTACCTTGTCTATGTGTTCATACTCTTCATGTGCTACATTGTGTTATGTGATGCTACATTGCGTTATGTGATGATACTCTTGATGTGACAATGATGATGCTATTTGTGTGATGATGATGCTATTTGTGTGATGATGATGTGATGCTATTTGTTCTGATTATATGTTGTAAATTGCTATCAATATAGACTGTAATTTGTTCTGATGATCATGTGCTATTTATGCCCAGAACCATAAAAAAGAAACTGTGCACGGCCTGTGCCGACGGCATTGCCGTCGGCACAGCCCTGGCGTGTGCCATATGGCAGGGGCTGTGCCGACGGCAATGCCGTCGGCACAGGTGGGCCCCAGGATTTGCGCGCGAACGATCAGAAAAAGGCCGGCTGGAATTTTTCGCGCGAAAAATTTAAATTCAGCTATGCCAACGGCATTGCCGTCGGCACAGAAGGCTGACAGATTTTGGAGGCCGTCGGCACAGCTGCCGACGTCCATTAGTCCAAGTGGGGCCCCCTGTCGTCTGTGCCGACGGCCGTTCGTGCCGATGGTGAGTCTTTGCCGTCGCCTCTGATGCTGTGCGGACGTCCAGCTGGCCTCGCCAGACGCCCGCGTAGCCCGACGGCCTTGTGCCGACGGCGGCCGTCGGCACAGGCTGTGCCGACGGCATCGGTGTCTATGCCGACGGCTCGGGGCCGTCGGCCCCTTGTCTGTGTGCTGTAGTGGTACATAGGATGCTCTTAATTTGTGAAAGGGAAAGGCATGGGAGCAACCGACACACATAAATCATCATCTACCCGCCGAAACTGACCGCTGCTTCGCACGGGGCCAGCGGACGACACGGCCAAAACTCGATCTTTCCCGTCCAGCCTCCAGTCCCTGCGATCAGCTGACCAGATGAGATGTGCGACCAGAAGCAGTTTCAGGTCGATCTGATCGGACACCTGTCATGCGGCGCATCCGTTCATCCATCTCTCGCGCAAACTGAGAGTGGGAACTCGCTCCCATGGACCACGGTAGGGTCCATATACATGTTGATAGGCCAATACATGCATGCATGCACGTTGCACGCACGCACGGTGATTACAGGGGAGGGGGTCCAGGAACAGTCCGGTCCGACGTCGTAGGAGTACTGTTCCCACCCAAACCCAATCCGTCCTAGCTAGGCTTTCAGCCAGCCAGGCCAACGCACGGGCGGGCTAGGCGGTCCCTCGCGAAAGGGGACGGGAGCCCGTTCCGGATGCAGCAGCTGCCCTCCTGCACCGCCCGGGAAGAAGACGATCGATCGGTGGTGATGTGGTTGCCTGTACCAACAGGGAAGCCGCGCCATGCGTGGCGTGGTGCTCGCCAATGGCGCTTCTCTAGTACCAACACATGTGCAGTTCGATCCGTCCAGCTGCCGGTCGGGTTCGGTCGCTTTTCATCATTCCGATGTGACCGCGCGCGCACTTGGCTGGCCGCCCGGCGGGCCGGCCGGGTCCAGGTAGATCGCCGGCCATTCTATAGTAAGTTTACCAGCCGGTGCTGGAAGAGTTCAGAATGCGCGTTCATTTGATTTTTTTTTTAACGGGAAAACGGGTCTCGAAGGACCCGGAAGCAGCTTCATTGATCACCTCGGTATAATTACAGACAGACCCCTCGAGAAAAGGGGGATTACAATCAGATCCATAAAAAGCAAAAAGGACCCCAATGAAATCGCAGAAAGCGATCAGGTCCTCCGGCCTCTACCAGGCTACCGAGAGCGTCGAGCCTCGCCGGCCACCACGCCACCGCCGGGGAACCGAGCCACTTGGGGGGGCATGGCGAGCAGAAAGCCAGCAAGGCGTCGAAGCGAAGGAGGGGTGCCCTACACCCATTGGGCCCGGACGGGGAGACGAACCAACATCGCCTCAAGCCGCCGGGGAGAGCTCCTGAGAAGAAAACCGACCACCGCAACTTCCGCCGTGACCAGGAACCCTAGCGCCACCAAGAAGCCAGAGGAGGCCGAGGAGAAGAAGCCGATGTCCGGAGGGAACAGCGCCAGTCGGAAAGGACAACATAGGCACTGGCGAGCAGCGGCCTTCCCCCCGCCACCATGGCCGTCCAGGAAGGAGGTCACCCCCAGCGCCGCCGCTTCCATTCTCCCTAGCCACCACGGCCAGACAAGAACGGAGAGCAGCAGAAAACCTAGGCCGTCACGGCCAGCTCCTACGGCGCTTATTAAAGGCGCCCGCCCGCCGCCAGCAGGTCGTCAAGCTTCCAAAAGGAAGCAGGGCGACGGCTAGCACGAACGGCCGTCCGATGCTGCGCCGGCTCATCGTCGGGGACACGCCAAGCCGAAGAGGAGTCACAGCCGCCGGGCCCTCCACTCCCCTCTCTACCAAAGCCGGCCAGAGGGGAGAGCATCAGCAACGAGCAGCTCCAGATCCGCTCAGATCTTATTCGGAAGGAGGGGGTCGAAGTCGCCGGCGACAGAGCGACGGCGGCGAACTCCAGGCCCAGTCGGCGTGGCAGATCTGGGGGCCCCGACAGCCTCCAAGCGGCACAAGGCCGAACTCCGGCATCAGTCAAGAGGGAAACTACCCTAACGGGGGGGGGGGGGGGGGACTCAAAATGGTAGCAGCTACTTCGCGTTCATCTGATTGAAGTACGCACATCTTGTTATCGGTGGAAATCACACTTCCCTCGACTTTGAGCTCTAGTATGCATGCATTCGTGATGGGGCTGTTGTCACGCGCGCTCTCTCCACGTTCTCTATCTACTCGGCCACGTGAGCGGCTTTTGCTTTTGGTTGACGGGATAGCTAGGAGTAGATAAGCTATAGCTACACTTCTCTTTATTCGAGCGCGTCGATCTGAGCTTATATATGTTCATGCACATGATCATCACGTCCTCACCTTCCTCTGACTAACAACCCCCTCTTTCGCAAACAAAACCCTCACAGCACAAAGCATCTGAGGCCGAGCTCAATCTTTTCCTTTCGAGACATGGGACACATCAAACTTATTTTATTTTCAAAAAATAGAAAAAATATGCCATATTAGGGCACAATTACAAGTCATGACAAATTGATGAGAAATGCTTTACATCCCTTAGTGAGTGTAGTTCAAATTTGAATAGTTATGTAAAAAAATATGTAACTCGAAGGAGTAGTATTTTTTAAAAACATGACAGGTTGCAGAGGAGTAGTGTTGGTCCAAGATTGTCTTGCTAGTATACACTAGAGCCTTATGCGCGCCTTGCCGCGCCGTTCTCTTACGACCAGCGTTTTTGGTCGTGCTGAGTTCTGGCGTGTTAGCCAAGAGTTGTTGTTGTTGTATTAGTCTCAATGAATTGTCTTGGTAGTTGGTGTGACATACATAATATACATAAATTGAATTTTCCCTTGTGCTGTTCACAGCAGGTAAGCAATTCCTAGGCATGCACCTGATGCGCAATCTAAGCTACGGTTCTTGTGATGTCTATTTCACCTCCGTGCTACGCTTGTTTTTTGTTCCATGTCTTATACGGTAAACTGCACTAGGGTCGCACTGTCAGCTTATCAAGTATTGCCGGTGCGTGGTAGCAGGTATTGGCTGTTTGGAGCACAAAACATTGATCTCCTACTCTACCGGCCTGATCTTATGTCGCTGGTTTGGTCATGTGCCTTCTTGATAGCCGATCGGATGTGCTAGATTTCTTCAGAGGTCAGAATAGGAGTATTAATATATTATGCATTAGACAATTTGAAGTGTTAGCAGTAGTGAATTGTCTTATATGCGTGCATAGCAAACCAACAAAAAGGGTGATATTATGTAAGTGATATTATAGCCTTTCCGCTTGCCTAAGTGCTCATTTTATTAAGTTGTGTAGGCTTCAGTCCTATTGAGCTGTAGAAAACGGTCTCATTTAGTTTACAGGCACTTTGGATTTACATATGCCATTCCTAGATCTAATGGAGAACATCAACAAAGTACCACATGATGCCACTGCCCGCTACATCTACTTGGCCTGCCGCCGCCCTAAAGTAAAAAACTCAAACCATCACCAAACAAACGAAGGAGCTAACAATTCCACATCGGAACACGAACCCATAAAAGGACCAAGCATATTGCACAACAAGAAAGCTCGGCTGAGCAGATTCATCTCACCATGGGAAAGGAACAAGAACAAAACGAAGAAAATCGTTGCAGTCACATTGACCATTTCAGGAAGCCCCTCCTTACCAGCAGCTAGCGCCCCTGAATTGAAGCCACAAGCAACCCAGCGGCACTCAATAATTGAATTTTTTTTATGCATCCAAAGAAGGACACAAATCACAATGAACAAATAGCATGCATATAAAAGAGAAGTAGCCCGCAGAACCTCCGGCGAAGAAAGAATTGCCAAGCAATCATAGTGACCCGCCGCCAACAGCATCCAACAGCAACGCCCTCAGCGGCTCAGCCAAGACGCCCGGCCAACAAAGGCATGCCATCCTTAGCCACCTCCCACACCAACAGCCGAATGAAATGAACAGAGGCAGACCCGAGCGGAGCGCCTCACTTCTCTTTACCAGAATCCAGCTATAAAACACCCCTATTCTGCCAGCTCACAAATGTTTCAGTCTTTGCATGTGGGTCCCACACTCAAAAAACGCAAATCAACCACAGCTCGCCATTTCCTTTGGTACTACAGATTGTAGAAGATAACTGAGAGAATGCAAATAAACCTAGCCAGATGTTTCTCATATATAGATAGATTCCTTCCACCGAAGTTGTTAGGTATAGAAATTTTTTGCTCTTCCATTACATCAGCAACCTAACCTTGAAAGATATACAGAATGCCAAGGGATCCCATTGATCCGCAATACATAAAGTATTTTGGGAACCTGACTGAGCCTCATCTCTAGAGGGCCTCCCTCTGACTGAATATTATGTTTTTCCTGCAGAACAATCATTCCCTGTTTGTTATGCAAGGAAATTGCAGCACAACTTATCCCTTCTACAGTGTTAAGTTTCTTTGCCTGTCGTTTAGCATAATCAAAAAATATGTATTTGGATTTCTGAAATCATACCATGCTATCCCAAGGAAAATAGAAGTCAGAGACGGTGCAGCAACATAAAACATTCTGCGTAGCCCGACAGAGCTCACGGATGTAGCCACCATCCTCGGTAACTTCAAACCAGTATTGTGTCATGCATTCAATTTTTGTCTGACTAATATGTGATTCTAGCAAGCAATCGAAGATACAACACCTTAAGTTATTTAAATATTGTGGTGAATGGGAGTCTCAGAAAAGATCTGCATTCCATATCCTGCAGGAAATCAGTACCCTTCTGTAAGTCTCGCGTGCCACCGTTGATAAGCAATATATGTGTCATACTTCACCTTGGTATAGACTCCAATTGATTTCTTTACCACTGTTTAATGAGACCTGGCCACTTAATAATAAAATAAGTAATTACAGTAAGTGAATAATCTAGTGAGAGAAAATGTTATTTTCCCAATCTGCACTGGACATGTATATAACCAACCTTGAACCTTTGACTCTACGCTGACATCTAAGAACTTGAGAAATGAATCATCAAGCATGAACCTGCTGGTAAAACTGGCAACTCCCTCTACATGGCAGGTAGAAGAAGACCACATATTATATTCACAGTTGACAATAACCCCCTAGTTGGCCATTAAATAATATTTTTATTGTGTGTACATAAAAAAATTCACATAACTTAAAGAGGATAGAAATCAGTTTTGTTGCTTCTGTGGAAGAAAATTATTAGCCTAGTTGGTTACTGTCTATGGACAAAGATAACATAATAGACAGACTTCGAGAAACTCTGATCATCAAAAAAAGAAACACATCAGTACACATACATCAACATTTCAGACTTCAGAAACTCTGATAGTTCCAGTCATGTGTTTGCTTTTACCCAGAACAGAAGTCACATGTTCAAGCCGACATAGGTTTATCTGCAAGTATGCATTGCAGAACTTAGTGGTTCCAGGTAATTAAAGAGGCAGGTCCAGTCAGCAACACAGAGTCAAGACTGAATATCGAGCACAATGGTTTCCCATACATTTCTTCTCAATTCTGCCTTCTAAGGACTAAAGATGTAAACAAGTTGCAGATGGAATTACTTTGATCACAAGATTCTACAGAATTTTCTCAAAGAATGATAGATCCACACCGCCAATTCTGCGCTTCTCCTTCAAAATGTAGAGGACACTTAATGCAACTTTAGAGGTGGGAAGCTCTCTTCCATGCTGCCCAAAGCTCTGGAAGGCAATGAACCTTCTCTCAAAACTGCAAGGAATCAATAATTCAATTTACATAAGAACCTACCAAAAGGTATTGAAAGACACAATTATTTTGTTTCACATTCCATCAAGGCAAAGGAGAAGATAAGATGGATGAAGAAAACATACTTGGGTTTTGAGCCATTAGGTTATTAAAGAGACTAAAGCTAACTGAATGGGGGCAGAATTATGCTTATGATTGGGAATAAAGAAGTACACGCAGAGATGTCCGTTGAGAACTAACCAGCATGATTTTAATCTTCAAGCCATATTCTGCAGTTTAGTTTGCATGGCTAAAACTAACGATGAACATCTCTGCAGAATACCCTTTGTTGCTTGCTCTTACTGTATACATCTGCAATAGTTGATTAAAAACCACGTAAACCAAGCAAACCAAATTGACCAGTTACAGCTGAGAAAGGACAGGTAAAGCACTCATGTGAACCTATCTGAATTCCGTGCAGCCAAGGCCTTGATTTCACAATGAAGTCCTGTGAAGAAAACAGGAAACAAATCCAGCTAGAGTGGCACAAAAGAAAAAAAAGGTCGTATAATTGGCAAAGTCAACACAACAAACATAACTTCGCTGGACCATGGATAACAAAACATCGGAGAGAGTTTCCAAATTTCAGTTTAGGTTTGCGCACGGAAGACATTGGTACAATAACTTCAAATATGTACAGACTAAAAGCTCTGGCCGGCTAGCTAACACGACAGGTGTACAGAAGGTGTACAATGCAAAACAAAATTTTAATTACATATGGACCTCAGATGAAGGAAGGGCGTGGGAGATCGCAACCAGCAGACTTCGACTCCGCAACAAACAAATCAGGCAGACCTTGCCTGAGGTGGTACGGGTAGGCCGGGACGTGAAGGGGAGCACGAGGCAAGGTAAAATTAGGAGAGATTTCAGCGGGGAGTGGATGCCAGGGCATCATACCTCGAGTGGTAGAGGTCCCGCGAGATTGGGGTGAAGGAGGCCGGGATCTTCCTAGCAGAGGAAGCGACGGCGGCAAGGGCAACGTTCATGGACAGGAGCCAATAGACCAGTAGGGAAGGCGTTGGATGTGCGGAGGGCAGGGCCATCGCCGCCGCACAGCAGGCCGGGGCTGCCCCTCGTCGATGAATCGCCCAAAGTCGAGCCGTCTGGGCACGCGCTCAGATGCTTTTCTCCATCGTGTTTGGTTGGGGGCTGGTTGGAAGGCAAGGGTAACCAGCTGGGAGAACGAACCGACTAAACATGCCACGCGCCCAGGTATGCCAGCACACAAAAATTTCCTTCGCTGCAAGTAGGCCCCACACGGGGAAAACGTGTGAATCAACCAGGATGCTCTATTTGCTTCGCTACTACTTATTGAAGTAGATGCCCGATCCACAAGGAGGGAAAAAGGTGAGCCAATTCTACGATACCATTGACCTCTATTCTTTTGGTCCCAACGTGCACGACAAATATAGAAAAAAAAGTTAAAAGGCCAAGGTGTAGGGTAGGCCAACCATAGTAGTACCACTTGTATGCAATCAAAGTGAAACGCTACTAGTTCTAAGGAAAAAATCATTCAAATAATCCATAAGATAATCTATTGTTCTCCTCTATATTGGTTCATCTCGGCAAGTAATCTTTTGCTAAAAGGACTCGACCAGTAACATAAAAGATGGTTCGAATTTTCTCATGTCACCGACTAGCTAGCTATTAGGGCAGCCATTAGTGGAGGCCAATGACCTAATACCATGATTCTCTAAGGAGATTGTCCTTCAACTCTCAATTGTTCTACTTATGCCGACCAAAATGTTTTTTTACAATCATAATTGTTCTTTTGTCTGATCAGTGCAAACAGTTGTTCAACTAATAGTTTGTTCAGAATATTTACTGAATTTAAAGTGTTTGTATGTAAACAAGGGCCCCTGTTGCCATCTAGCACTCACCCCCACTAAACATGCTTACTCCCTTGAACACGCCTCCTTTCCATGGCATAAATATATATAGACTATTATCCTTTCGGACTATGACGAGGTTTGACCCCGGCAATGCCCATACTTGAGGGCTTTCGAATCATGGTGCGAGCAGGGGATCCGGCGAACTCGACGGCGATCAGACGACATAGAGGAACACATGCTTTACCCAGGTTCGGCCCTCTTGGCGGGTAAAGATCTACGTCCTGCTTGTCTAACTTTATTGCTTGGGTGTTTACAACGGTGGTGTTTACAGCGGTGGCGTAGATTGGATCTAGCCGAAGGTGTGGAGCTCTCAAGGATTCGAGCGCTCAGGTGGATGATGGAAAAAGTGTCTAGAGAGGCCCTTGGATCTCCCTCCGAACCTTTTATATGCGAAGGTCGGGTCTCAGGATTGTTCTCTAAGTTACCTACAGATAAGGGCAGTTCGAATAAACCCTAGACAAGTCCTAATTCGACTAGGTCTTGTTCTTCGAGTCCTTGCATTACATGCCAAATCTTGCTTCTGGGCCACGCCAGTCAATCGCGTTTATGGGCCTTGCTATCCCTTTGGTGGACGCCCACCTGGGCCAAAAACCAGGTAGGCCAATATCGGGGACCCGAGGGTCATTCCTTCAACCGACTATATTCCCCAAAACAAAACGCTCCCTCTCCCTTCACATGGACAAAAGCATAACCCTTTGCAAGTCCAAACCATCAAGATCCCAGTTATAGCCGGTCTGGAGTCCATGGGGGCTCTTCATCGCTAGTCTGCGGAGGCACAACCGGAGGGAGCAGCCCAACGACCGCACCGTGGACATGTGTTTTGACAGTGTACCGGAAGCACCCCGTCGGGCCCAAGCCCATGACTCCCATGATGGCAGCGGAATAAAGTGACAATAAGGGGTAGTCCATGGTCGTTCCTCGCCGCCTATTTCCGCCTGAGATAAAGAACACAAGCCTCTTCCTGTCTCCCTGGCTCACATTAACAAGAGCGAGCCGCTCATGATTCTGTGTTTTCATGGTACAAATTGTACAACATATATCCCCCTCTCTACCAAGTGTTTTTCTCGATTCAACGAGTAATTTGAATTGATGTCATGCAACAAGAACGTGAGGAGGACGATAGCCAAGATGATGCGGTGCTCCTTTGGTGCAATTTGTATCACATGTTTACATATCCGCAACAAAGGTCATGGCGTTGTGCGGTGTTCCCTCGCCCACGTTAACAACTGCGGGCTGCTCATTGTTTTGCGGATTCCATCCAGGGGGAGCTACCCGATGTGGTGCATTATTGTGAGGTGGTGAGAGCCAATCTTATGGATCTACATACTGCAATGAATGGACGAAGTCCACTCAAGGAACACACACCTCTTTTTTTGGTGTTGCGACACTAGAATCAGGCGACAGTGAAGATGTGGGTCAGAAGGATGATGGGGGAAGTGCTATTAAGGTCATTTTCTCGGTTTTTGGTCCGCTTGGGCGGCTATGGTGCTATACAGCATGCACCTAGTCGAAGAAGTGTTCCTGCACAAGTGCATGAATGCAGTGCCATCAAGGTCATGCCTTCTATCACGTAAGAACATATAAGTTGATCGACGGTGCAAATTTCAGCTATTTTATTAGAGTCTCTCCATTGGAAAAACTAATGGTTGCAAAAATCTAGGATTAATAATTTTTTAGTTTTACTATTATGGATGACTTGTTATTTGACAAAATAGCATGAGAAGTTGGGTACATCACATTGGTGGCTCGGTGTTGATGATGTAAATGACCGGCCAGTTGGAAACCCCAAGAGAAGGTGTGATGAATATAGCAGCAAGTTTTCCCTCAGTTATGAAACCAAGGTATATCAATCCAGTAGGAAAAAGCCAAACGTCTGAAGGTGATGCCTTCTAGTTGCGTGACATCTAACAAGGGCGCCGTTAACGATTCTTGTTAGCGCGTCTTCAACTAGCAGCAACGCGGAACCTGCACACAACACAACCAAGTACTTTGCTCCCAACTTACGATGAGGTTGTCAATCTCACCGGTTTGCTGTAAACAAAGGAATGAGCATATCGAGTGGAAAGCAATAGTAGTATGCGAGTAAAGTAAACAGTGCGAATAAAGTAAATAGGTGATAGCAATATAAAGGAAATTGGACCGAGGTCCACTGACGAGGGAATGCCCTTCAGGTACTCGTGGATTAGTATACCGGGTCCGGCCCGTTATGGAGGTGGACTGGTACAAGGACACGAAGATGACTTGGAGACAAAGAAGGAAGGCTCTAATCCGTATTCGACTAGGACTCTTGTAATCTCTTGCCCAGTTGCATATATAAAGCCAGGCAGGGGCGCCCCTAGAGGGACAAGTTACAACTTAGACATCAGATAAGATATCATAGACATCGAATATCTTAGACAAGCAATATCTCGACTAGACAAGATAAATTAGACATAGACTAGATACAATATTCCGCCTATGGCGGCACCATGTAAACACCATTGTGATTATCTACTAGATTGCTAGCAGGATGTAGCGATCCTCCACCGCGGGGACGTGAACCTGGGTACATCGTGTGCCAATCTCGATCCCGGAATCTCTAGTCGTTGCTCTTCCCCCGATCCTAAGTCCTTCATCTAGGACATTTGTCGAGTTAACCCCTCGTCA
This sequence comes from Dactylis glomerata, assembly GCA_007115705.1. NCBI lineage: Eukaryota > Viridiplantae > Streptophyta > Magnoliopsida > Poales > Poaceae > Dactylis > Dactylis glomerata. Next base: position 10,376,082 of record QXEO01000553.1, read on the forward strand.
ATTGGCGCCGACCGTGGGGATCGCGGCGACTGGATTTTGTTATCTGGGCGGGATCCTTCAAGCTTTCATCGACAAGATCAGCAAATTTTGCATCGACAAGATCAGCAAATTTTTCATCGACAAGATCAGCAAGTTTTTCATCGACAAGATCAGCAAATTTTGCAGCTGCCGACAGCAGTCAGATCGCTTCTCGTCGGATCATCGGCGTCCATCGACATCAACAATCGGCGAGTACACCGCCATATTATTCGTCTCCGGACAAAAGTCTGCCGTCTCTCAATCGGCTCATGGCAAGTCGCCGGAATTAGCAATCCGGTCCAAGTTCCAAGAACAAAAGCGACAAGCAACCGAAGGAAATTCCCATCTTGAAAAATCAGTCAAACATCCTGGAGTTCCTCTCACGTGAAGAAACCAATTTGGAACAATGGACAACAGCTATCGAATCAAACTAGTACTCGGAAAGCAATATGGAAAGGCAAATACAAGGAATTACTCGTGTACATACGACGAATCAAGGAGAAAAGCAGATCACTCAAAGAGCCAAGATGCTAGCGCGTACGTACATACAAGTTTGGTAGCGCCTGCAACAACATCCACAGTCGATCACTCAATGTAGCGTGGAAGTTCTGGCCGCAAAGAGATATCGCGCCCGTATCCGTGTCAGGTCCGGTTATCAAGAAAATCAAGAATCCGTCAACTACCTAGCAATCGGTGCTCGCAGGAAGAAAGCAATCTTGGATGGAAAATTCAAGGAACAACTCGTGCATAGCGATCAAGAAAAACAAGTTCCAGATCAAGCTCCTAGCTTGTACGTATATACGAGATTCACGAATACATCAAATATATCAGAAGCGCACTGGCAAATTACAAGGACTACGCGGACAATTCGGAAAAAAATATTTTGACCACTCGCCGGACTGTTTGGACAACTCGAAGAAAAATATTTCGACTACTTCGTCTTCAAGATCGTCGACTGCGGCGTCAACTGCGGCTTGTCATGCTCGGAGGCTTGTCGCCGTCGCACTCGAGCAAACTTTCGGTAAACGCTCGGGGGCTCGACATCAACTCGCCCCTGAGTGCAAAAAATCATCCTCAAGACCTGCGATTTCGTCGACATCAGCAACGCGACAATTCCAACAGCGCTCGGGGGCTTGACAACAACTTCGCCTCCGATCGTGGTTGTGATTCTACAACTCGACTACGTCATCGTCGACTACGCCGCGCCAACCACACCGCACCCGATAAAAGCTAAGTTCTCCTCTTCCAAGAGTCGATTATTATTTAATTTCGTCGCACCCAACACTTGGGGGCTCCGCTATGAACAATCATCTTGCATATCATTGACTTCGAAAAATTGTGAAAGCCCTTGTAGCTAGCTGGCGTTCCTTGTCAAATACTTGTCAATTTAGTTTACAGTCGCATGAAGCTCGACTAACGGTTGGCAAGGCCAAAATCTTGGGCGTCAGGCTAACGAAAAGGCTTAGCAAGTATCTAGAAATTCAAATGCGGCACACGCATCGATTTACGTTTGACCTGAGTTGCTGATCGAGCCGTGAAGTGCATCAGGCTAACGAAAGGGTTTTACGTACGAGCAACAAAATTGCACAAAAAACATCGAGTTTTTATTTTACATACTACGTCATCATCATTACAATATGCAAGCGCAATATTTCTTTGAGAGACAAAATATTTCATAATTATTCATATTTTCTGCAGGAGTCAACAATATCATCAAGTCCTTCAACTGGAGCCGAACATCTTCGAGTAGTACAACTTGAGTCTATGCCCGGCTACAAGTACCCGAACATAGACTCGGGGGCTACTCCCATCGGGAGCGCTGCCGCGCACCCGATAGAAATAAAATTTCGAGGAAAAATTCGACAAGAAGAGAAGACAATTGGAGTCTATGATCGACTACAAGTATCCGACCATAGCCTCGGGGGCTACTCCCATCGGGAGCGCTGGCGCGCACCCGACGATGACTTTTTATGAATATTACAGAGATGAAGGCGAGAGAAGCTTCCGGAATCATCATTACTCCCATCGGGAGCGAGTTTTTATGGTTGTATAACCCGAATATTTTCAGTCAAAATTTGACTGCGACATGTGATTCTCGAGTTGCGTTATCGCAACGAAACTCGAATGTCGTGATTGAAATATATCACGAAGGTAAGACCCCAGGATCCGTCCTGTGTGGCCCGGTATACGCACATGGATGCGCTCTGCTGGTATGTATCCGTGTCTACGACGCGAAGAAAATCCTGGTGGACGCACTGGGTACCCTGAGAACCACTGGGACTCATTCTTTGTAAGTCCTAAATGCGGCAAAAGAATGGGTTTGACCGGTTTCCCGAATTCAAGTCCAAGGGGATTGAATTTGAAGTAAGTGACAAGTATCTGTTCCGGCAGTTAACTGGCCTCTTGATCCGTCAGAGTTGTCAGGCTTGTTCATCAAAACCCCTTGCGAGATATTATGATAAAAGATAAGTCGAAAGACCAAGTCGAAGATTTGAAGATCTGAAGAATTCAAGTATTGATCAAGTTGAAGATGAAAAATTATTTCGAGAAAAACAAGGAAGAAAATTTCGAGTCCATGGACTCAGCATTTCACTCCCATCGGGAGAGCGGATTCAAGAACCCGAAGATTTCAGGAAGTCGAAGAATTGAAGTCAAAAATTGAATAAATCAAAGATTTCAGGAAGTCAAAGAATTGAAGTCGAAAATTCATGAAGTCGAAGATTTTAAGAAGTCGAAGATTGAAGAAGTCAAAGATTGAAGTTTTGAGACTCAACCCGAGTCTGCAACTCGAATTGAGTCTCGGGGGCTATGTAACGACCCGGAAAAATCCCCAATATTAGAATTCTTTGTTCTTTTCTTTTTCGCGTCATCGTGATGTGTGCATCATCATGCATTCTCTAACCTTGCATGTTTTTGTCATAACTTAAATTATTTTAAATAAAAATCTATTTCTATATTTCTCGTATGGTTTTATAAAACCCTCCTCTCTTTTTCTTATTTTGAACAAGAAATAAAACTATAATATTTGCAAACTTTGAGATGGTTTTCAAAATTAAGTTTGGAAACTATTTGCAAATCTTTCTCCTCTTTATCTTTAAAATTGTCTCTATGTCTCTATCTTTTTGCTCCCTGGAAATTCTGAAGAAAAAAAAATCTTCTAAGAGGGAAGCCCACCTCCTCTCGGTCTGTTTCCCTCCCTAAGCAGCCCAATAATATCTGGCATCTGTATTTTTCTTGTCATCGTCCTCAGCTCGTACGGCGTGATCCCACCAGCGCCACGTCCTAGTCCTGATGTGATGGACGGACATCACTCCTCCCATAGCTCTATAAAATCCCCTAGACGTTGTAACCTGCAACCCTACCTCACCTACTCCCTCCTGCCGCCGCCGCTCTTCGTCGTCTTCCTCTCGTCGCTCTGCTTCTGTCACCGCGTCAAGCTCGCCCGGCGTCCTCAACCGTCAACGACGACCATTCGAAGGTCCGCGGCCTCTCCATCGACCACGCCAGCACACGCTCCGCTCCGAGGCTCTCCCGCTTCTCCTCGAAGACTCCAAGCACGTCGTCGACCGTGCAGCAACCACCGCGTCCGTGACCTTCTGGCAACCATCCCCATTCGTTCCGGCTTCCTGCAAAGTTCCACGCCCACAGAAGTTCCCTGAGCCTGGCCGCCTCTCCTTCGCTGCGAAGTTGCTGTGCTCGAGCAGCGCCCTGTGGTCCTACTTCCTCGCCTCTTTCCTTCACCGAGCAAGCCGGTCCCTTTTCCGTTCGAGTTCTTTCCCGGACCTTGCAGGTACTTTCAAATCCTCAAGTTCCCCTTCTAAATCGTATCCGATTCCTAGCCCAGCTTGTTCATTCCTTTCATCTCAGTCTGTGCAGGTTCAGTGTTCGAACCATCCTTCAGGCTTCTTCTGCGCTGTCAGGCTCTAGCGACCTCCCCTGCAGCTCTCTATCCCGCCGGCTGCTGTGTCTCGCCTTGGTCCAGAACCACCGCAGGCCGTCGCCATGTCCGCGCCCCTCTCTCCGCCCTCCGTAGCGCGGGTCTCTGCTTTGATCGGCCCAGCTCGCTGCAGCCCTGTTCCGTTAATCTCCATCAGGCGCGTGGCTGTTATCACCATCCTGCAGATCTCCTTCAAAACCAGACACGCTTGCTCTTTGTCAACATCTGTACAGCAGTCCAGTGGTTAGCATCCTGTTGATCCTATCTATAGATGCTGAGTTCGAATCACTGGGTTAGCAAATACCCAACCTTTTTGACACTTTTCCCGAACTGACAGGTGGGTCCCTTCCGTCATAGTAGTCAGCGCCCAATCAGCCATCCCTTGTCCCAGTGGTCAGTGACCTGGGCTGGATTTTGTTTCGGTGAGAAAATTCCCGTCCTTTTTATCAGTTTTTCGAAAATTGCTGCAAATGTGATATCTTGCAAAATTCATATCTTTTGTTTGGTAACTCGAAATAAAAAGTATTTTATATGAAAATTTATCAGAAAAATGTGCAGAATCTAAATATGTCATCCATATGCTTGTTTGCATCTCGCATCATATAGTGACGTGGTAGTTTTGCATCACACCTAATAAGTAATATATGAAGTATTCGGAAATGCTTATAATGCTTTCCCGCTTCATTTAATATTGTGTAGCTCACCCATATCTTGTGTTTGCCATGTTAACCAACATTAAAATTTGTCGAGTAGATAAACAACTTGAACCATATATGTGTGTGTCGGAATTCTGATTCCGCTTAATCTTGAATAAGTTGCATTGCATCATAATTGTCATGTCATGCATGCTTGTATATGATCATGCCGATTCTTTTACCGTAGTAGTAAGTTTTGCATCCGTTGTTTGTTGTAGTGATTTGCTTCTTCTCGGATAGGCCGATTCGTGGTGATGTGAGCAACGACAAGTTCTCCGAAAGTTCTTCGACACTCTTTTCAGGCGAGCCCTTTTCTCTCTACCCATTTAATACTTTTGCTCTCGCTAGCTCTATATTCTAGCCTTGTGTCGCGATGCTTTGTTCGAGTCACGTGTCCTATCCACCTATTATCCAAAGCAAAGCCATAGCACCTTCCATACATCCCATTACCCACGTGCTTGTTGTTTGAGTTGGCCTGCGAGTCGTAGGCATCTTCAGGTTATTGGAGTGGTTTTATCTTATTCGGTTGGGAAAGTTATCACATGCTCTACTTTATGGATACATGTTGGTGGAGATACTCATGGCTTACTTTAATGTTAATACTTAAGATTGAATTAAGCAGAGGCATCGGTGAGTCATTTTGCCAGTTTTCCGACGGCTCACTTGTGTCCCCTAGGACCCCGAGATCGCATGAACTGTTCTTAGACTGAGCGCTCTAACCATACGTGGGTACGCTTCTGGGCCTCCCCTTGACACTGCCGGAATCTATATACTTGTCCAGTGGCCACAACTAGTTCGAGGTTTTCCATTTGTTTCTTGTCGGGCGTGCAGCGTGTATCTTATGGTCCTATTTTATTTGGGGGAAGCCCCAGAGTGCCTCGTAACCCCTTTGTTTCTGCACGCTCGTGTAGGTGCGGGACGACTGCAGGTGGGCACCCTCCCCAGAGCGAGGTTCTAGCCCATTATGCAGCGCCGGCGCAAACAGCTAAGTCCGTTCGGAGAATCGGCCGGACTCTCGATACGGGTTAAACTTAGTTAGGTGGCTTCCTGGACTTGTTTGTAGTGAAGGAGAGTGCGAGTCGTGACTATCCTGATGGCGCACCTATTTTTATTAAGGGTGCGAGACCTGCCTAAAGGATTGATCGTGCGTTTGGGTACATTTGGGCACCCCTGCAGGGTTAAATCTTTTCGAAAAGCCGTGTCCGCGGTTATGGACGACTTGGAGCTGTACTACTCGATCATAGAACAACTTACACCTATTATTTCAATACTAATAAACTTGTATAGTAAGTTAACAAAACTACAACAACAAACCTGCAATATAAAAACTTGTTAACTGTGTGAGTGCCTTTGCAATTACTTCCTTGTTGGGTACGAAGGGGGTAATGTATCGGCTGGGTTATGTTTGGTGTTAGTTTCTAGTTGGTTCTTTGATGCGCTCTCTTATCTTATCTATTTAGACGAAAGTTGTAGTATGTCTCTGTAGTAAAGTTCTTTTGTTGCCGCTAAGTTCACCATATAGCCTGTAGGCGAGCACAGCTGAATTCCAGTCTCGCGAGTACGTGCCTCGGTACTCACCCTCGTTTTTTCCCCTTTCTCTTTCTCCCTCCTTGTTCGGCAACCTTTGGCCCGACGCTGTTCACAGGTATGGGAGCGACGACGTTAGCAAGGTTACCCTTCCGGCTTGGCCTGGGCAGGGTTATGGACGCCATCGTTGTCTTCAGGCCTCTTAGGCCCATTTGTATTCTTGTCCGTACTCGGACGCTATTTTGCTTTATGTATGATTTGGATCTTTGTATTGTATATTTGGATTCTTGACTCGTGGAGTCTTCGTGGTTATAATATATTCTTTCGTGGGTTCCATCGTGAACTTGTGTAACTGTTGCTACTCGATTCCACCCGCATAATGTGTATGTTGCGACGTGCACATTATGCCTGGTGGGCGTTTCCAAAGCGACACCGTGCGTGTTGTGGCGTGATCGCTACGATACGCAAGGTGCCGGTTTTGGGGCGTTACAAGTGGTATCAGAGCCCAGGTTTTGTCGATACCCACAGGTCCAGTCTGCCTGTAGGTTAACCTTGCCAACGGACGAGTTGAGTCTAGTGTCAAAACTATTTTGTTAAAAAATGAGTTGGATAGCTCTGAGTAGCTCTGCATTTTTTCTCCTTACCTTCTATGCTTCTCTGCTCTTACCTTTGCGAGTTTTGTGTTCTCTCTCTTATCCGCTTCTTCGAGTTTAGGTTCCTACGTGGGTGGACAATCTCTAGCCTTCTATCCTAATAGGTTCGTTCTTCGGAAGTTCTTCATCGTCAATGTGAGCAAGAATTTCTTGTTGGTGGTGTCGAGAAGAGACCTCTTGTTAGTGGTGTCGCGGAGTTCAACATGGCGCGTGAAGATCCGATAGTTTCACCAACTCTTCTCTCCCTGCCTTATCGTGGATCTCGGGGCGAGATCCCTTGTTAGTGGTGTCGATTGTAACGACCCGGAAAAATCCCCAATATTAGAATTCTTTGTTCTTTTCTTTTTCGCGTCATCGTGATGTGTGCATCATCATGCATTCTCTAACCTTGCATGTTTTTGTCATAACTTAAATTATTTGAAATAAAAATCTATTTCTATATTTCTCGTATGGTTTTATAAAACCCTCCTCTCTTTTTCTTATTTTGAACAAGAAATAAAACTATAATATTTGCAAACTTTGAGATGGTTTTCAAAATTAAGTTTGGAAACTATTTGCAAATCTTTCTCCTCTTTATCTTTAAAATTGTCTCTATGTCTCTATCTTTTTGCTCCCTGGAAATTCTGAAGAAAAAAAAATCTTCTAAGAGGGAAGCCCACCTCCTCTCGGTCTGTTTCCCTCCCTAAGCAGCCCAATAATATCTGGCATCTGTATTTTTCTTGTCGTCGTCCTCAGCTCGTACGGCGTGATCCCACCAGCGCCACGTCCTAGTCCTGATGTGATGGACGGACATCACTCCTCCCATAGCTCTATAAAATCCCCTAGACGTTGTAACCTGCAACCCTACCTCACCTACTCCCTCCTGCCGCCGCCGCTCTTCGTCGTCTTCCTCTCGTCGCTCTGCTTCTGTCACCGCGTCAAGCTCGCCCGGCGTCCTCAACCGTCAACGACGACCATTCGAAGGTCCGCGGCCTCTCCATCGACCACGCCAGCACGCGCTCCGCTCCGAGGCTCTCCCGCTTCTCCTCGAAGACTCCAAGCACGTCGTCGACCGTGCAGCAACCACCGCGTCCGTGACCTTCTGGCAACCATCCCCATTCGTTCCGGCTTCCTGCAAAGTTCCACGCCCACAGAAGTTCCCTGAGCCTGGCCGCCTCTCCTTCGCTGCGAAGTTGCTGTGCTCGAGCAGCGCCCTGTGGTCCTACTTCCTCGCCTCTTTCCTTCACCGAGCAAGCCGGTCCCTTTTCCGTTCGAGTTCTTTCCCGGACCTTGCAGGTACTTTCAAATCCTCAAGTTCCCCTTCTAAATCGTATCCGATTCCTAGCCCAGCTTGTTCATTCCTTTCATCTCAGTCTGTGCAGGTTCAGTGTTCGAACCATCCTTCAGGCTTCTTCTGCGCTGTCAGGCTCTAGCGACCTCCCCTGCAGCTCTCTATCCCGCCGGCCGCTGTGTCTCGCCTTGGTCCAGAACCACCGCAGGCCGTCACCATGTCCGTGCCCCTCTCTCCGCCCTCCGTAGCGCGGGTCTCTGCTTTGATCGGCCCAGCTCGCTGCAGCCCTGTTCCGTTAATCTCCATCAGGCGCGTGGCTGTTATCACCATCCTGCAGATCTCCTTCAAAACCAGACACGCTTGCTCTTTGTCAACATCTGTACAGCAGTCCAGTGGTTAGCATCCTGTTGATCCTATCTATAGATGCTGAGTTCGAATCACTGGGTTAGCAAATACCCAACCTTTTTGACACTTTTCCCGAACTGACAGGTGGGTCCCTTCCGTCATAGTAGTCAGCGCCCAATCAGCCATCCCTTGTCCCAGTGGTCAGTGACCTGGGCTGGATTTTGTTTCGGTGAGAAAATTCCCGTCCTTTTTATCAGTTTTTCGAAAATTGCTGCAAATGTGATATCTTGCAAAATTCATATCTTTTGTTTGGTAACTCGAAATAAAAAGTATTTTATATGAAAATTTATCAGAAAAATGTGCAGAATCTAAATATGTCATCCATATGCTTGTTTGCATCTCGCATCATATAGTGACGTGGTAGTTTTGCATCACACCTAATAAGTAATATATGAAGTATTCGGAAATGCTTATAATGCTTTCCCGCTTCATTTAATATTGTGTAGCTCACCCATATCTTGTGTTTGCCATGTTAACCAACATTAAAATTTGTCGAGTAGATAAACAACTTGAACCATATATGTGTGTGTCGGAATTCTGATTCCGCTTAATCTTGAATAAGTTGCATTGCATCATAATTGTCATGTCATGCATGCTTGTATATGATCATGCCGATTCTTTTACCGTAGTAGTAAGTTTTGCATCCGTTGTTTGTTGTAGTGATTTGCTTCTTCTCGGATAGGCCGATTCGTGGTGATGTGAGCAACGACAAGTTCTCCGAAAGTTCTTCGACATTCTTTTCAGGCGAGCCCTTTTCTCTCTACCCATTTAATACTTTTGCTCTCGCTAGCTCTATATTCTAGCCTTGTGTCGCGATGCTTTGTTCGAGTCACGTGTCCTATCCACCTATTATCCAAAGCAAAGCCATAGCACCTTCCATACATCCCATTACCCGCGTGCTTGTTGTTTGAGTTGGCCTGCGAGTCGTAGGCATCTTCAGGTTATTGGAGTGGTTTTATCTTATTCGGTTGGGAAAGTTATCACATGCTCTACTTTATGGATACATGTTGGTGGAGATACTCATGGCTTACTTTAATGTTAATACTTAAGATTGAATTAAGCAGAGGCATCGGTGAGTCATTTTGCCAGTTTTCCGACGGCTCACTTGTGTCCCCTAGGACCCCGAGATCGCATGAACTGTTCTGAGACTGAGCGCTCTAACCATACGTGGGTACGCTTCTGGGCCTCCCCTTGACACTGCCGGAATCTATATACTTGTCCAGTGGCCACAACTAGTTCGAGGTTTTCCATTTGTTTCTTGTCGGGCGTGCAGCGTGTATCTTATGGTCCTATTTTATTTGGGGGAAGCCCCAGAGTGCCTCGTAACCCCTTTGTTTCTGCACGCTCGTGTAGGTGCGGGACGACTGCAAGTGGGCACCCTCCCCAGAGCGAGGTTCCAGCCCATTATGCAGCGCCGACGCAAACAGCTAAGTCCGTTCGGAGAATCGGCCGGACTCTCGATACGGGTTAAACTTAGTTAGGTGGCTTCCTGGACTTGTTTGTAGTGAAGGAGAGTGCGAGTCATGACTATCCTGATGGCGCACCTATTTTTATTAAGGGTGCGAGACCTGCCTAAAGGATTGATCGTGTGTTTGGGTACATTTGGGCACCCCTGCAGGGTTAAATCTTTTCGAAAAGCCGTGTCCGCGGTTATGGACGACTTGGAGCTGTACTACTCGATCATAGAACAACTTACACCTATTATTTCAATACTAATAAACTTGTATAGTAAGTTAACAAAACTACAACAACAAACCTGCAATATAAAAACTTGTTAACTGTGTGAGTGCCTTTGCAATTACTTCCTTGTTGGGTACGAAGGGGGTAATGTATCGGCTGGGTTATGTTTGGTGTTAGTTTCTAGTTGGTTCTTTGATGCGCTCTCTTATCTTATCTATTTAGACGAAAGTTGTAGTATGTCTCTGTAGTAAAGTTCTTTTGTTGCCGCTAAGTTCACCATATAGCCTGTAGGCGAGCACAGCTGAATTCCAGTCTCGCGAGTACGTGCCTCGGTACTCACCCTCGTTTTTTTCCCTTTTCTCTTTCTCCCTCCTTGTTCGGCAACCTTTGGCCCGACGCTGTTCACAGGTATGGGAGCGACGACGTTAGCAAGGTTACCCTTCCGGCTTGGCCTGGGCAGGGTTATGGACGCCATCGTTGTCTTCAGGCCTCTTAGGCCCATTTGTATTCTTGTCCGTACTCGGACGCTATTTTGCTTTATGTATGATTTGGATCTTTGTATTGTATATTTGGATTCTTGACTCGTGGAGTCTTCGTGGTTATAATATATTCTTTCGTGGGTTCCATCGTGAACTTGTGTAACTGTTGCTACTCGATTCCACCCGCATAATGTGTATGTTGCGACGTGCACATTATGCCTGGTGGGCGTTTCCAAAGCGACACCGTGCGTGTTGTGGCGTGATCGCTACGATACGCAAGGTGCCGGTTTTGGGGCGTTACAGGCTACTGACGAGGGAATGCCCTTCAGGTACTCGCGGATTAGTATACCGGGTCCGGCCCGTTATGGAGGTGGACTGGTACAAGGACACGAAGATGACTTGGAGACGAAGAAGGAAGGCTCTAATCCGTATTCGACTAGGACTCTTGTAATCTCTTGCCCGGTTGCATATATAAAGCCAGGCAGGGGCGCCCCTAGAGGGACAAGTTACAACTTAGACATCAGATAAGATATCATAGACATCGAATATCTTAGACAAGCAATATCTCGACTAGACAAGATAGATTAGACATAGACTAGATACAATATTCCGCCTACGGCGGCACCATGTAAACACCATTGTGATTATCTACTAGATTGCTAGCAGGATGTAGCGATCCTCCACCGCGGGGACGTGAACCTGGGTACATCGTGTGCCAATCTCGATCCCGGAATCTCTAGTCGTTGCTCTTCCCCCGATCCTAAGTCCTTCATCTAGGACATTTGTCGAGTTAACCCCTCGTCATCCACAGTTCACTAGTGGTGTCTCTCCATAAAATAAATAACAACATGCTGGGTAAACAAATTACAGTTGGGCAATTGATAGAATAAAGATAACATGCATATGTCGAGAGGATCACTATGAGATTTACTCTGGGCATTACAATAAGATACATAGACCGCCATCGAACTACATCTATGACTAATAATCCACCCACGGGGATATCGTCCGAACACCCCATGAGTATTAAGTTGCGAACAACAGATAATTGCATTAAGCAAAGTGTGTAATGTAAACAAAGCATATGCCCTTGGACATAAGAATGTTGTTTTCTCTCTAGTGGCAACATCACATCTACAACCTTAAAGATTTATGTCACTCCCCCAGATTAAATAGAGGCATGAACCCAACTATCGAGCATAAATACCCCCTCTTGGAGTCACTAGTATCTACTTGGCCAAGATAGCTACTAACAACGGAGAGCATGCACGATCATAAACAATATAGAGATAACATAACATAATATTCAGCACATCAACTCAATCATAACACCAATATTCATCAGATCCCAACAAACACAACATGTAGAATTACATAACGGTGATCTCGATCATGTAAGGCAGCTCACGAGATCTAAACATGAAGCACATGGTGGAGAGGACAACCATCTAGCTACTGCTATGGACCCATAGTCCAAGGTAGACTACTCACTCATCGCTCCGGAGGCAAGCATGGCGATGAAGAAGACCTCCGATGGCGATTCCCCTCTCCGGCAGGGTGCCGGGAAGAGCTTCTGGACCCTCCCGATCTCGGGTCGACGATGGCGGCGGATCGCGATGTGTTTCTGGAAAATTGATCGGGTAATTAGGTTTTTCCCGTCGGGGGGTCTTTATAGGCGAAGGGGTGATGTCAGGAGTGGCCCCAGGCCTCCTCACACCATGGCGGTGCGGCCAGGGCCTGGGCCGCACCAGCCTGGTGTGAGGGTGGCCTGTGGCCCCTCTCCTACTTCTCTTCGGATCCCTGGAAGCTCAAGGATAAAATAAGACTTCAGGAACTTGTTTCGTCCAATTCCGAGAATATTTCCTGTGTATCACTTCTGAAACACAAAAATAGCAGAAAACAGGGAACTGGCACTGTGGCAACTTGTTAGTAGGTTAGTTCCAGAAAATGCATAAAAGTGCCACTAAGTGTAACGAAACATTAGGCAAATGGTGTAAAAACAAGCACGGAGCATCAAAAATTATAGATACGTTGGAGACGTATCAAGCATCCCCAAGCCTAACTCCTGCTCGTCCTCGAGTAGGTAAGGTAGACTACTCACTCATCGCGCCGGAGTCAAGCATGGCGATGAAGAAGACCTCTGGTGGCGATTTTCCTCTCCGGTAGGGTGCCGGGAAGAGCTTCTGGACCCTCCCGATCTCGGGGCGACGACGGCGGCGGATTGCGATGTGTTTCTGGAAAATTGATTGGGTACTTAGGTTTTTCCCGTCGGGGGGTCTTTATAGGCGAAGGGGCAGCGTCAGAGGTGGGCCAGGGTGGTCTCACCCACAGAGGGCACGGGCCAGGGGCAGGCCGCGCCGCCCTATGGTGAGGCCAGCCTCTGGCTCGGCTCCGACTCCTCTTCGGTGTTCTGGAAGCTTCGTTTAATATCTGGACGTTCGGCTTTCGTTTCGTCTAATTCTGAGAATATTTTCTGTGTAACTTTTCTGAAACACAAAAACAGCAGAAAATAGGGAACTGGCACTGTGGCATCTTGTTAATAGGTTAGTTCCGGAAAATGTGTAAAAATGCCACTAAGTGTAATGAAACACTAAGAAAATGGTGTAAAAACAAGCATGGAGCTTAAAAAATTATAGATACGTTTGAGACGTATCAGCATCGCCAAGCTTAACTCCTGCTTGTCCTCGAGTAGGTAAGTGATAACAAAAGAAATAATTTTTGAGGTGACATGCACCTACACAATCTTGATCATTTATGTAAAGCATTGAGTGCTGGGATCAAAAGAACTTAAAACATGGGCATGAAAGATATAATCTTGATAGAAGAAACTTAGCAACCATGTTATAACATGAAAAAGAACACAAACGAAAGATCATAAAAATGAAACAATGAAAGTAAAACATATGTTTAAATCATATGGAAAAACATACAAATAGTTTTCAACTTGTCCTTCATAAGAGAGCAAAACATAAATGCATAGGACACCTTCAAGTTTAAGAGGACGACTAGATACAAATAATTTAAGAACAAGTGAAACCAACATCATGAATCAATCAATGAAAACTTTAGGATAATGCACATTATACTCGGAATGACAACTATGCTATATTAGACGGTGCATAAAGATAGAAGGTTGAGACTCAACATAAAAGTAAAAGAAAGGCCCTTCGCAGAGGGAAGCAGTGATTGCAAGTTTTATAAACCTTCAAAAATTATGGTACTTACTAGCTTTGAGCTCTCATTTCCCCCATCATAGGCATCTTGAATGGTTAAAGTTAATGCTAATACACTTATGATGCATATGCTTGACAAATCATAAGTTGGAAACCTCATGTCCCGTGAAGTACGAATACCCAAACCTCATGCTACTCGACTTAGAGTCCCAAGCAAGCTCTTGTCATTGTAAGTATACACGTATCATCGAGAACCGCCAACGGGGTACCTCCGTGACCGATGACATGGAACAAGCCCATATCAAAATGATAGGACAAACAGACAATGAACACATCGGCATCTCTTTTATTTACCATTAGTATAGCTTTTTATTTTAAGATGCGTCGTCGAATGTTCACTATGGGCATGCTATAAATTTCCACCATGAATTATGCATGGCTTAGATTAGCGGCCCAGGTGTTTCTCTAACACATATACAAACTCCATGATCCCGCAAGATTCCCAAATTATTTCACATCGCGAGTATCCATAAACAAAAGATCACGATATCAACTCAAATAAGAAGTGCAATGTTGAAAGTTTGCCCCATGACGGCATGGCTGGGCTAATTTCCAACTTACAACTTGCAAGCATAACAACTCACCATAAGAGAGCCACAATGTCAAATTTTAAGAACGAGAAAAGTAAAGTGTGCCATCAGGTTCGTGAGAGCTTTACTGACTAATTTTTGCATAACACCAAAAAGAGTTTAATTTGAAGGATAGATAAAAGCAAGTCAAATGTACTTTGGAATAGCAAATTGCTAATATGTATGTATGGTGGACACATTGGAACAACTTAGTTTTTAGAAGTTAGATGCACGAGTAGAGCTCATACTCAGTATAAAATGAGGGCTAGCAAAAGACTGGGAGCGACCAACTAAGAGAGCAATAACGACCATAATCATGCAAAGCGATAAAGCAACATTAAAAGAAGCATAAGATGGCATCAAAAGTCAAAAACTAAATGATCATAGAGGCTTATTGAGACTTTGTATGAGTCTAACATGTGTGAGCATGCGCCAAGTCAACCAAAATAAAGCATCAAGGAGAAAATCAAAATAATGGTTCCAAATAATAAAAACAATGCATGATTTTTTTTAAAGGCTCATTAAGCAATCTCAGTCATTTGAGACAAGTCATGCTACAGCAAAACCACTAAGCATACTATCAAAATGACATCAAGCACGACATGCAAAATTCTAGGCCGCAGTCTACATAAGCTCCTTTTTGTACCACTTTTTTTTGCATAATTTTTTTTCTCTTTTCCAACACCATTCGAACCTTTTTAAAACAACTCTTTTGATGAAAACAAACATGGACAAGAGGTCAAAATACATCTTGATGCAAAGATATAACAAGATCTGAACACATATCAAGGCGAAAAACGAAAAATAAAAGCAGTAGCAGAAAAAGAGAACACTCATTGAACGATAAGAGTGAAAAACAGAGTGTTCTTGGCAAATAAAAAGCAAGGCAACTTCTCCAAAAGAAATTTGTTGGGGTCCAACCATTTATTGCAGCAAACAAAACTAAAGAAAACTGAAAACTAAAAACAACTGACGCTCCAAGAAAAACGCATAATGCATAAAGCAATAAAAATATAGTGTGTTGAAAGGTGACCTGATTTTTGCCGATGAAGAAGGGGTGCCTCGGGGGCATCCCCAAGCTTTGAAGCTTGTACCTATTAGAAATTTCTTGGAGTGCGTGGGCATCCCCAAGCTTGAGCTTTTATCCATTCTTCAACTCATCTCATCATTCTCCAATCCCTACACTTGAAAACTTCCTTCATACAAAACTAAACACAATTTTATTAGCAACATTAGTGTAAGCATAATATTAAATCAACCCCTTTTTGCTTCAGGTTTCAACTCAAAAACACCACATATAAACATATACTACTGTAGAAACTTCCCCAAAAGTTCCCTGATCAAAAGAACTAAAAAAGAAAGCGATAAAGAGGCAAACACAAATAGTGGCAGAAATCTGTCAAAACAGAACAACTGACAAAGGTTGATTTTTTCGAGGGTTTTCTGTTGCTCAAATCAAAAAGTGTATAACTAATGAAAGTTTGGATATAACCTGGGACATATGCACAAGAAATAGCAGGTCAAAAAGATATTCTGAGAATTTTCACGAATTTTTACGGTGCAGTACCGAAATCTGTTTCAGGACAGCAACATCCCCAAATCTTACCTCACTCAAATTAGACGCTTCTCTTGGCACAGAAACGAAATAAAAAGTATAAGGAGCGGTTATTACAGTAGTAATAACTTCCAAGACTCAAATTAAAGAAAAAGTACTAAAAGTAAAACAATGGATTATCTCCCAAGAGTGCTTTTCTTTAACGCCTTTGAGCTATTAATATCAAGTGATGAAGCATCAAGTTCATAATTTGCTCTAAGAATAGAGTCAAAAAGTAATTTCTTTCTCTTTCTAGGGAAGTGTTCTATACCTTTCTTGAGTGGGAATTGATATTTGATGGTGCCTTCCCTCATATCAATGATAGCACCTACAGTTCGAAGAAAGGGTCTTCCCAAAATAATAGGACATGAAGCATTGCATTCAACATCCATAACAAGAAAATCAACGGGAACAAGGTTATTATTAACCATAATAAGAACATCATTAATCCTTCCCAAAGGTTTCTTCTTAGCAACATCAGCAATAGGAACATCATAATAACACTTTTCAAGTGGTGGTAAATCAAGCATGTCATAAATTTTTCTAGGCATGATAGAAATACTAGCACCTAGATCACATAAAGTATGGCAATCAAAACCATTAACATGCATATTAATGATGGGTTCCCAACCATCTTCTAACTTCTTGGGAATAGAAGCTTTTTGCTTCAACTTTTCATCCCTAATTTTCATAAGAGCATTGGTAATATGCTTAGTAAAAGCAACAATTATAGGACTAGCATTAGGAGTCAAAGCAAGCTTTTTCAAGAACAAAATAACTTCAGATATATTGCAGCCATCAACATAAAAATCATTAAAAGTAATAGAGCTATCATCTCCTACACTCCGAAAAATTTCAGCACTCTTTTGAGAAAAAGTTTTTGCTGTTTTGGACTTTTTAACACTAGGAGTAGGAGTTTTCTCTACACCAATCAAAGTAAGAGGATTGCTAGCAGTTGGAACAACATCATGAGAGGTAGTAATGGTACATACCTTCATCTTCTTAGCCATCTCATCTTCTCTTTCCCACCTGGCATGCAATTCTGCTAGCATCCTAACATTTTCATCAATTCTAACTTGGATAGCATTAGCAGTGGCAAAAGTATTGTTCTCCTTTACATCATTAGGCAACACTTTTAGTTTCAGAAGTTCAACATCAAGAGCAAGGCTATCAACTTTAGAAGCAAGAATATCAATTTTGCCTAACTTTTCCTCAACGGACTTATTAAAAGCAGTTTACTTACCGATGATGTCCTTGAGCATTACCTCAAGCTCGATGGGCGTGGCCCTAGTGTATTTGGAGGAATTACCATAAGAGTTACCATAACCATTACCATTGGTAGAAGGATACAGCCTATAATTATTACTAGCAAAATTGTTCCTATAAGCATTATTGTTAAAATTATTATTTCTAATGATGCTTACATCAACATGCTCTTCTTGAGCAACCAAAGAGGCCAAAGGAACATTATTAGGATCTACATGAGTCCTATCATTAGAAAGCATAAGCATAATAGCATCAATCTTATCACTCAAGGAAGAGGTTTCTTCAACAGAATTTACCTTCTTACCTTGTGGAGCTCTCTCGGTGTGCCATTCAGAATAATTTACCATCATATTGTCGAGAAGCTTTGTTGCGGCGCCCAGGGTAAGGGACATAAAAGTGCCTCCAGCAGCTGAATCCAATAGGTTCCTTGAAGAAAAATTCAGTCCTGCATAAAAAGTTTGGACAATCATCCAAGTAGTCAGTCCATGAGTAGGGCAATTCTTTATCATAGATTTCATTCTTTCCCAAGCCTGAGCAACATGTTCATTATCAAACTGGCTAAACTTCATAATATTGCTACACAAAGCTATAATCTTAGCAGGAGGATAGTATCTTCCAATAAAAGCATCCTTACACTTAGCCCATGAATCAATACTATTTTTAGGCAAAGAAAGCAACAAATCCTTAGCTTTTCCTCTCAAAGAAAAAGGAAACAACTTAAGCTTAATAATATCACTCTCTACATCCTTATATTTCTGCATCTCACATAGCTCAACAAAATTGTTGAGATGAGCTGCAGCATCATCAGTACTAGCACCAGAAAATTGCTCTTTCATAACAAGGTTCAATAAAGCAGGTTTAATCTCATAAAAATCAGCAGCTGGAGCAGGTGGCGCAATAGGGGTGCAGATAAAATCACTATTATTAGTGCTAGTAAAATCACACAACTTGGTGTTCTCATGAGTACCCATTCTAGCAAAGCTAAAAGCAGACAAGTAATAATAACAACTAATAGGAAACTATTTTTTTGTGTTTTTGATAAAACGATGCAAGTAAAAGTAAAGGAAAACAATAAACAAAGTAAAGGATGTGCGTGCGAAACTCTCCTTGCAAAAGTCTTCTTTTCCCCGGCAACGGCGCCAGAAAACTTGTTGGTGGCTCGGTGTTGATGATGTAAATGACCGGCCAATTGGAAACCCCAAGAGAAGGTGTGATGAATATAGCAGCAAGTTTTCCCTCAGTTATGAAACCAAGGTATGTCAATCCAGTAGGAAAAAGCCAAACGTCTGAAGGTGATGCCTTCTAGTTGCGTGACACTCTAACAAGGGCGCCGTTAACGATTCTTGTTAGCGCGTCTTCAACTAGCAGCAACACGGAACCTGCACACAACACAACCAAGTACTTTGCTCCCAACTTACGATGAGGTTGTCAATCTCACCGGTTTGCTGTAAACAAAGGAATGAGCATATCGAGTGGAAAGAAATAGTAGTATGCGAGTAAAGTAAACAGTGCGAGTCAAGTAAACATGTGATGGCAATATAAAGGAAATTGGACTGGGGTCCACAGTTCACTAGTGGTGTCTCTCCATAAAATAAATAACAACATGCTGGGTAAACAAATTACAGTTGGGCAATTGATAGAATAAAGATAACGTGTATATGTCGAGAGGATCACTATGAGATTTACTCTGGGCATTACAATAAGATACATAGACCGCCATCCAACTGCATCTATGACTAATAATCCACCCACGGGGATATCGTCCGAACACCCCACAAGTATTAAGTTGTGAACAATAGATAATTGCATTAAGCAAAGTGTGTAATGTAAACAAAGCATATGCCCTTGGACATAAGAATGTTGTTTTCTCGCTAGTGGCAACAGCACATCTACAACCTTAGAGGTTTCTGTCACTCTCCCAGATTAAATAGAGGCATGAACCCAACTATCGAGCATAAATACCCCCTCTTGGAGTCACTAGTATCTACTTGGTCAAGACAACTACTAACAACGGAGAGCATGCAAGATCATAAACAATATAGAGATAACATAAGATAATATTCAGCACATCAACTCAATCATAATACTAATATTCACCGGATCCCAACAAACACAACATATAGAATTACATAACGGTGATCTCAATCATGTAAGGCAGCTCACGAGATCTAAACATGAAGCACATGGTGGAGAAGACAACCATCTAGCTACTGCTATGGACCCATAGTCCAAGGTAGACTACGCACTCATCGCGCCGGAGGCAAGCATGGCGATGAAGAAGACCTCTGGTGGCGATTTTCCTCTCCGGTAGGGTGCCGGGAAGAGCTTCTGGACCCTCCCGATCTCGGGTCGACGACGGCGGCGGATCGCGATGTGTTTCTGGAAAATTGATCGGGTACTTAGGTTTTTCCCGTCGGGGGGTCTTTATAGGCGAAGGGGCAGTGTCAGAGGTGGACGAGGGTGGTCTCACCCATAGGGGGGCGCAGGCCAGGGGCAGGCCGCGCCGTCCTATGGTGAGGCCAGCCTCTGGCTCGGCTCCGACTCCTCTTCGGTGTTCTGGAAGCTTCGTTTAATATTTGGATGTTCAGCTTTTGTTTCGTCCAATTCCGAGAATATTTCCTGTGTAACTTTTCTGAAACACAAAAATAGCAGAAAACAGGGAACTGGCACTGTGGCATCTTATTAATAGGTTAGTTCCGGAAAATGCATAAAAATGCCACGAAGTATAACGAAACACTAAGCAAATGGTGTAAAAACAAGCATGAAGCATCAAAAATTATAGATATGTTTGAGACGTATCACACATCAACCAAACGCATTGCGATAAGTCTCAGATTAAATTGTGTGCATGAGAAATTTGTACAATCCAACATATTTTATGATAGTTGATGATTAGTATAAGTGATAGTATTTTAATATCAAGTACATGTCATCCATGCATTGTCAGGTTACTATTGAACACACCATAACTTGTAACACATTTGACCATGAAAAAACTTATACAGAGTTAACCTAACGATTCAGTTTATACTCTATAAGTTTCCATAAATTTGATTACATTTATGGTACACTCAAAATTTCTCTTAAGGTATATATATGAATGTATATATAAATATAATTGCATAATTATGTCAAATTATTAAACATATTTAACATTATAATGGACATACAAAAGATAGAGATGTATTCGATCTCACAACTTTTTAGTCAATGTCAATAGAAAGCTAACATTTTTTTGCTACAAAATATATTTGTTTGTCATACAAAATATTTTTTTAACTATAATATTAGTAACATTTATATGAAATTAATTGTTCTCTCTCTAGATGGGAATGATACACTCATTCAAAATGTAAAATAAAAGTAAGTAATTAAGGAAAATATATTTTAGTATAAATTATATTTATTTAACTTGAACCAAGTAGCATTTTTTTGGAACAACCATGCTAGTATACCTATCTACATGTTATCTTTCTTTAAAGTCTCTGAGTGGGTAATGAACTTAACCAATACTCAGTTGTTCAAATTTAAATGGAGTGATGAAGAGGCAATCATAATATCCATTTAGTAAACTGGCTTGGGTATCCAAATTTAGAAGACCTAAATATCTATCTGATAGGGTCCCATTTATAAAGGTACATTCAAAGGTGAAGGTACTCTCTCTCCCTGTCTCTCACTCTCTCTCTAAAAGAGAGTAGTAGATTGTAAATATAATAATATATGTTTTATATCTTGTGACGTCATCATGTAAGTCCATGTCCAATTTGAAAATGGGTGACATGTGCTGCAAAAGTAGTGAAGATATCATACAAATGGCATGTAGGTAATCATTGATCTATCCAATTTGGAGAGGACATCTAATTTGGCTTGTTAATCCTGCCTTAGCCAACCAGTTCTGGGATATCTCTTTTGTGTCTAAGTCACAAATTAAGACAAAGTAGTATCACCTTTTAATATCACACCTTGTCAGAACCAGACCCACCTATTTGTAAATTTGGCAAAAAACATGGTTGAGAGAGCAAAGCAATCTAAAACTGATGTCCAAATCTTGCGGCGTCGCAGGACACTATAGAGGCCAAGGTGGCATCTGAGGGAGCGGCGGACTGATGGAGGGATTGAGTAGTCGAGACTAGGTAGTCAGAGTCAGGATTCTAAGTCGGATAGATTTTCCTCCGACAGAATTTAGTCGTATTATTGAGTCATAGAACCCAGGATTCTACAAGATTTAATTATAGAACATCTTGTTATCACACATAAATTTTGTGTACTAGTATAACAAAGATAAAAATACTAAGGAGTGGAATTTCTATCAATAAGGTTCTAGCGACCGATCATTTGAGATTTGAGAAGAGAATAAAGGGTAGTGAAGCAAGTGAAAATGGCTTGTGATGTTTTCGTAGTTAAGTGAATGTCGACGATAATTAGTTAGTAGAATGGTGAAATCCATAAAAGAGATCGGGATCTATATTATTGTGAAGGAGTATGTAATTTGGATTGTGACTTAACATGGATTCTACTCGATTGGGATTCATAGTGGGATTTGGATCGACTTGATGTCGTAAGATGGTCAAATCGTAGGATTCCATGAGTAGGACCGGAATTCTGACTACCTGAGGGGGCTGGCCGAGAGATGGGGATGGGAGGAAATGTGTGGGTCACTTTCTGGCGGGACCGCCTGGTCAGAGTCCTGACCGGCGGGGCATGTCCCATAGACGAGTCAAAATGTTATGGGAGGAAATGTGTGGGTCACTTTCTAGCAGGACTGCCTGGTCGGAGTGCTAACCGGGGGGTATATCCGGTAGACGAGTCAAAATGTTATGAGTACGGAGTACCTTGAGACAAATGGGTGTTCCGACAAAATAGACCCGCTTTCTATTGGATAATGAGACTTGTCGGAGCTTGTGTTTATGTCCATATAAGGACGATAGGAGCGCGCCCAAGATACTCTAAATCATAGGCGCTTTACAAATTATTGTAGCAATTATTTGGGGAGAGCAAGGTTTTAAACTTGAAAGGCTAGTATATGTGGTTTTTGAACGGTATACTATTTTTTTAGCAATCGACATGAGCACTGTCTATTTTTATTAAGTAAAAAGGGAAAACCGAACTGTACAAAAAGGCATGTTCAAATTAAGGTGGGAACCTGCCAAAGCCAGCAAGGAACGGTATACTATAGTGATAGTGGATCGGTTTTGATTATCAGTACTCCCTCCTTGCCACAATTTATTGCATGTAATTATTTTGAAGTCAAACGAGCTAGAGTTTGATCAAGTTTGTAGTTTTGAAAAAAAACATAATAGTACCCCTGTTTAACTCTACAGCTCAAGAGACATGTGCCGGCCAAGTGTACTTGTCCGTCTAATTAGTCGAGTTTATTGATCCAAGATCTGGAAATCTACCACAAAGTGCTACAAGGCCGAGCAGGACGTACGTGCGCCAAGGACTGATGGGACGGCTGATGCCGCTAGATTAGGCGGAATCTAGGTAGCCTAGCTGCAAAGCTGTCAAGATTAAGGGCCGTTTCCAAATGAGCAATCAGAGAATCGACGATCCAGTCCAGTTGATTGACGCATCGAAGTTCATGCGGCGTTCGCGGGATAGATTGCACGGAAGAACTCAAGCGCAGCTGGTCCATGACGGATCATCTATCGATGCCTGCCTGCATCCATCCATCTTGTAGCTATGAGAAGCACTACTCATGCTCGTACTCAACAGTCAACACGACCAGGGCTATGTGTACGTGCATGAGCTGCCTAACCCGGCCGAGACGTGACGAAGGGCGGAAGGGATCCAAGGGAACGTTCTGTGAGTGCGAGTGATGGGTAATACGATGGCTCACGTGGGAGAGTGACACGTCTACGTCGGCGTCGGCACGCTGATAGGCAATCATGTTCTACTGTACTACTATCTGATGACGCGTCAGTTGGATTAACAATCGTACTTTACTTTTGGATTAAATTAGGATTTTTGTTGTCTTTTTATGGCCTCAATATCAATGAAGATATCATCGTCGATCTCCGCGTCTTCACTCGACGATAAGATTGTCAATGGTGATGGGTGAAGATTCAGTTTCTCTAGGTATGATCACTTAGTTCTTGCTTTGGATCAATTTAGGATTTTTTTTTCATGATCGCTGCGAGGAGTATTATTCTTGTAATATTTATTCTGGCTGCTATGTCTTCGACAATGGTGATTCGTACCCTCAGCTCGCCAACGACATCGACAAAGCTGCTCGGTTACTTTTTCCAATTGTACTTTACTTTTAGTAGATTAAATTAGGGCAACGTGACGAAGGGCGGAAGGAATCCAAGGCAACCTCATGTGAGTGCGAGTGATGGGTAATACGATGGCCCATGTGGGAGAGTGACACGTCTATGTAGTACTGTACTACTAACTGATGACTTGTTAGTTGGATTACCAATCGTACTTTACTTTTGGTAGATTATAAATTTGGGTTTTTGTTGTCTTTTTGTGGCCGTCGCCTCAGTAAAGATATCATCGTCTACAATAAGAGATCTTCGCGCCTTAATTCGACGACGAGATCCCCTTCCCGGCATCAATGGTGGTGATGGAAGATTAAGTTTCTCTAGATATGATCCTTCAGATCTTGCTTCGCTAGATCAATTTTGGACTTTTTCTCATGATCTCCGCGAGGAGTATTGTTCTTAAAATATTTGTTCCGGCTGCTACGTCTTCGATAATGGTGATTCGCACCCTCGGCTCACCAGCGACATCGACAAGGCTACTGTTATTGATGGTGATTGACTACTTTAATGGCTACGTGCTTACACGTATACTTTGCATTGTGGTTTAAATTAAAATTATGTAAGAACCTTCATTGGTATTTTCTTTTTTTTGAAACGAGGCAAAAGATTTGCCTATTCCATTAATTATTAAGGAGGGGGAAAAAAAGAGTTTAGGTTACAAAGGAGCGGAGCTCCTAAACACAAAGGCCTACTCTCGCGGCATCAAAGCGCTCAAATGCTTCGCTCCGGCTATTCCTCAAAGGGCGGCG
The DNA here is from genome assembly GCA_007115705.1 of Dactylis glomerata. Taxonomy (NCBI): domain Eukaryota; kingdom Viridiplantae; phylum Streptophyta; class Magnoliopsida; order Poales; family Poaceae; genus Dactylis; species Dactylis glomerata. The sequence goes on from QXEO01000553.1 coordinate 10,400,423, forward strand.
CTACTCTTAATGGAAGAAATAATCAAAGCGGACATGGATGCTACATTTTTTAACACTCTCGCATTTCTTTCATTCCAAAGCTCCCAAGCGGTGAGAAGGAGCAAGGATGTTATGCCCTTCCGCCGTGAACCATGGGTTCCGGAGATTGCACACCACCACTCTTGAAGGTTGTTGTAGTTGCTCCAAAGTCTCGTGTCGAAATCCCCTAGGCCGAGCCAATCCCTTCATTGGTATTTTCAGGTCTATGATTTGATTGTCCTTAGCTGCCTTCAGAAAAAGATAGTGTCATGAAAGAAGAGAAAGAGTTTGAAGTTATCGAAGATTTGCTCATCTATTTTAGACTTTATTTTGTAATCATTAGAATTGGTTTGTATAGTATATCTCTATTATGTACTGTTTGCTTCTATAAATTTATTTATGTGGTATTGATTGTAACAAAACAAACCCGAGCTTGAAATCAAGAGCTATCAAGAGGTAGAGAAAAACACGTACGAGGTAAAGAAAACCAGCCGCCACCCCTCCTGACCTAGCCGCCGCCTCTCTTCCTCCTCCTCCGTAGATTGGTTCCCCCTCCTCCGGCCGGCCTTGCCGGTGTCAGGAGGGGTGGGGAACCCGATCTATGGGTGGAGTTTTTAATTAAAATAGTGTCCTCACAAGATTAGATTAGGGATTTGGTAGCCAATTTCTTTTGGCCTTAATGTCAATGGAGATGGCATCGTCTACAATAAGTGATCTTCGGCCCTTCGTTCGACGACGAGTTCTTCTTGGCGTTAATGGTGGTGTTGTTAGATTACAGTTCTATAGGTACGGTCTTCCAGATCTTACTTTGCCAAGTCAATTTTGGAGTTTTTCTCTTGGTTGCCGCGAGGAGGATTATCCTCGTAATATTTATCCCGGCTGCTACGTCCTCGACAATGGTGATTCGTATACTCGGCTCTCCAACGACGTCGACCAGGCTGTTCGGTCTCTTTTCCCTGGAATATTGGTGTTGGTACTCTCGCCGATGTGGATTGATTATTTTAATGGTTGCGTGCGTGCACGTAGTCTTGGCATTGCGGCTCAAATCAAAAATATGGGAGCACCTCTATTGGTATTTGCAGGTATATGGTATGATATTTGTGCCATTATCTTTTGGCTGCCTTCAGAAAAATACAAGATTATGTCATGGAAGAAGAAGAGTTTGAAGACCTCGAAGATTAGCTCGTTTTCTTTTAGACTTTATTTTGTAATAGTTGGAGTCAGCTCTATCATGTACTATTTACTATTAATATATATGGTATTGATTTAAAAAAAAAGAGCTATCAAGAGGTATCTCAAAAAAAAAGAGCTATAAAGAGGACCCGACCCTGGCCAGCCCACGGGTCAGGGTACGTGGGTTCTGATCAGCAGGGGGTGCCCGGGCGCGGCCCAGCACCGCCCGTGCCAGGACCAGGCCTCTCCGTACGGGCCCCACCACGCTGGGCGCCCGTGCCAGGAGCCGGATTGCTGCCGCCGCTTGCCCCGGCCGGCGAGCGAGCCACGCCGAAAGCCGCCCTCTCGCGGTCCGGTCACGCTCCAAATAGCAACAGCCACCGCGCCGGCGCCACCCAGGTCTGGTGCGCACACCCACCAACACGGCGAAACCGAGCCGACCCCATCTCTGCATTTCCCAATTTATTTCTCCCTCTCTCTCACCTTCTCTCTCTCTCTCTTTATGCATTCTCAGTCCAGTGAGAGCGCGCACGGTCCATGAATCCGTGCGTGCGTGCGGATTGACTCGCCCACACACGCCACTCCCTGCCGTCCGCGTCAGTCAGGCCCCCTCGTGCACCTCCAGCTCCAGCTGCAGAAGCTGCGGCATTCAGCCGGCGCCTAGCTAGCTCGCTCTGCGCTTGCTTCGCTTTCTTCTCCCCACGCTCTCACCTTCTGCAGCTTCGAGCGACAGCCAGCCGCGGCGCCACGGCCGGTGGGTGACACGAGATCTACCTCGCCCGCGCGTCCATGGGCCGGACGAGACGGCGGGGCCTCGCCGCGGCGCTCCTGCTCCTCTTCCTGGCCGCTGCCATCGGTAACACTCCGCACGCTCTCTTCTCCCTCCATGTTTCTCTCCGCGCCCGGCATTACATGGCCAGCCCTAGCTCACACATACGCACGTTTGTCCTACCCTGCAGGTGCGTGCGCGGCGACGAGCCGGAGGAGCGGCGCCGGCGGCAGAGCGCTGGAGCAGTACTCCTGGGACCCTGCGGTGGCGGCGGGGCGGAGGGAGCTGGTGGGTCCGGGGTCGTCGCCGCCGACGTGCCGGAGGCGGTGCGGGGGCTGCCACCCGTGCCGGCCGGTGCACGTGGCCATCCAGCCCGGCGTCAGCTTCCCGCTCGAGTACTACCCGGAGGCCTGGCGCTGCAAGTGCGGCGACAGGCTCTTCATGCCCTGATGAGCCACGGTTCACCAGTCGACGACCAACGGCTTCGTCCTCTGCGCACATATATGTATGCTCTTCATCATGCCCTGGTGCTGCTCCCCGTCTGCCATTACCGCTTCACTTCGCTCAACGCACCGGAGCTAAGCTCTGCCTCAGCTGGCTAGCAAGCTCTTCGAGGCCACGGATCGAGTACAAGCACGGCATCCGGCCGGGAGCATGGTGGATCAGAGCACAGAGAGATCGACGGAAAACAATCGTGGATGGGCCCATGTATGTAATAACATTGCTGAGTTCCTTGAGGTTTTAACGAGTGTATTAATGTTGTAATTAATTAGCCGGTCGTATGTTGGTTCTTCTCCGACTTTCTGTTTTCAGGAGTGATTTTGCAGCTAATTTTCATCGAACTCTCATGTGTTCACGGATTTTGAGCTGTTCGATTCTGCTATTTATTGCATCATCATCTTTCAGTGCAGGGGAATGAAGAAGAACTACATTATTCAGGTCTGATGCCTAGCATAATTGTTCTTGGGGATTCCCTTCTTCTCGTGACCCTGCATCCGTGGGCGCACACACCGCACTGAAAGAAACAATTTCTTACCCCGTCCCAGCACAAGCATACTCCACTGCAGAGCATGTGCCTTGCAGAGCTCAGCTAGCTCGATATAGTATGAGAGCGCGCAGGAAACCATGGAAAGGAGCTCGAGCAAACCCCCATAAGATCAGATGGCAACAGTAGCAGGGATAGGAGAGAGATTGCACCGTAGTAGTAGTAGTAGGATTGTAGAGCTACAGGCACAGAGTTTCACTGCATTTGCATTGCAGCATGAGCGCTCTCACCTTTTCTTTCAGAGGAGCAAGAAACAAACCAAAAAGACTGCGCGTGTAGTATAGAAAAATGCCACAGGAACAGTGACCTATGGGTAGGCTAGCTACTCTGTTCTCTACTCTGGCAGTGAGAGTGGCACTAATTTATGTTACTGCTGCCTGCTGCTCCTGCTTTACTCGCGTCAAATCAACATAAGTTCCCTAGAGAGGAGAGGAAGCCTGAATATTTTGAACGCCATGCCACTCCATGTCCTATTACAGATATGCTTTGTTTATCATCACCGATGATTTGTTTGCACGCATTAGCTAGGCTCAGCTGATGCGCAGGCTATGTATATGGGCTAGGGCTCAATCATCTCTGAATTATAGTGGCAGCGGTTCTGTGCCATTCAGGCACGCACGATGAGGCGAGGCAGACAGAGCCCTCTGCAGAAACAGGAATGGTGGCTTTCTTATCTCCCAAGCTTTTTCGTCATTCCGTCCAACCTCGTTCTTTCCTTCAGTTCCTTCATCTGTGTGACTGTGTGCTGAGGCTGAGCTAGCTGGAGATGTCTGATTTCATCTTGTTTTTCCTGGAGCTCTGGATGTAAATTATGTGAGGACGTACTAACTCTTGTCAGTGACGGTGACTGAGCCATGTCCCTGAACATTTTTAAAGCCTATGATGCCGGCCAGGGAAGTACTTGACTCCTAAAAGGAGCTCCAGCTCTCACGGTACCCAAGATCTTACTACATCTGTTGATCACTTCGATTTGATGAGAGTGCCGCTAATAACCTGAACTCAGCTGTCGGGCATACGAATGCTGCTTTTCATGTGTCGAAATTACTAGAAAAATGTTGTTGATAGTAGGAATGTCAGTTCTTCAGTCGCAGTGATCTTTGTGCTTCTCTGTGACCAGGCACCTTGCAGATTTTTCTCCTAGAAACGCAAAGAGCGCCGTCCATGTCTTTGCAAAGTTGCCATCTGTTCCCCAGCAAAAACAGTATTTTCGGGAGTGCGGTCGCTTGTTCTCGCAGCAACGTTAGTGGTTTCACTTGCCTCCACGCGGAACAGATGAACAAGAACAGGGCAACTGTATAACTGAAAGAGATCAAACGAAAGAGAGAGGAGCCGGTGTTTCGCCTGCAAACGCAAAGATTCGCCAGGGCCGAGGGCGCTGTACGTGCGTGCGGTGAAAGCTTGCAGCTAAAACTGTAGGTGATATGCAGAGGCAAAGCCGTTTCGGCGGTCACACAGTGAGAATCTGCAGACGCGGATTCGTGCAGATCATGGTGGCTGTGTCAGCTGTGCACTGTGAAATGCACAACATTGCTTAAACGATAGTAGATGGATTCAGTAAAGTGACAACTGGAGATTTCATCTTTACCTTTTTCTTTTTGCAATACTTCTCTTCAGTTTCTAAGATGGCCAGGCAAAGTTTCTGAGAGCTCTCATGGCTTGGCGCTGTGCTGAATATCACCTGCATTCCATTTTTCAGGACGTGCCATGTTATTTGGCACACTTTTATTTAGTGATTTCGTCGTCCCACTTGTCACGGGCCTCCATCACTTTCCAGGTGAAGTGCATGCGAGTTAACTTATACTCCCTCCAATCGAAAAAAGTGTCGGTGACTTGGTATAAACTTCATACTAAATTAGTATAAAATCACCGACACTTATTTCCGATTGGAGGGAGTATAAATTTCGTACTAAATTAGTATAAAATCACCGACACTTATTTCCAATTGGAGGGAGTATAAAATTTTGGTTCATTACCAACGAAAAATCAAACACAAAAGAAAATTGAAGGAAGATATTTTTCTCTGATTTTTTAGGGATATATTTCTCTGAATTATTTTCAGAGAACACTAAGATAATTGGGATATTTTCACCGATGAACCCATTCATCTCTGCCTGAGGGCCCAATGACTCAGAAGCTATGGAGGCCCATAGTAAAAGTAATTATGTGGGTCGCTTACTACATGCTGCCTAGTTATAATTTAGGCCCAGTATTGTTACTTTAACTCCTAGGATCAAACTGCGATCGAGTTCGACAGCAGAAATAAGAACACGAAAAAAAAATGAACATGAAAAGTTTCTAAACAATCGGTTTATTATAGTATATACACAGAGACAGTTTATTCCATTTTCATACCAGAACACCAAGTCTCGCACAGTAGAAAAAGCAGAAAGTGTCTTTGGCACAAGAGCAAGAATGCTCTTGGTTTTTAAAAATCATATTTTTAGAATTTTAAAAATCTGAAATTCATATACGGACAACATATAGTCATTCCAAATGTATGGTAAAAATTTCAGAGAAAAATATGATGTATTTTGAACTACACAAAAAAAGATAATTTTTTGACAAAAAATTGAGACTATACGTATCCACAATTTTTGTTTTTCGGTATCTCAAAATATAAAGCATTTTCTACCAAAACTTTGCACGAGTAGGGCATGTATATGTATTCATAGAATAATTTCTATGATTTTTTGAAACACAAAACTTACAATTTTAAAATATTTTAATAACCAAGAGCATTGGTTGTGCTCAGGTGCACCAAATCTTCTCTCAAATGTATTTCCTCCGTCCATAAAAGAGTGTATGTTTGGGGTTTTCAAGAAATTAAGACTTTTGCATTGGGAAGGTGTCACCCACCATCTCTCTCCTCTTAAATTTCTCCACCTCCAATAAGCTAGGTGCATGTAAAAAGTTAAGGAAATTCTATTAGATTTGATTTCCGTGTGATACGAGAGAAGTATTTAGTTATACTTAAAAATGTATTGAAATGAGAGAAATACTCTTTTGTGAACAAAATTTAATACTAGATGTACACTTATTTATGGACGGAGGGAGTATTCCTTATTTAACTTACACTCCATCCATTCACAAATATAAGTGTTTTAGTTATTTAAAAAGAAACTAGATAATCATAATGAGTGAATTTACACAAAAGTAGACTAGATACATACCAAAATAGATGAATGTACAAAAGGCTAAAACATCTTATATTAGTGAACGATGGGAGTACAAAATATATATGTTCATTACCAAACCGAAATCAGAGAGAAAAGAGAATAGAAGGAAAACGTATTTCTTATATTTTTTTGAGGCATATATTTCTCTTAATTATTTTCAGAGAACACTTAGATATCTTAGCAAGGGATATTTTCACCGATGAACCCATTCATCTCTGCCTGAGGGCCCAACGACTCAGAAGTTATGGAGGCCCATAGTGAAAAGAATAATGTGTGCAGCCGAGCATTTCCGGCCTAGTTATACTTAAGGCCCAGCATTGTTACTTTAGCTCCTGGGATCAAACTTTGTCGATCGTAGAGTTTGTAGGATCAAACTGCGATCGAGTTCGATAGCAGAAATAAGAACATGAAAAATTTATTTTCAAAAAAAAAAACATGAAAAGTTTTGGCCAACCAACCGTCGGATAAACAATAGGTTTATTTAATACTATTATATTATACACAGAGACAGATTATTCCATTTCACACCAGAACACCAAGTCTCGAACCGTACAAGAATCGTCACGGGCAATAATACTGCAGCAGCGTGATACACCAACAGAGTAAATCTCTAACAGGCTAAAAGCTCTATCCTGTCCGACTGTCCCTGAACAAAAACTCTTTCTAGCGCTAGCGTGGTATGAAATCTTCCTCTGTTCATGTCGCCTGACCGATGATCGCCACTAAGGCCAATATCATCAGATGAAGTAGAATTTGCCATGGAACCGATCCTGCACATGTTATAACAGTAACTTAACTGGTATATAGAACAGATACAGACGTCCAAACATATCTGAAGGTAGCTTTTTTATACCTGGAGCAGGCGCATTGCAGTTGTTAGAAACGCTGGCTGATCCAGCTGGTGGTGCCGTGGAAGTGGAGTTTGAAGACGGTAGGATCCCGAGGGCCGCGCAATCTGCTCCGTAAGAACCTGAAATGATGCCAGTGGTTGGAACTGAGACGCGTGTGTTTTGTTTCTGCACAGTATAGGGACGTTGCTTATGTGCTTTCTGGTCTTACAATCGTGAAAGCAAGGCATTGTGGTCATGTTAAGAACGTTGCTGAAGCCCTCCTTGCACTGGCAGTGGTAGCTGAGCCCCGTTCCGTTCTTGCATGTGCCCCCGGATCCGCAGTAAGATAATTCGCAAGCTGTATATAGGAATGTGCACATAGAGATCAATCAGCATGACTACAGATTAAATGGAAACTTCATGATAACAAAATGTACAAAATTGAAAATAAGAAGTAGTAAGGTGCAGTAGTTACGGTCTGGGGAGAGGGAGAAATTTTTAGGCGAAGGTGCCGGTGATGGTGCCGACGTGTCGTTAGAACACGAGCGATCAATGGTACCTGCAGAGGTATATTTGCTTGATAAATATACCGGATGATATAACATCACTTTGGCCTATGTGAATTGGATTAGTAAACATAAGTTCCACACAGCAACTCTGAATATGACCTTGCTAATTCAAATAGAAACTGAAGATGACATGGAGGCGCAAACACTCTAAAGAAACCTATCACTTTTTCCATCTGATAGAGACATGTTAAAAATGTGAACCTGGTTGTTTACTTAACATAGTCAGGTATTTCTTCTCGAGTAACAAACACACTGACACACAGGACCTGTGAAGATGACACTGCATGCTGATTCAACATAAATAAATTCTAAAGATGACAGGGAGACTTGGGCAGTCTAACTTGTCCTTTATCTGTGTGATGGAGACTGATGTCAAAATCACGCGTAGCCTGGTTATTTTGGTAAAAGAGACAGCAAGCAGAATCAACAAATCGAATTTACTTCACATCTTGTTGGACCAATGAAATTTATGTACACTTGGACTTTCAGTGCTTCAGAAATCAGAATTGACTTTCTCCAGTCTGAAAATGTGCCCAACCTTTTGAACTACAAAAGAGACTACTGGTAGATAACTGCGTAATTTCACGGCGTGAGATGCATATGAATTAACAAGAGTACTACTGGTAGTGCACTTCAGATCACTTGTTAAACAGTTGTACGTTCTGAATATTAATCTTACAACAAAGAAACTCATATCTGTTCAGGACCTAACTGTTGGACAGGAATTACTTAGGCAGTAGGGCATATGTGCATACGACTAGAGAAAAGGTCCAAACAAATTCGCCATCAGAGCCATCACGAAGGGCAGGCGGCATATGCAGTTATGCACCTAGACTAGTACAGCAAGCAAACGGTGCCAACTTTTGTGGGCTGGCCTGCCTGGCCATTGATGAAGGAAGCGAAGGATGTACGCAAGTGGAGCGTGCACTTACAGTTGGGGATGACGCAAGGCAGGAACCTGAGGTCGTCGCCGACGTGCATCTGCGTCCACCCGGGGTCGCAGTCGCACCTGTACCCCGGCAGCCCCGAAGTCACCGTGCAGTTCCCCTTCCCGCAAGCGACCGCCTTGCACAGCGACCCTGCTCGCGTCGACAAAGCCCGTGATTAACACCGCCGGCGTTGGGGAAAAGAAGTTCAGAGAAGTGCGGGAGGAGGGTTTAGTTACCCATGACGGGGGCGAGGAGGGGGCTGAGAGGGGAGAAGAAGTCGGCGACGGCGACCCTGGCGGTGGCGACGGAGAGGAGCAGCACCAGCGCGGCGCCGCCGGCGAGCCGACTCATCTTGGTTGGTTTCTTGATTTGCGACTCTTCTGCAACTGCAAGTAGCCACCACTAGCGCTGCTGCCCGTTGGTCTCTGCTCGGCGGTTGTTATCGCTAGAGTTTAAAGAGGCGGAGGGGATGTGTACGGTTAGTTGGTAGAAGATGAGAGGAGTTTTTATGGGAGCTTTCCAAGATTGACTCGGCAGCGAAGAGTCGGAGCAATGGCGTTATTGCGAAGTCAAAGTGGGTTCGGCACGAGATGGCGTTCGTGAACGCGTGACCTGGACCAATCAAAATTTATTTTGAAATAAATAAATCAGATGATGGATTTATTAGCAGATATATTTCTTTTAAAAAGCAGGGGGAAAGAAAAAATGCAGAATTTTATGCCATAGCATTGTTGAATGCAAAAGTTCAAAACGAATATATGCATAATCTTGGGGAACCTTAGCCGGTTATGCTGCAAAAGAATCCCGATTGTAACTTTTTTTAGTGTATGTAGCATTTTCAGAAAATGTGACATCTTTAGGTAATATTTTTTGAGGATCCCCAAAAACTTATGACATGTAGAAAATACTTTGCAACATTTCGAGTATTCCCATGTAGCAAAAATAAATACACTGTGTAGCAAATCGTCACTTATTTTCAGCAAAATACAAAAATCATATTGCGGTCTGTAGCAAAAAGATAAATGCATCCCATATTTGTGCCTAACTCATCCAACATATCAGGAACATTGGAGCAATATCTCTATAGCATATGCACAAAGTCATTTCTAGCACTTTGTCCATGTTAACACAACAAAAACAGTAAACACATGTAGCAAATCGCAGCATTGTATGTAATTTTGACAAAAAATCCCCAAAATTAACCTTCCTAGTGATCATGGAGGCCGATTTGAGATCGCCGAAGACAAATCCTCCACGATAGAGATCGGGTACTTCGCTCCAACCCACTCCATCTCACTTGGCATGAGGCGCTCAACTAGTTAACCCTCGGTAGTGGCGACGCAGTAGGAGCGGCGACAGGAGGAGGAGACATACGTCCTGGCTAGCAACACTGTCGGTGTGGAGGAGCAAAAACCATCCGGTGAGGGCTGGGGAGATATAGCAACGACGGTGCACGGAGAAGCACCAGCGGTGGCTGACGGCTGCGCTCATTCCTGGTAAGGCAAGAGAAGCCATTGAAAAGCTACTAAACATAGTAATTTTTTTGGCATTGGGATAGATATTCCTCCCAGTTCTTCGAGATAAACAAGACGCATTCTATCAGAAGCCGTTCCTGCCGAGAAAAAAAGTGTAGCACCAATAAATCCATGGGATAATATTTGTAAAATAGCACCATTGAGTCCAATGTTGGTTATGGAACCTGAGGAGGTCTAGCAGCAACCCTGGCTCGCGCGGGCTGAGGAGGTCCAGCAGCAGGGCCGCGCGTAGTGGTGCAGTGTCTAACATCGCGTGGAGGAAGAAAGAAATGGAAAGTGATGAGAGACAAATGTCTAACTGATTGATGGATCAACCGGTTGACAAATAGAGTTTTCCAAATTGTTTTTAGGCACCACAGAGACGATGCAAAAAATATTTATATAAACAACTCTATCCTAAATTAGTTGTCTCAATGTTTTTTAGATGTAGATATATGTACACACTAAAAACATATTTTTTAGATACATGTGTATTTAGATAAAGTTAAAATAATTAATTTGGGATGCATCAGGTAGAAAGAAAAGCAAAAACTTGGTTTTTAGCCTTGCCTTTGCTTTGACCCCAGATCCATCGTCCAACTGGACATCAGCAGTTCAGCAGGCCACCCACGGGGTCTAGACTTCAAAAACTTTGCGCGAGGGGGCAAATTCTTGCAGGATTTCCAGCTTCGATATTCCTGCCGGTGTCGCCGTGGAGGAGAGGAAGGGGCCCTGCACAATGGTGGCACGGTGATGATAGTATGAAATATGTGTAGTAAATGACCGGCCAGTTGGAAAACCCCAAGAGAAGGTTTTGATGAATATAGCAGCAAGTTTTCCCTCAGTTAAGAAACCAAGGTATGTCGATCAGGAGAAGAGCAGACAATACGACTGAAGGTGATGCTTGCAAGCTTCACGACAGCTCCGGACAATTTATAGAGCGCCTCGTCCAAGCTTTGCTTTGCGAGCAGCAACATGGAACCTGCACACACACAACCAAGTACTTTGTTCCCAACTTGCGATGAGGTTGTCAATCTCACCGGTTTGCTTGAAACAAAGGGTATGAGCGCATCGAGTGGAAAGTGATAGTAGTATGCGAGTAAAGTAAACAGGTGATAGCAATATGATGGAAATAGGACCGGGGTCCACAGTTCACTAGTGGTGTCTCTCCATAAGATAAATAACACATGCTGGGTAAACAAATTACAGTTGGACAATTGATAGAATAAAGATAAACGTGATATGTCAAGAAGATCACTATGCGATTTACTCTGGGCATTACAACAAAATACATAGACCGCCATCCAACTGCATCTATGACTAATAATCCACTCGCGGGGATATCATCCGAACACCCTATGAGTATTAAGTTGCGAACAACAGATAATTGCATCAAGCAAAGTGTGTAATGTAAACAAAGCATATGCCCTCGAGCATATGAATGTTGTTTTCTCCCTAGTAGCAACAGCACATCTACAACCTTAGAGGTTTCTGTCACTCCCCCAGATTAAATAGAGGCATGAACCCACTATCGAGCATAAATACCCCCTCTTGGAGTCACTAGCAACTACTCGGCCAAGATAGCTACTAACAACGGAGAGCATGCAAGATCATAAATAACATAGAGATAACAAAAGATATATTTCAGTATAGGAACTCAATCATAACACCAATATTAATCGGATCCCAACAAACCAAACATGTAGAATTACATAACGGTGATCTCAATCATGTAGGGCAGCTCATGAGATCTAAACATGAAGCACATGGTGGAGGAGACAACCATCTAGCTACTGCTATGGACCCATAGTCCAAGGTAGACTACTCACTCATTGCTCCGGAGGCAAGCATGGCGATGAAGAAGACCTCCGGTGGCGATTCCCCTCTCCGGCAGGGTGCCAGGAAGAGCTTCTGGACCCTCCCGATCTTCGGGTCGATGGCGGTGGCGGATCGCGATGTGTTCTGGAAAATTGATCGGGGACTTAGATTTTTTCCGTCGGGGGGTCTTTATAGGCGAAGGGGCATCGTCAGGAGTGGCCCGAGGCGACCTCACACATAGGGGGCGCGACCAGGGGCTGGGCCGCGCCGCCCTGGTGTGTGGGGCCCTCGTGGCCCCTCTTCGACTCCTCTTCGGCTCTCTGGAAGCTGCCGGGAAAAATAAGACTTCAGGAACTTGTTTTGTCCAATTCCGAGAATATTTCCTGTGTAGCTTTTCTGAAACACAAAAACAGTAGAAAACAGGGAACTGGCACTGTGGCGACTTGTTAATAGGTTAGTTCCGGAAAATGCATAAAAGTGCCACGAAGTGTAACGAAACAGTAGGCAAATGGTGTAAAAACAAGCATGGAGCATCAAAAATTATAGATACGTTGGAGACGTATCAAGCATCCCCAAGCTTAACTCCTGCTCGTCCTCGAGTAGGTAAGTGATAACAAAAGAATAATTTTTAAGGTGACATGCACCTACACAATCTTGATCATATATGTAAGCATTTGTGAGCTGGGATCATAAGAACTTAAAACATGGGCATGAAAGATATAATCTTGACAATAGAAACTTAGCAACCATGTTATAACATGAAAATGAACACAAACAAAAGATCATGAAAATGAAACAATGAAAGTCGAACGTGTGTTCAAATCATAAGGAAAAACATACAAATGGCTTTCAGCTTGTCCTTAATAGAGAGCAAAACATAAATGCATAGGACACCTTCAAGTTTAAGAGGGCGACTAGATACAAATAATTTGAGAACAAGTGAAACCAACAATATGAATCAATCAATGAAAACTTTATGACAATGCACATTATACTAAGAATGGCAACTATGCTCTCTTAATGGTGCATAAAGATAGAAGGTGGTGACTCAACATAAAAGTAAAAGAAAGGCCATTCGCAGAGGGAAGCAGTGATTGCAAGTTTTATAACCTTCAAAAATTATGGTACTTACCGGCTTTGAGCTCTCATTGCCCCATCATAAGCATCTTGAATGGTTAAAGTTAATGTGAGAACAATTATGATGCATATGCTTGACAAATCATAAGTCGAAAACCTCGTGTCCCATGAATACGAGTACCCAAACCTCATGTTACTTTACTTAGAGTCCCAAGCAAGGCTCTTGTCATTGTAAGTATATGCGTATCATCGAGAACCGCCAACGGGGTACCTCCGTGCCCGATGACATGGAACAAGCCCACATCAAAATGACAGGACAAGCAGACAATGAACACCTCGACATCTCTTTTATTTGCCATTTGTTTAGCTTTTTTATTTTGAGATGCGTCGTCGAATGTAAATTTCACACCATGGGTATGCTGCAAATTTCCACAATGAATTATGCATGGATTAGATTGGCGGCCCAGGCGTTTCCCTAACACATATATAAACTCCATGATCCCCGCAAGATTCCTAATTCATTTCACACCGCGGGCATCCATAAACAAAAGATCACGATATCAACTCAAATACGAAGTGCAATATTGAAAGCTTGCCCCATGACAGCATGGTTGGGCTAGTATCCAACTTACAACTTGCAAGCATAACAACTCAACATAAGATACCATAATGTCAAATTTTTAAGAACGAGAAAAAGTAAAGTGTGCCTTCCGGTTCGTGAGAGCTTTACTGACCAATTTTTGCATAACACTGGTAAGAGTTTAATTTGAAGAGAAAATAAAAGCAAGTCAAATTTACTTGGAATAGCAAATTGCTAGTAGGTATGTATGGTGGACACTTTGGCAAACTTGGTTTTTAGGAGTTGGATGCACGAGTAGAGCTCATACTCAGTATAAGGCGAGGGCTAGTAAAAGACTGGGAGCGACCAACTAAGAGAGCAATAATGGCCATAATCATGCAAAGCGACAAAGCGACATTAAAAGAAGCATAAGATGGCATCAAAAGTCAAAAACTAAATGATCATAGAGGCTATTGGCGACTTTGTATGAGTCTAACATGTGTGAGCATGCGCCAAGTCAACCCAAATAAAGCATCAAGGAGAAAACCAAAATAATGCTTCCAAACAATAAAAACAACGCATGATTTTTTTCAAATGCTCATTAAGCAATCTCAGTTATTTGAGACAAGTCATGCTACAGAAAAACCACTAAGCATACTATCAAAAAGACATCAAGCATGACATGAAAAAGCCTAAGTTGCAGTCTACACAAGCTCCTTCTTGTACCACTTTTTTGCATAAAGCTTTTTCTCTTTTCCAACACCATTCAAACTTTTTTAAGACACCTCTTTTGATGAAAACCAATAAAGATCAGAGGCAAAAATACACCTTTATGAAGAGATATGACAAGGTCTGAACGCAAATGAAGGCAAAAACGAAAACCAAAAGCAGTAGCAGAAAAAAGAAGAACACTCGGTTTTTGATAAGAATGAAAACTAGAGCATTCTTGGCAAATGAAAAGCAAGGCAACTTCTCCAAAAGAAATTTGTTGGGGTCCAACCATTTATTGCAGCAAACAAAACTAAACTAATAAAGAAAACTAAAACAATTATCGCTCCAAGAAAAACACATAGTGCATGAAGCAATAAAAATATCGTGTTTTGAAAGGTGACCTGATTTTTGCCGATGAAGAAGGGGTGCCTCGGGGGCATCCCCAAGCTTTGACGCTTGTACTTCTTGGATATTTCTTGGGGTGATGCATGGGCATCCCCAAGCTTGAGCTTTTGTCCATTCTTCAACTCATCTCATCATTCTCCAATCCCTACACTTGAAAACTTCCTTCATATAAAACTAAACACAAATCTATTAGCAACATTAGTGTGAGCAAATCATATAATCAACCTCTTTTTGCTTCAGGTTTTAACCCAAAACCACCACATATAAAGTATATACTACTGTAGCAACTTCCCCAAAAGTTCCGTGATCAAAAGAACTCAAAAGAAAGCGATAAAGCGGCAAAAACTAATAGTGGCAGAAATCTGTCAAAACAGAACAGCTGACAAAGGCCGAATTTTTAAGGTGTTTTCTGTTGCTCAAATCAAAACGTGTTCAACTAATGAAAGTTTGGATATAACCTGGGGCATATGCACAAGAAATCGCAGGTCCAAAAGATATACAGAGAATTTTCAAGAATTTTTACGGTGCAGCACCGAAAACAGTTTTAGGACAGCAACATCCCCAAATTTTTACCTCACTCAAATTAGAGGCTTCTCTTGGCACAACAATAAAATAAAAAGGATAAGGAGAGGTCATTACAGTAGTAATGACTTCCAAGAATCAAATAAAAGAAAAAGTACTGAAAATAAAACATTGGGTTATCTCCCAAGAGTGGTTTTCTTTAACGCCTTTGAGCTAGGCGCAGAAAATTGTGAATCAAGTAACATCAAGAGATGAAGCATCAAGCTCATAATTTGCTCTAAGAATAGAGTCAAAAGGTAATTTCTTTCTTTTCCTAGGGAAGTGTTCCATACCTTTCTTGAGTGAGAATTGATATTTGATGGTGCCTTCCCTCATATCAATGATGGCACCTACAGTTCGAAGAAAGGGTCTTCCCAAAATAATAGGACATGAAGCACGGCATTCAACGTCCATAACGAGAAAATCAACGGGAACAAGGTTATTGTTAACCATAATAAGAACATCATTAATCATTCCCAAAGGTTTCTTCTTAGCAACATCAGCAATAGGAACATCATAATAGCATTTTTCAAGAGGTGGTAAATCAAGCATATCATAAATTTTTCTAGGCATGATAGAAATACTAGCACCTAGATCACATAAAGCATGGCAATCAAAACCATTAACATGCATATCAATGATGGGTTCCCAACCATCTTCTAACTTCTTGGGAACATAAGCTTTTTGAAGGGAATATGCCCGAGAGGCAATAATAAAGTGGTTATTATCATATTCCATGTTTATGATAAATGTTTATTTCTCATGCTAGAATTGTATTAATCGGAAACATTAATACATGTGTGATTAATAAACTAAAAGGTTCCTAGTAAAGCCTCTCTTTTATACTAGCTCGTTGATTAACTGATGATCAAGGTTTCCTGATCATGAACATTGGATGTTGTTAATAACGAGGTCATATCATTAGAAGAATGATGTGATGAACACTCACACCCATAGTATGAATAGCAATACGATCAAGTCATCAAGTTCATTGCTATATCAGACTCATGCGAAGTAGTTCTAATCCTTAGACCATGAGATCATGTTAATCACTGATACCGGAAGGGTACTTTGATGATATCAAACGTCACACCGTAATAGGGTGATTATAAAGGTTGATTTGGGTACTCTGAAAGTATTAGTTGAGGCTCATGGATCAAGAGTGGGATTTGTCCATCCGGATGACGGAAAGATATTCTCTGGGCCCTTCTCGGTGATATTGCATTGGAATCGCTTGCAAGCATGTGACTAGGTCACAGGAATGCATTATCACGGAACGAGTAAAGAGACTTGTCGGGAACGAGATCGAACTAGGTATGGTTGATACCAAATGATCGGATCTCGGACAAGTAATAATATCACGAGACAAAAGGAATTAACTATGTTCGTTACCGGTTCACACGATCACTAGTTCATCGTTGAGTAAGTGGGAGTCATCGTGGATTTCCAGATCTCGCTGTTGATTATTGATCGGAGAGGAGTCTCGATCATGTCCACGTTATTCACGAACCGTAGGGTGACACACTTAAGGCTCGTCGTCGTTTTTTGAGTGGATACGATACTCCGATCGAATTACAGGACAGCATAAGGGTTGTTTCAGAAAAGCACCGAAACTGTTTCGGGATATCGAAATAACTCAAGGGTGTATTTGTTAATGTTTGTTAATTGAATGAATTAACAAATATTAAAGAAATAAAAATGTTTTATTAAATCAATAAGTGTGAATTTTAATTGGCATGAATGTCATGCATTAAAATGGGGGTTACCTCATGTTGATGAGGGATTAATCTCCATAAAGGGAATAAAGAGGGGAAATGAAGAGGAGGGGAGGCCCTTGGCCGGCCAGCCCCTTGGCTGCCCTCCTCCTCTATATAAACCCCCCCTCTCTCTCCCTTGGACACACACTTCTTGATCCTCCCTCCTTTGCATAGTTGCTGCCCACTTTCCGTCTTGGCTTAGCGAAGCTCTGCCGGAATAGTAGTTCGTAGTTCACACACTTGGAGAAGTGTGTGGAGGAGTGTCCGGCGGATCCCTTCTTCCGCTGCCCCGCTGGACCGAGGGCGTGGAGGAGTCGACGTCGAGCTGCACGTGTGTGCGAGTACGGGGGCGCTGCCACTTGTGGCGCCGACTACACGATCTTGTGATCGTCAAGTGAACCACGACGTCGACTACATCAAGTGAACAACTACGTCGACTACGTGCGTCTTCACCAACTCTCCATCGTCAACGTTTGTGCGGGAACGTAATCCCCGCTCACGGTCGTCGAGGGTGAGTATCCGTTGCTACCATCTCGTAGAGTTTCTTGGCCAGTTTATGCGTTCATGCGTAGGAAAATTTTTGTTTTCTATGCTACGAACCCATCAGTGGTATCAGAGCCATCTCTATGCGTAGTTGGTATGCACGGTTAGAACACATGTGGATGTGGGCGTTGATGATCATGTTATTGCAATTTTTTGGTATTTTGGATCATAGTGGCATAGTGGGATTGAAGCTGCCCGAGACTAACCTTACGTGACCACGTTCACGAGACTTGTCCCACACTTGACATGCTTCGGCATATGTGGCTTTGCGGGTGCACGTTTCTCCCACTATAGTTATGATCTATTATACAAAGAATTGTTAATAATATTTTTATCACCGTTGTGGTTCTTGTTCGTAGGTAAGAACGGTTCTTCCTAGAAAGCCCCAAACCACGTAAAATATGCAAGACAAATTAGAAACGTCTAACTTGTTTTTGCAGGGGGCATGTGATGTGATATGGTCAAATTGTTTATGTTACAAATTGTATGCAATGATCCTTTTTGTAAGTTATAAACAACCGGCAGGAGCCATATGGTTGTCTTTACATTTAAATGGCCTGCGTGCCGTATATATATATCCAAGTGATATATTGTAATGGAGGAAGACAACCAAGGTGGCGCGCCATGGACCTTGGTGCTACGCCGGTGGAATGATGGAGATTATTCCATGACGCACAAGATGGAGATCGAATGCGTGAAGGACCATATCATATCACATTATATATGCATGTGATGTTTATCCTTTTATGCATCTTATTCTGCTTAGATTTGATCCCACGGTAGCATTATAAGATGATCCCTCTCACATAAATATCAAGATAAAAATGTGTTCTTCCATAGCATGCACCGTCAAGAAAGTTCGTCGTTTCGAGACACCACGTGATGATCGGGTGTGACAGACTCTACGTTCACATACGACGGGTGTAAGACAATTTTACACACGCGAGTGCTATGGTTCTACTTGACGAGCCTAGCATGTACAGACATGGCCTCGGAACACGAACCGAAAGGTTAAGCATGAGTCATATGGTTGATATGATGAACATGGTGATGTTCGCCTTTGAAACTATGCCGTTGCACGTGATGATCGGTTGCGGTATAGTGAATTTGGTTCGTGTAATCACTTAAGAAAACTAAGAGGGATGTTGTTTTTAAGTGGGAGTTCATTTAGTAATTTTGAATTATAGAACTCAATTTATCATGAACTAAATCAAAGTGAATTTGCATAGTTTGTTGTAGTTATTGGCATCCGTTTACTACCATGCGATTAGCTATAATTGAGATAATAGAACTATAGAATTCTGGATGTTAACTTTACGAACTGGTATCGTATT
Source organism: Dactylis glomerata (assembly GCA_007115705.1). Taxonomy (NCBI): domain Eukaryota; kingdom Viridiplantae; phylum Streptophyta; class Magnoliopsida; order Poales; family Poaceae; genus Dactylis; species Dactylis glomerata. The sequence goes on from QXEO01000553.1 coordinate 10,419,211, forward strand.
GTTTGAATGTCAATCTAAAGTTTAAAGTCCTATTGCAAACTTTTAGCAAACCTTGGTTACTCGATAAAATTTAATAAGTAGTATTAAATCAAGAGTAACAATTCCAGTGTTAGTATCTAAGTATCACACTTGCCTCCATGATCCTTGATATTCAAAAGTTGTTTTTAGTATCAAGGTTATCTAGGAGTTGAAAGAATTGTTTCATAAACTATCATGTGTGGAAGATATTGTGATATCTGAAACAATGTTTGGTTGCAATGTGATAGAGTATAATTTCGTAAGACACATGTTCTCATATTGTATGAGAATTTGTGAAGATTGGAGACGCTAGGCGTCTAGATCTCCTAAAAAGGTTTTAGGAACTAACATTATACTCAAAATTCGTCCTCATGAGCTATAGTAGCTTGATCATGAAAGTTGTCATGATAGGATGAATGGAAGATGTAGGTAAAATGTTTACTACACTAAAAGATTACTAAAGAATGGAATTTGGAAGAACGCCAAATATTTGATTATGGTGATCTACTTCAAAGTGTGAGTCCAAGGGTATTAGTGTTTGACTAATCATGCCTTGAACTATGTGCCATGTGTATGGCGCCACTATTGATGTTGATAGATTCTTCTAGATGAAAAAGAATTGCTAAAAGAGAATCCGAAATTTATTCTGGCGGAAAAGAAAAGACTGGAAATGTCCAGCTCAGGTATATAGAAGATATACATGTTATGGTTGTATTCGTTGCTTGTTAAAACAATGTGGTTCTTGGGTATTTGATACTAAATTGGTTGGTATGAACTGTCATACAACGCAATACAAGAACTACAATGGCCTAATTAACTAGCAAATGAATATCGGATGATTCTCATCGAAAACAAATAAAGTGTTATTGTGTTTCGTTGGAATTAAACCTAGCCTTCAAGATTTATTTGAATAATTGTTATTTTGTTCTGGTATTATGAGAACAATGGTTGTTCAAATTATTACCGCATTCATAAAAGATGAATGAACGCTTATCTTGTTGGAGAAATCACATCCATAACACTGATGCTAAAAAATGTCTTAAGACAAATGATTAGAAGATCACTTATGAGTGACACCACCGTTTAAATCATATTGGAAAGTAAACATGAAGAAACTCCATGTTGATGGAATTTTGGAGTCTTTTGATTTTGAATCAATTGACGCTTGTGAAAATTTCCTAGAGATGATTAAAACTCCGTTTGTAGGCCAAAGAAGAACGGACGACTAACTTATTGGATATTATACATGTTGATGTATATAGTCCATTATGTGTGGTCGTGTGTGGTGAATTCTTGAACTTCATTTACTTTAACCGATGATTTGAGTAGATATATGTGTATATTTACTTGATAAGGAAGAAGCATGAAATATTTGAATATTGTTCAAAGTATTTCTAGTTGAAGTTGAAAATCATTGTAACAAGAGAATAAAGAATTTATGATTTGATCATAAAGGAATATATTTGAGTTACAAGTTTAGCAAACACCTAAAAGTTGAGGAATCGTTCCATAGACTTGTATTTCTCGAAACACCATAGGAGTATGGAGTGTTCGAGAGATGAAATCAAACTTTGTTTGACATCGTTGGATCAAAGGTGTCGTCTATAAAACTGCCATTATATTTTAAGGATAAAGCTTTAGAGACTACCGCTTTTACACTGAAAAGAGCGCCATCATGATCCGTTGAAATGACACCATATGAGTTATGGCATGGGATAAAACCCAAATTGTCTTTTCTAAAATTTTGGTATGCTATGCATATGTAAAATGTTTACAACCAAAGTCGGATAAATACGTCTTTGTAGGTTATCCCAAAGTAAATATTGGGTATTCCTCCAGAACACTGAAGACAAAAGTGTTTGTCGCTGAAAACGTCAAGTTTCTTGAGAAGGAATTTTTCGCAAAAAGTCAAGTGGGAGGACAATAGAACTTTGATTGGGTTATTGAACCTAAGCTATATGTGCTGAGTAGCGCAGCGCTGGGAAGTGTCCCGGAGGCGGCCACAATGCGCATGGCTGTCGTACCTCAAAGGTTGTGGTCACATAGATCAAAGTTCCTATTGAACCGCGTGAGTCGGGTAACAATCAAATAAGTTAGATTTGAGAATGAATCATTATTGTTTGACAATGATGAACCGACTGCATGCAAAGAAGCGATGATGGGCCCTGACTCCGTCAAATGGCTAGAAGCCATAGAATCCGTGATAGTTCCATATACGAGAAACCGAGTTTCTGAACTTGGAAGACCCTCAAAAGGCATGAAGCCTAATGAACGTATTTGGATCTATAAAGACAGACATGGATGTTTAACATCTTTGAAATAGTCGACACATTGTTAAAAGAGTTTACGATTGTGTTCAATGAGTTGACTATGACAAGATTTGATCTTTCATAGCGATATTTTGTCTGGACGGATTACTGTAGCAACCCCTACATATGCCAAGGTTGGTATATGTTTGTTGAACAAACAAGAAAACATTCTTCTAATAGAATGGTTACCTAGGACATGTACATGACATGGTCCAATGGGTTTTGTAATTCAAAGGATGCTAAAAGGCATGCAAACTTCAATGGTTGAAGTAAGCATCGCGGAGTTGGAATATTCACCGTGATGAAATAATTAAAAGGTTAGTTTCATCAGATACGATGAATATGCTTGCTTTTGCAAGAAATTAAGTGGGAGCGCTGAGACATATTTTCAGTACATTATGTAGAAGACATATTGTTAATTGGAAATGATGTATCTTTTATTGACATAGGTTAAGAATTTCATTAAAATTAGATTTCAATGAAAGACTTAGGCAAAACCAAAATATTGGGTCTCGATGTCTATATAGATAGATCGAGGTACCAATATGGTTGTGCCAAAGTACATAGATGAAATATTGAATGAAGTTCAATATGGAAACGACAAGAAAAGTTCTTGTCGCATGGAAGAGGTTGAAACAACATTCAGGTGTTTTTGACACTTGATGAGTGAAGTCACATGAATGATTTGATCGATCATGTATACCATGATATGTACATATCCAGATATGTCCTATGCTCTAAATGTTATGAGCATATACCAGAGTGATAAAAGTCATAAGATGATCACTGGACAATAGTAGAGATATCCTTATGTGCTTTGGAAGGACTAAGGATATATATTATGTATGACAAAGTGACACATAATTCATTGTAAAGTGTTACATTGATACTAAGTTTGTCACAAGATACAAATTAAGTTTATCTCAATTTTAGCTATACGTTAGGTGGCACAATGTAATGGAAGGAAGTTCCATGATGGATTTGGATGAGTTCCAAAGTTAAGACATTGTGATGGATTCTACAACAAAGATTGAGTATATGGCTGCTTTAGAAGTAGCAAAGGAGGGCATTTGTGTCAAGAAGTTTGTTATCAAACTAGGTGTAGTTCCAAGCGGGCTATTACTATGAAGATCTATTGTGTGACAATAGTGACAACATAATTTTAGCTAAAGGAACTAAGGTCTCACCTAAGGACCAAATTTATACCCAACTGTCTCATTTGAGAATGAGTGATGCGTAGAGACGCAAAGACATGCAAATACACACAGAACTGAAAGTGTCAGATCTGGAGATCAGATTAACCACTGCAACGCGTACGGATAACACGTGAAAGCCATAAGTGTTATATACGCAAGTATCAACTAGATTATTGACTCTAGTGCAAGTGGGAGACTGAAGGGAATATGCCCGAGAGGCAATAATAAAGTGGTTATTATCATATTCCATGTTTATGATAAATGTTTATTTCTCATGCTAGAATTGTATTAATCGGAAACATTAATACATGTGTGATTAATAAACTAAAAGGTTCCTAGTAAAGCCTCTCTTTTATACTAGCTCGTTGATTAACTGATGATCAAGGTTTCCTGATCATGAACATTGGATGTTGTTAATAACGAGGTCATATCATTAGAAGAATGATGTGATGAACACTCACACCCATAGTATGAATAGCAATACGATCAAGTCATCAAGTTCATTGCTATATCAGACTCATGCGAAGTAGTTCTAATCCTTAGACCATGAGATCATGTTAATCACTGATACCGGAAGGGTACTTTGATGATATCAAACGTCACACCGTAATAGGGTGATTATAAAGGTTGATTTGGGTACTCTGAAAGTATTAGTTGAGGCTCATGGATCAAGAGTGGGATTTGTCCATCCGGATGACGGAAAGATATTCTCTGGGCCCTTCTCGGTGATATTGCATTGGAATCGCTTGCAAGCATGTGACTAGGTCACAGGAATGCATTATCACGGAACGAGTAAAGAGACTTGTCGGGAACGAGATCGAACTAGGTATGGTTGATACCAAATGATCGGATCTCGGACAAGTAATAATATCACGAGACAAAAGGAATTAACTATGTTCGTTACCGGTTCACACGATCACTAGTTCATCGTTGAGTAAGTGGGAGTCATCATGGATTTCCAGATCCCGCTGTTGATTATTGATCGGAGAGGAGTCTCGATCATGTCCACGTTATTCACGAACCGTAGGGTGACACACTTAAGGCTCGTCGTCGTTTTTTGAGTGGATACGATACTCCGATCGAATTACAGGACAGCATAAGGGTTGTTTCAGAAAAGCACCGAAACTGTTTCGGGATATCGAAATAACTCAAGGGTGTATTTGTTAATGTTTGTTAATTGAATGAATTAACAAATATTAAAGAAATAAAAATGTTTTATTAAATCAATAAGTGTGAATTTTAATTGGCATGAATGTCATGCATTAAAATGGGGGTTACCTCATGTTGATGAGGGATTAATCTCCATAAAGGGAATAAAGAGGGGAAATGAAGAGGAGGGGAGGCCCTTGGCCGGCCAGCCCCTTGGCTGCCCTCCTCCTCTATATAAACCCCCCCTCTCTCTCCCTTGGACACACACTTCTTGATCCTCCCTCCTTTGCATAGTTGCTGCCCACTTTCCGTCTTGGCTTAGCGAAGCTCTGCCGGAATAGTAGTTCGTAGTTCACACACTTGGAGAAGTGTGTGGAGGAGTGTCCGGCGGATCCCTTCTTCCGCTGCCCCGCTGGACCGAGGGCGTGGAGGAGTCGACGTCGAGCTGCACGTGTGTGCGAGTACGGGGGCGCTGCCACTTGTGGCGCCGACTACACGATCTTGTGATCGTCAAGTGAACCACGACGTCGACTACATCAAGTGAACAACTACGTCGACTACGTGCGTCTTCACCAACTCTCCATCGTCAACGTTTGTGCGGGAACGTAATCCCCGCTCACGGTCGTCGAGGGTGAGTATCCGTTGCTACCATCTCGTAGAGTTTCTTGGCCAGTTTATGCGTTCATGCGTAGGAAAATTTTTGTTTTCTATGCTACGAACCCATCACTTTTTGCTTCAACTTTTCATCCCTAATTTTCATGAGAGCATTGGTAATATGCATTGTAAAAGCAATATTTAAAGAACTAGCATTGGGAGTCAAAGCAAGCTTATGCAAGAACAAAATTACTTCAGATATATTGCAGCCATCAACATCAAAATCATTAAAGGAAATAGAGCTATCATCTCCTACACTCCGAAAATTTTTAGCACTCTTTTGAGAAAAAAGTTTTGGCAGTTTTAGGCTTTTTAACACAAGGAGTGGGAGTTTTCTCTACACCAATCAAAGTAAGAGGATTGCTAGCATTAGGAACAACATCATTAGAGGTAGTAATAGTACAAACTTTCATATTCCTAGCAATCTATCCTCTCTTTCCCATATAGCATGCAATTCTGCTAGCAATCTAATATTTTCATCTATTCCAACTTGAATAGTATTAGCAGTAGCAAAAACATTGTTCTCTTTCACATCATTAGGCAACACTTTTAATTTCAGAAGTTCAACATCATGAGCAAGGCTATCAACTTTATAAGCAAGAATATCAATTTTGCCTAACTTTTCCTTAACAGACTTGTTAAAAGCATTTTGCTTACCGATGAAGTCCTTGAGCATTACCTCAAGCTCGGAGGGCGCGGCCCTAGTGTTGTTGGAGGAGTTACCATAAAAGTTACCATAACCATTACCATTAGTAGAAGGATACGGACTATAATTGTTACTAGCAAAATTGTTCCTATGAGCATTGTTGTTAAAATTATTGTTTCTAATGAAGTTCACATCAACATGCTCTTCTTGAGCAACCAAAGAGGCTAAAGGAACATTATTAGGATCAAAATGAGTTCTATCATTAGCAAGCATAGCCATAATGGTATCAATCTTATCACTCAAGGAAGAGGTTTCCTCAACAGAATTTACCTTCTTACCTTGTGGAGCTCTCTCGGTGTGCCATTCGGAATAATTTACCATCATGTTGTCAAGTAGCTTTGTTGCGGCGCCCAAGGTAAGGGACACAAAAAGTGCCTCCAGCAGCTGAATCAAGTAGGTTCCTCAAAGAAAAATTCAGTCCTGCATAAAAAGTTTGGACAATCATCCAAGTAGTCAATCCATGAGTGGGGCAATTCTTTATCATAGATTTCATTCTTTCCCAAGCTTGAGCAACATGTTCATTATCAAACTGACTAAACTTCATAATATTGCTACGCAGAGATATAATTTTAGCAGGAGGATAATATCTACCAATAAAAGCATCCTTACACTTATCCCATGAATCAATACTATTCTTAGTCAAAGACAGCAACCAATCTTTAGCTTTTCCTCTCAAAGAAAAAGGAAACAACTTGAGCTTAATAATATCACTTTCTACATCCTTATATTTCTGCATCTCACATAGCTCAACAAAATTGTTGAGATGAGCTGCAGCATCTTCAGTACTAGCACCAGAAAATTGCTCTTTCATAACAAGGTTCAATAAAGCAGGCTTAATCTCATAAAAGTTTGCAGCAGGAGCAGGAGGCGCAATAGGAGTGCAGATAAAATCACTATTGTTTGTGCTAGTAAAGTCACACAACTTGGTGTTTTCAGGATTAGCCATTTCAGCAAAACTAAAAGTAGACAGATAAAAACAACTATCAAGGATTCTAATTTTTTTGGGTTTTTGATAAAACAATGCAGGTAAAAATAAATAAAGTAAAGCAAAACAATAAAACAAAGTAAAGGATGTGCGTGCAAAAAACTCCCCTTGCAGAGGTCTTCCACTCTTCCCCGGCAACGGCGCCAGAAAACTTGTTGGTGGCGCGGTGATGATAGTATGAAAGATGTGTAGTAAATGACCGACCAATTGGAAAACCCCAAGAGAAGGTTTTGATGAATATAGCAGCAAGTTTTCCCTCAGTTAAGAAACCAAGGTATGTCGATCAGGAGAAGAGCAGACAATACGACTGAAGGTGATACTTGCAAGCTTCGCGACAACTCCGAACAATTTATAGGGCACCTCGTCCAAGCTTTGCTTTGCGAGCAGCAACGTGGAACCTGCACACACACAACCAAGTACTTTGTTCCCAACTTGCAATGAGGTTGTCAATCTCACCGGTTTGCTTGAAACAAAGGGTATGAGCGTATCGAGTGGAAAGTGATAGTAGTATGCGAGTAAAGTAAACAGTGCGAGTAAAGTAAACAGGTGATAGCAATATGATGGAAATAGGACCAGGGTCCACAGTTCACTAGTGGTGTCTCTCCATAAGATAAATAACACATGCTGGGTAAACAAATTACAATTGGGCAATTGATAGAATAAAGATAAACGTGATATGTCAAGAAGATCACTATGCGATTTACTCTGGGCATTACAACAAAATACATAGACCGCCATCCAACTGCATCTATGACTAATAATCCACTCGCGGGGATATCATCCGAACACCCCATGAGTATTAAGTTGCGAACAACAGATAATTGCATTAAGCAAAGTGTGTAATGTAAACAAAGCATATGCCCTCGAGCATATGAATGTTGTTTTCTCCCTAGTAGCAACAACACATCTACAACCTTAGAGGTTTCTGTCACTCCCCCAGATTAAATAGAGGCATGAACCCACTATCGAGCATAAATACCCCCTCTTGGAGTCACTAGCAACTACTCGGCCAAGATAGCTACTAACAATGGAGAGCATGCAAGATCATAAACAACATAGAGATAACATAAGATATATTTCAGTATAGCAACTCAATCATAACACCAATATTCATCGGATCCCAACAAACCAAACATGTAGAATTACATAACGGTGATTTCAAACATGTAGGGCAGCTCATGAGATCTAAACATGAAGCACATGGTGGAGGAGACAACCATCTAGCTACTACTATGGACCCATAGTCCAAGGTAGACTACTCACTCATCGCTCCGGAGGCAAGCATGGCGATGAAGAAGACCTCCGGTGGCGATTCCCCTCTCCGGCAGGGTGCCGGGGAGAGCTTCTGGACCATCCCGATCTTCGGGTCGATGGCGGCGGCGGATCGCGATGTGTTCTGGAAAATTGATCGGGGACTTAGGTTTTTTTCGTCGGGGGGTCTTTATAGGCGAAGGGGCATCGTCAGGAGTGGACCGAGGCGAACTCACACATAGGGGGCGCGACCAGGGGCTGGGCCGCGCCACCCTGGTGTGTGGGGCCCTCGTGGCCCCCCTCCGACTCCTCTTTGGCTCTCTGGAAGCTTCCGGGAAAAATAAGACTTCAGGAACTTGTTTCGTCCAATTCCGAGAATATTTCTTGTGTAGCTTTTCTGAAACACAAAAACAGCAGAAAATAGGGAACTGGCACTGTGGCGACTTGTTAATAGGTTAGTTCCAGAAAATGCATAAAAGTGCCATGAAGTGTAACGAAACAGTAGGCAAATGGTGTAAAAACAAGCATGGAGCATCAAAAATTATAGATACGTTGGAGACGTATCACACAACTGCAGCGAAGATAGAGGTTTTAGAGATATGTCACATTATGTGACATGATTGCCAGAGATATGTCACATTATGTGACATAACTCCCTGATCCTCTAAATCATGGAGAGTCCTTAATGTTGTGATCTCCCATTTATGATTAGGATTGTAATTCTTGTATAAATACATATGCAATGGAAAGGCCCAAGTGTGGTCAATTCTCTCACATGGTATCAGCCTAAATAATCCTACACAGCTTCCGCTCCACCCTCTCTCCACCATAGCCGCCGTCGGCCTCTCTACCCCAGCCGACCACCGCCGCCTAACCCCCTCCCTCTCCTCTCCCCTACCCCTATCCACCATGGCTACTCTTCCTATGCAGCCGTCCTTCTTCCTCGACCACGTCGCCTCCTACGCCGCGTCCTCATGCGGCGCTCTGCCTGGCGCCGCCCTCTACATGGCTCTTCCTCAAGCCGGCCACGGCGCCATCCCCAACGACACGTCCTCGTATGGCGCTCCTCATTGCGCCGCACCCTACGCGGCTCTTCTCCACGCCGGCTACGTCGCCCCCAACGCGGCTCCTACCCACGTCGGCCATGCCATCCCCCACAACGCGTCTTCGTACGGCGCCCCTCCTGGCGCCGCCGCGGTGGTTCCCTACGCCGGCTACGCCGCCCCCTACGCGGCTCCTCTCCATGCCGGCTACGCCGCCCGCAACGCGTCTCCTACCTACGCCGGCTACGTCGCCCCCAATGCGGCACTTCCTCATGTCGGCCACACTGCCTTCTATGTTGCGCCGCCGGCATCGGCGCAAATATGGGCTCCCTCATCCCCCACGGAGTGGGTCTTCGACAGCGGCGCCACCGCCCACCTCTCCAAGGACGCCGGTATCCTTCACTCTCTTTCTCCACACCCTGTTTATCATCATGTTACCGTTGGAGATGGCTCCTCCGTTCCCATCTCCTCCTCTGGTCATGCCTCTATTCCTTCTTTTTTATCTAACCGTCCTCATCATCTTCGTGATGTTCTTGTTACACCTCGCATTATTAAAAATCTTGTCTCCGTTTGTCAGTTCACTACTGATAATAATTGCTCCATCAATTTTGATCCTTTTGGTTTTTCTGCGAGGGACCTTTTTTTCTCGGTGTGAACTTCTTCGATGCAATAGTACGGGGGAGCTTTATTCTTTCCAACACCCGGCGCCCCGTGCTCTCACCACAACCACCACCCCTCACAATATTTGGCATTGTCGCCTCGGTCATCCCGATCACGATGCATATCGTCGTCTTTCGCAACATATTTCTTTGCCTTCTCATAAACAAGTCTCTCATCGTACTCTTTGTCATGCATGTCAACTTGGACGTCATGTACATTTGCCTTTTTCTTCTTCCACCACTAGAACCACTTGTCCTTTTGAGTTAATTCACTGTGATCTTTGGACATCTCCGGTCTTGAGTACTCCTAGCTTTAAATATTTCTTAGTCATTCTTGATGATTTTATTCATTTTTTGTGAACCATTCCTCTTCGCCTAAAATCCGATGCCTACGCCGCGCTCGCCTCTTTTCGTGCGTTCGCTCATACATAGTTTAATTTGCCTCTTGCACCCATACAGTGTGACAACGGTCGTGAGTTCGATAATGCCAAACTCCACTCCCTCGCCGCCGCACATGGCATCCACATTCGCTTCTCGTGCACATACACCTCTCAACAAAACGGTAAAGCTGAGCGCGTTATACGTACAGTCAATGACATCGTGCGTTCTCTCTTATTTCAGGCTAGTTTACCGCCTTGTTTTTGGGTTGAAGCTCTTCATCACGCCACTCACCTCCTTAATCGCCTCCCCACCAAAACCATTAGCACGCCCTCCCCATACTTCGCTCTTCATCACACACACCCTGACTACTTGTCTCTTCGTGTTTTTGGTTGTCTTTGCTACCCCAACAATGCATCCACTATGCCTCACAAACTCGCGCCCCGGTCTAGTGCTTGTGTTTTTCTTGGTTTTTCACCTCATCATAAGGGCTATCGCTGCATGGACCTTGCCACTCAGCGCGTCCTCATTTCTCACCATGTTGTTTTTGACGAGTCTAATTTTCCCTTTTCCTCGCCGCAGCCTCCCGCTGCTGCCACTTACGAGTTTCTCGACGACGTTCCTTCTATCGTCGTTCCTCCGATTGCCCCGCACACTCCTACAGCGCTGCCCTCACTGGCACCCTCTCCACCGCCCTCGCTGGCACCCTCTGTGCCGCCCTCACTGGCGCCCTCTCCGCCACCTTCGCCGACGCCCTTGCCCGTGCATCGCACGCGTAGCACCTCCGGCATACATGTCCCTTCCCGTGAGCAGTTTAACCTGCATGCTTCTGTCAACAGGTACTCGCCGGTTCCCTCCTCCGCACGTGCGGCGCTCAAGGATCCCAACTGGCTCGAGGCTATGACCGAGGAGTATCGTGCTCTCCTCGGCAATGATATATACTTGGGATCTCGTGCCTCCTCCTCAGAACGCCAACATCGTCTCCGGCAAGTGGGTCTTTCGCCACAAGCTGAAGCTCGATGGCTCCCTCGACCGCTACAAAGCACGCTGGGTGCTTCGCGGTTTCTCTCAGGAGCAAGGCGTTGACTTCGACGAGACATTCAGTCCGGTTGTCAAACCAGCCACGGTCCACGTCGTCCTCTTCATCACGCTCTCCATTAAATGGGAGACTCGCTAGCTCGATGTCAAGAATGCCTTCCTCCATGGCAAGCTCGCCGAGGTCGTCTACAGTCGACAACCCACCGGCTTCATCGACTCTACTCACCCCGAGCACGTCTGTCGGCTGAACCGTTCTCTGTACGGTCTCAAGCAAGCTCCTTGTGCGTGGTACCAGCGCTTCGCGACCTTCATCACCTCGATCGGCTTCACGTGTTCACGCTCCGACATGTCCTTGTTCATTCTTTAGTGCGCGGAGGGTACAACTTTCCTCTTGCTATACGTCGATGACATCGTCCTCACCGCCTCCTCGACCTGGCTTCTCGACCGGATCACCACCTCCCTCCGCTCCGAGTTTGCCATGACGGACATGGGCAGCCTCCACTACTTCCTCGGCATCGCGGTCACCCGCGACTCCTCCGGCATGCACCTCTCTCAGGCCAAGTACGCGGTAGAAATTCTGGACAACGCCGGCATGACTGCCTGCAAGTCTGCCACGACATCGGTCGACACGTCGCCAAAGCTCTCCGCTTCTGCCGGCCCTCCCGTGGCCGACCCGACTGAGTACCGGAGTCTCGCCGGGGCTCTCCAGTATCTCACCTTCACGCGCCCTGACATCGCCTACGCTGTTCAGCAGGTGTGTCTTCACATGCACGACCCGCGCGAACAGCACTTGGCGGCCATTAAGCGCATCTTGCGCTACGTCAAGGGCACGCTGTCTTATGGACTTCAGCTCCATTCGTCTTCACCGGCCTCCATGGTCACCTACACCGACGCCGACTGGGCCGGCTGCCCCGACACTCGACGTTCCACGTCGGGTTTCCGCGTCTACCTCGGTGACAACCTCGTCTCATGGTCTTCGAAGCGGCAACACACGGTCTCGCGTTCTAGCGCTGAGGCTGAGTACCGTGCTGTGGCCAACGCCGTTGCCGAGGCTACTTGGATTCGTCAACTCCTCCACGAGCTTCATCGACCATCTCCTCCAGCTACGGTTGTGTTCTGCGACAATGTTAGCGCCGTCTACATGTCAACGAACCCCGTCCAGCACCAGTGCACCAAGCACATCGAGATCGATCTTCACTTCGTTCGTGATCATGTTGCCATGGGCCAGGTTCGCGTGTTGCATGTTCCCTCGTCTCGACAGTTCGCCGACATTTTGACGAAGGGTCTTCCATCACTGTTGTTTCTGGATTTTTAGTCCAGTCTCAACGTCTGCACTCCTCCCGTTGTGACTGCGGGGGAGTGTTAGAGATATGTCACATTATGTGACATGATTGCCAGAGATATGTCACATTATGTGACATAACTCCCTGATCCTCTAAATCGTGGAGAATCCTTAATGTTGTGATCTCCCATTTATGATTAGGATTGTAATTTTTATATAAATACATATGCAATGGAAAGGCCCAAGTATGATCAATTCTCTCACAAGAGGCAGGCAGCACCGGCCGGGCGGACGTAGAACTGCCGCCGCCGGAAGGGACTTCTGCCTCGTGGGAACGAAACTGAATTCTGTTGTGCTATTTCTGTCTGCAATCTGAAGAAGCGGAGGGGGCTTCTGCCTCGTGGGCTACCAGCTGCTGGACACTGCGTGAATCGAAGGAGGCCATCGGAGGGCGTCATCGGGGGACGGAGGGGGCCGCCGGTGGGGAGCGGAGAGCGCCGTCGCGGCCGCGCGGAAGAGCGAAGTCTGAACCTCGCGCTCGTTTGGAGTTTGAACCCGTGCGTGAGTTGGATGCCTGCGGAGTATCCACCTCAGCAGACAGAATCACGCTTAGCCTTGTTATTTTGGTAAAAGAGACAGCAGACAGAATCAAGAAATCAAATTTCCCTCGCATCTCGTTGGAGCAATGAAATCTGTACATACATTTGGACTTGCAGACTGTAAAATGGACATCCTTTTGGAGCAGCACAAGCGCGGCGCCGCAGGCGAGCCGTCTCATCTTGGTTTCTTGATTTCGGACTCATAAACTATACATATAAACTGCCAGGTCTGCATGTATTCGTTTGGTTATGCATAAGTTGGTGATGCCTCGCCACAAAGCATTGCAACGAATGCCTGTATGGCCTCCCAACCGCGGCCAGTCTGCACGTAGGAGCATGTCTGACGGTGGCCAGAGTGCCGCCGACATTGCGGCTGCGCGTGTAGAATGTGGTGAGCGTGTTGGCGACATAGGGCGAGGCGTCGACGCAGAGCTTGGCGCAGAGTGCCGCTGACATTGTCTCTTATGTATGTGTTGCTGTTGTCTTACTAATGTAGCAGGTTTAGGGTTGAGTATGTGACGAAATCCATTATGTGCCTTTTATGTATGTGCTGCTGTTGTCATACTAATATAGCAGGTTTCATACTGTCATTAAAAATATGATCTGTGATGCTGTAAAAATATATAGCAATGATATCGTTATAACCATTGCTTTTGTGCAGCTCTGATCTCAGCAAGACATATGTACCTGTGAAGACTAAAGCTGAGCATCTGTACTTTTTGGATATAGACTCTGAGCTTTATAGTTGATAGTTATTTTCTTGCATCTGATATTCTATGTTGCAGGTCTATTAGAATATCCAAAATGCACTCTGAAATTCCAAATAACATTTGGACTTGCTCCGAGGATGGCAAGTATTTTCAGATCAAAGAAGAAGAAAACATGAAGAAAATGTTTGCTAATGATGCATACCTCTCTGAATGGGATATGATTAGAAAGGAGGAACCTAAGGTGACACGTGAAGCAAGGCAAATGGAACTAGTGGCAGAAGCGCATAACCTAGGCGGACCAGTAAGTATATCTTGTAAATGATCTTATATCATACAGAAATAGAAGGTTGAACATTTTGAATATGAAACAGATGCAGGTTCTAGGTCTGTCCTTCAATAATTTTTACCCATAGTGAATCGCTACTGCCAGGGGTGAGAGCGTCTTTGTACAGAATTTGCAATATCCTGTTAATCTGTCCATGAAGAAGCATGTGGTATGCCTTTTTTGTGAATACTGACATGCTGTTGTTACTTCGTTTTACGTTGTGATGCTTTATGTGCTGATGAAAACTTTTATCCACTATGTTTTTCAGATCGGTGACAGTAGATCTAATCTAAACAATCAAATTACATGCTTAAAATGGAGTAGGATATACCCATGTGTATTGGCAACAGCAAGCGATGCAGGAACCATAAGTACCTATCTCTCTTCCTCCCTCCCTCCCTCCCCCTCACCCTCACTCCCTCTCTCTCTCAACCAAGAACTATTTTGCAGAAATTTGGGACCTAAGAAAGTCAAAACCTGTAACTACATTTATTGCAAAAAGTCCCTGTTCCCTCCCTCTCCCTCCATCCCTCTCTCCCTCCCTCTCCCCCTCTCCCTCCCCCTCCCTCCCCTATCTCCCTCTCCCTCTCTCTCTCAACCAAGAACTATTTTGCAGAATCGAAACCTATAACCACATTCATTGTGAAAAGTCCCCATCGACGAAAATCTTCGCTGACAGCTGTAACCGACTCACCGTAACTGGGTTGAGTTAAATAAATATAATTTACACTAAAATGTATGCTTTCATAATTACTTGTTTTTTATTAGACTACATTTTGAATGAGTGTATCATTCTCATTGGACAATGGTAACAATTAACTATATATAAAATGTGAGTAATATTAGTATTAACATTATTTATTTAAATATACACTTGTCATGTGCTAAGAAAATAAACTTTTTAACAACAAACATTATTTTTTTGGTTGTTGACATGGCTAAAAGTTTGGGAAATTGAATGCCTTTCTATCTTTGGTATTTTTTACAACTTTACCATATGGGAATCCCCTACGGTGTAATTTTGATTATATATATATATACAAAGCAAAGATATAAAAATATATTTTGTATATCCATTATAATATTAAATATTTTTTATATTTTGTATTCTACAAGTTTCTCATGCACACAATTTAATCTAAGACTCATCGCAATGCATTTGGTAGATTTGGTGTACCCACCTTCTGATGTTAGTTTATGAAATAGCAAGCCATTTATAATAGTGAAACTAAAAATTCAGTAATTCTACATTTTCGCAAAGAGAGTAGTTCGTCCATTTGAGAGATGCTAACGAAATAGCTAAAATTCACATCGTGGATCATATTGTATGTTTTTACGAGATAGAAAGTATATGGAGTAGACTTAGTCTTAAATAAAAGCTTAGACCTCTTGAATATTGTCGTAGGGTGTGTTCAACAATAGGGGCATGGCACCGATGACATCGCATCCATGCACTCGTGCACCTCTTCTGCTAGGTGCCCGCGGTAGAGCGCCACAACCTCTGAAAAGGACCAACAACAGAGAAAATGATAACACTTTCCCTACCATCCTTCTGCCCCACAGCTTCGCACTGCCTCATTCTAGTGACGCATTACTCACTCCATGCCAAGGGGTGTGCGCAATAAGTGGACTCGGTGCACCATCTCGCAATATCGCACCTCAGCTGGGTAGAAGCTGCACGCCCTGGATGGAATCCAGAAATGACACCTCACCATGCGCC
This sequence comes from Dactylis glomerata, assembly GCA_007115705.1. Lineage (NCBI taxonomy): Eukaryota > Viridiplantae > Streptophyta > Magnoliopsida > Poales > Poaceae > Dactylis > Dactylis glomerata. The sequence continues at coordinate 10,435,233 of QXEO01000553.1, forward strand.
CCGACAAGAGCCTTAAGACACGTTGTTGCACATTCCTTGGCCATACGTGGAGCCAAAACCTCTACAAAATGTATGATACACATATGGCTATGCATCCACGAGGGTTTCGCCATACAGGACTAGGTGCTCACGGTGAGAACAGTGAAACCTTTCGGCGTGCGTATGTGTGTAACCTTCGTACGAGGGAGACTCATATTGGGAGAAAATTTTTCTCAAGAGGGAGTGAGGAGAGAGCAACCAAAGGGCTAATGAGATACATATCTTAGAAAACTAGATGCCTTGAGAGAGAGAGAGGGGAAGGGAGAGTTTGTCCCCTTTAATATTGGGCCTTGGGGAGGCTCAACTTGGGGGAGGGGGCAACTGGTGCACCCCACCTTGGCCACTTGGAGGAACCCTAGTGACAAGGGTTAACTCGACAAATGTCCTAGATGAAGGACTTAGGATCGGGGAGACAGGGCGTCGGATGAACTCGAAGGTGAAATTAGTCAAACAAGGTGTATATCGAAAGTAAACATGGGTGTAGAACCTGGCTTGCTTTCAATCTGTCCCTCACCGTCCCTCCTGGCGCCTATATATAGGTGGCCAGGTCTCAGGGATCGGGAGGGATCTGACACAGATTACAATATCGACATACGACATGAACTCGTATTTCGACTAGTATTACAATTGGGCCTAGCTTAACGGGCCTTAGGGGTAGCTAACTAACGGGCTCTATTATCTATACCCTTGTCAGTAGCCCCCGAGATTCTACCAGAATTGCAGATTCGGGTTGAATCTCAGATCTTCAAACCTTCGATTTGATCAACTCGTTGACTTCTTCTCATCTTCAAATCTTCGACTTGGTCTTTCGACTTAACTCTATATTATAATGCCTTGCAAGGGGTTTTGATGAACAAGCCTAACAACTCTGATGGATCGAGAGGCCAGTTAACTGCCGGAACAGATACTTGTCACCTACTTCAAATTCAATCCCCTTGGACTTGAATTCGGGAAACCGGTCAAACCCATTCTTTTGCCGCATTTAGGTCTTACAAATAATGAATCCCAGTGGTTCTTAGGGTACCCAGTGCGTCCACCAGGATTTTCTTTGCGTCGTAGACACGGATAAATTCCAGCAGAGCGCATCCATGTGCGTATACCGGGCCACACAGGACGGATCCTGGGTTCTTACCTTCATGATATATTTCAACCACGGCATTCAAGTTTTGTCGCGATGATGCAACTCGAGAACTATATTTCGCAGCCTTGTTTGACTGATTCAATATAATTTTTTTTTCGAGTTATCCTGTTCAACTTTCATGAATAGCTCCCGATGGGAGTAATCGACGTTCATTTTGTCGGCAATGTAGCCGAAGTTCCTTGCTGACGAAATGCAACCGATTATGTCTATATCTCATGTCCATCAACTTTTTTTTATCACCAGTTTCCACTTTTCTCCTTCCTTTTTGTTGACTCCTTTCTATCGGGTGCGCGACAGCGCTCCCGATGGGAGTAACCCCCGAGGCTATAGCCGAATTTTTCGGGTATAGGCTCAAGGAAATAAATAGACCTGTTCCATATAATTCTTCTTGCGATATTTGTCAACATTATTCACCCTTTCAGTTGCTCTTCCCTTCATACGACGCAAGCCCCCCGAGTCGAAGATGAGGTGAACTTGTGCTTCTTGATAGATATTTTCTTATCCCCTGCTCTCTCTTCTCTTTTTTTTGTACGTATCTTTTTCCTTGATACGTTGATTCTTCTATACCTTCTGCACTTAAAAACCCATAAGTATACTTTGGGCCTTGCCTCTCCAAAAGCCCATTAGTACGTGCTTATAAATAAAGCAGGTTTGGCCAGGGAAAAAACCCTAACTCCTTCATTAGTGCCTTTCTCCGCCGCATCGTCTTCTTCTTTCTCATCCCATCTAGGGTTTTTCGTTCCCAACGCTTGTCTCTATGGCCGATGCAAGTGGATCATGCGTGAACATCGGCACCCCGGTGAAAAAACGGGGCCGCGGCCGTCCTCGCGGTAGTAAGAACAAGACTACCGCCGCAGCTGCAGTAGCGTCATCGTCTGCTCCGGTGAAGCGACGCCCCGGCCGTCCGGCCGGGAGTAAAAATAAGATCAAGGTGCCATCTACTGCGCCAGGTCTAAGTGCTCCTTCTGCTAATGCTTCTCCTCCTTCGCCCGGAATCTATTCCTTCTTTTTCATTGCCGGCGCGCAGTGCCGTGAGATTCAGCGTTTACCGCTGAAATTCACCAAGTTTATGGATGGGTGAGAACTGCAGGAAACGGTTCTTTGTGAGCATTCTGGGGAAGGAACTCCCTATGAAGTGGAGGTCTGGTACGACGGCGCCGGTGAGCAGTACTTCAAGGGCGGCTGGTCGCAGTTTGCGGAGGATCACGACCTCCATCAAGGCTTTTTTATGACTTTTGACTTCCACATCGGCACATCGAAGTTCGACGTGAGAATCTATGACGGCACCCAGTGCCAGAAGGAGTATGAAGCCGAAGTGCACTTCCACTAGTTTGTTTTTATGTAATCTCTTTCCCTAGTTGTTCTTCCTCGTACTATCTGTAATAAGTAATCGTATTTGGACTATGAGTTTACTTTATTAATAAACCATGGGAACAGATCATGGTTCCGAGGTATGCACTTTAATATATTATCGGGTTCTTTTAAACCATTTATGTTGCTGTCGAAATATCGGGTTGCAATCAACCTTGTAGTATGCTTCAGATAATCACAAATCTCGATAACTTGCTGATATTATTTCGTATGACTCGAGGGTCTGAGCCCCCGAGTGTAAAGTAAAGTATTTACATATATTGTCGATTTGACCCAAGGAACCCGGCCTATGTCCTCATGTTCTGGGTTCAGAGGGTCACAACTCGAAAAACTCTTCATCGCCTTATATCGCCTATGCGTAGAACCGTCGTAGTTGCTCTGCATTCCACGGGTTACTCCCGACTTTCCCCGTTTTCTTGTCTTGTAGTCGATAAGCTCCTCCTGGTATTACTTCTGTCACGATGTAAGGTCCTACCCATGGGGACTCGAGTTTTCCATGGCCATCTTGCTTGAGTCGTAGAACTAGATCTCCCACCACGAAAGATCGTGGACGAACTCGACTACTGTGTAGTTTCGTACATTTTGCTGATATTGGGTAGCTCTGGCTAGTGCTACATCTCTTGCTTCGTCGAGTGCATCAGCATTATCCTGAAGTGCTTCTGTGGAAGTTGTCTCGTCATATGCTATGATTCTTGGAGCTTCATGGGTGATCTCGACTGGAAGGACGGCTTCTGCGCCATGGACCAGGAAGAAAGGCGTCTCTTGAGTAGCTGCATTAGGTGTAGTTCGGAGACTCCAGAGTACGGAGGGTAGCTCGTCCACCCAAGCGTGCTTGGCTTTTTCGAGGGGTGCTAACAGCCTTTTCTTTATCCCATTGCATATCAAGCCATTGGCTTTCTCGACTTGCCCATTTGTCTTTGGATGTGACACAAATGCGAATTTCAATTTTATTCCCAGATTTTCACAGTAATTCTTGAACTCCTTCGACGTGAAGTTTGTCCCGTTGTCTGTGATGATACTGTGCGGTACTCCGAAGCGAAAAACTATTGACTTGATGAAGTTGATTGCTGCTGTAGAATCTTGGGTTGTCACGGGAGCTGCCTCTACCCACTTGGTGAATTTGTCGACTGCTACCAGCATATAAACATGCCCTCCTGGCCAAGATTTGTGCAGTTTTCCCACCATGTCGAGACCCCATTGTGCGAAGGGCCAAGATAATGGTATTGGTTGTAACTCCGCTACTGGTGCGTGTGGTCGAGATGCAAAACGTTGACATGCTTTACACTTCCTCACTATATCTTTCGCGTCTTCAATGGCTGTGAGCCAATAAAATCCTGCACGGAAGGCTTTGGCTGCAATGGCTCTGCTGCTGGCGTGATGCCCACATACCCCTGCATGGATGTCCTTTAAGATTTCTTGTCCTTCTTGAGGAGTAACGCACCGTTGCAAAATGCCTGTTATACTTCTCTTGTATAATTTTCCTTGCAACACGACGAAAGCCTTGGATCGTCGTATTATCATTTTCGCTTGTACTGTATCTTCGGGTAGTGTTTTGTTTACCATGTACGCCAAATATGGTTGCATCCAAGTTTCCTCGATCATCATGACTTCTTCGGGTTCAGCTGTCCCGTGATTATCAGCCCCCGAGCCTGTTGTTTGGTGCTGGACTTGTTCTCCTGTAGTCGAGACTTTGCTGCTTTTTATTGATCTTTCTATGATTTCTTCCCAAAAGACTCCTTGTGGTATGTGTAAGCACTGGGACCCGATATTTGCTAAATTATCGGCTTCCTCGTTGTTGGCTCTACTGACATGCGAAACTTCGCGTCCATTAAATGTTCCCTCAAGATAATAATATAAGTTTCTGTATGCTGTCATATTGTCGCTGATAGCGTCGCACTTGTTCATCACTTGTTGGTCGACGAGATTTGAATCCCCAAATATTTTCAGTCGAGTTGCTCCACACGCTTTGGCCATTTTCATCCCATGGAGCAGCGCCTCGTATTCGGCTTCATTATTAGAAGCTTGAGGAAAACTCATCCTCAGCACATACTTCAACTTGTCGCCTTGTGGTGATATCAGGACTACCCCTGCTCCTGCACCTTGGATTCTTTTTGATACATCAAAGTACATTGTCCACACACTCGATAAATCTGGTGGCCCTATGTTTTGCAACTCCAGCCACTCTGCTGTGAAATCTGGTAAAACTTGGGACTTGATCGCCTTTCGCTTTTCATACGTAATGTCTAGGGGTGATAGCTCGATTCTCCATAAAGAGACACGTCCTGTTGCTAAAGGGTTGTTCAATATATTGGATAGTGGTGCTTCGTTGACCACTATGATTGGGTGCACCGCAAAATATTGCCATAGTTTTCGTGCTGTTGTGAATACGTTGTATGCAAGTTTCTGATAGTGTGGGTACCTTTGCTTTGTTGGAGATAGTACCTCGCTGACAAAATATACTGGTTGTTGGACTCCATGAGCTTTTCCTTCTTCACTTCTTTTGACTACTAGCACTGTGCTCACCACTTGATGTGTTGCTACAATATATAGTAATAGTGGCTCCTTTTCTTTTGGTGCGACCAATACCGGTGGTGTGGAAAGCACTTTTTTCAGTTGTGCGAAGGCTGTGTCTGCTTCTTCTGTCCACTCGAATTTGTCTTCTGATTTTTTCATCAATGCATAGAAAGGGAGCGCTTTTTCTCCTAGTCTTGCAATGAATCGACTTAGTGCCGCGATGCGTCCTGCGAGCTTCTGTACTCATGCAGCTTTGTGGGCTTCCCCATCGTTAATATCACTTGGATCTTCTCTGGGTTTGCTTCTATTCCTCTTGCGGATACCAGGAATCTCAGGAGTTATCCTGCAGATACCCCAAAAGAACATTTTATCGGGTTAAGCTTGAGCTTGTACCTGTTTAAGTTGTCGAAGGTTTCTGCCAAATCACTGATTAGTGACTGCTCTTTTCTTGTGGTGATGACCACGTCGTCGATGTAGACTTGAATGTTTCGTCCTATTTGACTTTCGAGGCAATTTTGCATCATCCTTTGGTAGGTTGCTCCTGCGTTTTTTAGGCCGAAAGGCATGACTTGGTAGCAGAACACGCCATAAGGTGTTATGAAAGCTGTTTTTTCCTCATCTTCTTTCTTCAACTTGATCTGGTTGTAACCAGAATATGCGTCCAGGAAGGAAAGCCTCGCGCACCCTGCTGTTGAGTCAATTATCTGATCAATGCGAGTGATGGCGCGGTGATGATGATGTGGGAGCTTCTTCTTCAATCCCCGGCAACGGCGACAGAAAACTTCTGTTGCCAAGTTGACGTGGGAATGTGTAGTAAATGACCGGCCAGTTGGAAACCCCAAGAGAAGGTTTGATAAATATAGCAGCAAGTTTTCCCTCAGTTATGAAACCAAGGTAGTCAATCCAGTAGGAAAAAGCCAATACGACTGAAGGTGATGCCCACTAGCTGCGTGACACTCTAACAAGGGCACCGTTAACGATATCTTGTTAGCGCGTCTTCAACCAGTAGCAACGTGGAACCTGCACACAACACAACCAAATACTTTGTTCCCAACTTACGATGAGGTTGTCAATCTCACCGGTTTGCTTGAAATAAAGGAATGAGAGTATCGAGTGGAAAGTGATAGTAATATGCGAGTAAAGTAAACAGTGCAAGTAAAGTAAACAGGTGATAGCAATATAAAGGAAATAGGACCGGGGTCCACAGTTCACTAGTGGTGTCCCTCCATAATATAAAATAACACATGCTGGGTAAACAAATTACAGTTGGGCAATTGATAGAATAAAGACAACATGCATATGTCGAGAGGATCACTATGAGATTTACTCTGGGCATTACAACAAGATAATAGACCGCCATCCAACTGCATCTATGACTAATAATCCACTTGTGGCGAATCAATCCGAGAACTCCACAAGTATTAAGTTGCGAACAACAGATAATTGCATTAAGCAAAGTGTGTAATGTAAACAAAGCATATACCCTTGAGCATGTTGTTTTCCCCCAAGTAGCAACAACACATCTACAACCTTAGAGGTTTCTGTCACTCTCCCAGATTAAATAGAGGCATGAACCCACTATCGAGCATAAATACCCCCTCTTGGAGTCACTAGCAACTACTCGGCCAAGATAGCTACTAACAACGGAGAGCATGCAAGATCATAAACAACATAGAGATAACATAAGATAATATTCAGTACATCAACTCAATCATAACACCAATATTCATCAGATCCCAACAAACACAACATGTAGAATTACATAACGGTGATCTCGATCATGTAAGGCAGCTCATGAGATCTAAACATGAAGCACATGGTGGAGAGGACAACCATCTAGCTACTGCTATGGACCCATAGTCCAAGGTAGACTACTCACTCATCGTGCCGAAGGCAAGCATGGCGATGAAGAAGACCTCCGGTGGCGATTCCCCTCTCCGGCAGGGTGCCGGGAAGAGCTTTTGGACCCTCCCGATCTTCGGGTCGACGGCGGCGATGGATCGCGATATATTCTAGAAAAGTGATCGGGTATTTAGGTGTTTCCTGTCGGGAGGTCTTTATAGGCGAAGGGGCGTCGTCAGAAGTGGTCCTGGTGGGGCTCACCACAGGAGGGCGCGGGCCAGCCCCAGGCTGCGCCCCTTGGTGGTGTGGCCCACCAGTGGCTCCTCTCCGTCTCCTCTTCGGTTCTCTGGAAGCTTCGGTAAATATCTGGACGTATGGCTTTTGTTTCGTCCAATTCTGAGAATATTTCATGTGTAACTTTTCTGAAACACAAAAACAACAGAAAATAGGGAACTGGCACTGTGGCATCTTGTTAATAGGTTAGTTCCGGAAAATGCATAAAAATGCCATGAAGTGTAACGAAACACTAGGCAAATGGTGTAAAAATAAGCATGGAGCATCAAAAATTATGGATACGTTGGAGATGTATCAGCGAGGTAGAGGGAAGGGATCCTTTGGACAGTGCTTGTTGAGAGACGTATAGTCGACGCACACTCTTTGCACATCTGTATTTTTCTTGGGGACTATAACTGGATTAGATACCCCAAGTCGATGTTTTGATTTCTCGGATGAACCCTGCGTTTTTTAGCCTGTGTAACTCGAAAGCTATTGCTTTCCTTTTGGGTTCATCGAATCTTCTCAATGGTTGCTTGACTGGCTTTGCTTTGGGATCGACGTTTAGTGCATGCTCGATGAGTTCCCTGGGAACCACTGGCATGTCTGAAGGACACCAGGCGAAGATTTTCCAGCGCTCACGGAGGAACTCGACGAGCGTGTTTTCCTATGCGGGATCCAGGTTTACTGCTATAGAGGTAGTCTTGTTCGGGTCCGTGGGATGGACCTGGATTTTCTTCGAGTCTTGAGTTGCATCGAAAGCCTGGTCTGGCAGGGATCGCCCAACGTCGGGTAGTACGTTGTGGTCGGTTTCACCTTTCAGCCTTGTGTATTCTGCTGTCATGCCAAAGGTTTGTGCTAACCTGTTGAATTCCTTGTCACAAGTGTTGGATACTTCGAAGCTGCCTTGAACTGTGATTGTTCCTCTGGGCCCTGGAATCTTTAGCGTAAGATACGCGTAGTGGGGTACTGGCATGAATTTTGCAAATGCTGGACGTAGCAGGATTGCATGATACTGTGAAGGCCAATCCATGACTTCAAACTCCAGTTTCTCTTTGCGGTAATTGCTGCTATTGCCGAAGCAAACGTCGAGCTCTATTTTATCAAGAGGGTAATTTGCGCTTCCTGGTACTATCCCGTGTAAAGAACAATCTGTTGGCTTTACACTATCCAATGAGATGCACATTGCCCTCAGGGTTCTTGCGTATATTAAGTTTATGCCGCTTCCTACATCCATGAATACTCTCCCGATGTCGTATCCCCCTATTTGCGCCTTTAGTACCATTGGAGCGTGCCCTGGCCTGGGAACTTTCCTCAGGTGGTCCGCCCTGCTAAATCTGACTGGTTGATCGGACCACTGCAAGTACTCTATAGTAGCTGGTGGTGATGATATTGCCAAGTTGACCTGTCTGGATATGCTTTTCCTTTCTTTCTTTGACTTTGGTACTGGTTGAATCATTGCTGATATATATACCTTTGACTCCAGCTGTTTTGCGAGTCGTTGCATTTGATATCCTTGACTCGTGCTTTTTCCTCCCTGTCGTGTTCCTTGGCTTGAATCCATGGCACTTTGATACCTTAGGAAGGTTCTGCAATCTTTCATCTGGTGGTTGGAAACTCTTTTCCCGTCTAGGTACGTATAATGGATGCGACAAGGACCATATAGCATATCTTCTGCTGAAGGACCCGAGTATCTTGGTTTCTCTTTTCCCCTGTTATCTCTTGCTTGAAACTCTTTGCTTTCATAGCCTTCCTCGTTCCTTCCATCGCATCCCGTGGCTATCTGGTTTCGCCTTCCATGGTTGTCGCCGTTGCGGTATCTTCGCCTTTGCCTGCTTGTTTTATCGACTTCCGGTGAACGTCCCCTTTTATTGTTATACGCATCTTCTTCGTCGGCGAATCTGTTGGCTACTTCCATTAGTTTTGAAACTGTTCTTGGCTTTATTCTCCCTATCTCTTCAATGAGGTCTGAACGACGAAGTCTGGCTGAAAAGGCATCTATTGCTCTTTCGTCAGAGACGTCCTCTACAGAATTTTTAATGACACTCCAGCGTTGTATATAAGAGCGCAGAGTTTCGTCTCTCCTCTGCACGCACGACTTAACTTCTTCCAATGACGCTGGTCGTTTATATGTTGAGCAGAAATTTCTTGCGAATTGACTCTCTAGTTCCCCCCAACTTCCAATGGAATCATTGGGTAAAGTATTTAACCAGGACCGTGCTGCGCTGGTGAGGTGTAACTGCAAACTTTGCATTGCCGTTGCTCTTGTTCCCCCGAGTATTTGTACTGCTTGTAGGTAGTCTGACAACCATAGAGTTGGTTCTTGTGACCCATCATATTTTTCTTGGTCATGTGGCAACTTGAATCCTTTGGGTACTCGCGTTTTGCGAACCCTGCGGGTAAAGCATAACGCGCTGATGTCTACGCACGTGTCTGTTCTTGTAGACAGTGTTGGGCCTCCAAGTGCAGAGGTTTGTAGAGCAGCAGCAAGTTTCCCTTAAGTGGATCACCCAAGGTTTATCGAACTCAGGGAGGAAGAGGTCAAAGCTATCCCTCTCAAGCAACCCTGCAATTACGATACAGAAAGTCTCTTGTGTCCCCAACACACCCAATACACTTGTCAGATGTATAGGTGCACTAGTTCAGCGAAGAGATAGTGAAATACAAATAGTAGTGATGATTATAAGTAGCAAATGTGATTTGAAGTAAATATCGCTGTGAGCAAACATGTAACAAAACAGGAAGTAAACGATGTGCAATGCTTGGAAACAAGGCCTAGGGATCATACTTTCACTAGTGGACACACTCCCAACAATATAACATAATTGAACGAATAAATAACTTCTCTTCACTATGGTACTCTGAATTACTCTCCTATTGAATAACACTAATCATTGCGTAGGGCTACGAAGCACTCCTCAAAGTTCATCAAGTACTTGACAAACACCACTCATAGAGATATCCAAATCAAATCACAACTCAAGATAGATATTATTACAACTTAGACCAAGTACTAACACGGTGCACACACTGTCAACATTACACCATGAAAGGAGGAATATATCACTTCAATACTATCATAGTGATAATTATTCTCATAATCCATAAGAGATCACAATCGTAGCCTAGACCAAGTACCACCATGATGCACGCACTGTCACCGTTACACCATGGCAGGAGGAATAGATTACTTTAATAACACACTAGAGTACACATAATGAAGAAGAGTAACATATACTTATTCAACATGATACAAAGCTCACGATCACATAAAGATCACATCATGGGAGAGAGAGGTGAGCCACATAGCTACCGGTAGAGCCCTCAGCCCCGGGGATGAACTACTCCCTCCTCATCATAGGAGACAGCAAGGTTGATGGAGATGGCGGTGAGGTCGATGGAGACGGCAGAGACGGCGATGGAAACCGATGGAGATGGCTCCAGGGGCACTTCCCCGTCCCGGTAGGGTGCCGGAACAGATACTTCTATCCCCCAAAATTTGTCTTCGATGGCGGCGGCGCTGCGGAACTGTTCTGGAAATTTCGCCGACTCCCCCAGGGTTTTCCGTCCCGAGCCTTTATATAGGCGAAGGGGTGTCGTTAGGGGGCAGCCAGGGGCTCCTCACACCAGGTGGGCGCGGCCAGGGGGTGGGCCGCGCCCCCTACATGTGAGGGCGGCCTCTGGCCCCCCTCCGGCTCTCTTTCGGTCTTCGGGAAGCTTCCGGGAAAAATAAGACTTCTGGAACTTGTTTCGTCCAATTCCGAGAATATTTCCTGTGTAGCTTTTCTGAAACACAAAAACAGGAGAAAACATGGAACTGGCACTGTGGCATCTTGTCAATAGGTTAGTTCCGGAAATCGCATAAAAGTGCCACGAAGTGTAACGAAACAGTAGGCAAATGGTGTAAAAACAAGCATGGAGCATCAAAAATTATAGATACGTTTGAGACGTATCACGCGCCCATCTCTTTTTTGTTGTCTTCATAGTTTTCTTCCCTCCACGCATAACGTGAGTTGTTTACTCTTGCTTGCGCTATTATGTTCCTTGCATCCTCCTTCCTCTTTTGGCGTTTTTCGTCTTCTGAAGACTCGCTAGTTTCGTTCCGCGAAGATTTGCGCTTGACCTCTTCTTTTTGCCTTTCACTGCGGTGAGTCGACTTTTTCTCTGGAAGATTTCCCCTTAACTTGTCTTCTACTAACCTGAGGCTTCGTATCGCGGCTTGATGCATGCGTTCCCGCGGGTCTCCAGGCTTTGGTTGTATGGTTAGTAGGTATGCCTGTGCTGCTACCAATGCTGCTTCTGGTGTTTCTTGCACAAATTTTTCTTTCTCTTCTGGTGGAGTCGCACTTGGGCTTTTCATGTAGCTTTCTTCTACTATTCGTACTGTTGTCCTTCTACTGTGCTTCGGGTCTCTGTGCCTCTCCATGCTGGACCCTGATGAATCGCTATATTCATCCCAGTATCCTCCACTTGATGTGCTGTTATAATCTGGACTTCTCATAATCATGTCTTTTTCCCGCCTTAACTTCTTTCTGCGTTGGTGTAGCGCGTATTGATATCCCATTAGAACTTCTCTTCTTGAATCTGCGGGTACATTAGTGCCGTGGTTGATAGTTGACATGATCATTCTCCACTCTCCGGCGGAAACATGAACTTTCTCCTTCTCTTTCTTGCCATTGCCCCTTAATTTGTCGACTTGCATGTCGACCTCCTCGTTGCCTGCGTGATTGTTTTCTTCTTCTGCTGCTTCAGTGATGATGACGCATAGATGGTGTACGCTTCTGGAGACGCCGCTGCTTCTGGTGGTGAAGTCCCTTGACTCGTCGCGTGTCTTGTCCATTGCTGCTTCCGCGATGAGCTTTCGCCCAGTTTCGTCGGGTTCCTCGAGTTTTTCCTGCAGATTTTCTGTTGCTGCTGGACTGACTAGCGAGTTTGCCTCGCTAGAAGAGCCCATAGATGATCCAGACTTGGCGATTATTTTGGTTTTACTTGTCGACGGACCCGATTTCGTCGGATCCGAAAGACAAGTTGAACCCGAAGGTCCAACATAAAAGCTCAGACTTCCGAATGTCAACTCCATCTTTTTGTTTTCGTCGACTTCTGGACTGCTATTGGCTAAAAGCGAAAAAGCCGTCGAATTGATGTTTCCAACGCCCAGAGTCCCCACGATCGGCGCCAATTGACGAGGGTTAACTCGACAAATGTCCTAGATGAAGGACTTAGAATCGGGGAGACAGGGCGTCAGATGAACTCGAAGGTGAAATCAGTCAAAGAAGGTGTATATCGAAAGTAAACATGGGTGTAGAACCTGGCTTGCTTTCAATCTGTCCCTCACCGTCCCCTCCTGGCCCCTATATATAGGTGGCCAGGTCTCAGGGATCGGGAGGGATCCGACACAGATTACAATATCGACATACGACATGAACTCGTATTTCGACTAGTATTACAATTGGGCCTAGCTTAACGGGCCTTAGGGGTAGCTAACTAACGGGCTCTATTATCTATACCCTTGTCACCTAGGGTGCCCAAAAGTCTACCCTAGGCGCCTTCCTCATGGGCTCCCATGTTGGGCCCCTCCGCGAGGCCCTCCGGTGCCTAGGGCCCCTCCTACATGTGCCCCTAAGTGCCCATTTGGCCACAACTTAGCCTAGAAGGTTTGGCCAAACCTCATGGGCCTAGGTTGGCCCAAGCGGCCAGACCTAGATGGTCTTGGGCGTTCGGCCACCTTCCGGACACTCCAGACCTCCTTCGACACTTTATGTTAAAGTTCAAAACCCTAACTCTCCATTGCAAAATATCCCGAAACAATTCCATAAAATACCCCTAAATATTTTCTTCACTCTGGAAAATTTCCAAATCTAATATCATTTCTCAATTATATTTAGTCTTGGATCGATTCCAATGCATCTCCGGAACTATTTTGATGACATGGAGTTACTCTGATACTCCACCGAAACTATTTGACGCCGTTGGAACTTTCCGAACATTCTCTTAATCACATACCATATATAACACTTACATATTGATCTCAACAGATTGAATAGCTTTAAATGTATGACCCATATAGGTTTGGCGACACTCGGACATGATTACAAACACCTTCAGATCAATAATTAAAAAACAATGCTGCACTAACTTCTTGGCTCCCGGGCATTACTTGAATATCTCGAAATGAACCTTCTATGTTTATAACTTATGTTATATCCTATTGCTTCACGATATGTTGATACCTGAGGTGAGACATTAGGTATTCCCGTGAATGAACTCCTTGACCACAATACCAGTTAACCTCAATCCGGTTATCAATCTTCTTTTTCTCGTTTCATTTATATTGAAGATGTTCTTTGATATACATCACATGGTGTGTATGTAGACGATTAGGTGACATCACAATAGCAAGAGATCCCAGACACATCTCTCCATTGTTATGAGGAGCAAATCTCAATTTCAAACTATCGTGCCCTTAGACATGCTTTCTAATACATATGAAACTCGTCTTTCATATCACCCTGTTATGGTGTGACATCTAACGGGACCAACACATATCTTCCAGAGTGAGAGGACAAGACATTCTTATTGTCTAAGGATTATACAATAAGTAAACACTATAAGATAATGCTACCAACGAGTTTGTCTCTATCAGATGACTTGGCTCGGTTCAGTATGATTGTTTAGTCAAACAAATCTACCCCCGATATTGCTTAGCATCTTCCTTACCATAACAATAATGCTCATGATCGGAAAACATGACCTAGAGGCGGAACTAGGAACACTTGTTGTTTATGGGAGCTTTCCAAGATTGACTCGGCAGTGAAGAGCCAGATCAATGGAGTTATGGCGAAGTCAAACTGGGTTTGGCACGAGATGGCGCCCGTGGACGCGTGACCTGGACTAATCAAATTTATTTTGAAAAAAATCAGATGATGGAATTTGGAATTACTTGCAGATATATTTCTTTTAAAAAGCTGTGAGAAAGAAAAAAATGAAGAAATTTATGCCATAGCATTGCTGAATGCAAAAGTTCCAAACAAATACTATATGCATAGTCTTGGGGAACGTTGGCCGGTTATGCTGCAAAAGAATCCCACATGTAATTTTTGTTTAGTGTATGTACGTAGAATTTTTGAAACCGTGTGACATCTTTTCGTAACATTTATTTGAGGATTTGTAAAACATTATAGAAAAATTTGCAACATTTCGAGCATGCCTATGTAGCAAAAAGAAATACAGTATATAGCAAATCATCATTTATTTGCAGCAAAATACAAAAATTCTTGTGCGGTCTGTAGCAAAAAATAAATGCATCCAATATTTGTACCTAACTCGATCATCCAACATATCAGGAAGTATGTAACATTGGAGCAATATCTCTGTAGCATATGCACAAAGTCATTTCTGGCACTTTGTCCATGTTAAGACAACAAAAACAATAAACACATGTAGCAAATCGCAACATTTTATGTAATTTTGATAGAAAAATGCTCAGAATTGACCTTCCCAATGATCATGGAGGCCGATCTGAGCTCGCCGAAGACAAATCCTCCACGACAGAGATGGGGTTCTTCGCTCCGACCAAGTCCACCTCACTTAGCATGGCGCTCAGGTAGTTAACCCTCGATAGTGGCGATGCACTAGCAATGGTTGTTGGAAAAATCAGCAATTTACCAGAGGATTTAATCCATGAAAACAGTGAACAAAACACGGCAGAAAACATCGAAACCAAACTAACCATGTTTACAAGTGAACGGTATGAACAGAGCATATCTAGCATATCTAAATCGATTGCTAGTCCGAGAGACTGAAGCGCAAATGCGAAGATCAGGAAGACATACGGTGTTGGAGGCGGTGCGGATGCAGAACCGCCGTTGGTGTTGTCGTTGGTGAGAGACATGTCACCGAAGAGGTTGTCGATGTCGGGGAAGAAGTCCTCGTTGGGGAAGACGTCGTCCTCGTGGGCGTCCGTGATGAAGAAACCTTCAGTAGTCGCGCAGAGCGCTCCCCAAAAACCTTATCGCCTCTCTCCCGTACAGGATCGCAAGAGACGGGGTTCCGGAGGCCTACTGTCCCAGCTCGCGGTGTACGCCGCAAGACGGGATGGGGAAGACTGTGAGGCAATGCAAAGCTTTGGAGGCAGGAGGGAGGAGGCAGTGGTGGCTATGTGATGTGTGTTTGCAGAAAGGAGCGACCTCTCTTTTATAGCCACTGAGGGAGGCGAACAGGCAGCGCGGGAGGCGAAACGAACAGCCAGAAGACGAACCGAACAGTCTCGTATTCATTTTCCACTCAGGCAAATCGTTTCAGCTTCCACGTGACCGTTCAGTTCCGTAGTCCAGTCATGCGTGACAAAAAGAAAGGCTCGGCACCGAGGCACATTCCGCAAACCGCGGCGTGCGCGCGCATCGTGACGAGGCGAGGCGAGGCGTGGCGAGGCGGGCGGCGGAGGAGGAGGAGGAGCGCGCGTGAGAGAGCCTTCTTCTCACACACTCTTACCACAAGGGGAAGAGCTCACCTTATATGTTGGTCCAACTCCTTCTAAACTAGCAAGGTGGGACTAAACATTTGTCCCACCCCTTGTCATGCATGAATGGGCCACATGGGCCTCTAGGATTTAGGAATTATTGGATTTACTATTTATAGGCTAGGCCATAAAGGGCCAAAATTCCAACAATCCCCCACCAGATCCTAGAGGCACATAAAGTTGCCTTAGGTTCCAAAACATTGTTTATATACCAGTGCTGCAGTGGAGACTGTTAAGTTGAACTTCCACCTAGATCTCTATGGTACACTAGACTGCTACTTGAACAGTGGACTAAGCCTTGAACTGCAAGTTTTCTACGAATCTAGTTTCACACAAAGCCTTGACTGATACTAGGCTGTCGTGGGACTTCCCCGCGGTTTGGAGCTTATACGTCGTACTCCGAGGCCTTTCATGAGTTTGTTAAAGAGCACCCAACTCTCATAGACTGCAACATTTAACAGTCAGACTCGCATAGGTGTGTTCTTCAAAAGATGTTCTGCAGGACAACATCTCTGCTTAAGTAAGCCACTTAGAACACATTAAGATAAAATCAGCCTGCCTTGCAGATTAGGAGAGTACTGCATCTTCACAGAGTGGTATTATACAAAGTAGGGATACTCTCCTCTCAATTGACCAACAACTTGTCTCCCAATTCTAATTCACGGGATCTCCGATCACATAGAGTGGGTTACCACTGTGGACAACTCATATTGTGGGTCTCATATCCATCTCCTTCGATGCATAATCTATCATGTTTCGTGATAGACCCTTGGTGAAGGGATCTGCCAAATTCTTTGATGTGTGGATGTAATCCAACGCAATAACTCTGGAGTTTCTCATTTTTCTAACAGATTTTAATCTCCTCTTCACATGCCTTGATGACTTCATGTTATCCTTAGAACTGTTTACTTTGATGATCACAGTTTGATTATCAAAGTTCATAGGAATTGCGGGTATTGGTTTTTCAACCACAGGCAAGTCCATCAAGAGCTCACGAAGCTACTCTGCTTCAACAGTGGCTGTGTCTAATGCTGTGAGTTCTGCTTCCATAGTTGACCTCGTTAAGATGGTCTGCTTGCAAGACTTCCAAGAAACAGCGCCACCACCAAGTGTAAACACATAACCACTCGTGGCCTTTGTCTCATCAGCATCAGAAATCCAATTTGAGTCACTATACCCTTCAAGTACCCTTGGATACCTAGAGTAGTGAATTCCATAGCTCGCAGTGCCTTTCAAATAGCGCAAAACCCTTTCAAGGGCCTGCCAATGAACATCTCCAGGATTTGACACAAATTGACTCAACTTGCTTACAGCAAAGGAGATATCAGGCCTCGTGGCGCTGGCTAAATACATAAGCGAGCCAATAATCTGAGAGTATCTCAGCTGCTCCTTAGCATCCTTAGGATCTCCCTGATTCTTTCGAACCAACATGCTAGGATCATATGGTGTAGGAGAAGATTTGCAGTCGCTATACCCAAAACGACTCAGGATCTTTTCCACATAGTGAGATTGAAGCAGTGTTATCCCACCATCATCATCTTTCAGTAGCTTGATGTTCAAGATCACATCAGCCACTCCTAGATCTTTCATCTCAAAACATCGAGATAGAAAGTCTTTGACCTCCTTGATGACTTCAAGATTGGTTCCAAATATCAGGATATCATCAACATACAGACATAGGATGACTCCCTCGGCCCCACCATGGCGATAGTACACACATTTATCAGCCTCGTTTACAACAAAGCCTATAGCAGTTAAAGTTCTCTCAAACTTTTCATGCCACTGCTTAGGTGCTTGCTTAAGACCATACAAAGACTTTAACAACTTGCACACCTTTCCTTCTTGACCATCTATCACAAATCCATCCGGCTGATCCATATAGATTTCCTCATCTAACTCTCCATTTAGGAAAGTCGTCTTAACGTCCATTTGATGAACGAGAAGACCATGTGAGGCAACCAAGGAAAGTAGTACTCGAATGGTGGTCAATCTGGCCACAGGTGAGTAAGTATCGAAGAAGTCTTCGCCTTCTTTCTGGGTATAACCCTTAGCAACAAGGCATGCCTTGTACTTTTCAATGGTACCATCGGGTCTAAGCTTCTTCTTGAACACCCATTTACACCCTACAGGTTTACACCCGTAAGGGCGATCGACAATCTCCCAAGTTCCATTAGCCAAGATGGAATCCATCTCACTGCGGACAGCTTCCTTCCAATAGTCAGCATCCGAAGATGCATAGGCCTCTGAAATAGAACTAGGAGTGTCATCCACAAGATACACGATAAAATCATCACCAAAGGACTTTGCAGTCCTCTGTCTTTTGCTCCTTTTAGGAGTTTCATCGTCATTCTCCACAGGATTTTCGAAGTGTTCTAACGGAATGGTGGGTTCAGGAATTTTAACTAATTCCTGTCTAGATGAACTGGGCATCTCCTGATTCGATGAGTTAGGCATATCCTTCATAGGAAAGATATCCTCAAAGAAAGTCGCATCATTCGACTCCATGATCATGCCAACAAGCATATCGGGTACCTCAGATTTTACTATCAGGAATCTGTACCCAATGCTATGGAAAGCATAACCTAGGAAAACACAATCAACTGTCTTTGGTCCAAGCTTGCGCTTCTTGGGAATTGGCACATTGACTTTGGCCAAACAACCCCAAGTCCGTAAGTAGGAGAGTTTTAACCTTCTATTCTCCCATTCCTCGAATGGAGTAATTTCTTTGTTCTTTGTGGGAACTCGGTTCAGGACATGACAAGCTGTCAATATAGCTTCCCCCCACCATGCCTGAGAAAGACCCGACATATCTAACATGGCGTTAACCAAATCAGTTGGAGTGCGGTTCTTTCTTTCGGCCACCCCGTTTGACTGAGGTGAGTAGGGAAGCGTCCTCTCATGGATTATACCATGTTCCGCACAAAAAGAATCAAACTCGTTGGAAAAATACTCTCCACCACGATCAGACCTAAGATGTTTGATCTTTCGATCAAGTTGGTTTTCTGCTTCGGCTTTATAGATTTTAAAGAAGTTTAGAGCCTCACCTTTTGATTTCAGAAGATACACATGGCAGTATCTAGTGGAGTCATCAATCAGAGTCATGAAGTATCTCTTTCCACCTTTTGTCAAGACACCATTCATCTCACAAAGATCTGAATGTATAAGCTCTAGTGGTGCCAAATCTCTTGCCTCTGCAGTCGTGTGAGACTTGCGAGGTTGCTTAGCTTGCACACACACTTGGCACTTGGAGCCTTTCACAATAGTGAATTCAGGGATTAAATTCATTTTAGCTAGCCGTGTCATACAACCAAAATTAACATGACAAAGTCGTGAATGCCAAACATTTGATAAACTTTTGTTGCAAACATGGTTAACAACTTTATTACAAACGTCTGACAAGGATAGGCGGAACAAGCCCCCGCACTCATAGCCTTTACCAACAAAGTTTCCAAACTTGGATATTACAAATTTATTGGATTTAAAAACTATCTTGTAGCCATCCCGACATAGAAGAGATCTGCTAACAAGATTCTTATTGATTGAGGGAACTTGATGCACGTTCTTCAGCCGCACGGTCTTTCCCGAAGTGAACTTCAGATCGACCGTACCAACACCATGAACAGTAGCATGAGAGCCATTTCCCATCAACACGGTGGAAGTCCCTGTGACCTGATAAGAGGAAAACATGGAAATATCAGAACAAACGTGTACATTAGCGCCGGTGTCAATCCACCAATTTGGAGACTTACAAAATGAAAGGATAGTAGGAAGTATACCATGCCCAGAGTCCTTCATCTCAGCATCGCCAATGACAACATTTGCGGTCTTGCCGCTCTTCCCATTACGCTTGTCAAAACGGTTTGGGCAACTAGGTGCCCAGTGTCCAGGTTTGCCACATACATGGCATGCTCCTTTCCTCTTATCGGTCTTCTTCTTGAAGTTGGTAGACTGTGATGGTTTGTTCTTCCCATCAAACTTTCCTTTGCTATCAGATTTGTTCTTGTTCTTGGACTTGTGAGATTGGAAGTTTTTGTTATGTACCACATTGGCACTAGAACCTCCCTCGGCACCTCGAGGACATGTGTCTTTTGCTCTCGCCTTCTCTTCCACATCAAGAGACCCAATAAGATCAATGACAGAAAACTCCTGTCTCTTGTGCTTCAAAGAAGTAGCAAAATTCCTCCACGAAGGAGGAAGCTTGGCAATGATGCCTCCGGCAATGAACTTGTCTGGTAACACACACGTGAACTGCTCGAGTTCTTTAGCAATGGACTGTATCTCATGAGCCTGCTCAACAATGCCGCGCTCATCAGTCATCTTGTAGTCAAAGAATTGCTCCATGACATACAATTCACTGCCTGCGTCCGAGACCCCAAACTTGGCCTCGAGCGCATCCCACATGTCCTTGCCCGTAGTGAGGGACAGGTACGAGTCAACAATGTTCTCGCCAAGAATGCTGATAATAGCACCTCTCATGAGGTTGTCGGCTTCCTCAAAAGCTTTCTCCTTAATAGGAGTAAGCTCTCTCTGAGGCTTGCCCTTAGATGCATCAAAGCATCTCATGGTTGTGAGCCATATGACGGTTCTTGCACGCCATCTCTTATAGTTGACGCCCTCGAAGACCGGGGGCTTCAGAGACGCGGCATAGCCAACAGGGGAAAATGGCCTATGAAAAGCATAAGGTTTTTGGATTGTTGGAAAAATCAGCAATTTACCAGAGGATTTAATCCATGAAAACAGTGAACAAAACACGGCAGAAAACATCAAAACCAAACTAACCATGTTTACAAGTGAACGGTATGAACAGAGCATATCTAGCATATCTAAATTGATTGCTATTCCGAGAGACTGAAGCGCAAACGCGAAGATCAGGAAGACATACGGTGTTGGAGCCGGTGCGGATGCAGAACCGCCGTTGGTGTTGTCGTCGGTGAGAGACATGTCGCCGAAGAGGTTGTCGATGTCGGGGAAGAAGTCCTCGTTGGGGAAGACGTCATCCTCGTGGGCGTCCGTGATGAAGAAACCTTCAGTAGTCGCGCAGAGCGCTCCCCAAAAACCTTATCGCCTCTCTCCCGTACAGGATCGCAAGAGACGGGGTTCCGGAGGCCTACTATCCCAGCTCGCGGTGTACGCCGCAAGACGGGATGGAGGAGGCTATGAGGCAGCGCAAAGCTTTGGAGGCAGGAGGCAGTGGTGGCTATGTGATGTGTGTTCGTAGAAAGGAGCGACCTCTCTTTTATAGCCACTGAGGGAGGCGAACAGGCAGCGCGGGAGGCGAAACGAACAGCCAGAAGATGAACCGAACAGTCTCGTATTCATTTTCCACTCAGGCAAATCGTTTCAGCTTCCACGTGACCGTTCAGTTCCGTAGTCCAGTCATGCATGACAAAAAGAAAGGCTCGGTGATGCGTTTGATGGCGCCCAATTGACGAGGGAGATTATTCTTCTGCGTTCCCCGGCAACGGCGCCAGAAAATTAGCTGCTGGTGCGTGGTTGATTACACCAGAAGTTTCCTTGTGCGTGGTGATGACCAGCCCATTGGGAACCCCAAGAGGAAGCTGTGATGAGTATAGCAGCTAGTTTTCCCTCAGTTAAGAAACCAAGGTTTAATATCGATCTTGGAGAGGAGAGACAAACGACTGAAGGTGATGCAGAATGGCTTAATAGCACTCCAACAAGGGCGCACTTGTTGACTCGTCTTCGGCCAGTAGCAACGCGGAACCTGCACACACACAACCAAGTACTTTGTTCCCAACTTACGATGAGGTTGTCAATCTCACCGGTTTGCTTGAAACAAAGGTTATGAGTGTATCGAGTGGAAAACAGTAAAGTATGCGAGTAAAGTAAACAGTGCGAGTAAAGTAAACATGTGATAGCAATATGATGTAAATAGGACCAGGGTCCATAGTTCACTAGTGGTGTCTCTCCATAGATAAAATAACACATGCTGGGTAAACAAATTACAGTTGGGCAATTGATAGAATAAAGATAAACGTGATATGTCAAGAAGATCATTATGAGATTTACTCTGGGCATTACAACAAAATACATAGACCGCCATCCAACTGCATCTATGACTAATAATCCACTCCCGGGGATATCAATCCGAACACCCCAGTAGTATTAAGTTGCGAACAACGGATAATTGCATTAAGCAAAGTGTGTAATGTAAACAAAGCATATGCCCTTGAGCATATGAATGTTGTTTTCTCCCTAGTAGCAACAGCACATCTACAACCTTAGAGGTTTCTGTCACTCCCCCAGGTTAAATAGAGGCATGAACCCACTATCGAGCATAAATACCCCCTCTTGGAGTCACTAGCAACTACTCGGCCAAGATAGCTACTAACAACGGAGAGCATGCAAGATCATAAACAACATAGAGATAACAAAAGATAATATTCAGTACAGCAACTCAATCATAAACACCAATATTCATCGGATCCCAACAAACCAAACATGTAGAATTACATAACGGTGATCTCAATCATGTAGGGCAGCTCATGAGATCTAAACATGAAGCACATGGTGGAGAAGACAACCATCTAGCTACTACTATGGACCCATAGTCCAAGGTAGACTACTCACTCATCGCTCCGGAGGCAAGCATGGCGATGAAGAAGACCTCCGGTGGCGATTCTCCTCTCCGGCAGGGTGCCGGGAAGAGCTTCTGGACCCTCCCGATCTTCAGGTCGACGGCGGCGGCGGATCGCGATGTGTTCTGGAATAGTGATCGGGTACTTAGGTTTTTCCGTCGGGGGGTCTTTATAGGCGAAGGGGCAATGTCAGAGGAGGAGCCAGGCGCCCTCACGCGGGGCCCGCGCGGCCAGGGGCCTGGCCGCGCCACCCCTGCGTGTGGGGCCCTGGTGGCCCCCCTCCCACTCTCCTTCGGATCTCTGGAAGATTCCGGGTAAAATAAGACTTCAGGAACTTGTTTCGTCCAATTCCGAGAATATTTCCTGTGTATCACTTCTGAAACACAAAAACAGCAGAAAACATGGAACTGGCACTGTGGCAACTCGTTAATAGGTTAGTTCCGGAAAATGCATAAAAGTGCCACGAAGTGTAACGAAGCAATAGGCAAATGGTGTGAAAACAAGCATGGAGCATCAAAAATTATAGATACGTTGGAGACGTATCAAGCATCCCCAAGCTTAACTCCTGCTCGTCCTCGAGTAGGTAAGTGATAACAAAGAATAATTTTTGAGGTGACATGCACCTACACAATCTTGATCATATATGTAAGCATTTGTGAGCTGGGATCATAAGAACTTAAAACATGGGCATGAAGATATAATCATGACAATAAGAAACTTAGCAACCATGTTGTAAACATGTAAATGAACACAAACAAAAGATCATGAAAATGAAACAATGAAAGTCAAACGTGTGTTCAAATCATAAGGAAAAACATACAAATGGTTTTCAGCTTGTCCTTCAAAGAGAGCAAAACATAAATGCATAGGACACCTTCAAGTTTAAGAGGGCGACTAGATACAAATAATTTAAGAACAACTGAAACCAACAATATGAATCAATCAATGAACTTTGGGACAATGCATATCACACTAAGAATGACAACTATGCTCTCTTATGGTGCATAAAGAAAGAAGGTGATGACTCAACATAAAAGTAGAAGAAAGGCCCTTCGCAGAGGGAAGCAGTGATTGCAAGTTTTATAACCTTCAAAAATTATGGTACTTACCGGCTTTGAGCTCTCATTGCCCCCATCATAAGCATCTTGAATGGTTAAAGTTAACGCGAGAACAATTATGATGCATATGCTTGACAAATCATAAGTTGAAGACCTCGTGCCCCGTGAATACGAGTACCCAAACCTCATGCTACTTTACTTAGAGTCCCAAGCAAGGCTCTTGTCATTGTAAGTATATGCATATCATTGAGAACCGCCAATGGGGTACCTCCGTGCCCGATGACATGGAACAAGCCCACACCAAAATGACAGGACAAGCAGACAATGAACACCTCGACATCTCTTTTATTTGCCTTTTGTTTAGCTTTTTATTGTGAGATGCGTCGTCGAATGTTCACCATGGGTATGCTGCAAATTTCCACCATGAATTATGCACGGCTTAGATTGGCGGCCCGGCGTTTCCCTAACACATATACAAACTCCATGATCCCCACAAGATTCCCAATTCATTTCACACCGCGGGTATCCATAAACAAAAGATCACGATATCAACTCAAATAAGAAGTGCAATGTTGAAAGCTTGCCCCATGACAACATGGATGGGCTAGAATCCAACTTACAACTTGCAAGCATAACAACTCAACATAAGAGACCACAATGTCAAACTTTTAAGAACAGGAAAAAGTAAAGTGTGCCTTCCGGTTCGTGAGAGCTTTACTGACCGAATTTCGCAGAACATTGGTAAGAGTTTAATTTCAAGAGAAAATAAAAGCAAGTCAAATTTACTTGGAATAGCAAATTGCTAGTAGGTATGTATGGTGGACACTTTGGAAAACTTTGATTTTTAGGAGTTGGATGCACGAGTAGAGCTCATACTCAGTACAAGGCGAGGGCTAGCAAAAGACTGGGAGCGACCAACTAAGAGAGCAATAATGGCCATAATCATGCAAAGCGACATTAAAAGAAGCATAAGATGGCATCAAAAGTCAAAAACTAAATGATCATGAAGGCTATTGGCGACTTTGTAAGAGTCTAACATGTGTGAGCATGCGCCAAATCAACCCAAATAAAGCATCAAGGAGAAAACCAAAATAATGCTTCCATACAATAAAAACAACGCATGATTTTTTTCAAAGGCTCATTAAGCAATCTCAGTTATTTGAGACAAGTCATGCTACAGCAAAACCACTAAGCATACTATCAAAAAGACATCAAGCATGACATGAAAAAGCCTAAGCCGCAGTCTACACAAGCTCCTTCTTATACCACTATTTTGCACAAAGCTTTTTCTCTTTTCCAACACCATTTGAAATTTTTATAGACACCTCTTTTGATGAAAACCAATAAATATCAGAGGAAAAAATACACCTTGATGAAAAGATATGACAAGGTCTGAACGCAAATCAAGGCGAAAATGAAAACCAAAAGCAGTAGCGGAAAAAGAAGAACACTCGATTTTTAATAAGAGTGAAAACTAGAGCGTTCTTTGCAAATGAAAATGAGTACATCTCCTCCAAAAGAAATTTGTTCGGGTCCAACCATTTATTGCAGAAAACAAACAAACTAAACCAACTAAGAAAACTAAAACAACTGACGCTCCAAGAAAAACACATAGTGCATGAAGCAATAAAAATATAGTGTTTTGAAAGGTGACCTGATTTTTGCCGATGAAGAAGGGGTGCCTCGGGGGCATCCCCAAGCTTTGACGCTTGTACTTCTTGGATATTTCTTGGGGTGATGCATGGGCATCCCCAAGCTTGAGCTTTTGTCCATTCTTCAACTCATCCCATCATTCTCCAATCCCTACACTTGAAAACTTCCTTCATACAAAACTAAACACAATTCTATTAGCAACATTAGTGTAAGCATAACATATAATCAACCTCTTTTTGCTTCAGGTTTCAACTCAAAACCACCACATATATAGCAAATACTACTGTAGCAACCTCCCAAAAAGTTCCGTGATCAAAAGAACTCAAAAGAAAGCGATAAAGTGGCGAACACAAATATTGGCAGAAATCTGTCAAAACAGAACAGCTGACAAAGGTCGAATTTTTTAGGGGTTTTCTGTTGCTCAAATCAAAAAGTGTTCAACTAACAAAAGTTTGGATATAACCTGGGGCATATACACAAGAAATCGCAGGTCCAAAAGATAAACAGAGAATTTATACGAATTTTTACGGTGCAGCACCGAAAACAGTTTCAGGACAGCAACATCCCCAAATCTTTACCTCACTCAAATTAGAGGCTTCTCTTGGCACAAAAACGAAATAAACAAGATAAGGAGCGGTCATTACAGTAGTAATGACTTCCAAGACTCGAATAAAATAAAAAGTACTGAAAAGAAAACATTGGGTTATCTCCCAAAAGTGCTTTTCTTTAACGCCTTTGAGCTAGGCGCAGAAAATTGCGAATCAAGTAACATCAAGTGATGAAGCATCAAGCTCATAATTTGCTCTAAGAATAGAGTCAAAAATTAATTTCTTTCTTTTCCTAGGGAAGTGTTCCATACCTTTCTTTAGTGGGAATTGATATTTGATGGTGCCTTCCCTCATATCAATGATGGCACCTATAGTTCGAAGAAAAGGTCTTCCCAAAATAATAGGACATGAAGCATGGCATTCAACGTCCATAACAAGAAAATCAACGGGAACAAGGTTATTGTTAACCACAATAAGAACATCATTAATCCTTCCCAAAGGTTTCTTCTTAGCAACATCAGCAATAGGAACATCAAAATAACACTTTTCAAGCGGTGGTAAATCAAGCATGTCATAAATCTTTCTAGGCATGATAGAAATACTAGCACCTAGATCACATAAAGCATGGCAATCATAACCATTAACATGCATATCAATGATGGGTTCCCAACCATTTCTAACTTCTTGGGAACAGAGGCTTTTTGCTTCAACTTTTCATCCCTAATCTTTATGAGAGCATTGGTAATATGCTTAGTAAAAGCAATATTTAAAGAACTAGCATTGGGAGTCAAAGCAAGCTTTTGCAAGAACAAAATAACTTCAGATATATTGCAGCCATCAACATCAAAATCATTAAAAGAAATAGAGCTATCATCTCCCACACTCCGAAAAATTTCAGCACTCTTTTGAGAAAAAGTTTTGGCAGTTTTAGGTTTTTTAACACAAGGAGTGAGAGTTTTCTCTACACCAATCAAAGTAAGAGGATTACTACCAGTAGGAGCAACATCATTAGAGGTAGTAATAGTACATACCTTCATCTCTCTAGCCATCTCATCTTCTCTTTCCCACCTGGCATGCAATTCCGCTAACAATCTAATATTTTCATCAATTCCAACTTGAATAGCATTAGCGGTAGCAAAAACATTGTTTTCTTTCACATCATTAGGCAACACTTTTAATTTCAGAATTTCAACATCATGAGCAAGGCTATCAACTTTAGAAGCAAGAATATCAATTTTGCCTAACTTTTCCTCAACAGACTTGTTAAAAGCAGTTTGCTTACCGATGAAGTCCTTGAGCATTACCTCAAGCTCGGAGGGCGCGGCCCTAGTGTTGTTGTAGGAATTACCATAAGAGTTACCATAACCATTACCATTGGTAGAAGGATACGGCCTATAATTATTACTAGCAAAATTGTTCCTATAAGCATTGTTGTTAAAATTATTGTTTCTAATGAAATTCACATCAACATGCTCTTCTTGAGCAACCAAAGAGGCCAAAGGAACATTATTAGGATCAACATGAGTCCTATCATTAGCAAGCATAGCCATAATGGTATCAATCTTATCACTTAAGGAAGAGGTTTCCTCAACAGAATTTACCTTCTTACCTTGTGGAGCTCTCTCAGTGTGCCATTCGGAATAATTTACCATCATGTTGTCAAGTAGCTTTGTTGCGGCGCCCAAGGTAAGGGACATAAAAGTGCCTCCAGCAGCTGAATCAAGTAGGTTCCTCGAAGAAAAATTCAGTCCTGCATAAAAAGTTTGGATAATCATCCAAGTAGTCAGTCCATGAGTGGGGCAATTTTTTATCATAGATTTCATTTTTTCCCAAGCTTGAGCAACATGTTCATTATCAAACTGAGGAAATTTCATAATATTGCTACGCAAGGATATAATCTTAGCAGGAGGATAGTATCTACCAATAAAAGCATCCTTACACTTAGCCCATGAATCAATACTATTCTTAGTCAAAGACAACAACCAATCTTTAGCTTTTCCTCTCAAAGAAAAAGGAAACAACTTGAGCTTAATAATATCACTATCAACATCCTTATATTTCTGCATCTCACATAGCTCAACAAAATTGTTGAGATGAGCTGCAGCATCTTCAGTACTAGCACCAGAAAATTGCTCTTTCATAACAAGGTTCAATAAAGCAGGCTTAATCTCATAAAAGTTTGCAGCAGTAGCAGGTGGTGCAATAGGAGTGCAGATAAAATCACTATTGTTTGTGCTAGTAAAGTCACACAACTTGGTGTTTTCAGGATTGGCCATTTCAGCAAAACGAAAGTAAACAAGTAAAAACAACTACCAAGGATTCTAATTTTTTTGGGTTTTGATAAAAAGCGATGCAGGTAAAATAAATAAAGTAAAGCAAAACAATAACAAAGTAAAGGATGTGCGTGCGAAAAACTCCCCTCGCAGAAGTCTTCTTCTTCCTCCCCGGCAACGGCGCCAGAAAATTAGCTGATGCGTTTGATGGCGCCCAGTTGACGAGGGAGATTATTCTTCTGCGTTCCCCGGCAACGGCGCCAGAAAATTAGCTGCTGGCGCGTGGTTGATTGCACCAGAAGTTTCCTTGTGCGTGGTGATGACCAGCCCGTTGGGAACCCCAAGAGGAAGGTGTGATGAGTATAGCAGCTAGTTTTCCCTCAGTTAAGAAACCAAGGTTTAATATCGATCTTGGAGAGGAGAGACAAACGACTGAAGGTGATGCAGACTGGCTTAATAGCACTCCAACAAGGGCGCACTTGTTGACTCGTCTTTGGCCAGTATCAACGCGGAACCTGCACACACACAACCAAATACTTTGTTCCCAACTTACGATGAGGTTGTCAATCTCACTGGTTTGCTTGAAACAAAGGTTATGAGTGTATCGAGTGGAAAACAGTAAAGTATGCGAGTAAAGTAAACAGTGCGAGTAAAGTAAACAGGTGATAGCAATATGATGTAAATAGGACCGGGGTTCACAGTTCACTAGTGGTGTCTCTCCATAGATAAAATAACACATGCTGGGTAAACAAATTACAGTTGGGCAATTGATAGAATAAAGATAAACGTGATATGTCAAGAAGATCACTATGAGATTTACTCTGGCATTACAACAAAATACATAGACCGCCATCCAACTGCATCTATGACTAATAATCCACTCCCGGGGATATCAATCCGAACACCCCAGTAGTATTAAGTTGCGAACTACGGATAATTGCATTAAGCAAAGTGTGTAATGTAAACAAAGCATATGCCCTTGAGCATATGAATGTTGTTTTCTCCCTAGTAGCAACAGCACATCTACAACCTTAGAGGTTTCTGTCACTCCCCCAGGTTAAATAGAGGCATGAACCCACTATCGAGCATAAATACCCCCTCTTGGAGTCACTAGCAACTACTCGGCCAAGATAGCTACTAACAACGGAGAGCATGCAAGATCATAAACAACATAGAGATAACAAAAGATAATATTCAGTACAGCAACTCAATCATAAACACCAATATTCATCGGATCCCAACAAACCAAACATGTAGAATTACATAACGGTGATCTCAATCATGTAGGGCAGCTCATGAGATCTAAACATGAAGCACATGGTGGAGAAGACAACCATCTAGCTACTGCTATGGACCCATAGTCCAAGGTAGACTACTCACTCATCGCTCCGAAGGCAAGCATGGCGATGAAGAAGACCTCCGGTGGCGATTCTCCTCTCCGGCAGGGTGCCGGGAAGAGCTTCTGGACCCTCCCGATCTTCGGGTCGACGGCGGCGGCGGATCGCGATGTGTTCTGGAAAAGTGATCGGGTACTTAGGTTTTTTCCGCTGGGGGGTCTTTATAGGCGAAGGGGCGATGTCAGAGAAGGAGCCAGGCGCCCTCACGCGGGGCCCGCGCGGCCAGGGGCCTGGCCGCGCCACCCCTGCGTGTGGGGCCCTGGTGGCCCGCCTCCTACTCTCCTTCGGATCTCTGGAAGCTTCCGGGTAAAATAAGACTTCAGGAACTTGTTTCGTCCAATTCCGAGAATATTTCCTGTGTATCACTTCTGAAACACAAAAACAGCAGAAAATAGGGAACTGGCACTGTGGCAACTCGTTAATAGGTTAGTTCCGGAAAATGCATAAAAGTGCCATGAAGTGTAACGAAACAATAGGCAAATGGTGTGAAAACAAGCATGGAGCATCAATAATTATAGATACGTTGGAGACGTATCAAGCATCCCCAAGCTTAACTCCTGCTCGTCCTCGAGTAGGTAAGTGATAACAAAGAATAATTTTTGAGGTGACATGCACCTACACAATCTTGATCATATATGTAAGCATTTGTGAGCTGGGATCATAAGAACTTAAAACATGGGCATGAAGATATAATCATGACAATAAGAAACTTAGCAACCATGTTGTAAACATGTAAATGAACACAAACAAAAGATCATGAAAATGAAACAATGAAAGTCAAACGTGTGTTCAAATCATAAGGAAAAACATACAAATGGTTTTCAGCTTGTCCTTCAAAGAGAGCAAAACATAAATGCATAGGACACCTTCAAGTTTAAGAGGGCGACTAGATACAAATAATTTAAGAACAACTGAAACCAACAATATGAATCAATCAATGAACTTTGGGACAATGCATATCACACTAAGAATGACAACTATGCTCTCTTATGGTGCATAAAGAAAGAAGGTGATGACTCAACATAAAAGTAGAAGAAAGGCCCTTCGCAGAGGGAAGCAGTGATTGCAAGTTTTATAACCTTCAAAAATTATGGTACTTACCGGCTTTGAGCTCTCATTGCCCCCATCATAAGCATCTTGAATGGTTAAAGTTAACGCGAGAACAATTATGATGCATATGCTTGACAAATCATAAGTTGAAGACCTCGTGCCCCGTGAATACGAGTACCCAAACCTCATGCTACTTTACTTAGAGTCCCAAGCAAGGCTCTTGTCATTGTAAGTATATGCATATCATTGAGAACCGCCAATGGGGTACCTCCGTGCCCGATGACATGGAACAAGCCCACACCAAAATGACAGGACAAGCAGACAATGAACACCTCGACATCTCTTTTATTTGCCTTTTGTTTAGCTTTTTATTGTGAGATGCGTCGTCGAATGTTCACCATGGGTATGCTGCAAATTTCCACCATGAATTATGCACGGCTTAGATTGGCGGCCCGGCGTTTCCCTAACACATATACAAACTCCATGATCCCCACAAGATTCCCAATTCATTTCACACCGCGGGTATCCATAAACAAAAGATCACGATATCAACTCAAATAAGAAGTGCAATGTTGAAAGCTTGCCCCATGACAACATGGATGGGCTAGAATCCAACTTACAACTTGCAAGCATAACAACTCAACATAAGAGACCACAATGTCAAACTTTTAAGAACAGGAAAAAGTAAAGTGTGCCTTCCGGTTCGTGAGAGCTTTACTGACCGAATTTCGCAGAACATTGGTAAGAGTTTAATTTCAAGAGAAAATAAAAGCAAGTCAAATTTACTTGGAATAGCAAATTGCTAGTAGGTATGTATGGTGGACACTTTGGAAAACTTTGATTTTTAGGAGTTGGATGCACGAGTAGAGCTCATACTCAGTACAAGGCGAGGGCTAGCAAAAGACTGGGAGCGACCAACTAAGAGAGCAATAATGGCCATAATCATGCAAAGCGACATTAAAAGAAGCATAAGATGGCATCAAAAGTCAAAAACTAAATGATCATGAAGGCTATTGGCGACTTTGTAAGAGTCTAACATGTGTGAGCATGCGCCAAATCAACCCAAATAAAGCATCAAGGAGAAAACCAAAATAATGCTTCCATACAATAAAAACAACGCATGATTTTTTTCAAAGGCTCATTAAGCAATCTCAGTTATTTGAGACAAGTCATGCTACAGCAAAACCACTAAGCATACTATCAAAAAGACATCAAGCATGACATGAAAAAGCCTAAGCCGCAGTCTACACAAGCTCCTTCTTGTACCACTATTTTGCACAAAGCTTTTTCTCTTTTCCAACACCATTTGAAATTTTTATAGACACCTCTTTTGATGAAAACCAATAAATATCAGAGGAAAAAATACACCTTGATGAAAAGATATGACAAGGTCTGAACGCAAATCAAGGCGAAAACGAAAACCAAAAGCAGTAGCGGAAAAAGAAGAACACTCGATTTTTAATAAGAGTGAAAACTAGAGCGTTCTTTGCAAATGAAAATGAGTACATCTCCTCCAAAAGAAATTTGTTCGGGTCCAACCATTTATTGCAGAAAACAAACAAACTAAACCAACTAAGAAAACTAAAACAACTGACGCTCCAAGAAAAACACATAGTGCATGAAGCAATAAAAATATAGTGTTTTGAAAGGTGACCTGATTTTTGCCGATGAAGAAGGGGTGCCTCGGGGGCATCCCCAAGCTTTGACGCTTGTACTTCTTGGATATTTCTTGGGGTGATGCATGGGCATCCCCAAGCTTGAGCTTTTGTCCATTCTTCAACTCATCCCATCATTCTCCAATCCCTACACTTGAAAACTTCCTTCATACAAAACTAAACACAATTCTATTAGCAACATTAGTGTAAGCATAACATATAATCAACCTCTTTTTGCTTCAGGTTTCAACTCAAAACCACCACATATATAGCAAATACTACTGTAGCAACCTCCCAAAAAGTTCCGTGATCAAAAGAACTCAAAAGAAAGCGATAAAGTGGCGAACACAAATATTGGCAGAAATCTGTCAAAACAGAACAGCTGACAAAGGTCGAATTTTTTAGGGGTTTTCTGTTGCTCAAATCAAAAAGTGTTCAACTAACAAAAGTTTGGATATAACCTGGGGCATATACACAAGAAATCGCAGGTCCAAAAGATAAACAGAGAATTTATACGAATTTTTACGGTGCAGCACCGAAAACAGTTTCAGGACAGCAACATCCCCAAATCTTTACCTCACTCAAATTAGAGGCTTCTCTTGGCACAAAAATGAAATAAACAAGATAAGGAGCGGTCATTACAGTAGTAATGACTTCCAAGACTCGAATAAAATAAAAAGTACTGAAAAGAAAACATTGGGTTATCTCCCAAAAGTGCTTTTCTTTAACGCCTTTGAGCTAGGCGCAGAAAATTGCAAATCAAGTAACATCAAGTGATGAAGCATCAAGCTCATAATTTGCTCTAAGAATAGAGTCAAAAATTAATTTCTTTCTTTTCCTAGGGAAGTGTTCCATACCTTTCTTTAGTGGGAATTGATATTTGATGGTGCCTTCCCTCATATCAATGATGGCACCTATAGTTCGAAGAAAAGGTCTTCCCAAAATAATAGGACATGAAGCATGGCATTCAACGTCCATAACAAGAAAATCAACGGGAACAAGGTTATTGTTAACCACAATAAGAACATCATTAATCCTTCCCAAAGGTTTCTTCTTAGCAACATCAGCAATAGGAACATCAAAATAACACTTTTCAAGCGGTGGTAAATCAAGCATGTCATAAATCTTTCTAGGCATGATAGAAATACTAGCACCTAGATCACATAAAGCATGGCAATCATAACCATTAACATGCATATCAATGATGGGTTCCCAACCATTTCTAACTTCTTGGGAACAGAGGCTTTTTGCTTCAACTTTTCATCCCTAATCTTTATGAGAGCATTGGTAATATGCTTAGTAAAAGCAATATTTAAAGAACTAGCATTGGGAGTCAAAGCAAGCTTTTGCAAGAACAAAATAACTTCAGATATATTGCAGCCATCAACATCAAAATCATTAAAAGAAATAGAGCTATCATCTCCCACACTCCGAAAAATTTCAGCACTCTTTTGAGAAAAAGTTTTGGCAGTTTTAGGTTTTTTAACACAAGGAGTGAGAGTTTTCTCTACACCAATCAAAGTAAGAGGATTACTACCAGTAGGAGCAACATCATTAGAGGTAGTAATAGTACATACCTTCATCTCTCTAGCCATCTCATCTTCTCTTTCCCACCTGGCATGCAATTCCGCTAACAATCTAATATTTTCATCAATTCCAACTTGAATAGCATTAGCGGTAGCAAAAACATTGTTTTCTTTCACATCATTAGGCAACACTTTTAATTTCAGAATTTCAACATCATGAGCAAGGCTATCAACTTTAGAAGCAAGAATATCAATTTTGCCTAACTTTTCCTCAACAGACTTGTTAAAAGCAGTTTGCTTACCGATGAAGTCCTTGAGCATTACCTCAAGCTCGGAGGGCGCGGCCCTAGTGTTGTTGTAGGAATTACCATAAGAGTTACCATAACCATTACCATTGGTAGAAGGATACGGCCTATAATTATTACTAGCAAAATTGTTCCTATAAGCATTGTTGTTAAAATTATTGTTTCTAATGAAATTCACATCAACATGCTCTTCTTGAGCAACCAAAGAGGCCAAAGGAACATTATTAGGATCAACATGAGTCCTATCATTAGCAAGCATAGCCATAATGGTATCAATCTTATCACTTAAGGAAGAGGTTTCCTCAACAGAATTTACCTTCTTACCTTGTGGAGCTCTCTCAGTGTGCCATTCGGAATAATTTACCATCATGTTGTCAAGTAGCTTTGTTGCGGCGCCCAAGGTAAGGGACATAAAAGTGCCTCCAGCAGCTGAATCAAGTAGGTTCCTCGAAGAAAAATTCAGTCCTGCATAAAAAGTTTGGATAATCATCCAAGTAGTCAGTCCATGAGTGGGGCAATTTTTTATCATAGATTTCATTTTTTCCCAAGCTTGAGCAACATGTTCATTATCAAACTGAGGAAATTTCATAATATTGCTACGCAAGGATATAATCTTAGCAGGAGGATAGTATCTACCAATAAAAGCATCCTTACACTTAGCCCATGAATCAATACTATTCTTAGTCAAAGACAACAACCAATCTTTAGCTTTTCCTCTCAAAGAAAAAGGAAACAACTTGAGCTTAATAATATCACTATCAACATCCTTATATTTCTGCATCTCACATAGCTCAACAAAATTGTTGAGATGAGCTGCAGCATCTTCAGTACTAGCACCAGAAAATTGCTCTTTCATAACAAGGTTCAATAAAGCAGGCTTAATCTCATAAAAGTTTGCAGCAGTAGCAGGTGGTGCAATAGGAGTGCAGATAAAATCACTATTGTTTGTGCTAGTAAAGTCACACAACTTGGTGTTTTCAGGATTGGCCATTTCAGCAAAACGAAAGTAAACAAGTAAAAACAACTACCAAGGATTCTAATTTTTTTGGGTTTTGATAAAAAGCGATGCAGGTAAAATAAATAAAGTAAAGCAAAACAATAACAAAGTAAAGGATGTGCGTGCGAAAAACTCCCCTCGCAGAAGTCTTCTTCTTCCTCCCCGGCAACGGCGCCAGAAAATTAGCTGATGCGTTTGATGGCGCCCAGTTGACGAGGGAGATTATTCTTCTGCGTTCCCCGGCAACGGCGCCAGAAAATTAGCTGCTGGCGCGTGGTTGATTGCACCAGAAGTTTCCTTGTGCGTGGTGATGACCAGCCCGTTGGGAACCCCAAGAGGAAGGTGTGATGAGTATAGCAGCTAGTTTTCCCTCAGTTAAGAAACCAAGGTTTAATATCGATCTTGGAGAGGAGAGACAAACGACTGAAGGTGATGCAGACTGGCTTAATAGCACTCCAACAAGGGCGCACTTGTTGACTCGTCTTTGGCCAGTATCAACGCGGAACCTGCACACACACAACCAAATACTTTGTTCCCAACTTACGATGAGGTTGTCAATCTCACTGGTTTGCTTGAAACAAAGGTTATGAGTGTATCGAGTGGAAAACAGTAAAGTATGCGAGTAAAGTAAACAGTGCGAGTAAAGTAAACAGGTGATAGCAATATGATGTAAATAGGACCGGGGTTCACAGTTCACTAGTGGTGTCTCTCCATAGATAAAATAACACATGCTGGGTAAACAAATTACAGTTGGGCAATTGATAGAATAAAGATAAACGTGATATGTCAAGAAGATCACTATGAGATTTACTCTGGCATTACAACAAAATACATAGACCGCCATCCAACTGCATCTATGACTAATAATCCACTCCCGGGGATATCAATCCGAACACCCCAGTAGTATTAAGTTGCGAACAACGGATAATTGCATTAAGCAAAGTGTGTAATGTAAACAAAGCATATGCCCTTGAGCATATGAATGTTGTTTTCTCCCTAGTAGCAACAGCACATCTACAACCTTAGAGGTTTCTGTCACTCCCCCAGGTTAAATAGAGGCATGAACCCACTATCGAGCATAAATACCCCCTCTTGGAGTCACTAGCAACTACTCGGCCAAGATAGCTACTAACAACGGAGAGCATGCAAGATCATAAACAACATAGAGATAACAAAAGATAATATTCAGTACAGCAACTCAATCATAAACACCAATATTCATCGGATCCCAACAAACCAAACATGTAGAATTACATAACGGTGATCTCAATCATGTAGGGCAGCTCATGAGATCTAAACATGAAGCACATGGTGGAGAAGACAACCATCTAGCTACTGCTATGGACCCATAGTCCAAGGTAGACTACTCACTCATCGCTCCGGAGGCAAGCATGGCGATGAAGAAGACCTCCGGTGGCGATTCTCCTCTCCGGCAGGGTGCCGGGAAGAGCTTCTGGACCCTCCCGATCTTCGGGTCGACGGCGGCGGCGGATCGCGATGTGTTCTGGAAAAGTGATCGGGTACTTAGGTTTTTTCCGCTGGGGGGTCTTTATAGGCGAAGGGGCGATGTCAGAGAAGGAGCCAGGCGCCCTCACGCGGGGCCCGCGC
This sequence comes from Dactylis glomerata, assembly GCA_007115705.1. Classification (NCBI taxonomy): domain Eukaryota; kingdom Viridiplantae; phylum Streptophyta; class Magnoliopsida; order Poales; family Poaceae; genus Dactylis; species Dactylis glomerata. Next base: position 10,471,597 of record QXEO01000553.1, read on the forward strand.
GGCCAGGGGCCTGGCCGCGCCACCCCTGCGTGTGGGGCCCTGGTGGCCCGCCTCCTACTCTCCTTCGGATCTCTGGAAGCTTCCGGGTAAAATAAGACTTCAGGAACTTGTTTCGTCCAATTCCGAGAATATTTCCTGTGTATCACTTCTGAAACACAAAAACAGCAGAAAATAGGGAACTGGCACTGTGGCAACTCGTTAATAGGTTAGTTCCGGAAAATGCATAAAAGTGCCACGAAGTGTAACGAAACAATAGGCAAATGGTGTGAAAACAAGCATGGAGCATCAAAAATTATAGATACGTTGGAGACGTATCACTCGGCACCGAGGCACATTTCGCAAACCGCGGCGCGCGCGTGTCGTGTCGTGACGAGGCGGGCGGAGGAGGAGGAGCGCGCGTGAGAGAGCCTTCTTCTCACACACTCTTACCACAAGGGGGAAGAGCTCACCTTATATGTTGGTTCAACTCCTTCTAAACTAGCAAGGTGGGACTAAATATTTGTCCCACCCCTTGTCATGCATGAATGGGCCACATGGGCCTCTAGGATTTAAAAATTATTGGATTTACTATTTATAGGCTGGGCCATAAAGGGCCAAAATTCCAACAACGGTGACCAGGCGGAGGAGGCAGATGTCTTGGCTAGCAACATTGTCGGCGTGGAGGAGCAACGGCCACCCAATGATGGTTAGGGAGCTATAGCAGCGGTGTGCACGGAGAAGCACCAGCGGTGGCTAACACATGCATAGGAAGTCTAGCAACAACCTAGGCTGATGCGGGCTAAGGAGGTTCAGCACCAGCGCCACACGCAACGGTGGAGCGTCCAATATCGCGTGGAGGAAGAAACAAATGGAAAGAGATGAGAAATCGTGTGTCTAACTAATGATGGATCAACCGGTAGATAAAAAGATTTTTCCAAATTGTTTGCAGGCACCACACGAAAATGGATTTTTTTTACATAAATCAACTATCTCTATTCTAAATTAGTTGTGTCAATATTTTTAGATATATCTACATACTAAAAACATGTTAAATACATGCGTATTTAGATAAAATTAAGACAATTAATTTGGAACTGAATGAGTAGAAAAAAAAGGCAAAAACTTGAGTTTTTGAGGGAGAAAAAACTTCGAGTGCCTTGACCCCCAGATCCACCGTCCAACTGGACGTCAGCAGTTCAGCAGGCCACGCACGAGGTCTAGACTTCAAAAACGAACGCGGGGGAAAATTCTCGCGGGATTTCGTCGATGCAGCTTGGCCACTCCCGTCGACATCGCCGTGGAGGAGAGGAAGGGGCCCTGCGCAGATGCAGCGGAGAGGGAGGCAGGCAGCACCGGCCGGGCGGACTGAGAACTGCAGCCACCGGAACGGGCTTCTGCCTCATGGGAACGAAACTGAATTTTGTCCTGTTAATGTCGGCAATCTGAAGAAGTTCTGCGGTTCTGCCTCGTGGGCTACCAGCTGCTGGACACTGCGTGAATCGAAGGAGGCCATTGGATGGGGACAGAGGAGGGCTTCGGAGGTGGCCGTCGGAGGCGGCAGAGGCAGGCGTCATCGGGGACGGAGGGAGCCGCCGGAGCGGCGCGGCGCGGCGCGGAAGAGCCTGTCGGTGTGGCGGCGAGCTTTCCGCATCGTTTCCTCGGTCGTGGCTGCGCGAAGGTGCCCGTCGGAGTGGCTGCGCCTGCTCGGACGAGGCGAGGAGCGCATCAAAGTGCGTTCGCCCGACGGCGATATCGTTGCTCTCAGTTCTGAAGTCTGAACCTCGCGCTCGTTTGGAGTTTGAACCCGCCTGTGGAGTATCTGTCTGATGGAGAGCCGATGACAAAGCACACTTAGCCTAGTTATCTCTACTAGTTGAATGCCCGTGCGTTGCAACGGCTTATATTTTTCTCGCAATATATCAATACGATACATGCAAAAAAATCCTCTACAATAATACAGCCACAAGATAAATATATTGCGACTACGGATACAATTGACATCATTTTAATATGAAATAAACACTTGACTAATTTTGTATTAATAAAATTCATACAATGTTAGAAATGTCATTTTATGCTTCATCTTCATGATACTTGAGCAGGTGTATGAAAAAAATTCTTCCATGGCTTAAATAGTGTCTTTCTCTGACGTCAACAAAATTACTACACCTGTGGCCTTGAGGGCAGCATGTAGAGTATAGACCAGCTGGATATGACCGAAGAATTTGACTGTTCGAATTCAGAGAGATGGACACATGGGGGCAGAGGGAGAGTCTAACGGCATAGGCTATTTCTACTGTTGGATTAATTAGCTTTTTTTACTGAAATTCATTTATGTATCTGCAAGGGTGCGGTCATCTTAATTAGCTTCTTTTCCAAGGCCCCATGTCATATCTGCATTTTTAAAGAGGGTTGACAGAGTGTTGTACAACCTTTGATTCTCAATTTGTAAATACTAATAAGAAATTTCTGTCAAGCTCAAACTGGAATAGAGGGGGAACCAACAATACAAATCGCAGAGATCATACACAAAGGGAAACGCAAATTGTAATACTAATTCACATAATAGAACTATCATAATGAGCAGGGCAAAAATGACAGTTTTTTTTCCCAAACAGGTGCATAGATGCTAACAGAATAGCAGTATCCAGAGATTTAACTGTAGTATAGTACAATCAGCTACTAACAATAGCCCTCGAGTTGCCGCCATAATGTACCAACTAAAAGAGCTTCTTTACTTCAGGGTAGTGATCTATTCTTCCAGAATTTACAGTGACAAATTCTGTGTTTTTCATGGCTTTTCTACACATGCAGTAGCTGCTCAAGCTGCCTCTTCGTTGCTCCCTTATTCCTACTTCATCACCTATATTTTTAGCAACATGTACTTAGCTAAGCATATTGCCTCCATTTTGACCATTTTACATTTGCCATCAGAGTTGAATAGGCCAGGCCAAATGTTTGGCAATAAATTGATAAAGAGAAGGGTCACAGAGCCTTAAAAAAAGAAGGGCCAGCCATTCCTAAATTATAATGATCTTGCAGAGACCTAAAAACGAAGAGTTAGCCAGTCTTAGTTTGAAATGTTCTTGCAGAACAAATCACAAAATATGCATAGATTATTGACTTGGACATTTGCCAACACTGGACATTTGCCAACACTGCAAATACTTCAACACTTCAATACTTAAAACTGTGACTTGACTCTATAACTCCTGATAAAAATCAACACCAAAGACTGGCACAAACATGTTGTCTCAAATCTACTGAACATTGAGTGTTCAGCTAAGGGGCTGACTTGTTAAGATAATCAAGAAAAAAAATCAGCACCAACCCTTCATTGAAGGCCTTAGGATGTTCATTTGATAAATGTCAGAAGATCACTAATCAAATAGCAGCTCTGAATTACAAACCACGAAAAATCACACCTCACGAAATAAATCACACATAAGGTAAAGAGCATAACCTTCCATTCTTATGACAACCAATGACCCTATCTTCATCATCATTCATCACCTCCCTTGTCCTCTAAAAATACAAAGGAAAATGAGAAACCTTCATGGCCTTTTAATTTATCACCAAAGATTGTTTCAGACCTATACCATGAAACCATATCACCAAAAACATCAGCTGCAACCAAAATAATGTGAGGTTAGTTCAGGCTGAAATCGAGTCAACATAGTCACCACCGCATGTTTGAACCAGAGAACCGACATCCAATATCTTTATCATCCTTATCTTGCCATTTATCCAAGTCAACCTTCAGAAACAAAGGTGACTTCCTAGGCTACCAGTTGCTCTCGGCTTTCTTGATAAGGATAGCATAGTCCCCGGAGCGACATCCACCTTGCTCTCCTGCAAAAAAAAAAGCCAGCATCAAGATTATCATGTAAGGACGGGAAAATCACTGGAGGATGACACTTATTAGCAACTACACAAACCTCAACATCGATAGCACCAAATAGCTCAAGGTGAAGCTCATACTGAATTTCATCAGGGTCCTTTGCTGAGAAGTTGAAGCGGTCATCATGTTTCAAGTTAAGCATCACATCCTTGGTGTTGGCCAACGCAATCGTCAAGTACACCTTGTCAGACCGTTGTGCCCACTTTGTGCTCGGGTGGCAACTGCAAACAAAACACACTATTTTTTTCTCACAATTTTCCCACAGAGCATTCTCAGTAACCTCAGTTTAGATTTACGGCAGTTCAATCAGAAAATACATTTACATCACAAAAATTTATAGATTAACCAGAGAACAAGCATCAAATTCTGATAAACTGATACCATGCATGCTAGAATAATTACCTATATAATCATGGGAAAAAATAGAGAACTAAATATGATAACAAAGTTGGCTGAAGCACAAATAGCTTATTCTATAACCTAGCAACACCAACATAACTTAATAAGAGCAGCCGATATGCTATTATATTATGGGTTATGATAATGGTTTATCCTATGGTAAGCACAATTATTTACAAATCAGAAGTACATGAATAAATGGGTGAAAATGGCAGTAGTATGATACACCTGTGGAAACAAACTTCAGCATCACTCAGTATAGTAGAATTTGATTGTTGCCTACAAGAACAATCAAATATGACGATATCTATGATAATACTCAAATGTGAACCAAATGGAAGAAAATGTCATTAAATTCAGACTGTAATTACCAATAATATGCTTGCTCCTAGATTCTACTCTCAGACAAGATATATGTAAATTCTTTACTGGATGTAGATAAATCATGATCATCTCAAAATATAGAAAAACCGCATTGCCTTGTTTCCAGAATCAGAAGATCCATTTCAATTATGATTAAATAATCAGGTTTGCTTTGACCATCAACACAAGATAAGCCAGTCTATTTAGCGTTCTAAAGCAATGCATTGTTGTTAATTGTCTCCTCACTCAGCGAGAGCACTTTGCATGATCCAGCTTGTCAATAGCTTGTCAAGGTAGGGGAGAGCCAGTGCTCTTCCCGACGGAGGTGGAGGTGGCACTCTACTCGCCCACGCCCACCCCACTGCACCGCATGCTACCGGTCGTCGCCGCACCGACTAACCCTGTCTTCTCCTAGCCCATCCTGTACGCTGTCCATGGAAAAGAAAGAGAGATTGAAGAAGGCGAGCATACTAGACCGCAATAGTGGTTCTGGTTTGACCGGCAGCCTGGTGAGGAAGCAGGCAGCCAACATCGTCCCCGCGCATGCTCGACGCTGCTGAGCATCTTCCCATGAACCCGGTGAGAGGAGGCACCTGCCGCATAACTTTTCCTGTCTCGGACACTCTGTTCCATCGCCCTGTCTTCCACACAACACACCGCGGCAGGGACAGCACACCGGAAGAGCCCATCACCGTGGTGATGTGCGCACGGTGCCGCTCCCACGTCGGTCTATGCGCCGCGGCTGCCTGTTTTGTTGAAGGCTTGAAGGCTAGGTCGGTTGTCGAGGTCGACGCCGCTCGGCAAAAGACACGGGGTGGAGGACAGCAGCGTCACCGTGTATGTGGTTAGGATATACCACGCCGATGGGGAGCAGGGGCAGCCGGGGTATTGGCGATGCGCCTCCGACAGCGAGGAAAGATCAATCATACTAGCATGTTTGACAGTTTTTTCTTTTAGAGCTAACATGTCTGATAGATGTGCACGGTGATTGCAGCTGTTCGGAGGACAGGGTGGCGCAGCAGCCCTCTCCTCTCTCCTCACCTATCCTCCGGATGGGAGACGCAGCAGCCACCGGGGGAGTACTTGGAGACGGAGTACAGGCAGGGCAGGGGCGTGGCCGCGTGGGGATAGGTGGAGGGTGGGGGGCAGAGACGGCGGTGCGCCTGGAAGGAGGAGGGGCGCCACGGGTACGGTAGGCAGAAGGGGCGGCGTCTCGTTGGGCAGCCGCGTCTGTAGTAGGGTCGGGGTTGGGTTGGGGTGTAGACAGAGGAGGCGGTAGGCAAAGGAGCTTGTGGTTGCTCAGCACAACTGGGTGCCGCGCACCTCTATCTGATCTCCTCCCTCTTCTTTCCTCCCGATGGAGACGCAGCGGCCGACAAATGGAAGACCCAAGGCCATCCTCCTACTGGTACCTGCACTGTCAGATCCTGGACGCCGCCAGCCGCAGTATCCTGGCATCGGCCCCCAGCTCACGCCTCCCGATGGCGGGCGTACTGGGCCTCCTCTCGCAGCGGCGGCTGCCGTGGGCGGACTAGCCCGCGAGGCATTGGTCGTCTGTGCGGAAGCGACGCTGAAGCTCTAGACCATGGGCCCTTGCTAATCTCTTGTCTCGTGATTCTTAGCAGTATACATCAGTGAGATATTCAGTCAAACTGAGCATTTACTGTTTATTGTAATGGTCAGACAACTAAGTATGTAATCTACTTGATTACTTCACTTTCAGATTGGTTGTTAGTATAACTTGGTTTGTTTGCTTTGACTGATGAAATTTTGGTTATCACAAAGTCTATTCCATAAAATATATCGCTAAAATAGATGTATCTGGACACGTTTTAGTGTCTAGATTCGTCCATATTATCAACATATTTTATGGAACGGAAGAAGTATATTGTATCATGGGGAAATTGCAAGTAGTGTACATTGGTTTTCGAGCACGGTTCTATACTCAATCAACTCTTTTTCTGTTCGGAAATTGCAAGATTTGGAGAAATTTAAAGTTAGGAGACCCTAAATCAAAAGGACAATGAAGAAATAAATTTGAGAACCCGTAGCAAGGCACGGGCATCAAACTAGTTTTGGTAAAAGAGACAGCAGACAGAATCAAGAAATACAATTTACTAGGCATCTCATTGAAGCAATGAAATTTGTACATACATTTAGACTTGCCGACTGTAAAGTGGACATCCTTTTGGAGCAGCACAAGCGCGCCGACGCAGGCGAGCCGTCTCATCTTGGTTTCTTGATTTCGGACACATAAACTACACATATAAACTGCCAGGTCTGCATATATTCGTTTGGTTATGCATAAGTTGGTGATGCCTCGCCACAAAGCATTGCGACGAACGCCTGTATGACCGCGCGACCGCGGCCAGTCTGCACGTAGGAGCATGTCTGACAGTGGCCAGAGCGCAGGCGACATTGCGGCTGCGCGTGTAGAATGTGGTGAGCGTGTTGGCGATGTAGGGCGAGGCGTCGACGCAGAGCTTGGCGCAGAGTGCCGCTGCACACGTAGAACAGGGCGGGCAACAGCCGTAGGAGTGGCGTCGACACCGAGCTTTGCGGCGCAGAGCGCGGTCCACATCACCGCTGCGCGCGTAGAACGTGGCGGCGCAGAGCGCCGTCGACATCGCCTCTAATGAACCTATAGAACGTGGCGAGCATGTTGGCAATGTAAGGTGTCCACTAGTAGAAAACATGCCTAATATCCAGGATGAATTTGAGCTTTAGTCCCGGTTGTGTTTTGATCCGGGACTAATGCTCACATTAGTCCCGGTTCAAAAGGCTATGTGGGCCAGAAATCTTTAGTCCCGGTTCAAATGGGACCTTTAGTCCCGGTTGGAGATACGAACCGGGACTAAAGGGTTAGTGACCTTTAGTCCCGGTTGGTATCTCCAACCGGGACTAAAGCCCCACCCTTTAGTCCCGGTTGGTGTTACCAACCTGGACTAAAGGGTCTCCCCCAATTTTCCTCTCATGCCTACCTCCCCCCCCCGCGTAGAAAAAACATCTAAAAAAAATAAACGAAAATGATAAAAACTTCAAATTTCAAAATCCTTTGACATGCATGTACCTCATGCAACTAACTTTTATGGAAAATTTGAAATTTTGAATTTTTTTGCAAAAAAAAGTTGTTCCAAATTAAAACGGCTCTAACTTTTGCATACGGACTCGAAAAAAAACGTATAATATATGAAAAATTATCTACACAAAATTTTACATCTGATTTCAACGGCCATAGGCCGTTTGCACAAATTCTACTTTCTCAAAATTCCAAAGGGAAATATGAAAGCAGGAAGATTTTAGTTTTTGTTAGAAAAATGAGAAAAAAAATGATTTTTTGAAGGATTTTTTAATTTCTTTAGTTGTTTCTTCCACTTTTTAGTTATTTTGAAGTTTTTAGATTATTTTGGAATTTAAGATTTTTGAATTTTTTGTTTTTTTTTGAATATTTTGAGTTTTAAAATTAATAATTAAATTATACATAAAGATTATTTGAAATTCATTGATGCTTATTATTAATTAATCATTATTACTTATTTTTGAAATTATTTGGAACTCAAAAAAGTAAAATGATATATTATCAAAGTCTAAGGGGTTAATACAATTCATAGCATAGTATTATCAAGAAGTCGCGAGCGCAGTCTTGGAAGCTAGTAGGAAAGGAATGAAGAAGTTAAGCGTGCTAAGGGTGGAGTAGTGTAAGGATGGGTGACCGGCCGGGAAGTGGGACCACAAGTATATACTTTGACATGACATAGGGCTGATGATTAGAGATTAGAGGGGAAACTGTCAAACAAATCAAAAATCCAAAAATAGGAAAATTCAAAAAAAAAATGAAATAATCTGAAACTTTTTTCAAAAATATTTGAAAATTACAAAATAACCTTTAGTCCCGGTTGGTGTTACCAACCGGGACTAAAGGGTTCTCCAGCCCACAGCACTCAGGGCGGCCACGTGGAGGGTCTTTAGTCCCGGGTTGTGGCACAACCGGGACTAAAAAGGGGGACTTTTAGTCCCGATTGGTTAGTCCCGGTTGCTACAACCGGGACTAATGGCCTTTACCAGCCGGGACTAAAAGCCGTTTTTCTACTAGTGGTCGCGGCGATGCCGAGGTTGGTACATAGTGCGTGCACCTCGCGCCGTCAAGAGACCAGGCTGGCGTCCTCGGAGCACACGGTAACCACGGCCACGCAGGCGTAGGAGTCGCAGGGAGTGCAGCTGGAGGCGCGCATCTCGGCGAAGAGACCGAGCACCCTGAGCGAGGGACAGTGCGCCGACAAGCTCGATCCAGGAGACCGCGTTCTTTTCCGGCATATCGTCGAGCACCCTGAGCGCTGGCGCGAGGCGTACGATCTTGGCATAGGCGTCGGCCACCGCAATGGCGACGTAGAGGGAGGTGACGGGCGAGGACCGGACGGCGAACGCGTGGAGTGGCACGGCAGCGGCGTGGAGTGGAGGCTAAGGACGGGCGGGTCGACAGTGATTTGGCTGGACCATTCTCAGATTTACGCGTGGATGAGTGACCTGTGCGGCTGGACCAGTCAAAACTTATTTTAAAGATATTATTTCAACCAAGTGAGGAGGGACTACTTGCGTAATTGACAAAAAACATGAATATCAAAACATTGTTGTCATGGCATTGCTGGATGCAAAATTTAAAACACAGGAAATGCATAAAAATGTTTGCATTGCACGCACCACACGAAGACATAAACATTGTATACAACTTTACAAACATCGCGGGGAAAACACAATAACTTGCTTGAAGGATTTACGTGCTAGTGTGGTCGACTTAGGTATATTCATCACAATAACAAGTTTGATTCCGTGAAGTTTGTTCCTCTTTTCTTCACACTATTTTTTGTTGGACTTGGTGGAAGAGTCCCGTGCACTCTATCGGCTCGAGCGGATGCGTGCGGTCCCTGCTCAGGTTGCGCTCCTCAAGGCTGCGTTGGACACCTTTTCAGCGGCTACGGGACTGACAATCAACTACCACAAGAGTACGTTCGTCCCTATTTGTGTCCCCGCTGGGGATGCTACTGCTCTCGCTGAGACCCTAGGGTGCGCGGTGTCGTCTTTTCCACAGACTTACCTCGGCCTTCCCCTGTCTGACCGTAAGCTCCCTGCCAGCGCACTAGATTTCCTCGCGGAGAAGATCTTGGCAAGGATCCCCCGGTGGCGTCTGGGCACTCTCGACCCCGGCGGTAGGTTGACGCTCACTTCTGCGGTCCTGAGCGCGCTCCCCTCCTTCGCTATGTCAGTGCTCCCCATCCCAAAATGCGTCATTGACAAAATGGATCATCCCCGACGTGCTATGTTTTGGAAGGAGTCGACCGCCTGCACCGGGGGTGACTGTCTAGTCTCCTGGGATACGGCATGTCGACTTCGTTCCAAAGGTGGCCTTGGTCTGATTGACCTCGGTGTACAGAACACTTGTTAAATGCTCAAGAACATCTACAAGCTGCTGTCCGGCATCGACAACCCCTGGATGGTGTGGATTCGTCGATGGTACTTTCATGATGGCGCACCACCAGCAACCCCTCTCTGGGGGTGCTACGCATCCCTGGTTCCCTTGATGCGGTCGATGTCCACAGTAAGGGTGGGAGATGGTGCGACGACATCCTTCTGGTTTGACAACTGGACCTCCATCGGCGCGCTGTCAAGCGCTCTTCCGTCGGCGTTCTCTCACTGCCTCGCCCCGCGAGCCACTGTGGCGGATGAATTCTCCGGCGCCGTTACTCTTGCCAGGCGTGATCGCGTTTCGCCTGCTGCGACTGCTGAGTTCAGGCTCATTGAAGGGACATTCGAGCGATTCTCTCCCACTCCCGTCCCTGACGAGCGCTCGATTATTGGGGACACTACTCTGGGGTTTCGGACCACGGACGCCTACCGCCTCCTCCACAGCTCTGGATGTGGTCCCCCCTTGCATGACCTGAACTGGGATAACTTTGCCCCGGTGAAGGTGAAGGTGTTCATCTGGATCCTTCGGCATCGGCGGACGCGGACGCGTGCGCGCCTTTTTCGCCTCGGCATCCTGAGTTCCTCGGACTGCCCCTTCTGTGCGGGTGTGCCGGAGGACGTGCACTGATACGTCTCAAACGTATCTGTAATTTTTGATGCTCCATGCTTGTTTTTACACCATTTGCCTACTGTTTCGTTACACTTCGTGGCACTTTTATGCATTTTCCGGAACTAACCTATTAACAAGTCGCCACAGTGCCAGTTCCCTATTTTCTGCTGTTTTTGTGTTTCAGAAAAGCTACACAGGAAATATTCTCGGAATTAGACGAAACAAGTTCCAGAAGTCTTATTTTTCCCGGAAGCTTCCCGAAGACCGAAAGAGAGCCGGAGGGGGGCCAGAGGCCGCCCTCACACATAGGTGGCGCGGCCTAGGCCCTGGCTGCGCCACCCTGGTGTGAGGAGCCCCTGGCTGCCCCCTGACGACGCCCCTTCGCCTATAAGAAGCCTCGGGACGGAAAACCCTAAGAGAGTCGGCAATTTTCCAGAAAGAGTTCTGTAGTTCCACCGCCGCCACCGACGAATTTCGGGGGACAGAAGTCTCTGTTCCGGCACCCTGCCGGGACGGGGAAGTGCCCCCGGAGCCATCTCCATCGGTCTCCATCGCCGTCTCCGCCGTCTCCATCGACCTCACTGCCATCTCCATCAACCTTGCTGTCTCCTATGATGAGGAGGGAGTAGTTCACCCCCGGGGCTGAGGGCTCTACCGGTAGCTATGTGGTTCACCTCTCTCTCCCATGATGTGATATTTATGTGATCGTGAGCTTTGTATCATGTTGAACAAGTAGATGTTATTATTCAGATATTATGTGTACTCTAGTGATGTTGTTAAAGTAATCTATTCCTCCTGCCATGGTGTAACGGTGACAGTGCGTGCATCATGGTGGTACTTGGTCTAGGCTACGATTGTGATCTCTTATGGATTATGAGAATAATTATCGCTATGATAGTATTGAAGTGATCTATTCCTCCTTTCATGGTGTAATGTTGACAGTGTGTGCACCGTGTTAGTACTTGGTCTAAGTTGCAATAATATCTATCTTGAGTTGTGATCTGATTTGGATATCTCTATGAGTGGTGTTTGTCAAGTACTTGATGAACTTTAAGGGGTGCTTCTGTAGCCACTACACAATGATTAGTGTTGTTCAATAGGAGAGTAATTCAGAGTACCATAGTGAAGAGAAGTTATTTATTTGTTCAATTATGTTATATTGTTGGGAGTGTGTCCACTAGTGAAAGTATGATCCCTAGGCCTTGTTTCCAAGCATTGCACACCATTTACTTACTATTTTGTTATATGTTTGCTCGCAGCGATACTTATTCCATACTACATTTACTACTCATAATCATCACTACTACTTGTATTTCACTATCTCTTCGCCGAACTAGTGCACCTATACATCTGACAAGTGTATTGGGTGTATTGGGGACACAAGAGACTTTCTGTATCGTAATTGCAGGGTTGCTTGAGAGGGATAGCTTTGACCTCTTCCTCCCTGAGTTCGATAAACCTTGGGTGATCCACTTAAGGGAAACTTGCAGCTGTTCTACAAACCTCTGCACTTGGAGGCCCAACACTGTCTACAAGAACAGAAGCGTGTGTAGACATCAAGCTCTTTTCTGGCGCCGTTGCCGGGGAGGTAAGGTAAAAGGTACTCGCATCCTCCTGTGTGAGTGCTCGGAGTTATTTCCTTTAGATTCTGCAATTACATCTTTTTGTTTCTTGTTTTTATTTTCACTAGTTAGGCTTAATGGAAAATAAAGAGTTCTCTAGTCTTTTTCCTGAGTTTAGATATGAAGTGTTTGAAGAGAAAATTGAAAAACCTTTGGAGCTTAATTTGCATGCTAATAGTGTTGTTAGTATGAATGCTTTGAACACCGTTGTTGCTAATGCTATAGAAAAGTCTAAGCTTGGGGAAGCTGGTTTTGTTAAGCATGATATTTTTAGTTCTCCAGCTTTAGTGGAGAAAATTTGCTCTGATGATATTTTATCTCCCTTATGTGATGTTCCTTCTTATGATGATATGTTTGAAGAATATGCTTTGCGAAATAGTTGCTCTCTAGCTTGTGATGATACTAAACCTCTAGTTTATGATGGCTATGATGATGAGTATAATATTTTCAGTTCACCTACTATTGAGGATAAAATTAGTTATGATTACAATATGCCTCCTATTTATGATGATTATGGTGATGAGAATAATTATTCTGTTGAATCTGCTCCTACTACTATTGTTCCTGTGGTGAGTATTAATTCTTTTATGCATGTGGCTCATTATAGGGATGCTTTATGTGATAGTTATATTGTTAATTCTATTCATGATGCTACTGAAAGTTATTATGAGAGAGGGAAACATGGTTTGATGGATCTCAACAATATTAAGTTTCCCCTCTTTATGTTGCAAATCTTGAAGTGGCACTTGTTTTATCTATCCATGCTTGCTACTATGTGCCTCGTTGATTTATTTTCTTACAAGATTCCTATGCATAGGAAGTGGTTCAGATATAAATATCTTTCACATCTGCTTTTTGATGCTCTCTATTGCTTTAAGTTCCTATATGGCGCCTTTGCCTCAAGCTCTTATATGGCGCCCACATGAGCATCTTTGCAAATTACTGCGCCTAGCTCAAAGGCGTTAAAGAAAAGCACTCTTGGGAGATAACCCATTGTTTAATTTCAGTAATTTTTCTTTTATTTGAGTCATGCAAGTTATTACTACTGTAATAACCGCTCCTTATCCTTTTTATTTCGTTTTTGTGCCAAGAGAAGCCTCTAATTTGAGTGAGGTAAAGATTTGGGGATGTTGCTGTCCTAAAACTGTTTTCGGTGCTGCACCGTAAAAATTCGTGAAAATTCTTTGTAAATCTTTTGGACCTGAGATTTCTTGTGAATATGCCCCAGGTTATATCCAAACTTTTGTTAGTTGAACACTTTTTGATTTGAGCAACAGAAAACCCCTCAAAAATTCGACCTTTGTCAGCTTATCTGTTTTGACAGATTTCTGCCAATATTTGTGTTTGCCGCTTTATCGCTTTCTTTTTGAGTTCTTTTGATCACGGAACTTTTGGGGAAGTTGCTACAGTAGTATTTGCTATATATGTGGTAGTTTTAGGTTGAAACCTGAAGCAAAAAGAGGTTGATTATATGTTATGCTTACACTAATGTTGCTAATAGAATTGTGTTTAGTTTTGTATGAAGGAAGTTTTCAAGTGTAGGGATTGGAGAATGATGAGATGAGTTGAAGAATGGACAAAAGCTCAAGCTTGGGGATGCCCATGCATCACCCCAAGAAATATCCAGGAAGTACAAGCGTCAAAGCTTGGGGATGCCCCCGAGGCACCCCTTCTTCATCGGGAAAAATCAGGTCACCTTTCAAAACACTATATTTTTATTGCTTCATGCACTATGTGTTTTTCTTGGAGCGTTAGTTGTTTTAGTTTTCTTAGTTAGTTTAGTTTTGTTTGCTGCAATAAATGGTTAGATCACATCATGTTTCCTTTGGAGGAGATGAACTCGCTTTTCATTTGCCAAGAACACTCTAGTTTTCACTCTTATCGTTCAATGAGTGTTCTCTTTTTATGCTACTGCGTTTAGCTTGCATTTTTCGCCTTGATTTTTGTTCAGATCTTGTTATATCTTTTCATCAAGGTGTATTTTTTCCTCTGATCTTTATTGGTTTTCATCAAAAGAGGTGTCTTAAAAAATTTCAAATGGTGTTGGAAAAGAGAAAAAGCTTTATGCAAAAAAAGTGGTACAAGAAGGAGCTTGTGTAGACTGCGGCCTAGGCTTTTTCATGTCATGCTTGATGTCTTTTTGATAGTATGATTAGTGGTTTTGATGTAGCATGACTTGTCTCAAATAACTGAGATTGCTTAATGAGCCTTTGAAAAAATCATGCGTTGTTTTTATTGTATGGAAGCATTATTTTGGTTTTCTCCTTGATGCTTTATTTGGTTTGACTTGGCGCATGCTCACACATGTTAGACTCTTACAAAGTCGCCAATAGCCTCTATGATCATTTAGTTTTTGACTTTTGATGCCATCTTATGCTTCTTTTAATGTCGCTTTGTCGCTTTGCATGATTATGGCCGTTATTGCTCTCTTAGTTGGTCGCTCCCAGTCTTTTGCTAGCCCTCATTTTGTACTGAGTATGAGCTCTACTCGTGCATCCAACTCCTAAAAACCAAGTTTGCCATTGTGTCCACTTTAAATTCCTATGCATGGTATTTGCAAGCCATTCCAAGTAAATTTTCATGTGCTACCTTTCAAAAACCTTCAAAATACTTCTCATTTTGTGACACTGTTTTCAGCTCATGGGGACGTAGTGGTCGGATTTGCTATCTTCCATATTGCTTATTCCAAAAAGAAAAAAAGAAAAAAAAGAAAAGAAAAAAAGGCACTCCTCCATGGTATGTGAATGTTGGTGGGCACCCGATGGAATCGGTTAGCCATGGCTTGAGAAAGGAAAAAAGGTGGGGAGGAGTGCCAAGCTTTATAAAAGAGCACAAAAGTGCCAATCTCTCTCTCAAAAACTTGCTTCATTTTTGTATGGAAGATAGTAAGAACCCCATTGCCAGTCGTTGACAAAGACAACCACCTCTCAAAACCAATTTTTATCTCTCTATTTTACAAATGAAAAGCTCTAGCACATGTTTAATCACTGCTTCCCTCCGCGAAGGGCCTTTCTTTTACTTTTATGTTGAGTCACCACCTTCTACCTTTATGCACCATTAAGAGAGCATAGTTGTCATTCTGAGTATAATGTGCATTGTCCCAAAGTTTTCATTGATTGATTCATGATCATGGTTTCACTTGTTCTTAAATTATTTGTATCTAGTCGCCCTCTTAAACTTGAAGGTGTCCTATGCATTTATGTTTTGCTCTCTTTGAAGGACAAGCTGAAAACCATTTGTATGTTTTTCCTTATGATTTGAATACACGTTTGACTTTCATTGTTTCATTTTCATGATCTTTTGTTTGTGTTCATTTGCATGTTTACAACATGGTTGCTAAGTTCTTATTGTCAAGATTATATCTTTCATGCCCATGTTTTAAGTTCTTATGATCCCAGCTCACAATGCTTACCTATATGATCAAGATTGTGTAGGTGCATGTCACCTCAAAAATTATTCTTTGTTATCACTTACCTACTCGAGGACGAGCAGGAGTTAAGCTTGGGGATGCTGATACGTCTCAAACGTATCTATAATTTTTGATGCTCCATGCTTGTTTTTACACCATTTGCCTACTGTTTCGTTACACTTCGTGGCACTTTTATGCATTTTCCGGAACTAACCTATTAACAAGTCGCCACAGTGCCAGTTCCCTGTTTTTTGCTGTTTTTGTGTTTCAGAAAAGCTACACAAGAAATATTCTCGGAATTGGACGAAACAAGTTCCAGAAGTCTTATTTTTCCCGGAAGCTTCCCGAAGACCGAAAGAGAGCCGGAGGGGGGCCAGAGGCCGCCCTCACACATAGGTGGCGCGGCCCAAGCCCTGGCCGCGCCACCCTGGTGTGAGGAGCCCCTGGCTGCCCCCTGACGACGCCCCTTCGCCTATAAGAACCCTCGGGACGGAAAACCCTAAGAGAGTCGGCAATTTTCCAGAAAGAGTTCCGTAGTTCCGCTGCCGCCACCGACGAATTTCGGGGGACAGAAGTCTCTGTTCCGGCACCCTGCCGGGACGGGGAAGTGCCCCCGGAGCCATCTCCATCGGTCTCCATCGTCGTCTCCGCCGTCTCCATCGACCTCACTGCCATCTCCATCAACCTTGCTGTCTCCTATGATGAGGAGGGAGTAGTTCACCCCCGGGGCTGAGGGCTCTACCGGTAGCTATGTGGTTCACCTCTCTCTCCCATGATGTGATCTTTATGTGATCGTGAGCTTTGTATCATGTTGAACAAGTAGATGTTATTATTCAGATATTATGTGTACTCTAGTGATGTTGTTAAAGTAATCTATTCCTCCTGCCATGGTGTAACGGTGACAGTGCGTGCATCATGGTGGTACTTGGTCTAGGCTACGATTGTGATCTCTTATGGATTATGAGAATAATTATCGCTATGATAGTATTGAAGTGATCTATTCCTCCTTTCATGGTGTAATGTTGACAGTGTGTGCACCGTGTTAGTACTTGGTCTAAGTTGCAATAATATCTATCTTGAGTTGTGATCTGATTTGGATATCTCTATGAGTGGTGTTTGTCAAGTACTTGATGAACTTTAAGGGGTGCTTCTGTAGCCACTACGCAATGATTAGTGTTGTTCAATAGGAGAGTAATTCAGAGTACCATAGTGAAGAGAAGTTATTTATTTGTTCAATTATGTTATATTGTTGGGAGTGTGTCCACTAGTGAAAGTATGATCCCTAGGCCTTGTTTCCAAGCATTGCACACCGTTTACTTACTGTTTTGTTACATGTTTGCTCGCAGCGATACTTATTCCATACTACATTTACTACTCATAATCATCACTACTACTTGTATTTCACTATCTCTTCGCCGAACTAGTGCACCTATACATCTGACAAGTGTATTGGGTGTGTTGGGGACACAAGAGACTTTTTGTATCGTAATTGCAGGGTTGCTTGAGAGGGATAGCTTTGACCTCTTCCTCCCTGAGTTCGATAAACCTTGGGTGATCCACTTAAGGGAAACTTGCTGCTGTTCTACAAACCTCTGCACTTGGAGGCCCAACACTGTCTACAAGAACAGAAGCGTGTGTAGACATCATGCACCACCTGTTCGTGGCTTGCCCCCGCCTCCTCTCCATTTGGGCGCGCGCGTCCCCTGCCTCTCCCACCGTGACTCCGTCGTCGCTCGAGGACATGATCAACTTCTTCTCCGACGCTCTTCAGAACTGGCCGCCCATCCTAGGCAACACGGCGACTGCCCTGCTCCTGTGGATTATATGGAAGACTCGGAACCGCCTAGTCTTCGACGCCGTACGTGTGACGGACTCCGAATTCTTCACCTTGATGCAGCGACACCTGATGTTGTGGGTGGTTAGGGCTCCCCGTGGGGTCAGCTGTGATCCCCTAGTCTCATGGTGTGCGTCCCTCGCACCGTGACCCCCCCTGTGTACTTTCCTCCTCTCTTTTTGTACCTCTCCTTGCCTCGAAAGGCGTGACCCCCTCTCCCCCCTGTGGTTGTAAAATGCCCTCACTTTGATTTAACACGAAAATTCAGGTGGGTTGTTCGCCCTCCGTTGCTTTGCCTAAAAAAAAACACTATTTTTTGTTTCTGTGCTAAAATTAATTAAGCGGTAATGAGTTCGATGCTAGTAAAGCCCATTTTTTAAACCCAAAGTTGTAGTCGTAGTCTAAATTGCATCCTAGACTTTTATCTCTAAATTTAGCATCCTAAACTTACCGATCGTAGTCATTTCTAGCCTTGGATTTGTTCGACGCACAAGGAAAACATTGATCCGGACCTGGATCACTCCGCAACCTCATTGACATTAGTGGCCTATGTGTTATATCCACTTCAACAAAATTATATCCTGGGTTCCCCTTTCGATCCTCTCTCCCTCTCACACTCACACTCTCTCTTCGTGACCATTTTGTGCTTGTCGCCCACCACACCATTGCTTGATCTTTTTTCACGAGTCAGTCTTTGGGATCACTTGCGTGTAGGGGGAACGAACCAACACATGGCCAGCGGACTAGGTAGCCATGTTTCATGCACGGATGACAAGACATGTGTCAATCTCTAGGATGGATGTGGTCTTCGTCTTTGGGATGACAAGACATGTTCTTCCTTCTTCTTCGTCTTTGGGATGGATTTGGTCTTCTTGACCCATTCGATGACTTCCCATCCACAACCAACAAAGTCAGACCGACTCGAGACTCGGAAATGGAGGTTGAAGATGAAAGACTACTCAAGGATTTCGTTGTAATTTCTATTTTTACCGAATGCTTTGTACTGTTCGTTGTTTCTTTTAATGCTAGAGTCCTATTCGTGAAAAAGACATGTGTCAATCTGATAGACTGTGGTCACTTAGGCGTATCAACCAGGTTTTTGACCAGCAAATTCCGATCGAAGAGCGCATGGTGCTACCATCGAGCTAACATTTCGTTAGCGCTGGCACTACACTCTCTATTTTCATTAAGAGCGTTTCTTTGTTGGGCTTAGGCCTTCTCTACTTCCTCCGATTCATAATTGCTAATTTAGTACAACTTTCTACTGTATCAACAACACTTATTATGGATAGAGGGAGTATAATTTTCCTTTCTCCTCCTAGGGATGAGCCAATGGCCCAAATAAGCTGTAAGAGATATGGCAAAGAGGGCTTTAAATGGAGAGAGTTTGTTTTTTTTGGAATAAATACTAAAAAAGTATAACAAATTAGCTACCAGAAAATCAAGAACACTCATGGTTGCATATACATGGACGCATGTGACATGGTCATTTTGGTAAAATTAATGAAAGTAGAAAACGAGAATGAGCCATTTTTGAAGCATGTTTCTTCAAACATTGTTTGAAGTGCAACTTCTTTGTCCCTAAAATAAGTGCAACTTTTTTGGTGGTACCTTGTACACATAAAATTACTCGTTGCTAAGTATTGAAGTTTGTGAAACCACCTCCTAACGTCTTCCACTTCAGTAGCTCCTGTGTCACATGTTCTGTTTTTTACAGACCCCTTAGCTCCATTTTCTTTGTTTTCACAAAAACAGTACACACATGTAGCAAACCGCAACATCATATGTAACCTCGACAAAAACCCCCCCTAAAAATTGACCTTCCCAATGATCATGGAGGCACTGCCATGACCGATTTGAGCTCCCCGAAGACAAATCTTCCACGACATAGGTCTATCAGAGCGAGATCGGGTACTTCTCTTTCCGATCCACTCCATATCACCTTGCTATGGGTGCTTAGCTAGTTAATCCTCGGTAGTGGCAGCGCACTAGCAACGACGACCAGGAGGAGGAGACAGACGACCTGACTAGCAACAACGTCAGTGCGAAGGAGCAACAACCATCCAATGAGGGTTGGGGAGCTACAGCGGAGAAGCACCAGCGGTGGCTGCGCGTGCGGAGGAGGTCTAGCAGCAACCCTGGCTGGCGCGGGCTGTGGAGGTCTAGTAGCAGCACCGCGCGCAGTGGTGCAGCGTCCAACATCGCGAGGAGGAAGAAAGGAATGAAAAGATATGAGAGAACACGATGTCTAACTGATTGATAGATGAACCGATTGACAAATAGGTTTTTTTTTTGCCTTGCTGAGAGGCAACGCAGGTGCTTTGACCCCTAGATCCACCGTCCAATTGGACATCAGCATTTCAACAGGCCCCCCACGGGGTCTAGACTTGTAAAACAAGAGCGAGGGGGAAAATTCTTGCAGGATTTCGTTGATGCAGCTTGGACACTCCCGCCGACGTCGCCGCGGATGAGAGGAAGGGGCCCTGCGCAGCTGCAGCGGAGAGGGATGCAAGCCGCGCCGGCCGGGCGGGGAACCGCAACCGCCGGAAGAGACTTCTGCCTCGTGGGAACAAAACTGAATTTTGTTGTGCTGTTTTCTATCTGCAATCTGAAGAAGCAGAGGGGGCTTCTGCCTCGTGGGCTACCAACTGCTGGACACTGCGTGAATCGAAGGACGCCATCAGATGTGGAGTTGTGGACAGAGTAGGGCTTCGGAGGTGGCCGTCGGAGGAGGCATATGAGGGCGTCATCGGGGATGGAGGGAGCCGCCGGTGGGGAGCGGAGAGCGCCGTCACGGCCACGCGGAAGAGCCTGTGCCTGTCGGTGTGGCGGCGGAGCTTGCCGCATCAGTTTTCTCGGTCGAGGCTGCCCGGAGGAGCCCGTCGGAGTGGCAGCGCCTGCTCAGAGGAGGCGAGGAGCCCATCAGAGTGCGTTCGCCCGACGGCGATGTCCTTGCTCTCATTTCTGAAGTCTGAACCTCGCGGTCGTTTGGAGGTGGATGCCTGTGGAGCATCTGTCTGATGGAGAGCCGATGACAAATCACGCTTAGCCTTGTTATTTTGGTAAACGAGACAGCAGACAGAATACAGAAATATAATTTACTACGCATCTCATTGGAGCAATGAAATTTGTACATACATTTGGACTTGCAGACTGTAAAGTGGACATCCGTTTGCCGACGCAGGCGAGCCGTCTCATCTTAGTTTCTTGATTGCAGACTATATATAAACTGCCAGGTCTGCATATATTCGGTTGTTATGCATAAGCTGGTGATGCCTCGCCACAAAGCATTGCGACGAACGCCTGTATGGCCTCCCGACCGCGGCCAGTCTGCACGTAGGAGCATGTCTGACGGTGGCCAGAGCGCCGCCGACATTGCGGCTGTGCGTGTAGAATGTGGTGAGCGTGTTGCCGACGTAGGGCGAGGCGTCGACGCAGAGCTTGGCGCAGAGTGCCGCTGACATTGCCGCTTGCACATGTAGATCAGGGCGAGCGTGTCGCCGTGGGAGTGGCGTCAACACCGAGCTCTGGGGCGCCGAGCGCTGTCCCCATCGCCGCTGCACGCGTAGAACGCCGAGCTTGGGGCAGAGCTTGGGGCTGGCCTCCTCGGCGCACACGGTAACCACGGCTACGCAAGGAACGCAGCTGGAGGCGCGTATCTCGGCGAAGAGACCGCGCGCGAGGCGTACGATCTTGACGTAGGCGTCAGCCACCACCGTGGTGACGTAGTGAAAGGTGACGGGCGAGGACCGGACGGCGAACGCGCGGAGTGGCCCGACGGCGCAGGCCTTGAACACGAGGATAAGGGCGGGCGGGTCAACAGTGATTTTGGCTGAACCATTCTCAGATTTCTGCTTGGATGAGTGACCCGTGCGGCTGGATCAGTCAAAACTTTTTTTAAGGATATTATCTCAACCAAGTGAGGGACTACTTGCAGAATTGACAAAAACATGAGTATCAAAACATTGTTGTCATGGCATTTCTGGATGCAAAATTCGAAACACAGGAAATGCATAAATTGGTGCGTTGCATGCACCACACGAAGACATAAACACTGTTTACAACTTTACACACACCGCAAGAACACAATAACTTGCTTGAAGGATTACGTGCTATTTTGTTCGGCTTCGGTATATTCATCACAATTTTGCTTTATTAAGAGATCATGACATCGGGCCAAAAAGGTTCAATTGACCTGTGCAAAGTTAACTAGAGATAATACTTTCAATGATTTACAATATTGCAAACCAAAATTAGCCTTGTTATGACGGGAAGAACACATTCCTCCTGAAACTATTTTAAAGTGAGTTTGATTCCGTGAAGTTTGTTCCTCTTATCTCTACACTATTTTTGTTTTTGTTTTTGTCCTAAAATTAATTAAGCGGTAATGAGTTCGATGCTAGTAAAGCCCATTATAAAACCCAAAGTTTATTTAGCATCCTGAACTTACTGATCCTAGTCATTTCTAACCTTGGATTTGTTCGACATACAAGAAAAGCATTGATCCTGACCTGGATCACTCCCCAACCTCATTGACATTAGCGACCCATCTATTATATCCACTTCAACACAATTATATCCTAGGTTCCTCTCTCTCGCCATCTGGCCGTGTCACCGCGAGTTCGGCACCGATCCCTCGCCATCTGCGCGCTCTCACGTGGGCAGCGCCGCGCATTCTGGATGCCGGACGCGCGGGCGGTGCATGCGACGAGGCGGCGGCTGGTGCTTGTCGTCCACTTTGTCCGGCCCGGCCAAAGAGTCGATCGCCGCCGGCACGCACGGTGGCCTCGCCATTCGCCAAGATCCACACATCTGGGGAGCATATGGACTCACACGACGCCATTAGCTCCTGGATTTGCTCCACTAACCAAAACTGACGAGTTCAGGGCGACGAGCCTTGACCACTTCCGAGTCCACTGCTTCATGTAACCGAATCAGTCGCCCAAACTCATGCGACCGTATCATGTCCGTTGGCACACGACACGTTCGCACTTCACCATGCAACACCTCAAGCCGAAACCGCATTGTCTCGTGTATACTACCTGAACCTTTTTTTTTCTTGGGGGACTGCATACTTTTTTTTTCTTGGGGGACTGCATACTTTTTTTTTCTTGGGGGACAGTCAACACACCTCATGTCCACTTAAATTCTAATACGGAGTACGAGTTGAACTATTGAACTAAACTTGTAATCTTTGAATTCGGCACTATGAACTTTTTTTTTCTACACGGGCTACCCCCTTCCATTACTGCAACGGAAATACAAAGTCGTTTACAACACACACACGGGGTACCCCTTTCCATTACTGCTCAGGGCTATCAACTTAGGTGTCAAAAAATAGGACACGTCTAGGCGTCGGCCGTGCGATATCCCGCATCCTCTGTCGCACACCTAAAAAAGGAAAGTCTCGGTCGGGACGATAGAAAGATAGAAACCGTCTCACCGAACGCACGAAACGACAGGCATCCCTGGCGCACCGCCTGTACTGCCTCATGCCCGAACTCCTACGGGCCACGCCGCTCTACTTCCATCCCTCCGCGCGCGATGGCGTAGGCCTCAAGCGTCATTTTTCGCTTCCTCCTCCGTCGACCGCACCTCGGCCAAGATCAGCACGTGGAGTAGAAGCCCCGGGGGACAGCAGCTGAAGCAGCACGAGGGACGGGGGAAATTGGACCTCTATGAAAGAAATTGGATGAGAGGAGGACGGTGGGGATGCGCTGGATAGCGGCAGCGGGAGAGGAGCCTGACGACGGCCGAAATAGGCAGCAGGGGGAGTGTTGACGGGAGAATAGAGAGAGAAATCAAGGACAGAGTGATGTGAGAGGAAGAAGAAGATAACATCATCGGTGGAGAGATAGATTGAGGCAAATAGCACGGAGCGGCGTACAAGTAGTTCTTTGCCTAAATCACCGATAGTTGCAGTATATTTCCTAAAAATCGCATAATTGTTGCTAAAAATTATATAATAGTTGCTTAAAAAATTATATAATAGTTGCCTGAATCACCGAGGGTTTAGTTCTATTGATTAGTTGCCTAACATTTTAAAATCGTTGCTCAACTATGCGAGTTAACAATAGTTACTCAATTATATAATTATTGCCCGAAATTATATAGTTGCTAAAAAATCTATTTTCTTGCCCATCAGTAGTTCATTGCCTAGAATCAAATATAATTGCTAATTTATTGCTTAAAATGACATACTAGTTCCTAAATATCACGTAGTAATTGTTAAGAAAATAGAAAAATTATATCCGCGAACAACGAGTCATGGACGTGACTCGGCGCAACGACGGCCACATAACTTTTCAAATGACGCTAGGATGAGAATATTCTTCTTTTTTTTTTTGCTTTTTCCCACGTGCCATATTGCCATTGGTATGCACTTGAAATCGTCCGAGATGATAGGTCAAAAAATACTAGTTTAATATCTAAAATCACAGGATAGTTATTGCCTAAACATATCATATTTGTAATTTGGCAGCTAATGTTATGAAATTGTTCCACTGATGTTGTGAGAGGGAATCTCCATCCGGTAGGGCAAGTTTGATACAATCGTAGGCAACTTCGGTGCAATTATATGCAACTTTGATACATCGGTAGACAACTTCGCTGCATATGTAGCAAAGTTCGGTAGGCAAGTTTGATATAATAGTAGGCAAGTTTGATACAATAGAAGTTGTAGGAAACTTTGCTGTATCGGTAGGCAAGTTCGCAAATTTGGTATAATGGTAGGCAACTATATGCAACTTCGGGAAGAAAAGACTGAAAAGTGGATCCATTGTGTAAGAAAGTTGCTTCTTTTCTAATGGTATCAATTTGTTGCTAAATCATATAGTATTGCTAAAATATGCTAGTTTGTTGCCTATCAGTATATTATAGTGGTAATTTGCTCTAAGAGTGTTGTACCAAATCTTATGTTACCTAAGGATGTTATAAAGCAGCCTACATATGCTATAAGTTGCCTAAAAATGTTGTGAAGTTGTCGAAAAATATTGTGTACTAGTACAAAAACATTAGAAACGACATTAGAAATCATCAGAACAACATTAGGCGACTTCAATAGGCAACTTTAGAAAATCGATATGCAACTTCATAGTAATGGAAGGTAATTTAACATCATCGGTAGGAAACTTCACACTAGCGGTAAGCTAATTTATAACAGTGAATATAGGCAACTTTGCTGAGGTGACAGATAATATCGCAACTATCGTAGTGGGGTAACTTCTAGGCAAAAAACTAGAAATAATTGAGCAAATGTTAAAGTATGTAATTGGGTATAGACAACAAATTGATAGAATTAAACAACTATTATGTGTAATTAAGCAAGTAACAAAAACAAAACTATACACACCGTGGTAGCTACACACCCTTTCAAAAGCAAACACGTGTCTAACGGTGTTAGTTTGCATGGAATCTTTTTGCACTAGCCTCCACGGGCCCGAGCCACTCCCCTCTATCCTTATCATGTCCTTTCTCCTCGCCACTGTGTCAATCCCCACCTCGTCCCTCCTCAACACTGCCCAGGCTCCGCTCCTGGGCCGGGAGCAAGGGAGGCGGCGCTTCCTGCCTCTGCCCCGCCGGCCGTGTCCCACGACTTTGGTCTTTCCGTGGAAGGCGAACATGAGAGGCCATGGGTTGCGGAAGCGATGAGGTCTGGCCGGCCCGGCGCCACCATCGGGACGTTTTCGTCGGATAAGCTCAGAATTGCTGGATGGGTTCGGCGGAATTCCGGGCGATTCTTTGGCAGATTGTCTGTCTCGGAGTATATTTGAAGAAATAATATGTATCTGCAAATGGGGGTGTGATGTTAGTGATTTCGTCTGCATCCTAACCAAAGAATCAGAGAATTGGCAAGACTGCTACACATCTGAATTAGCACCGACGGAGCGCAAGTTTGGCAAGAGGCTAAGAGAGTGCGGCAAGCAACCACTGTGTCAAACGAAACTTGGTCGCTGCAGATGAATTAGTGGTGCTTGACAGCTTGAGTGCCAGTTTGCACTACAGCTTGAGTGCTCCACACACTGCTAGTCTTGTGGAGCAGCATCCAGTAGAATCAAAAACCAGCTCGAGAATCCATCGATAGCTAATCAAATCAGCTCATCTCAAGACAAAATAAATCAGACGAAATATCAACGTCTCCCCCTACCGAGCCCTGTTGTGGAGCTGCAGATGGAGAAGCCTGCTCCATCGCAACTAGCTGAATCAATTTCACCTCGATGAGCAATGATGCGGCTGACTTCCACTAAATCAGGAAAACATAGCATGAGAAATTCCAACAAATTACAAATTGGATCTGTATCGGGAACACATGTGCAAAACAAGTCACCATGGACCTGATTCCTTCGAACGATGAAGCAAATTAAGATCGGGACAAAATAAAAAGGTCACCATGGACCTGATCCAGATCAAGAAAATTAGGCCAAAAATAAACTCTTAGCAGGCTACCCATGCCCAAGCCCGTCAGAGAAGCGCTCGACGGAGCGGGGCTGGACCGAGCGTAGAGCTGGCCGGCTCGGGTCTACCGGTCAGGAAAGAGAAGGCCGGAGCTCGTGGCCTCACCGCCCCCAACCCGTAATCCGCCATCGCGCCCCACCAAAATCAACAACAGCGCCACCACCCCCTCGAATCCACCACCAGCGGCATCACGACGACTTTGTCACTGGCTCTCCCATGGGTCGCGGTGGCTCCCTTGCTCGGTTCTCCAGTGGTGAATTTGTGCCGCCTCCAGAGGTTGCAGGCTCGAGCAAAGCGACGACGAGCTTCCAGGCTAGAGGCTCGCGCGGGGCGACGTCGGGCTCCCGGGGCTGCAGGCTCGAGCGAGGCGCCACCGATTAAACATGTGTGATACGGGGGAGGAGGAATCGCGGTGGTGGGGATTGGGTAGGTGAGAGAGATGAGAGAGACAGGAGAGGATAAGGTGGGGAGTGGAGTGGCTCGGGGCGTGGATGCCGATGGAAAATGGTGGAACAAACATACAATGAAGGCTATAGACCATAGAATAACATGCATATGTTATGGTTTTCTTGTACCAAACTATCACATTTTCCATTTTGCATCTCATAGCAAAATAGAAAGGAAAGAGGAAAAGACGGTTTACGTGCAAATAATCTATTCGCTGGTTCTTATACATGTGCACCAGCTTCATTGGTTGATTCAATTGTTCGGCATTGGTTGTATTTCTTGAGGCAATAGATATATATCTGTTCATAAATAAATGTCAGGTTTAAAAGAGCGTACAAGAGCAGCCTATTTCTATAGCGGTACACAGCTGCCACTCTCCCTCCCTCTCTCTCTCCCTCTCTCTCCCTCTCTTTTTCCCTCTCTCTCTCTCTCCCTCCCTCCCTCCCTCTCTCCATCTCTCTCTCCCCCTCTCCCTGTCCCTGTCCCTCTCCCTCTACCTCTACCTCTCCCACTCTCTCTCCCTCCCTTCCTCTCACACTGCAGATTCTGGAAGAGAAGAACTTCGTTCACTCTGATCTAGGGTTTACATGGACTCATTCAGATGATACAGTCGCTACCTTTTCTTCTCACTCTGGAGTCAGGCTCCAAGAAATTGGATGGTCGCTACAGGATGGCTTGGTGACATTAAATACATAAACAATGCTACTATGTCAAAAGGGTGGGTGAATACATGTGGGAAAGAGTGAATACAAACATACGACGAAGGTTATAGACCATAGAATAACATGTATCTGTTACGGTTTTCTTGTACCAAACTACCATATTTTTCAATTTGCATCTCATAGCAAAATAGAAAGGAAAGAGGAAAAGATGGTTTCCGTGCAAACAATCTATTCACCGGTTCTTATACATGTGCACCGGCTTCATTGGTTGATTCAATTGTTCTGCATTGGTTGTTTTTCTTGAGGCAATAGATATATATTTGTTCATGAATAAATGTCAGGCTTAAAAGAGCGTACAAGAGTAGCCTGTTTCTAGAGCAGTACACAGCTGCCTCTCTCCCTCCCTCCCCCTCTCTCTTCCTCCCTCTTTCTCCCTCTCTCTCCCTCCCTCTCTTCCCCCCTCTCTCTCTCCCTTCCTCCCTCCCCTCTCTCTCTCTCCCTCTCTCTTCCTCCCTCCCTCTCCCTCTCTCTCCCTCTCTCCCTCTATCCCTCCATCCCCTGCCCCTCCCCCTCCCCTCCCCCTCTCTCTCTAATCCTCTTTCATTCCGTGAAAATAAATATATTGCAGAACTCTGTGATATTAGAGCTCAAAACTATATGGCAACATATACTGTTGGAGGTAATAGGACATGCTCATCTGACCTGGAGTACAGCGTAAATAATCTGTGGCATCTTGAAGTATCATGTGTGAATAATGGCAGATCTGCCGCAGTCAAGGTACTAAAACATCACTGTTGGGGCAATTATTTCATCAATTAGCAATTGCTTACCTGTTATTTGCCTTTTTGATAGATCTGGGACCTGCGTTACTCCCGAGTTCCTTTGTACCAATTTGGCAGTGGTGTCACCGGGGTACTGTCTTTGTCATGGAACCAATGTGGTCAGCTACTTGCCTCTCACAAGAATGGGAGTATAAGCGGCTATGATCCATATAAGAAGAAGGTATATCAACGGACCATAACTTGTACAGTTTAGAAATAATTTCATTTGATTTCAAACGTGCATCATACTGCAGATTCTGGAAGAGATGAACTTCGTTCACTGTGATCTTGGGTTGACATGGACACATTCAGATGATACAATCGCTACCTTTTCTTCTCACTCTGGAGTCAGGCTCCATGAAATTAGATGGTCGCTATAGGATGGCTTGGTGACATTAAATACATGAACAATGCTGCTATGTCAAAAGGGTGGGTGAATACATGTGGGAAAGAGTGAATACAAACATACGACGAAGGCTATAGACCATAGAATAACATTCATCTGTTATGGTTTTCTTGTACCAAACTACCACATTTTCCATTTTGCATCACATAGCAAAATAGAAAGGAAAGAGGAAAAGACAGTTTATGTGCAAACAATCTATTTGCTGGTTCTTATACATGTGCACCAGCTTTATTGGTTGATTCAATTGTTCTGCATCGGTTGTATTTCTTGAGGCAATAGATATATATCTGTTCATGAATAAATGTCAGGCTTAAAAGACCGTACAAGAGCAGCATGTTTCTAGAGCGGTACACAACTGCCACTCTCCCTCCCTCTCTCTCTCTCTCCCTCCCTCTCTTTTTCCCTCTCTCTCCCTCCCTCCCTATCTCCATCTCCCTCTCCCTCTCCCTCTCCCTCTCCCTCTGCCTCTCCCTCTCCCTCTCCCTCTCACTCTACATCTCCCTCTCCCTCTACCTCTACCTCTACCTCTCCCACCCCGAGTCCATGTCAACCACAGATCACAGTATAACGAAGTTCATCTCTTCCAGAATCTGCAGTGTGATGCACTTTGAAATCAAATGAAATTATTTCTAAACTGTACAAGTTATGGTCCGTTGATATACCTTCTTCTTATATGGATCATAGCCGCTTATACTCCCATTCTTGTGAGAGGCAAGTAGCTGACCACATTGGTTCCACGACAAAGACAGTACCCCGGTGCACCACTGCCAAATTGGTGCAAAGGAACTCGGGAGTAACGCAGGTCCCAGATCTATCAAAAAGGCAAATAACAGGTAGCAATTGCTAATTGATGAAAATAATTGCCCCAACGTGATGTTTTAGTACCTTGACTGCGGCAGATCTGCCATTATTCACACATGATACTGCAAGATGCCACAGATTATTTACGCTGAACTCCAGGTCAGATGAGCATGTCCTATTACCTTCAACAGTATATGTTGCCATATAGTTTCGAGCTCTAATATCCCAGATTTCTGCAATATATTTATTTTCAGGAATGAAAGAGGATTAGAGAGAGAGGGGGAGGGGAGGGGGAGGGGAGGGGAGGAGGGATAGAGGGAGTAGGGAGAGAGAGGGAGAGGAAGGGAGGAGGAGAGAGAGGGAGAGAGAGAGAGAGAGGAGAGAGAGAAGAGGAGAGAAGAGAGAAGAGGAGAGAGAGGGGGGAGAGAGGGAGGAGAGAGAGGGAGGAGAGAGAGAGGGAGGGAGGGAGAGAGGCAGCTGTGTACTCTCTAGAAACAGCTGCTCTTGTACGCTCTTTTAAGCCTGACATTTATTCATGAACAAATATATATCTATTGCCTCAAGAAAAACAACCAATGCAGAACAATTGAATCAACCAATGAAGCCGGTGCACATGTATAAGAAGGTGAATAGATGTTTGCACGTAAACCGTCTTTTCCTCTTTCCTTTCTATTTTGCTATGAGATGCAAATTGGAAAATGTGGTAGTTTGGTACAAGAAAACCATAACAGATGCATGTTATCAATCTATGGTCTATAGCCTTCGTCGTATATTTATGTTCACTCTTTCCCACATGTATTCACCAACCATTTTGACATAGAAGCATTGTTCATGTATTTAATGTAACTAAGCCATCCTGTAGCGACCATCCAATTTCATGGAGCCTGACTCCAGAGTGAGAAGAAAAGTTAGCGACTGTATCATCTGAATGAGTCCATGTCAACCCAAGATCATAGTGAACGAAGTTCATCTCTTCCAGAATCTGCAGTGTGATGCACGTTTGAAATCAAATGAAATTATTTCTAAACTGTACAACTTATGTTCCAGTGATATACCTTCTTCTTATATGGATCATATCCGCTTATACTCCCATTCTTGTGAGAGGCAAGTAGCTGACCACATTGGTTCCACGACAAGGACAGTACCCCGCTGGCACCACTGCCAAATTGGTGCAAAGGAACTCGGGAGTGATGCAGGTCCCAGATCTATCAAAAAGACAAATAACAGGTAAGCAATTGCTAATTTATGAAATAATTGCCCCAATAGTGATGTTTTAGTACCTTGACTGCGGCAGATCTGCCATTATTCACACATGATACTGCAAGAAGCCACGGATTATTTACGCTGAACTCCAGATCAGATGAGCATGTCCTATTACCTTCAACAGTAAATGTTGCCATATAGTTTCGAGCGCTAATATCCCAGATTTCTGCAATATATTTATTTTCAGGGAATGAAAGAGGATTAGAAAGAGGGGGGGAGGGGGAGGTGAGGGAGGGATAGAGGGAGAGAGGGAGAGAGAGGGAGAGGGAGGGAGAGGGAGAGGGAGAGAGAGAGAAAGAGAGGGGAGGGAGGGAGAGAGAGAGGGAGAGAGAGGGGGAAGAGAGGGAGGGAGAGAGAGGGAGGGAGGGAGAGAGGCAGCTGTGTACTGCTCTAGAAACAGGCTGCTCTTGTACGCTCTTTTAAGCCTAACATTTATTCATGAACAAATATATATCTATTGCCTCAAGAAAAACTACCAATGCAGAACAATTGAATCAACCAATGAAGCTGGTGCACACGTATAAGAACCGGCGAATAGATTGTTTGCACGTAAACCGTCTTTTCCTCTTTCCTTTCTATTTTGCTATGAGATGCAAATTGGAAAATGTAGTAGTTTGGTACAAGAAAACCATAACAGATAAATGTTATTCTATGGTCTATAACCTTCGTCGTATGTTTGTATTCACTATTTCCCACATGTATTCACCCACCCCTTTGACATAGTAGTGTTGTTCATGTATTTAATGTCACCAAACCATCCTGTAGCGACCATCCAATTTCATGGAGCCTGAATCCAGAGTGAGAAGAAAAGGTAGCTACTGTATCATCTGAATGAGTCCATGTAAACCTAAGATCACAGTGAACGAAGTTCATCTCATCCAGAATCTACACTGTGAGAGGGAGGGAGGGAGAGTGAGGGAGAGGGAGAGGGAGAGAGGGAGGGAGAGAGGGAGGGAGAGAGAGGGAAAAGAGAGGGAGAGAGGGAGGGAGAGAGAGAGGGAGAGAGAGAGAGAGAGAGAGAGAGAGAGAGAGAGAGAGAGAGGGAGGGAGAGTGGCAGCTGTGTACCGCTCTAGAAATAGGCTGCTCTTGTATGCTCTTTTAAGCCTGACATTTAATCATGAACAAATATATATCTATTGCCTCAAGAAATACAACCAATGCAGAACAAATGAATCAACCAATGAAGCTGGTGCACATGTATAAGAACCGGCGAATAGATTGTTTGCACGTAAACCGTCTTTTCCTCTTTCCTTTCTATTTTGCTATGAGATGCAAAATGGAAAATGTGGTAGTTTAGTACAAGAAAATCATAACAGATGCATGTTATTCTATGGTCTATAGCCTTTGTCGTATGTTTGTATTCACTCTTTCCCACATGTATTCACCCACCCTTTTGACATAACAGCATTGTTCATGTATTTAATGTCACCAAGCCATCCTGTAGCGACCATCTAATTTCATGGAGCCTGACTCCAGAGTGAGAAGAAAAGGTAGCGATTGTATCATCTGAATGAGTCCATATCAACCACAGATCACAGTAAACGAAGTTCATCTCTTCCAGAATCTGCAGTGTGATGCACATTTGAAATCAAATGAAATTATTTCTAAACTGTACAAGTTATGGTCCAGTGATATACCTTCTTCTTATATGGATCATAGCCGCTTATACTCCCATTCTTGTGAGAGGCAAGTAGCTAACCACATTGGTTCCACGACAAAGAAAGTACCCCGGTGGCACCACTGCCAAATTGGTGCAAAGGAACAAGGGAGTAACGCAGGTCCCAGATCTATCAAAAAGGCAAATAACAGGTCAGCAATTGCTAATTGATAAAATAATTGCCCCAACGGTGATGTTTTAGTACCTTGACTGCGGCAGATCTGCCATTATTCACACATGATACTGCAAGATGCCACGCATTATTTACGCTGAACTCCAGGTCAGATGAGCATGTCCTATTACCTTCAACAATATATGTTGCCATATAGTTTCGAGCTCTAATATCCCAGAATTTTGCAATATATTTATTTTCAAGGAATGAAAGAGGATTAGAGAGAGAGGGGGAGGGTAGGGGGAGGGGGAGGGGGAGGGGAGGGAGGGATAGAGGGAGATAGGGAGAGAGAGGGAGAGGAAGGGAGGAAGGAAGAGAGAGAGGGAGAGAGAGAGAGAGAGAGAGAGAGAGAGAGAGAGAGGGAGGAAGAGAGAGAGAGGGAGAGAGAGGGGGGAAGAGAGGGATGGAGAGAGAGAGGGAGGGAGAGAGAGAGGGAGGGAGGGAGAGAGGCAGCTGTGTACTACTCTAGAAACAAGCTGCTCTTGTACGCTCTTTTAAGCCTGACATTTATTCATGAACAAATATATATCTATTGCCTCAAGAAAAACAACCAATGCAGAACAATTGAATCAACCAATGAAGCCGGTGCACATGTATAAGTATAGGTGAATAGATAGTTTGCACGTAAACCGTCTTTTCCTATTTCCTTTCTATTTTGCTATGAGATGCAAATTGGAAAATGTGGTAGTTTGGTACAAGAAAACCATAACAGATACATGTTATTCTATGGTCTATAACCTTCGTCGTATGTTTGTATTCAGTCTTTCCCACATGTATTCACCCACCCTTTTGACATAGTAGCATTGTTCATGTATTTAATGTCACCAAGCCATCTTGTAGCGACCATCCAATTTCATGGAGCCTGACTCCAGAGTGAGAAGAAAAGGTAGCGACTGTATCATCTGAATGAGTCCATGTAAAACCAAGATCACAGTGAACGAAGTTCATCTCATCCAGAATCTGCAGTGTGAGAGGGAGGGAGGGAGGGAGGGAGAGAGAGAGAGAGAGAGAGAGGGAGAGGTAGAGGTAGAGGGAGAGGGAGAGGGAGAGTGAGAGGGAGAGGGAGAGGGAGAGAGAGATGGAGAGAGGGAGGGAGGGAGAGAGGGAGGGAGAGAGAGAGAGAGGGAAAAAGAGAGGGAGGGAGAGAGAGAGGGAGACAGAGAGAGGGAGGGAGAGTGGCAGTTGTGTACCGCTCTAGAAACAGGCTGCTCTTGTACGCTCTTTTGAGCCTGACATTTATTCATGAACAGATATATATCTATTGCCTCAAGAAATACAACCAATGCAGAACAATTGAATCAACCAATAAAGCTGGTGCACATGTATAAGAACCGGCGAATAGATTGTTTGTACATAAACCATCTTTTCCTCTTTCCTTTCTATTTTGCTATGAGATGTAAAATGGAAAATGTGGTAGTTTGGTACAAGAAAACCATAACAGATGCATGTAATTCTATGGTCTATAGCCTTCGTCGTATGTTTGTATTCACTCTTTCCCACATGTATTCACCCACCCATTGTACATAGCAGCATTGTTCATGTGTTTAATGTCACCAAGCCATCCTATAGCGACCATCTAATTTCATGGAGCCTGACTCCAGAGTGAGAAGAAAAGGTAGCGACTGTATCATCTGAATGAGTCCATGTCAACCCAAGATCACAGTGATCGAAGTTCATCTCTTCCAGAATCTGCAGTGTGATGCACGTTTGAAATCAAATGAAATTATTTCTAAACTGTACAAGTTATGGTCCGTTGATATACCTTCTTCTTATATGGATCATAGCCGCTTGTACTCCCATTCTTGTGAGAGGCAAGTAGCTGACCACATTGGTTCCACGACAAAGACAGTACCCCGGTGACACCACTGCCAAATTGGTGCAAAGGAACTCGGGAGTAACGCAGGTCCCAGATCTATCAAAAAGGCAAATAACAGGTAAGCAATTGCTAAATGATGAAATAATTGCCCCAACAGTGATGTTTTAGTACCTTGACTGCGGCAGATCTGCCATTATTCACACATGATATTGCAAGCTGCCACAGATTATTTACGCTGAAATCCAGGTCAGATGAGCATGTCCTATTACCTTCAACAGTATATGTTGCCATATAGTTTCGAGCTCTAATATCCCTGAGTTCTGCAATATATTTATTTTCAGGGAATGAAAGAGGATTAGAGAGAGAGGGGGAGGGGAGGGGGACGGGGAGGGAAGGGAGGGATAGAGGGATAGAGGGTTAGAGGGAGAGAAAGGGAGAGGGAGAGAGGGGGAGAGAGAGAGGGAGAGAGAGGGAGGAAGAGAGGGACGGAGAGAGAGGGAGAAAGAGGGAGGGAGAGAGAGAGATGGAGGGAGGGAGAGAGGCAGCTGTGTACGGCTCTAGAAACAGGCTGCTCTTGTACGCTCTTTTAAGCCTAACATTTATTCATGAACAAATATATATCTATTGCCTCAAGAAAAACAACCAATGCAGAACAATTGAATCAACCAATGAAGCTGGTGCACATGTATAAGAACCGGCGAATAGATTGTTTGCACGTAAACCGTCTTTTCCTCTTTCCTTTCTATTTTGCTATGAGCTGCAAATTGGAAAATGTAGTAGTTTGGTACAAGAAAACCATAACAGATAAATGTTATTCTATGGTCTATAACCTTCGTCGTACGTTTGTATTCACTCTTTCCCACATATATTTGATACGTCTCAAACGTATCTATAATTTTTGATGCTCCATGCTTGTTTTTACACCATTTGCCTTGTGTTTCGTTACACTTCGTGGCACTTTTATGCGATTTCCGAAACTAACCTATTGACAAGATGCCACAGTGCTAGTTCCCTGTTTTCTGCAATTTTGTGTTTCAGAAAAGCTACACAGGAAATATTCTCGGAATTGGACGAAACAAGTTCCAAAAGTCTTATTTTTCCCGGAAGCTTCCCGAAGACCGAAAGAGAGCCGGAGGGGGGCCAGAGGCTGCCCTTACATGTAGGGGGCGCGGCCCAGCCCCTGGCCGCGCCCACCTGGTGTGAGGAGCCCCTGGCTGCCCCCTGACGATGCCCCTTCACCTATATAAAGCCTCGGGACGAAAAACCCTAGGGGAGTCGGCGAAATTTCTAGAACAGTTCCGCAGCGCCGCCGCCGTCGGAGACAAATTTTGGGGTACAGAAGTCTCTATTCCGGCACCCTGCTGGGACGGGGAAGTGCCCCCGGAGCCATCTCCATCGGTCTCCATCACCGTCTCCGCCGTCTCCATCGACCTCACTGCCATCTCCATCAACCTTGCTGTCTCCTATGATGAGGAGGGAGTAGTTCATCCCCGGGGCTGAGGGCTCTACCGGTAGCTATGTGGTTCACCTCTCTCTCCCATGATGTGATCTTTATGTGATCGTGAGCTTTGTATCATGTTGAATAAGTAGATGTTACTCTTCTTCATTATGTGTACTCTAGTGTGTTATTAAAGTAATCTATTCCTCCAGCCATGGTGTAACGGTGACAGTGCGTGCATCGTGGTGGTACTTGGTCTAGGCTACGATTGTGATCTTTTATGGATTATGAGAATAATTATCACTATGATAGTATTGAAGTGATATATTCCTCCTTTCATGGTGTAATGTTGACAGTGTGTGCACCATGTTAGTACTTGGTCTAAGTTGCAATAATATCTATCTTGAGTTGTGATTTGATTTGGATATCTCTATGAGTGGTGTTTGTCAAGTACTTGATGAACTTTGAGGAGTGCTCCGTAGCCCTACGCAATGATTAGTGTTATTCAATAGGAGAGTAATTCAGAGTACCATAGTGAAGAGAAGTTATCTATTGGTTCAATTATGTTATATTTGTTGGGAGTGTGTCCACTAGTGAAACTATGATCCCTAGTCCTTCTTTCCAAGCATTGCACACCGTTTACTTACTATTTTGTTACATGTTTGCTTGCAGCGATATTTATTTTAGATCACATTTGCTACTTATAATCATCACTACTACTTGTATTTCACTATCTCTTCGCCGAACTAGTGCACCTATACATCTGACAAGTGTATTGGGTGTGTTGGGGACACAAGAGACTTTCTGTATCGTAATTGCAGGGTTGCTTGAGAGGGATAGCTTTGACCTCTTCCTCCCTGAGTTCGATAAACCTTGGGTGATCCACTTAAGGGAAACTTGCTACTGCTCTACAAACCTCTGCACTTGGAGGCCCAACACTGTCTACAAGAACAGAAGCGTGTGTAGACATCAAGCTCTTTTCTGGCGCCGTTGCCGGGGAGTTAAGGTAAAAGGTACTCGCATCCTCCTGTGTGAGTACTCGAAGTTATTTCCTTTAGATTCTGCAATTACATCTTTTTGTTTCTTGTTTTCATTTTCACTAGTTAGGCTTAATGGAAAATAAAGAGTTCTTTAGTCTTTTTCCTGATTTTAGATATGAAGTGTTTGAAGAGGAAATTGAAAAACCTTTGGAGCTTAATTTGCATGCTAATAGTGTTGTTAGTATGAAAGTTTCGAACACTGATATTACTAATGCTATAGAAAAGTCTAAGCTTGGGGAAGCTGGTTTTGTTAAGCATGATATTTTTAGTTCCCCAGCTTTAGTGGAGAAAGTTTGTTCTGATAATATTTTATCTGCCATATGTGATGTTCCTTCTTATGATGATATGTTTGAAGAATATGCTTTGCGAAATAGCTGTTCTCTAGCTTGTGATGATACTAAACCTCTAGTTTATGATGGTTATGATGATGGGTATAATATTTTCAGTTCACCTACTATTGAGGAGAAAATTATTTATGATTACAATATGCCTCCTGTTTTTGATGATTATGGTGATGAGAATAATTATTCTGTTGAATCTGCTCCTACTACGATTGTTCATGTGGGGAGTATTAATTCTTTTATGCATGTGGCTCATGATAGGGATGCTTTATGTGATAGTTATATTGTTAGTTCTATTCATGATGCTACTGAAAGTTATTATGAGAAAGGGAAACATGGTTTGATGGATCTCAACAATATTGAGTTTCCCCTCTTTATGTTGCAATTCTTGAAGTTGTGCTTGTTTTGCCTTCCTATGCTTTTTGCTTTGCGCTTTTATGACTTGTCTCTTTACAAGACTATTTTTCATAGGAAGTGGTTTAGATTTAAATGTGTTTCATATTTGCTTTTTGATGCTCTCTTTTGCTTTAAGTTCCAATATAGCGCATTTGCCTCAAGCTCTTATATGGCGCCCACATGAGCATCTTTGCAAATTACTACGCCTAGCTCAAAGGCGTTAAAGAAAAGCACTCTTGGGAGATAACCCATTGTTTTATTTTCAGTACTTTTTCTTTTTTTTGAGTCTTGGAAGTTATTACTACTGTAATAACCGCTCCTTATCCTTTTTATTTCGTTGTTGTGCCAAGAGAAGCCTCTAATTTGAGTGAGGTAAGATTTGGGGATGTTGCTGTCCTGAAACAGTTTTCGGTGCTGCACCGTAAAAATTCGTGAAAATTCTCTGTATATCTTTTGGACCTGCGATTTCTTGTGCATATGCCCCAGGTTATATCCAAACTTTCGTTAGTTGAACACTTTTTGATTTGAGCAACAGAAAACCCCTCAAAAATTCGTCCTTTGTCAGCTATTCTGTTTTGACAGATTTCTGCCAATATTTGTGTTTGCCGCTTTATCGCTTTCTTTTGAGTTCTTTTGATCACGGAACTTTTGAGGAAGTTGCTACAGTAGTATATGCTATATATGTGGTGGTTTTAGGTTGAAACCTGAAGCAAAAAGAGGGTGATTATATGTTATGCCTACACTAATGTTGCTAATAGATTTGTGTTTAGTTTTGTATGAAGGAAGTTTTCAAGTGTAGGGATCGGAGAGTGATGAGATGAGTTGAAGAATGGACAAAAGCTCAAGCTTGGGGATGCCCATGCATCACCCCAAGAAATATCCAAGACGTACAAGCGTCAAAGCTTGGGGATGCCCCCGAGGCACCCCCTTCTTCATCGGCAAAAATCAGGTCACCTTTCAAGACACTATATATTTATTGCTTCATGCACTATGCATTTTTCTTGGAGCGTCAGTTGTTTTTGTTTTCAGTATTAGTTTAGTTTTGTTTGCTGCAATAAATGGTTAGATCACATCATGTTTCTTTTGGAGGAGATGAACTCGCTTTTCATTTGCCAAGAACACTCTAGTTTTCACTCTTTTCGTTCAACGAGTGTTCTCTTTTTCTGCTACTGCGTTTAGCTTGCATTTTTCGCCTTGATATCTGTTCAGATCTTGTTATATCTTTTCATCAAGGTGTATTTTTGCCTCTAATCTTTATTGGTTTTCATCAAAAGAGGTGTTTATAAAAAATTTGAATGGTGTTGGAAAAGAGAAAAAGATTTATGCAAAAAAGTGGTACAAGAAGGAGCTTGTGTAGACTGCGGCCTAGGCTTTTGCATGTCGTGCTTGATGTCTTTTTGATAGTATGCTTAGTGGTTTTGCGGTAGCATGACTTCTCTCAAATGACTGAGATTGCTTAATGAGCCTTTGAAAAAATCATGCGTTGTTTTTATTGTCTGGAAGCATTATTTTGGTTTTCTCCTTTGATGCTTTATTTGGGTTGACTTGGCGCATGCTCACAGATGTTAGACTCTTCCAAAGTCGCCAATAGCCTCTATGATCATTTAGTTTTTGACTTTTGATACCATCTTATGCTTCTTTTAATGTCGCTTTGTCGCTATGCATGATTATGGCCGTTATTGCTCTCTTAGTTGGTCGCTCCCAGTCTTTTGCTAGCCCTCATTTTGTACTGAGTATGAGCTCTACTCGTGCATCCAACTCCTAAAAACCAAGTTTGCCATTGTGTCCACTATAAATTCCTATGCATGGTATTTGCAAGCCATTCCAAGTAAATTTTCATGTGCTACCTTTCAAAAAACCTTCAAAATACTTCTCATTTTGTGACACTGTGTTTAGCTCATGGGGACGTAGTGGTCGGATTTGCTATCTTCCAGATTGCTTATTCCAAAAAGAAAAAAAAAGAAAAAAAAAGAAAGAAAGAAAAAAGCACTCCTCCATGGTATGTGAATGTTGGTGGGCACCCGATGGAATTGGTTAGCCATGGTTTGAGAAAGGAAAAAAGGTGGGGAGGAGTGCCAAGCTTTATAAAAGAGCACAAAAGTGCCAATCTCTCTCTCAAAAACTTGCTTCATTTTTGTATGGAAGATAGAAAGAACCCCATTGCCAGTCGTTGACAAAGACAACCACCTCTCAAAACCAATTTTTATCTCTCTGTTTTACAAATGAAAAGCTCTAGCACATGTTTAATCACTGCTTCCCTCCGTGAAGGGCCTTTCTTTTACTTTTATGTTGAGTCTCCACCTTCTACCTTTATGCACCGTCTAAGAGAGCATAGTTGTCATTCTTAGTATAATATGCATTGTCCCAAAGTTTATCATTGATTGATTCATGACTATGGTTTCACTTGTTCCTAAATTATTTGTATCTAGTCACCCTCTTAAACTTGAAGGTGTCCTATGCATTTATGTTTTGCTATTCCATGAGGGACAAGCTGAAAACTATTTACTATGTTTTTCCATATGATTTGAACACACACTTGACTTTCATTGTTTCATTATTCATGATCTTTTATTTGTGTTCTTTTTCATGTTTATAACATGGTTGCTAAGTTTCTTCTATCAAGATTATGTCTTTCATGCCCATGTTTTAAGTTCTTTTGATCCCAGCGCACAATGCTTACATATATGATCAAGATTGTGTAGGTGCATGTCACCTCAAAAATTATTCTTTTGTTATCACTTACCTACTCGAGGACGAGCAGGAGTTAAGCTTGGGGATGCTGATACGTCTCAAACGTATCTATAATTTTTGATGCTCCATGCTTGTTTTTACACCATTTGCCTTGTGTTTCGTTACACTTCGTGGCACTTTTATGCGATTTCCGGAACTAACCTATTGACAAGATGCCACAGTGCCAGTTCCCTGTTTTCTGCTATTTTGTGTTTCAGAAAAGCTACACAGGAAATATTCTCGGAATTGGACGAAACAAGTTCCAGAAGTCTTATTTTTCCCGGAAGCTTCCAGAAGACCGAAAGAGAGCCAGAGGGGGGCCAGAGGCCGCCCTCACACATAGGGGGCGCGGCCCAGCCCCTGGCCGTGCCCACCTGGTGTGAGGAGCCCCTGGCTGCCCCCTGATGACGCCCCTTCACCTATATAAAGCCTCGGGATGGAAAACCCTAGGGGAGTCGGCGAAATTTCTAGAACAGTTCCGCAGCGCCGCCGCCGTCGAAGACAAATTTCGGGGGACAGAAGTCTCGGTTCCGGTACCCTGCCGGGATGGGGAAGTGCCCCCGGAGCCATCTCCATCGGTCTCCATCGCCGTCTCCGCCGTCTCCATCGACCTCACTGCCATCTCTATCAACCTTGCTGTCTCCTATGATGAGGAGGGAGTAGTTCATCTCCGGGGCTGAGGGCTCTACTGGTAGCTATGTGGTTCACCTCTCTCTCCCATAATGTGATCTTTATGTGATCGTGAGCTTTGTATCATGTTGAATAAGTAGATGTTACTCTTCTTCATTATGTGTACTCTAGTGTGTTATTAAAGTAATCTATTCCTCCTGCCATGGTGTAACGGTGACAGTGCGTGCATCGTGGTGGTACTTGGTCTAGGCTCCGATTGTGATCTTTTATGGATTATGAGAATAATTATCACTATGATAGTATTGAAGTGATCTATTCCTCCTTTCATGGTGTAATGTTGACAGTGTGTGCACCGTGTTAGTACTTGGTCTAAGTTGCAATAATATCTATCTTCAGTTGTGATTTGATTTGGATATCTCTATGAGTGGTGTTTGTCAAGTACTTGATGAACTTTGAGGAGTGCTCCGTAGCCCTACGCAATGATTAGTGTTATTCAATAGGAGAGTAATTCAGAGTACCATAGTGAAGAGAAGTTATCTATTGGTTCAATTATGTTATATTGTTGGGAGTGTGTCCACTAGTGAAACTATGATCCCTAGTCCTTCTTTCCAAGCATTGCACACCGTTTACTTACTATTTTGTTACATGTTTGCTTGCAGCGATATTTATTTTAGATCACATTTGCTACTTATAATCATCACTACTACTTGTATTTCACTATCTCTTCGCCGAACTAGTGCACCTATACATCTGACAAGTGTATTGGGTGTGTTGGGGACACAAGAGACTTTCTGTATCGTAATTGCAGGGTTGCTTGAGAGGGATAGCTTTGACCTCTTCCTCCCTGAGTTCGATAAACCTTGGGTGATCCACTTAAGGGAAACTTGCTACTGCTCTACAAACCTCTGCACTTGGAGGCCCAACACTGTCTACAAGAACAGAAGCGTGTGTAGACATCAAGCTCTTTTCTGGCGCCGTTGCCGGGGAGTTAAGGTAAAAGGTACTCGCATCCTCCTGTGTGAGTACTCGAAGTTATTTCCTTTAGATTCTGCAATTACATCTTTTTGTTTCTTGTTTTCATTTTCACTAGTTAGGCTTAATGGAAAATAAAGAGTTCTTTAGTCTTTTTCCTGATTTTAGATATGAAGTGTTTGAAGAGGAAATTGAAAAACCTTTGGAGCTTAATTTGCATGCTAATAGTGTTGTTAGTATGAAAGTTTCGAACACTGATATTACTAATGCTATAGAAAAGTCTAAGCTTGGGGAAGCTGGTTTTGTTAAGCATGATATTTTTAGTTCCCCAGCTTTAGTGGAGAAAGTTTGTTCTGATAATATTTTATCTGCCATATGTGATGTTCCTTCTTATGATGATATGTTTGAAGAATATGCTTTGCGAAATAGCTGTTCTCTAGCTTGTGATGATACTAAACCTCTAGTTTATGATGGTTATGATGATGGGTATAATATTTTCAGTTCACCTACTATTGAGGAGAAAATTATTTATGATTACAATATGCCTCCTGTTTTTGATGATTATGGTGATGAGAATAATTATTCTGTTGAATCTGCTCCTACTACGATTGTTCATGTGGGGAGTATTAATTCTTTTATGCATGTGGCTCATGATAGGGATGCTTTATGTGATAGTTATATTGTTAGTTCTATTCATGATGCTACTGAAAGTTATTATGAGAAAGGGAAACATGGTTTGATGGATCTCAACAATATTGAGTTTCCCCTCTTTATGTTGCAATTCTTGAAGTTGTGCTTGTTTTGCCTTCCTATGCTTTTTGCTTTGCGCTTTTATGACTTGTCTCTTTACAAGACTATTTTTCATAGGAAGTGGTTTAGATTTAAATGTGTTTCATATTTGCTTTTTGATGCTCTCTTTGCTTTAAGTTCCAATATAGCGCATTTGCCTCAAGCTCTTATATGGCGCCCACATGAGCATCTTTGCAAATTACTACGCCTAGCTCAAAGGCGTTAAAGAAAAGCACTCTTGGGAGATAACCCATTGTTTTATTTTCAGTACTTTTTCTTTTTTTTGAGTCTTGGAAGTTATTACTACTGTAATAACCGCTCCTTATCCTTTTTATTTCGTTGTTGTGCCA
This sequence comes from Dactylis glomerata, assembly GCA_007115705.1. NCBI lineage: Eukaryota > Viridiplantae > Streptophyta > Magnoliopsida > Poales > Poaceae > Dactylis > Dactylis glomerata. The sequence continues at coordinate 10,514,360 of QXEO01000553.1, forward strand.
AGAGAAGCCTCTAATTTGAGTGAGGTAAGATTTGGGGATGTTGCTGTCCTGAAACAGTTTTCGGTGCTGCACCGTAAAAATTCGTGAAAATTCTCTGTATATCTTTTGGACCTGCGATTTCTTGTGCATATGCCCCAGGTTATATCCAAACTTTCGTTAGTTGAACACTTTTTGATTTGAGCAACAGAAAACCCCTCAAAAATTCGTCCTTTGTCAGCTATTCTGTTTTGACAGATTTCTGCCAATATTTGTGTTTGCCGCTTTATCGCTTTCTTTTGAGTTCTTTTGATCACGGAACTTTTGAGGAAGTTGCTACAGTAGTATATGCTATATATGTGGTGGTTTTAGGTTGAAACCTGAAGCAAAAAGAGGGTGATTATATGTTATGCCTACACTAATGTTCTAATAGATTTGTGTTTAGTTTTGTATGAAGGAAGTTTTCAAGTTAGGGATCGGAGAGTGATGAGATGATTAAGAATGACAAAAGCTCAGCTTGGGGATGCCCATGCATCACCCCAAGAAATATCCAAGACGTACAAGCGTCAAAGCTTGGGGATGCCCCCGAGGCACCCCCTTCTTCATCGGCAAAAATCAGGTCACCTTTCAAGACACTATATATTTATTGCTTCATGCACTATGCATTTTTCTTGGAGCGTCAGTTGTTTTTGTTTTCAGTATTAGTTTAGTTTTGTTTGCTGCAATAAATGGTTAGATCACATCATGTTTCTTTTGGAGGAGATGAACTCGCTTTTCATTTGCCAAGAACACTCTAGTTTTCACTCTTTTCGTTCAACGAGTGTTCTCTTTTCTGCTACTGCGTTTAGCTTGCATTTTTCGCCTTGATATCTGTTCAGATCTTGTTATATCTTTTCATCAAGGTGTATTTTTGCCTCTAATCTTTATTGGTTTTCATCAAAAGAGGTGTTTATAAAAAATTTGAATGGTGTTGGAAAAGAGAAAAAGATTTATGCAAAAAAGTGGTACAAGAAGGAGCTTGTGTAGACTGCGGCCTAGGCTTTTGCATGTCGTGCTTGATGTCTTTTTGATAGTATGCTTAGTGGTTTTGCGGTAGCATGACTTCTCTCAAATGACTGAGATTGCTTAATGAGCCTTTGAAAAAATCATGCGTTGTTTTTATTGTCTGGAAGCATTATTTTGGTTTTCTCCTTTGATGCTTTATTTGGGTTGACTTGGCGCATGCTCACAGATGTTAGACTCTTCCAAAGTCGCCAATAGCCTCTATGATCATTTAGTTTTTGACTTTTGATACCATCTTATGCTTCTTTTAATGTCGCTTTGTCGCTATGCATGATTATGGCCGTTATTGCTCTCTTAGTTGGTCGCTCCCAGTCTTTTGCTAGCCCTCATTTTGTACTGAGTATGAGCTCTACTCGTGCATCCAACTCCTAAAAACCAAGTTTGCCATTGTGTCCACTATAAATTCCTATGCATGGTATTTGCAAGCCATTCCAAGTAAATTTTCATGTGCTACCTTTCAAAAAACCTTCAAAATACTTCTCATTTTGTGACACTGTGTTTAGCTCATGGGGACGTAGTGGTCGGATTTGCTATCTTCCAGATTGCTTATTCCAAAAAGAAAAAAAAAGAAAAAGAAAGAAAGAAAAAAGCACTCCTCCATGGTATGTGAATGTTGGTGGGCACCCGATGGAATTGGTTAGCCATGGTTTGAGAAAGGAAAAAAGGTGGGGAGGAGTGCCAAGCTTTATAAAAGAGCACAAAAGTGCCAATCTCTCTCTCAAAAACTTGCTTCATTTTTGTATGGAAGATAGAAAGAACCCCATTGCCAGTCGTTGACAAAGACAACCACCTCTCAAAACCAATTTTTATCTCTCTGTTTTACAAATGAAAAGCTCTAGCACATGTTTAATCACTGCTTCCCTCCGTGAAGGGCCTTTCTTTTACTTTTATGTTGAGTCTCCACCTTCTACCTTTATGCACCGTCTAAGAGAGCATAGTTGTCATTCTTAGTATAATATGCATTGTCCCAAAGTTTATCATTGATTGATTCATGACTATGGTTTCACTTGTTCCTAAATTATTTGTATCTAGTCACCCTCTTAAACTTGAAGGTGTCCTATGCATTTATGTTTTGCTATTCCATGAGGGACAAGCTGAAAACTATTTACTATGTTTTTCCATATGATTTGAACACACACTTGACTTTCATTGTTTCATTATTCATGATCTTTTATTTGTGTTCTTTTTCATGTTTATAACATGGTTGCTAAGTTTCTTCTATCAAGATTATGTCTTTCATGCCCATGTTTTAAGTTCTTTTGATCCCAGCGCACAATGCTTACATATATGATCAAGATTGTGTAGGTGCATGTCACCTCAAAAATTATTCTTTTGTTATCACTTACCTACTCGAGGACGAGCAGGAGTTAAGCTTGGGGATGCTGATACGTCTCAAACGTATCTATAATTTTTGATGCTCCATGCTTGTTTTTACACCATTTGCCTTGTGTTTCGTTACACTTCGTGGCACTTTTATGCGATTTCCGGAACTAACCTATTAACAAGATGCCACAGTGCCAGTTCCCTGTTTTCTGCTTTTTTGTGTTTCAGAAAAGCTTACACAGGAAATATTCTCGGAATTGGACGAAACAAGTTCCAGAAGTCTTATTTTTCCCGGAAGCTTCCAGAGACCGAAGAGAGCAGAGGAGGGGCCAGAGGCCGCCCTCACACATAGGGGGCGCGGCCCAGCCCCTGGCCGGCCCACCTGGTGTGAGGAGCCCCTGGCTGCCCCCTGAGACGCCCCTTCCCTATATAAAGCCTCGGGATGGAAAACCCTAGGGGAGTCGGCGAAATTTCTCAGAACAGTTCCGCAGCGCCGCCGCCGTCGAAGACAAATTTCGGGGGACAGAAGTCTCGGTTCCGGTACCCTGCCGGGATGGGGAAGTGCCCCCGGAGCCATCTCCATCGGTCTCCATCGCCGTCTCCGCCGTCTCCATCGACCTCACTGCCATCTCACAACCTTGCTGTCCTCCTATGATGAGGAGGGAGTAGTTCATCCCCGGGGCTGAAGGGCTCTACGGTAGCTATGTGGTTCACTCTCTCTCCCATAATGTGATCTTTATGTGATCTGAGCTTTGTATCTGTTGAATAAGGTAGATGTTATCTATTCTTCATTATGTTACTCGTGTGTTATTAAGTATCGTAATCTCCGCCTGGTGTACTGGTGACAGTGCTGACGTGGTGGCTTGTCATCCATTGTGTCTTCTGGATTATGAATAATTACCTATGATGTCTACTCCTTATGGGAATGTTGAGTGTTGTGTTAGTACCTGGATCTAAGTTGCAATAATTCATCTTAGTGTGATTTATTGTGTGATATCAATCTATGGTTGGTGTTTGTCAAGTACTTGAGAACTTTGAGGAGTGCTTCGTAGCCCTACGCAATGATTAGTGTTATCAATAGGAGATAATTCAGAGTCCATAGTGAAGGAATTAGTCTATTGGTTCAATTATATTATTTTGTTGGAGTTTGTCCACTAGTGAAAGTATGATCCCTAGGCCTTGTTTCAAGCATTGCAACACCGTTTACTTACTCATTTTTTACATGTTTGCTCGCAGCGATATTTATTTTAATATCACATTTCTACTTATAATCATCTACTACTTGTATTTCACTATCTCTTCGCCGAACTAGTGCACCTATATATCTGACAAGTGTATTGGGTGTGTTGGGGAGTGGGGACACAAGAGACTTTCTGTATGTAATTGCAGGGTTGCTTGAGAGGGATAGCTTTGACCTCTTCCTCCCTGAAGTTCGATAAACCTTGGGTGATCCACTTAAGGGAAACTTGCTGCTGCTCTACAAACCTCTGCACTTGGAGGCCCAACACTGTCTACAAGAACAGAAGCCGTGTGTAGACATCAGTTTGCTATCTTCCATATTGAATTAAGTACCCCTCGACTTGCATGCTTCATTAGCTCGTCATTAATTTTGCAAGAGAGCTGGTCAGACCATTGTAACCTCTAAAAAAAGAAAAGAAAAAGGCACTCCTCCATGGTATGTGAATGTTGGTGGGCACCCGAAGGATTCGGTTAGCCATGGTTTGTGAAAGGAAAAGTGGGGAGGAGTGCCAAATTTTATAAAAGAGCATGTATGTGCCAATTTTTCAAAGTACTCGTAATCGCTCTCAACTTGTTTAGTATGGAAGATAGCAAGAACCCCATTGCCAGTCGTTGACAAGAACAACCACCTCTCAAAACAATTTTTATCTCTGTTTTACAAATGAAAAGCTCTAGCACATGTTAAATCCCTGCTTCCCTCTGTGAAGGGCCTTTTGTTTTACTTTTATGTTGAGTCTTCATTTCTACCTTTATGCACCGATTAAGAGAGCATAATTGTCATTCTGAGTATAATGTGCATGGTCCCAAAATTTATTATTGATTGATTCATGATTATGGTATTGCTTGTTCTCAAATTATTTGTATCTAGTCACCCTCTTGAACTTTGAAGGCGTCCTATGCATTTATGTTTTGCTACTCCATAAGAGACAAGTTGAATACCACTTTGCTATGTTTTCTATATGCTTCAAACAAACATATACCTTTCAATGCATTATTACTCATGATCTTTTGTTTGTGTTTCTTTTCATGTTGTAACATGGTTGCTAAGTTCTACGGTTAGAATTATATCTCTTATGCCCATATTTAGAGTACTTTAATCTCAGCATGCAATGCTTTACCTTAAGTTGATCAAGATTGTGTTGGTGCATGTCACCTAAAAAATTATTGTTTTGTTATCACTTACCTACTCGAGGACGAGCAGGATTTAAGCTTGGGGATGCTTGATACGTCTCAAACGTATCTATAATTTTTGATGCTCCATGCTTGTTTTACACCAATTGCTTTGTGTTTTGTTTACACTACGTGACATTTTTATGCATTTTCCGGAACTAACCTATTAACGAGATGCCATAGTGCTAGTTCTCTGTTTTCTGCTATTTTGTGTTTCAGAAAAGTTACACAGGAAATATTCTCGGAATTAGACGAAACGAAAGCCAAAGTTCCTATTTACCTAACACGAAGACGGAGTCCAGAGGAGAGACAGAGACAGACCAAGGGGCAGCCCCACCATAGGGTGGCGCGGGCCACCCCCTGGCCACGCCACTAGGTGGTGTGACCACCTTGACATCGCCCTTCCACCTATCAATTCCCTTCAACGTGAAAACCGTAAGGGGACGAACACTTTTTCAGAAAACATACTGCAAGCCGCTGTCGTCGTCGTCTCGAGATCGGGAGGGTCCAGAAGCTCTTCCCGGCACCCTGCCGGAGAGGGGAATCATCACCGGAGGCCTTCTTCATCACCATGCCTGCCTCCGGAGTGATGCGTGAGTAGTCTACCTTGGACTACGGGTCCATAGCAGTAGCTAGATGGTTGTCTTCTCCTCCATATGCTTCATGTTTAGATCTTGTGAGCTGCCTATCATGATCAAGATCATCGTATGTAATTCTACATGTTGTGTTTGTTGGGATCCGATGAATACTGAGTACTACGTCAAGTTGATTATTGATTTATCATGTGTATGTTATTTATGTTCTTGCATGCTCTCCGTTGCTAGTAGATATCTTGGCCGAGTAGATGCTAGTGACTCCAAGAGGGAGTATTTATGCTCGATAGTGGGTTCATGCCTCTAGTAATCTGGGAGAGTGACAATAACTCCTGAGGTTGTAGATGTGCTATTGCTACTAGGGAGAAAACAACAATCTCTTGTTGAAGGACATTTGTATTATTTACATTACACATCTTGCTTAAGGCGATAATCTATTGCTTGCAACTTAATACCCAACGGTTGTTCGGATGATATCCGGCGGGTGGATTATTAGTCATAGATGCAGTTGGATTACGGTCTATGTATTATGTTGTAATGCCCAAGTGAATCTCATAGTGATCTTCATGACATGTACATGCATTTCTTTGCATTCTTTATTTTGTCAATTGCCCGACTGTAATTTGTTTACCCAGCATGTTATTTATCTTTATGGAGAGACACCTCTAGTGAACTATGGACCCTGGTCCATTCTTTTACATATATTACTTTCTACTGCAAGCACTGTTTACTTTCCGCAATTATTATTTATTTACTGCAAACAAATATCATCTTCCACATGATACGTTTAATCCTTTGTTATCAGCAAACCGGTGAGATTGACAACCTCATTGTAAGTTGGGGCAAAGTATTTTGGTTGTGTTGTGCAGGTTCCACGTTGCTGCTGGCGCCGACACCGCGCCACCGAAGACTCCTTCTGGTGCTATTGCCAAAGTCAGCTAGCAACAACCTTCGAGAGTGGTTTCTTTCTCCTACTAGTCGATTAAACCTTGGTATCATAACTGAGGAAGATTTACTGCTGTAATCATCATACCTTCCTCATGGGGTTTCCCAACTGGTCCTGTGAGACATCAGACATCGTCGTCTAGGGCATTCGTCATCCTTTATTGTTCAGCAAGTTCTTAGGAAGAATAATTTGTCATACACTCCAGAAATAAATTATTACATATGTGATCCATGCCAACAGGCTAAGAGTCATCAGCTACCCTATCTTGTTTCCACTAGTGTTTCTACAGTTCCTTTGGAACAAGTTTTTTCTGATGTATGGGGTCCAGCTCCTCTTTCTGTAGGCAAACATGCATATTATGTAAGCTTTATCGATGATTTTAGCAAGTATACTTGGATTTATTTGCTTAAGAAACGTTTTGATGTTTATCAAGTTTTTCTTGATTTTCAACAATATGTTGAACGGCAGTTTGGTACAAAGATTCTTACCATGCAAACTGATTGGGGTGGTGAGTATGAAAAATTGAATACCTTTTTTCAACGAGTAGGCATTGTTCATCATGTGCCATGTCCTCATGCTCACCAACAAAATGGTTCTGCAGAACGTAAACATCGTCACATTGTCGAAGTTGGGCTTGCTTTACTTGCCAACGCCTCCATGCCTCTCAAGTATTGGGATGATGCTTTTATCACAACCACTTTTCTCATAAACTTATTGCCTACAAAAGTTCTCAATCTTGAGTCTCCCACTGAAAAGCTTCTTCATGTCAAACCAAACTATGAGTCTCTTCGTGTTTTTGGTTGTGCATGTTGGCCCAATCTTTGCCCCTACAGCAAACACAAACTTTCTTTTTGCTCCAAAAGATGTGTCTTTCTTGGTTACACTTTTCGTCATAAAGGAGTAAAATGCCTAGATGTTACAACTGGCCGAGTCTATATTTTCTCGGGATGTTGTTTTTGATGAAAACATCTTTCCTTTTGCTGAGTTACATCCAAATGCTGGTCGCCGTCTCCGCGAGGAAATTCTACTTCTTCCATCTGACACATCAGAAACACATGATGGGGGTGTGCATTCTAATGACCAATATTTGCAAATTGTTCATGTTATTCCTCCTCTACAGTTTCCTTCTGCGGAGGAATCAAGATCATCTCAAAGTTTTGTGCAAAGTTCTGCTGAAAATGGTGAAAATTGCACATCAAATCATGCTACAGGAGAAGCAACAGCTACAGGAGCCGACTGGCTAATCCCGAGGCTGATTCTCGGCAAGAATCTGCCGTGATTCTGCCGCCTGCCTCGTCTAACGCGAGGACTTCTGTGTCCGATCCGTCTCCGCTGTCCTCACCTGGGCACGCGCGCGCGGTCGAGTCCGCGGGCGACATGTTGCAGCGGGAGGATTCTCCCCGACATGCTCAGTCCCCCACTCCGTCTCCGCGCCAACATGACCATGACACGTCGACCCCTGCCTCCGCGTCGCGTCTGCAGTCTCCGCGTCAACTGTTGCCTGCCTCCTCGCATTTAATGCGCGACATGGACAACAACGACATGGACAACAGCAGCAGTTCTGCTGCCATGGACAGCGCTACCGGCGGTGGAGATTCTCCCGCCCAGGATCTGCAGTCTGGATCTTCTGCGCCACATGAATCTGCACCGCCTCCTACTGTTGGTGTTTAGACACGTCTGCAGAAAGGTATTCGACAACCTAAAAAATATGCTGATGGCACTGTTAGGTATGCCTTGTTGACGTCTACAGGAGAACCAAAAAATTTAAAGGATGCTCTTTCTGATAAAAATTGGAAGCAAGCAATGCAGGAGGAATATGACTTGGCACCTTGTTCCATCAAGCTCCAAGAAAAATGTGATTGACTGTAAGTGGGTCTATCGTATTAAGTGGCAGTATTGACAGGTATAAGGCAAGGTTAGTTGCAAAGGGTTTTAAACAACGGTATGGCATTGACTATGAAGATACATTTAGTCATGTTGTTAAAGCTGCAACTATTAGACTTGTTCTCTCTGTAGCAGTCTCTAAAGGATTGAGTTTAAGGCAGCTAGATGTCAAGAATGCGTTCTTACATGGTGTTCTAGAAGAGGAGGTTTATATGAAACAACCACTAGGGTACCAGTCTTCAGCTACTCCTAATTATATTTGTAAACTTGATAAGGCTCTATATGGATTGAAACAGGCTCCAAGGGCATGGTACTTTCGTCTTGGCGCACTATGGGTTTCATTCCATCCAAGGCTGATACGTCTTTGTTTCTGTTCAACAAGGAAGGTATCACTATGTTTCTCCTCATATATGTTGATGACATTATTGTGACCAGTTCCTCAGACTCTGCCATATCAGCTCTCCTACATACTCTTAGTACAGATTTTGCTCTCAAAGATCTTGGAGACTTGCATTATTTCTTAGGTCTTGAGGTTCATAAGCACTCCAATGGTTTGTTGTTGAATCTGGAAAAGTATGCTAATGATATCATTCAGCGTGTGGGTATGCAACATTGCTCGCCGTGTCCTACACCTCTTGCAGTAAATGATAAGTTGTTATTAACTGAGGGTACACCTCTTGGCCCCGAGGATAGCACTCAGTACAAAAGTGTTGTTGGAGCTCTTCAGAATCTTACTCTCACTAGACCTGACTTGTGTTTTTCTGTTAATAAAGTCTGTCAATATCTCCATGCTCCTACCACAACGCACTGGACAACAGTCAAAAGGATCTTGAGGTACATAAATGGCACCAAAAAGGTTGGACTTACTTTTCAGAAGTTGTCCTCTACTCTTCTTAGCGCCTACTCTGACGCAGACTGGGATGTGACCTTGATGATAGGCTTCTACAGGTGGGTTTGCTATATTTTTGGTGCTAATTTTATTTCTTGGAGTGCTAGGAAACAGGCTACAGTCTCATGTTCTAGTACAGAGGCAGAATATAAAGCTATAGCTAATGCTACCGCTGAAATTATTTGGGTTGAAGCTCTTGCTCGTGAGCTTAGAATTTCCCTCAAGGAAAAATCATGTCTATGATGTGATAACCTTGGTGCTACTTTTCTGTCTGCAAATCCAGTTTTCCATGCTCGCACCAAGCATATTGAGATTGATTACTTCTTTGTTCGAGAACGGGTTGTTGCCAAGAAACTTGATGTCAAGTTTATATCTAGCAAGGATCAAATTGCAGATGGCTTCACCAAGACTTTATGTAATAGGAAGCTAGATGAGTTTAAGCGTAATCTAAACCTCTCCCATGTTTCGATTAAGGGGGATATTAGAGTTGTAATATGGATGTGTACGAGATGGAGTAGTACTCCACTCATACACGTACCGAACTTTGTATTATGCCACGCAGGGGCTTTTCCTAGCACTATAACACGTAACTGAAGCCACCGAAAGAGACAATCGTTCTCACAAACACATCTTACAAGAAGACGTTGCATCCAGTAAGGCAGCGGAGATTCGTTACATGATCGAGGCTAGATAGTAATAGAAAGCCAAAGTGATGTCAGCCTTCATTTCACATATACCATATAATCACACAAACTCGCTTGATCTAAAAGACAAACTATAAAGAATTCGTTGAGCTCCTAATCTTTAGGGGCCGACGCATAGATGGGCCTGGAGGTGCGACCGCCTTTGCCATCTAAATGTGGGTGCCGGAAACCACACAAACTCCCTATGAAAATATATTTCGACCCACACAAACTATTTGTACCGTCGAGAGAGAGGAACCTAGCAAATTAATTAAGACGGTGGTATTCCTCTAAAATGACCTAGCGCTCCCGTGGCGACTAGGGTTTCTATTCCTCCGCCGCCAGAATCTCTCCGGCGTGGAGTCATGTTTGACGCCGGATCCCCCTGGCGTATAGTTTCATGTCTCTTGTCCGGATCAATCTCGCGAGTTCTCCTGCTGGTTGATCACCTGAGATCGCTTAGGGTTTTGGCATCCTTCCTCCGTCTCCCACCATGGGTGACTCTGGATCAAGTTCTTCCAACAAGCCAAGTGGTTCGGGATTGAAGGAAAAAGAGAAGATAAGTGACATGCAGCAGCAGCTGGGGATCGAGGAGGATGAGTATGCCGATTTGGTTCTCGAGGATGAGGAAGAAGCCCCGATCCAGGGGTTGAAGTGGATGGTGCTGGCTAGGGTTCACACTTCCAATCTTTTCAGTCCCCAAACTTTTGAACAGCACATGAAGGTTGCGTGGAGCCCTGCGCGAGAGGTACAATTCCAGCACCTTGAAGGTAACTTGTTTACGGTACAGTGTTTTTGTCTTGGTGACTGGTTGAAGGTGGACGAAGGCGGACCTTGGCTGTTTTGTCAATCGGCGGTCTGTATTGAGAAGTATGATGGTATGTCTTCACCGGACAATATTGATCTCAATTTCTTCTCGACTTGGATACAAATTCACAAGCTTCCAATTGGGTATAGGAAAAAAACCCCTGATCACTCACCTTGTTGAGAAGAAGGTAGGCAAGGTCGTTGGAGTTGAAACAAATGTTCAAGGAGCTGGCAATTTTGTCCGGGCTAGGGTAAAGATTGACGTTCGTAAACCTCTTGCTCGGTTTGTCTCCATGTCAAAAGCTGGGAAGAGGGAAATTTTTCAGATAAAGTACGAAAAAATGCCAAGATTCTGCGGAGCTTGTGGTTTAATCGGCCATTCGCACCTGGAGTGCAGGACGGGAGAATTTGAGGAGGATAAACTGAAGTGGGGAGATTGGCTGAAAGCAGATTGGGATACTTGGCATGGACGAGGTTTTGCTGGTAATCGCGGAGGAGGCCGATTTGGCCGTGGCGGACGTGATGGTCGTGGTGATGGTATGCCGGGTCGTGGGGATGCTGCAGGTCGGGGACTAGGTGGACGCGGGAATGGAGAGTGGAAAAGCTGGCGTTTTAACGCGATCAATCGAGTTGATGATGAATTGACTGATACTGCAACTAGTCCATCGAAGGATGCTGGAACGGAGCCGGATAACTGTGAGGCATCTGATGCGGGGGCTAAGAGACGCCTTTCCTTGGGGTTCTTGAACCCAATATTTGAAGAAATTGAAGATGGTTCTATCCCTATGATCACGGATGGGAATCTTCCCCTGGGTATTTTGTCGACAGTTGATGATGGAACAGATAGATCGAAGCGCACTAAGAAGGCCGGAGCTGACTCCCCTTCACTCGGATTGGCGGACTCCCGCGAGGAGTCTGTCCGGTCGCAATGAAGATATTAGGATTGAACTGTCAGGGTTTGGGTAACGCCCCGACAGTTCGTGCGCTTCACAATTTTTGAAGCGATGTAACCCCGAGGTTGTGTTTTTGTCGGAGACACACCTTGACACCTTCCCGGCAGAATGTTTGCGACGCCGACTGAAAATGGATTTTAAGATTATTAACCCGAGCAATGGTAGGAGTGGCGGTGTTCTTCTCCTCTGGAAAAGAGAAGTGGTGATTGAGCAAATCTTCTCGGCCCCTAAATACATTGATGTCCGGGTCATTGAAAGCCCTGGAAAGATTTGGTGTTTGACAGGTATTTATGGAGAACCTAAATGGGAAGACAAGTATAAGACATGGGACAAGTTGAGAGAACTACAATAGAACTCAAACCTACCATGGGCAATTATTGGTGATTTTAATGAGATTCTATTCTCTCATGAAAAAGAGGGCGGTAATCCCCAGCCCCAAAGCTATATGCAATCTTTCCGACAAGCGTTGATGGACTGTCAGCTGGAAGATCTTGGCTTTACTGGTGATCCTTTCACATGTAAATGGGGGCTGATTAGGGAAAGATTAGATCGTGTTGTCGTTAATGGGGCATGGTCGGTTATGCATCCGAATGCAGTTCTACACCATCTTGATTATACTAAATCTGGCCACCATCCTACTGTCCTTGACACTGAGTATCAAGATCCCCAATCTCATGGCAGGAGCCCAAAAAGGTTTGAAGCACGATAGTTCCAGGAGAAAGGTTTTCATCAGGTCGTGCAAGATGCCTGGGCGTCGGCTGTTGCCTCCGGGCCTGGCGTGCTGGCGTGGTTAGATCACATGCACAAGGCCTTGCATGCATGGGATATCAATGTTCTAAAGAAGCCAAAACGCCGCTTACAACAAGCCCAACGGGATTTTGAAGCTGCTATGAATGGACCTTTAACTGAAGAAAATACGGAGATAGCAAAAGAATTATCAAATCTGATTGAGCTACTTCTAGAACAAGAGGAAGTGCACTGGATGCAGCGCTCTCGTGCAAATTGGTTACAGCATGGGGACCGAAACACTTCCTTTTTTCACAATTTTGCCCGAGCTCGCCGTAAGAAAAATTTCATCAAAAAACTCAAAAGCAATGAAACTGACTGGGTTGAAGGAACTGAAAATCTCAAACCACTGATTCTGGAGTATTTTGACCAGCTTTTCACTTCTGAAGTTCAGGCTACTGATCCGGCGGTGCTAGAAAAAGTTCAGCCGCGTGTTTCTCATGATATGAATGAAAAACTAACTGCTCCTTTTTCTGCAGAGGATGTGAGAAAAGCTGCTTTCTCAATTGGTGATTACAAGGCTCCAGGTCCTGACGGGTTGCATGCGGTGTTTTATAAAAAATTCTGGGGGCTTTGTGGTGATGATATTACTGCTGAAATTCTTCAGGCTCTCAATTCTGGGGTGATTCCTGAAGGCTGGAATGATACAACCATTGTGCTTATACCAAAGGTCGATAACCCTGAGCTCATTACTCAATTCCGCCCAATAAGTTTGTGTAATGTAATTTATAAAATTATCTCGAAGATGCTGGCCTTCAGACTCAAGGAAATCTTACCTGAGGTAATATCCCCAATGCAAAGTGCATTTGTTCCCGGTCGTCTCATTACTGATAACGTTTTGGTTGCCTATGAGAGCATTCACACTATAAAGAATAAAAGATCGAGAAAAACGGGTCTTTGTGCTGTTAAGCTTGATATGCACAAAGCTTATGACAGGGTGGAATGGGTGTTTCTGGAGAATATTATGAGAAGGATGGGATTTGATGACAGATGGACTTCTTTAATGATGGCTTGTGTTCGATCAGTGAGATATCAAGTAAGATTCAATTCCGAGGAGACGGATATGTTTGTTCCTACCAGGGGTCTTCGCCAAGGGGACCCTCTCTCTCCATATTTGTTCCTGTTGTGTGCAGAGGGTTTATCTAGCCTCTTATTGCATGAAGAAGAAGTTGGTGGCATCGATGGGGTAAGGGTGTGCAGAAATGCACCGTCCGTTTCACACCTACTATTTGCTGATGATTCTCTTATTCTCATGAAAGCTGATATGACTAATGCAACTTCCTTGCAACAAGTTCTGGATACTTACTGTGCAAACTCTGAACAATTAGTGAGTCTGGCAAAGTCAAGTATTTTCTTTTCTCCTAATACTAATGTTCTGTTGAGATCAGAGATTTGTCAGGCCCTACACATTGACACTGAGGCGATTTCTGATAAATATCTTGGGCTCCCTGCTCTTGTGGGCGCTGATAGGAGTGATTGCTTTGTTCATTTTATTGAAAGGATTATTCAACGTATAAATGGCTGGAAGGAGAAGTTATTATCTCTGGGAGGTAAGGAAACCCTGCTGAAGGCAGTGGCCCAAGCTATACCTGTCTATGCCATATCGGTCTTTCTCATCCCAAAAAGCGTTTGTAAGCGTATGATGGACGCTATATCTCAATTCTGGTGGGGTGATGATGAGAACAGCAAGAAAATGCATTGGATGGCATGGTGGAAGCTCTGTTACCCAAAGAAAGATGGAGGTATGGGATTCAGGGACTTCCACTCATTTAATCTTGCTATGTTGGGTAAACAGGTGTGGAGACTTGTTACTGACCCACTTTCTCTGTGTGCCCGAGTCCTGAAGGCAAAATATTATCCTAACTGTCATATTCTCAAGGCTGGCCCAAAGGCAAACTCATCCTTTACTTGGCAAAGTATAATTGCAGGTTTAGCTACATTTAATCGTGGGTGTATCTGGAGAGTTGGTAATGGTGAATCGATTAATATTTGGAATGATCCCTGGATCCCTGCGAGCCCTTCCAGGAAAGTTATTTCGGTTCATGGTGCTTCTCTTCTCACAAGGGTCTCAGAGCTTATCTCTCCAATTACTGGACAATGGGATTTATAACTTCTGAGTGATAATTTTAGTGCTGTCGATATGGGGAGAATCTTGGAAATTCCTATCAACAACCAGGGCTTTGAGGATTTTGTCGCCTGGCATTTTTCTAAACATGGTCGTTATACTGTTCGATCTGCTTATCACGTCCAATGGAATTTTCAGTTTGGTCATAATGCTTCAGTCTTAGCCCTCCATGGCGGCTCTGCCACTAATCCAGTCTGGAAAACGATCTGGAAACTTAAAGTTCCTCCCAAGGTGATTTTTTTTTGCTGGCGTGCTCTCCACGGCATTATCCCTCTGAAGTGCATCCTGGCCAACCGTCACATTGGTACATCAGCGGAGTGCCCAATTTGTCACCAAGGGCCTGAAGATATTATGCACCTTCTTTTTACATGCCCAGCAACTCAGGTAATTTGGCAAGAGTTGGGAATTTATGATATTATTCAAGAAGCTTCGATTATTGACCTTGCAGGCTCGGCGGCCTTGGAGTACATCCTCCGTGATTCTGATCGCCCCTTCCCTGGAGTTGCTGATATTGGTCTGAAAGAAGTCATTGTTGTCTCTTGCTGGTATATTTGGTGGATGCGGCACCAATGAGTCCATGGTGAACAGGTTCCCCCTCCATTTAAGTGCAAGATGTCTATTCTCGGTATTGCTCTCAATGCTAGATCGAAGAAATCTACATCGACTGGAGAGGAAAAGGTGCAATGGTCGAAACCAGAAACAAGATTCTTGAAACTTAACGTTGATGCTGCTTTTTATGATGACTCAAGATTAGGTTCATTTGGGGCGGTGATCAGAGATTTCCAAGGCAACTTCGTGGGAGCAAAATGTGGTCTTATCCCCTCCGTTGCGTCTGCTTCAATGGCAGAAGCAATGGCAATGCGAGAAGGTTTAGCTCTAGCAAATTCCATGGGGATTAACAGATTGATTGCTGAATCGGACTCGATGGAAACTGTCGAAGCTTGTTCTGGAGAAGAGCGTTGGTGGAATGAGTCAGCGGCATTTTATGCGGACTGTATTGATTTATCTTCGTCCATTGGTACTGTGAAGTTTAAATACTGTCCCAGAGAAGCCAACCAAGTGGCTCAAGAATTAGCTAAATTTAGTTTTTCGAATGCTTTGAGTTGTAACTGGGTCGATGAACCCCCTAGCTTTCTCCTTGGTAGTCTTCTGAACGATGTAACAATTTTGTGATTCCGGCAGCAGGTTTCAGATGCACTCTTTTCCTTACCAGGGTACCTAAGGGGACTGGAAGGTTTTTAATGAGGCGGCCTGTTTGCCTATTATAGTGTCGTTTATTTAAAAAAAAACTATTTGTACTGTCACTTAGCTGCTGCAAGAAGCCAAGAATTATCCCACTATTTTGGCTTCATCGGGAAAGGAGATGTGCATTCAAAAGTGAATTTTGTGCTAGCGGTGATAGAACGAATGCTGGGTTTATCATTTTCTCCATCAAAATGTCCTGGATATTCTTCAATATAATTCTCATGTTTTTATTCCGACTGTTTGGTTCTGGAGGGAGCGACGCGAAGCTCCGTTCTTTGTTGCCATCAGGTGATATTTGGTCTATGATGAAGTCAGAGGCGGAAAATATCATGAAGGCTGGATTGGAGGACTAACAATAAAGATTCGAGTCTTTACACCGTTGATGGACTTGTTTGGTGTTCTGGGTTTCATAACAGCGGTATTAAAGTGGGGGCAGTAGCATAAGTGAAGTTCAGAGTCTTACCTTTCATGGTGATAATCCAAAATCTGATCTTAATTGATTGTGCTTGGCAATTGCTTTGTTAAAGGCATTGTTTTGAGAGTGGAGACTATCTTCAGACGCTTGTGCACCGTTCCCTTCTTGAAGGTGTCGCTTTTAAAGAGCGTGGAGTTCAGGTGTTGTCTTGATGATGGATGTAGCTGCTAGGGCTGAAATTACCGTAGCGGGTCTTTTATTTTCTTAATTTCTTTTTTAATATGTGCATCCGTACTGACATTAGGCTTATATGGCGTTCGTTACCAGTGTATTTCATCATAATTGAGAGGGCTATCTTCCAGACATAATTTTCGTTTGAAGTTTAGAAACAATAATCATTATTTTGTGCTATTTACAAATTTCACACTCTACATAGATAGAAATGTCAAGATTGTTCTCCATGCGGTCGGCTTTCTTCCACGTTTTTATTCACATTGGCATTAAAGTTGTAACCAGACAATCAAATATCGCATAGTCAAACCTAAAAAGATGTATTGTACTTGAATTGACTATTAAGAGGAGATTACCCAATGATTTCAGTATTTGCAAAGATCGCACTATCACATCCGAGATCTCACCATGAAGTTCTACCATAATGGCACAGATTATTGGCCTTAATATATTCCTGTTGTATTGACAAATGAATTACATTTGATTGGCTTCGAAGTTATTATCAAGGAAACATAGCAGTATTTAAAGATGAGGAGGAAGTTGAATAGCCTGGAGTTAAATCAGTGAAGCTGCACAGAAGGTACATTTAAACAATATGTGGTTTTATTCCTTTCATGGATATATATCTTATAGTGCGGCAGCTTGAAGTTCAATTATTATGATATACCTGTCTGGTACCATAATATATTTTTTGCTCTCATAATTTTAAAAAGTAACCTGATATGTGTTTGTGAAAGTTGTATATGTATTTAAATTTCGTTAAAGTACTATTAAGGGTACATTAAAATCTGCTTTATGATATAACGACTAACGACTGCTTAGTACAACAGCCGCTATTTTATGGCTTCTGCTCCTCAAGTCTCTACCATTCCAATTTTATTTATATTCTTGCAGGCTTCTCTGTTAGAAGAGTGCATAAAGCCTAGGGAAAATCTTCCACCACTGCTTGTAAATCTTAAGGATCGTCGTCCTGAAAAGCTCCATTATCTTGGTGTTTCTTTTGGGTTGACACAAGTGCTTTTCCGGTTTTGGCGAAAGCATCTATCCATTCTATGTGGGCCAGATTCCAGTAATGATCTAATTATCCCATGAGGTTCTTTGTTCTTCACCCTCTGCTGCTCTTTTATCATGTCCATTAATTTGTATTTTTTGTTTCTTAGAGTGCTATTACTGGTGAGCATACCTGTATGGCCTTGAGTCCCATAAATAGTGATGACATCAAAGTTGGTGGTGATCCAGACAAACTTGGATTTTTGGAGCCATTTTATCAAGGTATGCCCAAGAGTTCTTCTTTACATGTTATTGTAAGTGGCATTTTAAACTGTGCTGCTTGATTTATAACTGTATACATCAGTTGGTTTTAGGGATTAGCTGATAGATGCACATAGTATTGCTTGCTTCTGTTTTACAGCATGCTTTTGCTTAAGAAACACGCTATTGGTGCTTGCTAACTTTGAAGGTAATTTCTTCAGATTTTAGAAAAAGGTTCAGGCGGCTGTTGTTAAATTGGTTTGCAGACTGCAATATTTTACAGCTCCCATCGAGATGTGATATGTTCATCAAGTTCTGAACGCTCACCATTTGGGCTACAATCCCTTTTCCTGTTGGATGTTCCATGTGTAGAGGAACTGAGAAGGTTAGGATCTCTAACAGATGGGTTGGTTTGGTTGCAGAATTGAGTTATATTTTATTTAAGAGGAATCTATCAATATCTGTCAGGTAACCTAAAGAGGGCATCACTGGGTTCAGTTACACTAGAGGGTAATCATGAGCAGTTACCATTCAGTTTGCAGTCTCTTTTCTTGCAAGATGATCCATAGGTTCAAGAAGGTAAGGATCTGTTATATCTTTACTATTAACAAAACTTACAGCCTGTAGTCTTAAGATGGAGACTAACTCAGTGGATTAACCTCAGTAATTTAATTTGCGGTTTGAGAATCAGAAAATGCAGGGATCTTAATCCTCTGAGTTGCTGATGATAAACGGATTTGAGGGAACGGCTATTACGTCACTGGCTTCTTTCTATAACGAGTATGCCATGAGAAGCCAAAATACCAATATTTATCTTCAAGTACTTTCTTACTTATGATGAAGAACTGTCATTTTCCTTTCTTCTGTTCAACTTTATGCTTTCTACGGTAGTTTCTTTAGGTTTCCAACTCGTGTTGTTAGATAGGGAACCATTTTTGTTTTATATATCTGATTGTTTTTTCCTTTCTCTAAAGATGGTTTATTATAATAAATCATGCGAGTGCTTACATAGAAAAGATAGAAATATTGAAACTCTAAATTCATATATATTGCTTGCAATAAATATACTTCTTATCCGACGCAAAAAAGTAAAGCAAAAGCCTCTGATGATAATAGCACATCTAATTGCTTAATCAACTAATTTATCTTTGCTATTAATAGTAAAGATAACTGTCCTACAAATCTAAAGTGTGCTGACATGAAGGTTTTCATTCTTTGCAATCATGTTCCTTAATTCAATGGCCTCTCTGACATGGTGTGATAGGCCCCCCTGAGATGCGACAAACGTAGCGCGGGACGCTTCTAGTGCGTAGGCAGACAGACTTTGTGGCAAACAATCTCGCGCTCGTTGGTAGTTGATTTCACATACATAATAACATATATTTTCAATGTCGGGTGCCATATTTTTTTTCCATCTTTTGTGGCGAACAAGTCAACAATAGGAAAATAGTAATGCGACCTTTCAGAAGAAACATTGCAAAAGTAGACAATCATAGGAAAATAGTCATGTTTCACACACATATGACTGCTTGAATGAAAACTAAACCGATGAACAGATGAAAAGAGAGTGGCCACACTATTTTATTTTTAATGTATTATTATTCTTTTGACTTTCATTTTAATCCAGCTCGTTCCATTGTTCCGTCGTTCCCTTGGTATGCGTGCCGCTAGAACCACCTTCAAATTTTCTTTTCTTTGATGGTGCTTCTACAGTGGGATCGATGTCGCCGTCGTACATGTCTCTTCTTAGCAATGCCAATCTTTTCACATGTTCCCATGTTTCCATGTCAACACGCAGGTGCGCTCTGACACCTAAGACATAAGCAAAGTAACATGAACGATATCTTTTTTTTATAAAACATGAAAAATATATAGCAGTAAAATAATTAAGAAAAAATATTGATGAGTCTTTACCGTCAACTCCATGAAACTGAGAGGATGTTTGGCATGTTTCAATGCTTAGTGTAGTTACAGCTGTGCTTTCAAGTGACCCTGGATATAATCTCAAAATTTTATAAGTTTTGGCTATTAATCCTGAAATACATAAAGTAAGAAAAAAATCTTACTTGATGCTTGATCAACTTTCAGGTTGTGCGCCACAAGAATGGCGTTACTTTGTTCGGCGAATAACAGAGTATTGCCGTAGGAATAAGCTTTTTCCCCATAAATACGAACAAATTGGATATTGTACCCGCTATCAACTATTGCCAGCTCTCTTACACCGCTGGGCATAGAAAAATCAGATTCAACAGGTCCGACATACATGAGGATGCCCAACACCTAAAAAAATATATCAATTAATAAGTTCTTACGAAATCTATAAATCTATAGAATATGTTAGCAAAAAACTAATTACCGGTCAACGTGCCACCTGGGAAAAAAATTGATCAGCCATAATAGAACTCCTACAGATCATAAACAAAATACTTCATTAGAATATCATATTCAATACCTAACACATCAGCCATATCGCTCATATATAGATTTAGAACCTTATGAATATTTTTTATGACTTTGCATACCTGATTGAGACGTTGGCGATGTTCTGCTGTGATGAGTTTGGGGAGACGACTCTGAGCAAGACGCTTGCTCAGGGTGGCTTAGCTTTATAGGAGGCAGGAGGATCGACAGATTGGCATCTTTATTAATTGAGGTTTGATTGCAAATCCAATTAGTAATTAATTAAGGGAGATTTGATTGACATATAATTAAAGAAATAGCACACATGGAAACTTGGTACCATTTGAGGCAATTATTAATTCAGTTCTTTAGATTCAACAGGAAAAGGGATTTAGCACACATGGAAACTCAGTACCATTTGAGGCAATTATTAATTCAGTTCTTTAGATTCAATAGGAAAAGGGATTGGCACCTTGCTCAGAGTCGTCTCCCCAAACTCATCACAGCAGAACATCGCCAATGTCTCAATCAGGTATGCAAAGTCATAAAAAATATTCATAAGGTTCTAAATCTATATACGAGCGATATGGCTGATGTGTTAGGTATTGAATATGATATTCTAATGAAGTATTTTGTTTATGATTTGTAGTTGTTCTATTATGGCTGATCCATTTTTTTGCCGGATGGCACGCTGACCGGTAATTAGTTTTTTGTTAACATATTCGATAGATCTATAGATTTTGTAAGAACTTATTAATTGATATATTTTTTAGGTGTGTTGGGCGTCCTCATGTATGTCGGACCTGTTGAATCTGATTTTTCTGCGCCCAGCGGCGTAAGAGAGCTGGCAATAGTTGATAGCGGGTACAATATCCAATTTGTTCATATTTATGGGGAAAAAGCTTATTCCTATGGCAATACTGTGTTGTTCGCTGAACAAAGTAATGCCATTCTTGTGGCACACAACCTGAAAGTTGATCAAGCATCAAGTAAGATTTTTTTTCTTACTTTGTGTATTTCAGGATTAATAGCCAAAACTTTTAAAATTTTGAGATTATTTTTAGGGTCACTTGAAAGCACAGCCGCAACTACACTAAGCATTGAAACATCCTCTCAGTTTCATGGACTTGACGGTAAAGACTCATCAATATTTTTTTAATTATTTTACTTCTATATATTTTTCATGTTTATTAAAAAAAGATATCATTCATGTTACTTTGCTTATGTCTTAGGTGTCAGAGCGCACCTGTGTGTTGACATGGAAACACGGGAACACGTGAAAAGATTGGTATTGCTAAGAAGAGACATGTACGACGACGACATCGATCCCACTGTAGAAGCACCATCAAAGAAAATAAAATTTGAAGGTGGTTCTAGTGGCACACATACCAAGGGAACGACAGAACAATGGAATGAGCTGGATTAGAATGAAAGTCAAAAGAATAATAATACATTAAAAATTAAATAGTGTGGCCACTCTCTGTTCATCGTTTACTTTTCATTCAAGCAGTCATATGTGTGTGAAACATGACTATTTTCCTATGATTGTCTACTTTTGCAATGTTTCTTCTGAAAGGTCACATTACTATTTTCCTATTGTTGACTTGTTCGCCACAAAAGATGGAAAAAAATATGGCGCCCGACATTGAAAATATATGTTATTATGTATGTGAACTCAAATACCGACGAGAGCGAGATTGTTCGCCACAAAGTCTGTCTGCCTACGCACTAGAAGCGTCCTGTGCTACGTTTGTCGCATCTCAGGGGGCCCTATCACGCCATGTCAGAGAGGCCATTGAATTAAGAAAAAGGATTGCAAAGAATGAAAACCTTCATGTCAGCACACTTTAGATTTATAGAACAATTATCTTTACTATTAATAGCAAAGATAAATTAGTTGATTAAGCAATAAGATGTGCTATTATCATCAGAGGCTTTTGCTTTACATTTTTGCGTCGAACAAGAAGTATATTTATTGCAAGCAATATATATGAATTTAGAGGTTCAATATTTCTATCTTTTCTATGTAAGCACTCGCATGATTTATTATAATAAACCATCTTTAGAGAAAGGAGAAAACAATCAGATATATAAAACAAAAATGGCTCCCTGTCTAACAACACGAGTTGGAAACCTAAAGGAACTACCGTAGAAAGCATAAAGTTGAACAGAAGAAAGGAAAATGACAGTTCTTCATCATAAGTAAGAAAGTACCTGAAGATAAATATTGGTATTTTGGCTTCTCATGGCATACTCGTTATAGAAAGAAGCCAGTGACGTAATAGCCGTTCCCTCAAATCCGTTTATCATTAGCAACTCAGAGGATTAAGATCGCTGCATTTTTCTGATTCTCAAACCGCAAATTAAATTACTGAGGTTAATCCACTGAGTTAGTCTCCATCTTAAGACTACAGGCTGTAAGTCTTGTTAATAGTAAAGATATAACAGATCCTTACCTTCTTGAACCTATGGATCATCTTGCAAGAAAAGAGACTGCAAACTGAATGGTAACTGCTCATGATTACCCTCTGGTGTAACTGAACCCAGTGATGCCCTCTTTAGGTTACCTGATAGATATTGATAGATTCCTCTTAAATAAAATATAACTCAATTCTGCAACCAAACCAACCCATCTGTTAGAGATCCTAACCTTCTCAGTTCCTCTACACATGGAACATCCAACAGGAAAAGGGATTGTAGCCCAAATGGTGAGCGTTCAAAACTTGATGAACATATCACATCCCGATGGGAGCTGTAAAATATTGCAGTCTGCAAACCAATTTAACAACAGCCGCTTGAACCTTTTTCTAAAATCTGAAGAAATTACCTTCAAAGTTAGCAAGCACCAATAGTGTGTTTCTTAAGCAAAAGCATGCTGTAAAACAGAAGCAAGCAATACTATGTGCATCTATCAGCTAATCCCTAAAACCAACTGATGTATACAGTTATAAGTCAAGCAGCACAGTTCAAAATGCCACTTACAGTAAAATGTAAAGAAGAACTCTTGGGCATACCTTGATAAAATGGCTCCAAAAATCCAAGTTTGTCTGGATCACCACCAACTTTGATGTCATCACTATTTAAGGGACTCAAGGCCATACAGGTATGCTCACCAGTAACAGCACTCTAAGAAACAAAAAATGCAAATTAATGGACATGATAAAAGAGCAGCAGAGGGTGAAGAACAAAGAACCTCATGGGATAATTAGATTAGATCATTACTGGAATCTGGCCCACATAGAATGGATAGATGCTTGCGCAAAACCGGAAAAGCACTTGTGTCAACCCAAAAGAAACACCAAGATAATGGAGCTTTTCAGGACGACGATCCTTAAGATTTACAAGCAGTGCTGGAAGATTTTCCCTAGGCTTTATGCACTCTTATAGCAGAGAAGCCTGCAAGGATATAAATAAAATTGGAATGGTAGAGACTTGAGGAGCAGAAGCCATAAAATAGCAGCTGTTGTACTAAGCAGTCATTAGTCGTTACATCATAAAGCAGATTTTAATGTACCCTTAATAGTACTTTAACAAAATTTAAATACATATACAACTTTCACAAACACATATCAGGTTACTTTTTAAAATTATGAGTGCAAAAAATATATTATGGTACCATACAGGTATATCATAATAACTGAACTTCAAGCTGCCGCACTATAAGATATATATCCATGAAAGGAATAAAACCACAGATTGTTTATATGTACCTTCTCTGCAGCTTCACTGATTTTAACTCCAGGCTATTCAACTTCCTCCTCATCTTTAAATACTGCTATGTTTCCTTGATAATAACTTTGAAGCCAATCAAATGTAATTCATTTGTCAATACAACGGGAATATATTAAGGTCAATAATCTGTGCCATTATGGTAGAACTTCATGGTGAGATCTCGGATGTGATAGTGCTATCTTTGCAAATACTGAAATCGTTGGGTAATCTCCTTTTAATAGTCAATTCAAGTACAGTACATCTTTTTAGGTTTGACTATGCGATATTTGATTGTCTGTGGTTACAACTTTAATGCCAATGTGAATAAAAACGTGGACGAAAGCCGACCGCATGGAGAACAATCTTAACATTTCTATCTATGTAGAGTATGAAATTTGTAAATAGCACAAAATAATGATTATTGTTTCTAAACTTCAAATGAAAATTATGTCTGGAGGATAGCCCTCTCAATTATGATGAAATACACTGGTAACGAACGCCATATAAGCCTGAGGAATGAAAATTATGTCTGGTTACCGATACCAACTCGTCTTGTAAACCATCGATGGCTTTCGTCCATCTATATTAACACGCAAACCAGCGAGCCCCAGGACATCGCCTTCCGCATAATCTTAATATTCATGTCTGAGACGCATCTAAATAGATCTAAGACAGAGCCAAGAGGAACAAACATTATAAGAAGGGTGAATGATTTAATTAACCCTGTTACTGGAGAGTGGTACGAATAGCTCATTCAGGGAATTATTTGGTCGATTAATGTTAGTGCAATTCTCTCAGTTCCATTATAACCAGACACAGAGAAGACTTTGTTGCATGGCATAATTAAAAAAGAGTAAAATGCCAATTTAGTCTATGAAGTTGACGGGAATGCGTGATTTGGTCACGAACTTGCAAATCGTGAATTCTGGATCACAAAGTTGCCACGCACGAGTGTTTTGATCACTCTGTGATGGCCACCATTAGTTTGGTGACGCAGCAGATTATTTTTCCAAATACCCTCCCCCCCCCCCCTTAAAATTGTGTTTATTCTCTTTTGAGAACCTTATCTCTCTCCCTCACTCACTTCCAAAAAAAGTGCGCCCTAGGGATCGATCCCGAGTCGACTAACAGCGTCCAAGCAATTGATTTGCCGATCCAGATTTGATTGAATGGGGGTTCGATTTATTTTCAACAAGCCAGAGGCGGAGGTCTGCCTCCTCATATGCAGGAGAGGCTGGCCTTCTCGCCGGTGCTGCTGGAGGAGCTCGCTCCCACACGTTGTCACTTGGAGCGTTGCGACCCATGATTTGAGGAGGACGGGCTATCGGGATGTTCGTGATATCGGCCCATGGATGGAGTTGGGACCTTGGGCGGCGGGCTGGGAGGCTACAATGTCGAGAGCTACGAGCAGAGATGAAGGTGAGAGGTTGGAGAAGATGAATCATGCGGCAGTGTGAGATTGGAGAAAGAAATAAAGACCCACTAAGTTTTTTTCAAGCCCATAAAAAACAATCAAGTCAGAAAAAGGACCTAGTAATTAGAAGAAACAAATATGTAAGGGTTTATTTGCAAAATAATAGACTGACATTGTCACAAAGTGACCAAAACGCCCACGCGTGGCAACTTGATAATCCAGAATTCACGATTTGCAAGTTAATGATCAAAGCGCATATCTGGGGCAACTTTATAGACTAAATTGGCGTTTTTCTCATTAAAAAACAAGGATATTTTAAGTGAAACCTGCATACTATGGAGAATTGGCTCATAAGTTTGATCGCAGTATAGTGAATGAAAACGGAGTAGGAGGCTCGAGGGTAAATGAAGTGTGGATGAACCCATGGAAATCAAATACTCCGGTGAAAATTAAATTTTCGGTTGGAGGGCTCTACATGGTGGGTTACCATGTTTGGGAATTCTAGCTAACAGGCATGTTCCTGTATCAGGACATCAGTGCCCTCTTTGTTCTCAAGGATTTGAAGATTTGCGGCATATGCTTTTTCTATGTCCGCGAGCGAAGGAAATTTGGAAAAACTTGAGCTCAATGACCATGTCTAGGAGGCGCTCGTACTGGTCTAGTGGATAGATCGGGCTCTGTGGTATTCCAGAAGATGATTAAATCAACTCAATGGGGGCCTTCTGGTGGGGAGATATATAGAGGAGAAGAATAAAATGCATTGGAGTGCCTGGTGGAAAATGTGCATACCTAAGAAGGATGGAGGCATGGGCTTTAGAGATTTGCATGCCTTTAACCTGGCCATGCTGGCAAAGCAAAGTTGGAGGCTTATCAACAATCCAAATTCTCTATGTGCTCAAGTGTTAGGAGCAAAATATTATCCAGATGGTATGATCTTAAATGCTGGACCAAAGAAAGGTTCCTCTTTTACTTGGCGGAGCATAGTTGCGGGACTACAAACTTTAAGGAGAGGTCATATCTGGAGAGTTGGCAATGGCATCAAGATTTTCAACCCCTTGGAGGCGCAGCGTATTTTGCAGATTCCCTTAAGTCCTAATATGGAAGATGATTTCATAGCATGGAATTGTACAAAAAATTATCAGTTCTCTGTGCGGTCTGCCTATTACTTGGAATGGAATCATCAATACGGGAGTACATTGAGACAGGCTGATGGACAGGGAACAATGAATAAGAACCCGGTATGGGAGATTGTATGGAAACTGAAGGTACCGGCCAAAATTAAAATTTTCAGTTGGCGTGCACTTCATGGTCTGATTCCTGGTGTAGGTGTCTTAGCAAATAGACACATCAAGGTGTCTCCTGAATGCCCTATCTGCAAGCAAGGATCTGAAGACATTATGCACTTAATGTTCACTTGTAGAAGAGCAAAAAAAGTCTGGCGTGCTCTAGGCTTGGATGCAGTGATTAATCAAGCGGTGTCACTAGATAAATCAGGCTCTGTTGTCTTTGAGGAAATTTTGAGAAGCCCAAACAAAAAATCCCCGGTGATTGGTCAATTGGGTTTGCAAGAAACAATAGCCGTAGCAGCTTGGTATATTTGGTGGCAAAGGCGCGAGGCCGTAAAAGGGGAGTCGGTGGCACCTGCAGCAAGATCATCCTTTTCAATTCAGGCATTAACACTGAATTACGATTCAGTGTCGAGCTCCTCTAAAGAAAAAGCTGTGAGATGGATCAAGCCTCCTGCCAGACAATATAAGTTAAATGTTGATGCAGCCTACTACTCTACGGGTCTGGGTGCAGTTGCATCAATTATTCGTAATGATCATGGAGAGGCTATTGCGGGTGGGGCAATTCCCATGACAAACATAATGGATGCTGCAACTGCTGAAGCTTCAGCCATGCAATTTGGTTTGCAAATGGTAGAGAACATGGGATGCTCCCCAGTTACGGCAGAGTCGGATTGTCTTGAGCTTATCAACGCCTGTACAAGGGTGATCAAACTGTGGAGTCCGTACACTGCTATCCTAGCAGACTGTTTCCAAATTGCAAGCATAATTGGCCACATCAAGTTCTAGCATAGTCTGAGGGAAACGAACAAGGCGGCGCACAACTTAGCTAAATTATGTTTTGAGACAGATAGTAGTTTGTCTTGGGACGGTGATCCACCTCCCTCTGTTTTAATTGATGTACGGAACGATTTATCTGATCTAGATCAATAAAGTGCGCCTTATACTGTAAAAAAAAAAACTCAACGCTCGTCGGTTATACCACAGGTCCGCATCCGACATGGTATAGGTCCAGGCTACAACATGGTATAGGTCCATCTCTGATGTCTCCCAACAAATCAGCTAAGACACCCGCTAATTAAGTCTTCTACTCACGCGGCGCAAGCATTCCCTTCTGGTTTTTCTGTCAATCTAAAACTGAAGATGTCATGAAAGTTCCTAGATCCTTGAATTTACATTGTGAATGATACCAAAACTACTACGGGCAATGAAATATACTACTTAGGAAATGATCTGGCATTACCAGATGAAGTGTCAATGCAAGCACGTTTAATTTGGAAAATTACAAGATAAACGAAACCTTGTGCTCCATCTCTGATGTCTCCCAACAAATCAGAGTTATATATTCCGTATATATAAGAGTTGTAACCATCTAAATTAAAGGATAAAGGAAAAAACAAGAGTTGTAACAGAAGACGAGTCCCCAATCCCCAGATCAGGGCTGAGCCGGCAAAATTTGAGGCCCTGTGCGGAACTCGAAAATAGGCCCCATCTTCTTACTAAAATACAAATTGTTTAGAATTGTCAATTTAATTGACACACAAACTCACATGTCTCTTATCCTACTCACTATAAAAGATGAATATAACAAAATTAAACGGTGTGGCATCTGCAATCAAGTAAGGTATTAAAAGAAATTTCTATTTGATTGGCGATTAGAGATTGAGCATACCATGAAACTCACCTCGTCTCGTCTCGTGGCTCTAGTCCGTAGAACTGCTGCATGAGGATCAAGGAGGCAAGATCGATCTGATCCTACGAAGTTGAACAGAAGTTAACCATTGGAGTATTAGAAACACCAATTAATAACAATATATGAGCTAAATATGCACAAATCTAGAATGGAGAAGATGCATTAGCACACGCAACTAACTGGATCTGATTCAGCTAGACATCAAACGGGGAGAAGATGTGCTTGCGCTGCTGGCTTGGAGCTCCACGGCAGGTCTCGACGCTGATGCCTCGGGGGTCGTGTCGCTAATCGGGATCGGGAAAGGGGAGGATAATCGTCTAATCCGTCTACACGCGTCTGTGTGTCGCTGTCAAAGGAGAGGGCCCCTCTCGCTACATCGCTGCCTCGAGTCCAATCAACACGCCAAGGTGAGGCCATGTCTCGGCCAAATTAACAAGTCCACCCTGCGGTAATGCAACATGTTTTACCTGAATTGGATTGTAGCTAAACAGGCTGCCAAAATTTGAGGCCCCCAAAAATTTGGGGCCCTGTGTGGGCCGCCCATGCGGCACACCTGGCCGCCCGGGCCTGCTCCAGATAAAGGCGTGAGCCTTGACGCGTACAACCCCGATCGATCTGCAGCTTGCCTCCGGTCGCATGGACGCCGTTCTCATGGCCCCGCGGAGGAAGAAGGCAGCCGCGACAACGGTCCCGGACGACGTTGTTCTCGAGATCCTGTCGCGCGTCTCCGACGACATCGTCGCGCTCTTCCGCTGCACGGTGGCGTGCAAGTCATGGCGAGCGCTCGTGGCCGATCCCTCTTTCCTCCGCCGTTGCTGGCCGGAGAACGCACGACACCAGTCGTCCTTAATCGGCCTTTTTGGTCGGCAACGGAGCTCCGACGAACCATGGATGATAGGTCCGCCTACTTTCGTCCCAGCCCCGTGGTCACCGGCTGTTCTTGGACGTCGCTTCCCAAACTCCTTTGGCCCTTGCACCGCCAGCTTACTGGAAACTGCGCAGCCACTCGTGTCACGCCATGGCCTCCTGCTCCTGCGCGTCTTCCCACGAGAACCGAGAGGCGCACATCTAGCCGTATGTGACTTGTTTGCCGGCACGTGTGACATGATACCTTCGTTGAAGTGTGCGCCCCATCACATCAAGGCTTCTGCCATTTTGACGGATGCAGACTATTGTTCTAAAGAAGGACAATCGCCGTTGTCAAGTTACTCAAAAAGTTTCAAAGTGCTACTCATCTTACCCGAATTTCATAGTGGTAAGTTGCGTCTTAGTCCGTATTCTTTCTCATCCTCCGAGTCAAGCTGGAGGAGACTTAAGATATCCGATGACCCTGGCGCATGCCGCTTTCGAGTGGTGCCATTCCTTCCTGGAGGGCGTCATGGGAAGCCTCCATCTACTTTACTTTGAGCCGGGGGAAACCCTAGGACCATCTGGTCCGGGCAGCAGCGCCGTGTTGACGGTGCTTTCCTTCTTGAAGGTGCTGCTTGGCTCTGGACGCTTCGGAGTGCTTGGAGCGTGGTGGGAAAAATCGGAGGGCCACAACGGTTACGGGTCTTCATCTCCTTGTCGCTTCGCCGTTGTCTTCATTTCTTTTATTTTGGGCATGTTTTTGCTGTTGCCCCAGCACCTTTGTTCTGAACTCCTGTATCGTTGGTGTGGTTGCTATATAATATATAGCGGGGTGAAAGCCTGTTTCGAGCGAAGATATCCGATGATAGTATATGAAGGAACATTGTCCATAGCAACGTACATTGGTTTGTTTGGGGTATCTCGGATACCTGCAACCATTACACGTTTGAGTTGGGCAGTGAGACTATCCACGTCGGCTTAACAAAGCTTACTGTTCCAATTGATCCTCGGGACCAACTTGAGTTCGCCTTTTTCAATCCACCACGGCTTAATGTCATAAGAGATGGCAAGTTATCATTGGTTATCTCTAAAGAGATCTAAGCTCCCTAGCTTTGAGAGCCTCTTATGAATTCATGGGTCGTTTTCGCTGGGCCCACTAGCAAAGGAGGTAGAAAATTTGAATTTTGTTTTAAGTTTTATGTGGTTCTGTACAGAATAGAAAAAATTGGAGATTTTGGATATTTTTAGGAAACTTTCGAATGCAAAAGGCAAGCAAGAATTTGAAATCTTGAACAATTTTTTTAAAAAAATGATCAAAATCTGCACATGTTTTGCAAATCAAGAGTCAGTAGAATATATCTCAGAAAAATCTGTAGAATGCATAAAATAAAAATATAAAATCAGAAAACATTTAGACATCCAAAATAAACAAAAGCCCAAAGGACTTAGATTGTCACTTTGCATATACAATGATCCGTACATCAATGCAAAGTTAAGATAGTCGTACTGAACATATGAATAGCCATGCAACTTGCTGCGGCGGTCGCCAAGTAGGAAAAAAGGCGGCGCGCTCCTTATTGTTATTGTCCATGCAGTAGGGAAACGAATCAGGGATACGCCATGGATGGAGAAATGAGCTGGTGTCGTAAATGGAGAAGGGAGCTGGCGACCGGAGGACCTATTGCCAGGCCTATGCGGCGCGCCACCGTAGCTTATAGAGGAAGGGGAAATGAAAATTTTAAGGTTTAAAGCATGGTTTGTAGCCTTTATACTATCAGAATGTCAAGTGAGGGTGGTGTGGTGGTTTGGCTGGGCCACAAAGTCAAAATGGTCCAAGATATTTTGTCTGATAAAAATTTTAATGGCTCTAAAATATTGTTTTTCCGTCCAAAATGCTTAGCTGTCGGTCGAATTGAGTGTCTTTGGTTCATCGTGATGGCGCTCTTGGTACTCCTAGCTATTTGCAGCGCATGGCTGTTGGTGTAATCAGGAGCTGATGGTTTCTTGGGTTGTGGACCCTTGAGTGGGTCCTACCTGGCCGCTTGTGAATGTTTTATCCATGGCTGTGTGTCGTATAAAGGTGCAAGTGGTCGACGTGGAAGCGAGACTATAGTCTTTTTCGAATTTTTGTGGTGGTGTCATGGTGGCTCGGGTGGAATTTGTCGCGGGGAGCAGCAATACAACAATCATGCACCGTCCTACAAAAATGCGCCTAGCCTCACTGGCTACACCTAGGATAAAAACTTAGTGAACCGACAACAAAACGATGTACATGTCGATAAAACAGAAACCACATCACACAAATTTAACGTTCATATCAGAGGATGACGCGGCAGAGCGCGCTAGGTCCATCTAGTCCTATATACAAAGCGCCTCAAGCTAGAGATTTGGACACATCAAGATAAAAAGAGTGACGATGGCGCTGCACTCTGGCTGCACACTAAGGTGATCGAACTAAAACCCAAGATACTGCATATTGACCAAGTAACATACACGTGCCTAGGTGAGAGCAGTGACACATTCATCATCTCAGATCAATACAAGCTTGTGTACATTGTCAATCTAGAAACCGGCGCAGTTGACGACGTTTCGAGCCAACTTTGCACCCTGAGATATGACGTCGTGCCCTGTGAGATGGATTGGTCCGCCTTCTTCATGTCCCGCTTAGAGGTGAAAACGAAATAAAGAAAACAAGAGCAGATGTAACGCACGTATTCTGAACTATCAAGCGATTAATTTAGCATGTAGTTTTGTCAAGCTTAATACCTACTCCGTATGTGTTTGTAAGCTATGGTAATTTAGATCACTAGTAATGTTGCATATGAAAATGCACCTACTTCTCATTTATATACCTTTAAAGTATGTTCTCGAATAATATTTTTTAATTAACCGGCCAATATTAATGTACGGATTGGCATGACGTTAGCTAACTGCAATAGTTTTCAGTTCTGGAATAGAGAAGACCAGGCCCGGGCGGCCATGTGTGCCGAGTGTGCAGGCGGCAAAGGGCCCCAAATTTTAGGGGACCCATAATTTTCATTGAGGCCTACTATTGCTACTATCTCCGTTTCAAGGAACAAGGCGCCCTCGTTTTACGTGTTTTTTCTTTGACCAAGATTTATTCTAAATATATAAAGAATATTTATATAAAATTAGCATCATTAAAAAGTATGTTTCAATACAAATCCAACGATACTAATTTTACATAATATAATCAAGTTTTAGTTGCTCTATTTATTCAGTCAAAGTTTGTTTTGGAATGCGTGTGCGCCTTATTCCTTGAAGCGGCGGTAGTATATACTAGAAGTAGGAAAAATAGAGGACAATGCGGCAACGCTGACTTTGGGCCGCTGGCACCTGCCCACTCAATCCCGGATCTTTCTACATTTTTTATTTCATCTTTTATATCTAGTGTTTTTAGAATATAGATTTGATTCATCTTGGGAAGCTCAAGTCTGATTTCCAAAAGCGCAAGAAAAAAGAAAAGAAATAATATTAAAAGAATGATATTGTTCAAATAACCATTATGCAACCGGAGATGAATAGGTACGATTCTTAATTAATTCAACTTTATCACGCTATGTAAAATATTAGGAGATATACATCATAATTATTGAATAGTTCAAATTTTATAGTAGCTTAGGGCCCATTTTATAGTTTCGCACAGGGTTCCAAATTTTGCCGGCTCGATCCTAGAGAAGACCTAGACAAATATCACGATGGTTGAGAAAAAATCAGACCATCGCATGACCAGACAATTTCTACGTATCTACAGATGAGACTATAGAATAGCTCTCATCAATTCCTTCTCCTAGCCACCAATCTATAATCTATAATATCTATAAAGTTCATCCCACTAAGTGTTTTTAATGTTTGCAAGCTCAATTGTGGTGTAGCCACATCACCCAGTTAAATTATGTCCATTGGATATCGATCACATGTTTCAGCTGATCGAGCCAGATTGCCAGCTACGCACCCATCCTCTATTTGCAACACATGTGTTGCTAAAAAAATGTACCGCATGTGTCCTCTCCTCTGCCCACACGTGGTTCATCATTAATCCCCATGGTGTGCTCCTCTAAAACCATCGCAATGGCCGCGCCTCTTGCTTTCCCCATCAGTTTCCTCAGAGTTTTAATCATCTCTTCTCATCCTTCTATATTTTCTTCTCAATACGACACCCTGCGGGCATACTCGTGTGGTGCCGATGCCGTTGCAAACACTCAGGGAATCCTCAGGCAATGAGCGGCTGATGCCGAGGAGACCGACACAGACGAGTCGCCAAGAAAAGACCAGCTAAATTCTGACCCAATACGCTGGTGAGTTTGTCCCCTTGCAATTTTCTCCCGGTGTCACTACCAACATGAATGTTGCCTAAACCATAGCGTTCAAGTTTAATCTGCAGACTGCCGGCAAAAAATGGTCTTATGACTGAAGGCGCTGACGACTGCCGCCACAACTATATACTCCGCAACCGAGCTGAAGTAGGAGGCTCCTCACATGCCGATGTGCCCGCAAAGATCATCAGCAATTGTTGGTTTTCAAAGATATGCAGGCCATCCCTCATCCACGTGAATCCCCTTAATAATCTGGTGGCAACGATTGATACAACGGTAAATACCATCACTTATATATCCCACACATATGCCTTCCAAATTCTCCTTTGTTACAGATCATGTCAGCAGTCTGCAAATAACATGAGCTTGATTCTATTGGTTAAGTATCCTGTTAGGAATAGACAAGTTGTATTCCCTGGGGACCAAAGGCCACAACATATAGTTACATATATATGTGAGAATATGCAGGAAACCCCCTAACAGGTGGGGAAAATACACATATATAAATATACATCTAACACCCCCCCCCCCCCTCAAACTCATGGTGGATCCACAACACTGAGTTTGGAGAGTAAGAAATCATGCTGCGCTCTAGTTTGGGCCTTTGTAAAGAAATTCGCCAACTGCAAATCTGAAGGCACATACTGAAGCGCAACAATCTGAGCCTGCACCTGAGCACGTGTATAAAAAGCATCAACACCAATATGCTTGGTAAACTCATGCTTGACCGGATCACGTGCAATACTGATAGCACATGTACTGTCAGACCAAGGTGGAGTGGGTGTCGTAACAGAGACCCCAAAATCTGCAAGCAACCACCATAACCAGGTCACCTCAGCAATCAACAAGGCCATAGCTCGCAACTCAGCCTCTACACTCGAACGGGAAACTGCAATCTGTTTCTTCGTCTTCCAAGCAACAAGCGAACCACCAAGAAACACACAGTAAGCAGAAAGTGAACGACGATCCGTAGGATCACTCGCCCACGTAGCATCCGAGTAGCACTGGAGCTGGAGAGAGCTGGAAGGAGGAAAGAAAAGGCGACGAGTGATCGTGCCATGAAGATAACGAAGAACACGAAGGAGATGTGACAAGGGTATAGTTAATAGAGCCCGTTAGTTGAGTACCCCTGAGGCCCGATAAGCTAGGCCCAATTGTAATGATAGTCGAATACGAGTTATTACCGTATGTCGATATTGTAATCTGTATCGTACCCTACCCGATCCTCGAGACCTGGCCACCTATATATAGGGGCCAGGAGGGGACGGTATGGGGCAGATTGAAAGCAAGCCAGGTTGAACACCCAAGTTTACTTTCGATACACACCTGTTTCGACTAACTCTACCTTCGAGTTCATCCGACGCCCTATCTCCCCGATCCTAAGTCCTTCATCTAGGACATTTGTCGAGTTAACCCTCGTCAATTGGCGCCGACCGTGGGGAACTTGGGCGTTGGAATCATGAATTCGACGGCTTTTTCGCTTTTAGCCAACAGCAGTTCAGAAGTCGACAGAAGTCAAGAGACGGAACTAACCATTGGAAGTTTGAGCATCCTCATCGGGCCATCGGGTTCGTCTCGCCTTTCGGATCCGACGAAACAAGATCAAGATCCGTCGGCAAAAGAGCCCGAAACAACAGCAATGATGGAATATTCTGAAGGTTCTTCCAGCGAAGTAAACTCGTCGGTCAGCCCAGAGGAAGTGCAAAAAGAAAAGATCACAGAAGACAACGAAGAAAAGGAAAATTTTGACGTAGAAGTCCAACTCGAAGATCTCACGATCTGCCTCGACGATACCACAGACAAGTCAAAAGATACATGGAAGACAGGATTAGAGCTTTCTGAAGACAGTGACTCGATCTTCTCAAGCTTCAAGGGTAACATCGGCAAACAATGCCAGGTGCTCGCCATTATAGGAGATAATTCAGAAGAATTCGACGAAAATGGCAATCCAGTATTAAACCCAGCAAATATCGACAGAGGAGCAAATCATCTAGCAGAAGGGCAAACACCAGAATCCCTCGCAAGCAGGGAAAAAATTCGACTATCAATCGACGAATGGAAGATAATAAGAGAAGCCGTAGAACACGGCACGCCAATACCATCAAATTCTAGCAAAGACATGCTTTTGGGGTATCACTACGCCCTAAGGCAGCAGGCCAAGCAATTAGCAAAGGAGAAAGCAGAGATACAAAGAAGAAAAGATTCAGCCATTGCAGCTAGCGAGGCTGCTCGAAAAGCACGGAGCGACGCATCACATAGCAACGCAAGGAAAAATCGTTGACACGGTTCAAGGTACGATAACCTCGAGTATTCTGACAGGCAAAGTATTTCCAAAAACCTCGACTCGTCCTTCCTATCGGTCGACGAGCAGGGAAACATTCTACCAAAAACTCCTGAAGCAGCACTAGTGGCAGCACAAGCATACATACTTACAACTCGACCAAGTCCAGGAGATCCTAGAGAACATATGCATAGGGCAGCACTGAACGGACTCAACATGGTGGGCCACAAGTTATCAGCAAAAGGAGAAGAAGCACATCACCACAAGGAAGTGCACAAAGCAAGGTCACCTCACCGTCACAATAGTCCTCGGCGTAGAAGCAGCAAACATCGATCTCGATCGCCATCACCAAAGCAGCATGGAGGAACCCGAAGATCACGATCCCCAAATGAAAAACGCGACTATGAAGACGACGAAAAAGAGATGGGGGCATCATGCTTTACCCGCAGGGTTCGCACAACTCCGGTTCCCAAGGGATTCAAACTACCTCATGATCAGCAAAAATACGACGGATCACAAGAACCACAATAATGGCTCGCAGATTATTTACAAGCAGTTCAAATATTAGGAGGAACTAAGGAAACAGCTATGCAAAGTTTGCAACTACACCTCACCGGCGCAGCAAGGTCATGGTTAAGCAAGCTAGAAAAAGAATCTATTGGAAGCTGGGAAGACCTCACAAAGCAATTCACAAGCAACTTCAGGTCGACATACAAACGACCAGCATCAATAGAAGAAGTCAAAGCATGTGTGCAACAACGCGACGAGACATTGCGAGCATACATTCAAAGGTGGAGCATTATCAAAAACTCAGCAGTCGAAGTTTCAGATGAAAGAGCAATAGATGCGTTCATCATCGGATTAAGGCGAAGAGACCTAGTCGAAGAGATGGGCAGAATCAAGCCGAAAACAGTGTCAGACCTCATGGACACAGCAAACAGGTTCGCAGACGGAGAAGATGCGTGCAACAACAAGCGGACGCGATCTCCAGAGGACGACAGAAGAAACAGATATGGAAGTCAAAGGAGACGATCTCGAAACTATGACACCTACGGCTCGCATAGCCAAGTCGCTGCAGGATATAAAGACAACAGCTACCAAGGAAATGATCGCAGAAGTTCGGGATATAGAAGCTACGGAAAGGAAGACTATAAGAAGTTCCCTATAAGGGAATCCAGAGAGTACAACCCATCACCAGAAGATATGCTCAACAGGCCTTGTCATATACATTCAACGTTCGTCGATGGGAAACGAGTATCAAGGCACGCAATGAAAGACTTCACAACATTCTTAAAACTGCAAGAAGCAGCAATAAATAAGCAAACCGAAGCAAGGCGACAAGGATTCGAAGGAAGTAACAATCCCTCGACAAAGCAGCAAGGAAACAATGGAGCGCCTCAAGGACAAGATCAGCAAAACCAGGGACAGGACGACGACGAAGGGTATGTACCATCAAAAGGACACAGCATATCAATGATACAACCTGTACCCAAGTCGAACAAAGAAGAGAAGAGCATAACTCGACAAGTCAACTTAGCAGTCATATCACCTCCAGCGGCAACGGAGTATTTGCACTGGTCAGAGCAACCAGTAGAGTTCAACAGAGAAGACCATCCTATAACAATACCTCGGCCGGGAAACGCGCCTTTGGTACTCAAAGCTCAAATCGGCGCGGATGATGTCGACAGAATATTCATGGATGCAGGGAGTGGAATTAACTTGATATACGCGAAAGCACTCCGAGCAATGCATATATCACTAGAGTTCCTGAAGCCAACAGATTGTTCCTTCCATGGAATCGTACCAGGAAGTGCTAATTACCCGTTGGGTCGAATAGAACTCAATGTTTGCTTCGGCAACCGACAAAACTACAGAAGAGAAAAACTAGACTTCGAAGTCATGGACTGGCCATCGCAATATCACGCGATCCTCGGACGACCTGCGTTTTCGCGATTCATGGCAGTGCCTCACTACACATATTTGGTACTTAAAATGCCAGGACCAAAAGGAATAATCACAGTGAAAGGAAGTTTTGAAGTTTCAGATCTCTGCGACAGGGAATTCCACAAGATGGCGCAAAATTTTGGCGTCATAGCCAACCATGCAGAAAAGGCAAAGAGCGCGACTACAGAAGGCGTCAAGCTACTCGAAGGATGCGTCGCGGAGCCCGAAACGAAGAAACCACGAATAGGAACATCAGGAGAAGACACAGGTGCAGAGGAAAAAGGGAAAGCCACGACGACATAAGCATCATAAAGACAATAGAGTAGAACAATAAAGGCTGTAAAAGCCACGAGTTATACCAGGGGCAATGCCCTCTAGATCCAGAACACAGGTCACAGGCCGGATCTCTTGGGTCACCCCATGTATCTTACATTAAAAGTATAAATAAAGACAAAGCGTTCCTCATATTCGAGTTTACGAGTCTTTCAAAGAGAAGATGCGGCAAACGCACGAACCATACAAATACGCCTTGAGAATAAATTTCAGACATATAGTCGCGAAATAAATAAACTCTCGCGTTCCACATACACCTTACAACATCGGATTGTCAGAATCATCTACGCCTAAAGGATCTAGGTAATGATACTCGCGGAAAAACGCAGCATCCGCCTCTAGAAGCCTAGCTACGAGTCTTCGAGCAGGTTGAAGCGTGTTCTCCATGTGAACCCGAAGGCTAGCTCCACCTGGAGCTAAACTCAAGGACATTGTGCTATAATTCAATCTGGGGTGCCACTTGCGTATCCACCCGAGAGCAAAATTGGCACCAGCCACTAAGTTCAGTTCTATTAACCTATGAATACGATGACTGGATCTGAAAGCATCAAGAAGAAGTGGGAAAGTTGCAGGCAAAGGATTACGGGGAAGCATAATTGAGTGCATAGTTGTAAGAGCTCGCCGGCAACCATCAACTGACTCGCCAATATGCTGGGCACGGTCTTGAAGCAATACAATGGCGCTCCGGCGTCGAGGATCAGACCACAAAGTCTCGTAGCCAGTCGACATCTTCTCCAAAGCAGCATTTCGCTCAGCAACTCGACGTTCTTCAGCAGCAAAATCCAAACAAGTACCTACAACGGCAAATATATCACAAAAGAAGTGCACAAATAGCCAAAGAAGGAGTCGAAAGAAAACTCACATCGCAACAGCTCGCAAGCAGACTCGACAATGCCAAGAATGAAAGATTCGCACTCTTCATTATGAACAACCTTCGCCGTCAAGCTGGAGACCTTTTCTTCAAGGGAAGAGATTTTCTTCATATAGCCACTGGCTAGGCTAGCCTTTTTTATAGCCATCTGTGCTTGGCATTTGGCCAGGGATAGGCGAGTTTCAAGGTCTGATATCCTGGAAGAGTATTTCGAGCATTGACTGCATCGACTAGGAGTCAACGAAATCTGAGGACCGAATCCACAAGCAGAGGAAGGAGCAGTATCATGAGTCAAAGGATCATTGACGCGTGTCGACTGCAAGCCAAAAGGAAAAGAAAGGAGAAACAATTTCAGAGAGGCAGCATAAAACTTCATACGAAGAGGATATATTTACATAAGAGCACAACCCTATGGCTAAGGTTTTCGGGTCGCACTTAATTGAACTCTTTACATTCAAAAGGAGAAAACTAAAAAAAATATTCACTACAGCAGGACAGAGCTTTGGTAACACAATCTTGTGTTACTATAGGTCCAAAAACGTGTTACTAAGCAATCCGGTAACACATTTTGAAATGTGTTACGTTAGGCCGTGTTACTAAGAGGTGCCCGTTGTCACACATAATTACTGTTCCTACATGTTAAAAATAGTGTTACAATTACGGCATAGTAACATGTTTAATATGTGTTACTACATATGCTAGTAACACGTTTTTATAGCTGCAGCAACACAAGCAGTAACACAATTTTACATATGTAGTAACAGTAGTTTTCAACCTATAGTAACATAGTTGGTAACACATTTTTTAGATCTTGTAACATGATTGCCAATCAGCCTAGTAACACGTTTGTTAAAAGATAGTAACACCCTTGTCAATATTGCACTATATTTTTTACCATTGATAAATTACTAATTAACACATAACTGATGACAATTTATTTAATATACATTCAATTAAAATGTTTGTCGTGTGTACAACTAAAAGAGATGATTTTTTCCACCAGCCATCTCATTAAAGAATTTTAGAGGACAATATATTAATTATCCTGTGTAATAATACAAGATGCAGCCTTTTCCGCAGGCCATCTAAATGATGAATTTTATAGGCCAAAAAAGTTAGCTTTGCTATAATAATTACATCAGAAAACGGGTTCTCAAAAAGTTAACAAGCTGATATATGTACACACTATAAGATTGTAGTTATATAAGATTGTACTTAAAAACTAGGGACTACACGTCTAATTACATGACACACTTCAACCAACAAACGCTGCCAGTACTTGCTTCACCAATAGACTGATCCACCTATCGGTATGCACTGAGTATACAAGGGTCCAGTGAGACTGAAAGGCCTGCACATAGAAAAAATCTCTGTTTAGGAGTCCTAAATAGTCATAGGCAACATATTTCTTCTATATTATATGTGAACCCTAATCTTTTTAAGACAAATCTTGAGGATGATTATAGAATGCAAATAGCAAAGCGTCCAACTAATCATACCATATGTAGCTGACAGAGAATAAGAAGTTACCTCAGCTGAAGTAGCAACTTTGCTTCCCCTAAATTTCACCATCCTTCTGTTTCTTGTTACTTGATAAATGCAACTTGCTACTAGCAGCCTGGACAAGGTATGCACTATTTGTATAGTGCAGGAAAATGTTTTAAGCTTTAGAATATTTGGATAAGAACAAGAGAATTTAGCAAGTTCAGCATACCACTTGGCTATATACGGAGCAGATTGTATAGCCGGGGAGGACAATACAAGCATCTTGCAATCTACAACCATTTATTTTGACCTCTAAATCCTGTGAGATAAATATAAAGGAAGAGTCACTGAAGTAAAAAAATTATAGCTATCTAATGTGAGCATCTTGTAGTCCAGATAAGATATTTGTTTATTCTGGCCCTTCCTAAAGTATGGTTTGAAGTTCTTCTTCTAGTCAGTGACAATGTGAACATTCAATAAAAAATCATACTTGCAACATGCACTATAATATTTTAAAAATAATTCTTTTATAGCTAAGCAATATGCTCATTTTATCTGGATGAAGAGACAAATACGAATTTACATTGCACAATCCTATTTTCACAGCGGTTTGGCCAATCTTCAGAAATGAAACGTTAGTACATAATATTCTGCATAGGTACTATTATATAGAATAACAAAGGAAGTAATCAAGATCTCCTAATTAATAAAGAGGGAAACTACCAGAAGATTGCACCGGTGGAGAGCCTTGTAAATTATGATGGAATAATTGTGCTCATTTCCTCAAGGTCCGGAACTAGGAGAAGTCAACTCTGTAATTGCCACCTGAAAAGTGTTATGGATAGTTTTACAAAGTAAGAATATGTTTTTTATTATACCCACCACAGCAATCCAGTGTATCCACTATTTCCTGGTGACGCCTACTAGTTAGGCGTAACTTGCAGTGAAGAAATTCATACGCATGTCATGTTTCACTATTTAAACGGGGCAATTTATACATTCAGCAGAAAAAGAGAAAACTGAGCTAGCAAAACACGATTACACGAAGTATACTATTCTGAAGATAACCAGGGAACTCAAAAGCACATGTCATAATAGAAGATTTAAAACATATCTAATACTATGAATTTATACCTATTAATGATTCATACAAGAGCTAGCAGGCTCATATTCCATCTGTGTCCTAAATGTGGGCGACTGAGATGGCAACGCAGCCAGATGAAATACCAACTACATCCCTGCCTTGGTGGCACGGAGCAACGGCTTCGTGATGCTACCCTAGTGCCCTGCACAAGATGAGCAAAAGAGGAAATCAGTGTTTGGATCTCGTGTTGAGACAAATTAAAAGAGTGCTGACCTCACAATAGGGATCCAACAAACGTGCAACAGCAGGTCGACGAAAAGGCACAAAAACGAATGAGACTCTATTCCATTACGGATAGGTCTGGTAGAGATCTGGGGCATCGTGAGTTCTTGGCCTCGATGATGGCCACCACTGTCTCACGTTCCTCGCTAAAGATCTGGTCGTGTCTGTTGAGAACGAGGAAGACACTTAGGCGGGGTTGTTCTCGGAGGAGAGGAGGCCAAGACGTGCTTTCTTCGGCAGATCCTGATGGCGGCGCAATGGTGGGGCGGCGTCGACGGAACGAAAAGATTGGGGGATGGGGATGGGGATGGGGATGGATCTAAAAAGAGCGGCGCGGGGCACGGGGAGACTTCGCGGGCGGTGCGGAGTAAAAACGCTGGATCTAAAATTTTGGCAACCCGCGTGCAGCTCAGAATTTTGCCTCTCCGCGCGCTTCGTCCTGCTTCGTCCTTAATTTTGCACTTCGATTTATTGTTCTTGGGGTGGCTGCTAATGGGACCAGCTTTATGTTGGGCCCGTGTAACATTGTCTGTTTTGCTATGCACGATAAATGGCCGTGAGCTTCCATATTTTATAAAATACAAAATATTTAATAAAATAAGGATAATACTAAATGAACTTTGGAAAATTATAGAAAATTCAGATTCATGTCAAAACTGAATTCAACAAAAGTAGAAATATATACTCCACCTTAAGAACTCTAACTTATGTTAGCGTTAGAATTTAGATAGCTCTAATTAATTTGGTGTATCCTTTAAACTATAAGGCTTCGCCACTACATTGCAATTCCACTAGACGAATACATGAAAATATTGTGCCCATGAGGCTCCGCTTGGGCAACACAGGTTGTGCGCCTAAACCCTAGCCCCTCCAGTCCACCCCTACTCCTACCCTCTGGCTACCGCCGTTGGATGCAACCGACAAAGGTTGCGTGACTAGGCTCCACTCGCCGCGACCGAGATGTGTCTAGGGTGTAGAGGGCT
This sequence comes from Dactylis glomerata, assembly GCA_007115705.1. Taxonomy (NCBI): domain Eukaryota; kingdom Viridiplantae; phylum Streptophyta; class Magnoliopsida; order Poales; family Poaceae; genus Dactylis; species Dactylis glomerata. Next base: position 10,556,891 of record QXEO01000553.1, read on the forward strand.
TGGGAGGAGGCGCCTTTACATTCCTCTACCGGTGGTTGATGGTCGTGTTGTTGGTTTTTCAAGTGGCCGGGAGGCTTGGATGTTACGGGCAGTGTCCCCGGAAGGTCGGATAGGTGGTTCTCTAGAGTTCTTTCTCTACTTTGAGTTGGTGGCGCTTGCCACCCACTCTGATGATGTTTCGACCCTGTAAACAAAGACTTCACCGACATCGAGTCAAGAATTTACTAATTTAGGCTGGCTAGGACAACACACTTTGACCAACGTTACTCCCACTAACGTTTGTAACACACTCCGATCAACACATGTCTATGTGTTACCACGTCAGTTTACATGTAACACATTACATCTAACATATTTTTATATGTTACTATTTTAATATCATTGTAACACATGTTTGGGCCTTATATTGTTTGTGTTACTATTGATCATTGGCACACAAATGACGTGTTACTGTAAATTTACCTGTAACATATTCTGTTAAGTGTTACATGGTTGTGTTACCAAAGCTCTGTCCTGCTGTAGTGATTACAAAGAAGCTGAGTCTACGCCACCTCAGCATTGTGCTCCGTGGAAGAAGGGGGCGCGGCCAGTTCCTCGCTAGAAGTCGACGGTGGCACTGGAGCTTTCGCCGCTGGAGGTGGTGCAGCAGGCACAGCAGAGGCCGCCGAAGGAGAAATCGTTGTCAGCAATGCAGGTGCCAACTTCTTTGCCCTCTCGAAAAACACCTTCATCTCGTCACGGGTGTGGCCATGGGGGGAGCTAACTTTCTCCCAGTCAAAGTCTGTACCATGCGCAAGAGAAAGTGCAATGGCACCTTCGGCGCCGCGCTTAATGGACAGCCCCTTCAGCTGGAGAGTAGGGTCTTCATCGCTGTCAAAAGACTTGGCGAGTTCAGTCAGGTTGTCCTTCGGGATTGCCATCCTTTTCTTCGGCCACAACCCGGCAAATAGCCGTGACAGAACGCGGCCAGCCAACTCAAAAGTTTCCTGGATAGATATCCAGTTTCCTTCGAGTAGGTTAACCGCATCCATAAGAGGATCATCGTCCGTTTGCAGGGACAACGGAGATACCCCTGTGAATTCTAAGCAATAGAAAAGAAAAGAAGAGACAAGTGTCAATAAATACACCAGTGCAACAGGAGACGAAAACAGAAGACAAGTCGAAGAACTTACTTTCGGCAGCAGTAGACATGGTGTGAAGACGCTCTGCCACGGCCTGCTCTCGTTGAGCATTTTCCTTGTTGGCATCAGCTAAAGCCTTTTCCGCTTTCTTCGCCTTGGCAAGCACAGATTTCTGCGACTTCTCAGCAATGGCCTTAGCAGCGGTCGCAACGTCATAAGCTTTTTGCGAAGCTTTGAGCTCTGCCTCCAGCGAAGCAATTCGAGCACTGGCGGCTGCTAAAACAGCTGCATAAGAAGTCGACAGGGAATCAGATAGATAACAAAGGATAAAAGTGCAGAAGACAAGTGGTGATTGGACGTCAAAATTATACCTTCGGAAGCTTTTGCAACCCTTAGGTACCCCGCACACTCTGTGCCCAGGGCAATAAATCTCTTCACTAAAGCCTGAGAAAAAGAAGTGTGTAAGAGTAGAAGTACATGAAAGGAAAGAAGGGAAAGAAGAATTACTTACATCATCAGAAGAAACTGTAGATGCGTGAGCTTCCAGAGAAACTTCGGCTTCTTTGACCTTCTTTGCGCGTTTCGAGTGTCGAGTTTGAGGAACCTTCTTCACGCCGGACCTGGTGGCCCTCGGCGCAACATCTGGTTCGACAGGCTCATCAATCGCCACAGGAGAAGGTGGTGGAACAGCCGTAGCATATGTTGGTGGCTCTTCGTCATCACTACATAAAAGGTATAAGTTATAGAAACAAGGCAAGAACAAGGCAATTGAAAAGTTCAACTACAATACTTACGATGCAAGCATGTCAAAGTACTCCATATCTTCTGCAAGAGCGGGGGTTTTTCCAGCCGCTGCAGAACTCGATGAAGCAATTTTGTCGACACGTTTCCTTTTCTTGTCGACACCAACATCTTCAGCAAATACAGGAGGAGTCGATGTCGATGAGCTGGTTTCCTCTTCTGAATCCTCGACATCATCTCCGTCCTGACTTTCGTCAGCCTCGGGGGCTTCAGATGCAGGAGAGGCTAGATCAGCCGGAAGGGGCCCTTCCTCTGGAAGAGGAGGACGCGAAACAATAAATTGGTGACCCTGCATATAAATAAGTAAGCAGAGTGCGAAGTCAAATAATAATGCAAGTCGAAACAAGCAAAGTTTGACAAAAAGTGGACGCAAAAATACATACCTCAGGAAGAGGGTGCACAGAGTCGAAGAAATCAGCGGCTAAATCCGCAACTGCATGTTCCTTTGTGAGCTTGGTGAGATTCCGGACTCGCTTGTCGACATCTTCTTTCGATATCAGGTCTTCAGATATGCGAGTAGGATCTTCCAAGCTAGAGAAACTCCAAAGTTTGGTAAGGCGGTGCTGTAGGGGTTGAACTCGACGTTGAATAAAGAACGCCATGAGTTGCATACCCGATAGAGCACCCCCTCGACCTCCTTTTAAAGATTTGATACGGGAAAGAAGAGGAAGAATTTCTTGTGCTTCCGCATCTGAGGGGAGTGCATCCCATGATGTCAATTTCTTTATCTCTTGGGAAGCATCAAAAGGAGGCAGGCCGAATTCGTATTCAGGTGAGGATTTGCGGTCCTTGATATAGAACCACTTCGTCCTCCACCCTTGGACAGACGCGGCCATGGAAAATTCAAAGTATTGCGCCTCAGGGCGCACAGAAACGACGGCTCCACCTAGTTCGGGTTTCCTAGCCAAAGAAACATTGGGGCGGAGTCGAAAGATTGATCTCCAGAGAAGGAAGTGGGGATCAATGCCCAAGAATGACTCGCAGAGAGTCACGAAGCAAGCAATGTGAAGAAGGGAATTTGGTGTGAGCTGATGGAGCTGCACACCATAGACAAATAGCAACCCACGGAGAAACTCGTGGGCAGGAAGGGACAAACCGCGGAGGAGAAAAGCAAGAAACATTACCCGGTAACCGCTCGGGGGCTTCGGGATCCGCTCAGTACTTGGGAATTGGATGGAATCCTGGGCGGAGATGAGACCGTCCGCCCTGGCCTTCTCCACCTCCTTCTTGGTGATGGTGGAGCGCACCCATTTGGTGGCAGACGTCTTGGCCATGGTGCTCTTAACGCCCAGATGTTTCACGCGCATCCAGCACAAAGCACGCTTGGGGGCTTCGCAAGAGAGGAAGAGATAGAGGAGATCAGCAATGGAGGCGGCGGAGGGAACGAGCTGGTAAACAGTACGATTCCCCACTACGCCATTTATATACCTTCTGGGAGAAGGATCGTGGGCTGAGACGTGGCGCAAAGATCGGAAACGCCAGCCCACTAACGGTCAAAAATCATGCAGCCCACCAACGGTCAAAAAATCGTGAAAGTTACAGTGCTACTCATAAAACGGTTTGCACTGATGAAGAGCCACGTCTTCGTTAACGTCATCGAATATATATATAAAGGTAAAAGGATGGCGCTGACAAATGCCGAGCTTATAGGGAAAAAAAAGATCATATATGAAGGATTTTTGGTTATAGCCTTAGGGGCTGTTAATTTTAAAAATATCGAATGGAGCTCTTCATTGAAGTAGTGAACTCGAACTCGACGACAAGGTGTTCTTGAAAGTATCTCGAATTGAGGAACTTTGGAGTTGAAGTGTTTCGAATTGAAGTATGACGAGCTACATTATCTCTTGAGCCTATACTCGAAAAACTTTTCTTTCGACTATAGCCTCGGGGGCTACTCCCATCGGGAGCGCTGAGCGCGCACCCGACGATATTTATTGATTAAGCATTAGAGATTGGAGAAGTGTAGGAGTGTTACTCCCATCGGGAGCGAGTTTTATGGTTGTAGAAACCCGAATATTTTCAGTCAAAATTTGACTGCGACATAAAATTCTCGAGTTGTGTTATCGCAACACGACTCGAATGCCGTGACTTGTCACAAAGGTAAGACCCCGGGATCCGTCCTGTGTGGCCTGGTATACACACATGGATGCGCTCTGCTGGTATGTATCCGTGTCTACGACGCAAAGAAAATCCTGGTGGACGCACTGGGTACCCTGAGAACCACTGGGATTCATTCTTTGTAAGTACTAAATGCGGCAAAAGAATGGATTTGACCGGTATCCCGAATTCAAGTCCAAGGGGATTGAATTTGAAGTAGGTGACAAGTATCTGTTCCGGCAGTTAACTGACCTCTTGATCCGTCAGAGTTGTCAGGCTTGCTCATCAAAACCCCTTGCGAAAGAATATCATGAAAATAAGTCGAAAAGACTAAGTCGAAGATTTGAAGATATGAAGAAGTCGAAGAATTGATCAAGTCGAAGATTTAAAGATTAGAGATTCAACCTGAATCTACAATTCTGGTAGAATCTCAGGGGCTACTGACAAGGATATAGTTAATAGAGCCCGTTAGTTGAGTACCCCTGAGGCCCGATAAGCTAGGCCCAATTGTAATGATAGTCGAATACGAGTTATTACCGTATGTCGATATTGTAATCTGTATCATACCCTACCCGATCCTCGAGACCTGGCCACCTATATATAGGGGCCAGGAGGGGACGGTGTGGGGCAGATTGAAAGCAAGCCAGGTTGAACACCCAAGTTTACTTTCGATACACACCTGTTTTGACTAACTCTACCTTCGAGTTCATCCGACGCCCTATCTCCCCGATCCTAAGTCCTTCATCTAGGACATTTGTCGAGTTAACCCTCGTCAAGATGACTATAGTGAACAGTGGTAAGAGTTGAGACAAACTGACTCAGAATATGAACAGGATAAGATATATCAGGACGAGTGACATCAAGATAAACAAGACTCCCAACAAGATGGCGATAACGCGTCGGATCAGGAAGAGGATCACCATCAGTAAGACGAAGCTTGACATTAAGCTCCATAGGAGTCTCAACAGTGCGCTCATCCCCAAGAGCAGCACGAGCAAGAAGATCCTGAATATACTTTTCCTGAGAGATAGAAAAGCCATCAGAAGTGGAGGAAACCTCAATCCCAAGGAAGTAGCGGAGAGGACCAAGATCAGTCATAAGAAACTGATCACGAAGACGAGCCTTAACAAAGGCAATATACTCAGGATCATCACCAGTAATGATCATATCATCAACATAAAGAAGGAGAAGAGTGCGTCCACGAGGAGAAGTGTGAACAAACAGCGCTGGATCATGAGCGCTGGGAGAGAAACCAGCAGCAGTCACCACAGAGGCAAAGCGCTCAAACTAGGCACGAGGGGCCTATTTCAGGCCATAAAGAGAACGCCGAAGGCGACAAACCATCCCATCGGGAACAGAATACCCAGGAGGAGGTTGCATGTAGACCTCCTCACTCAACTCTCCATTGAGGAAGGCGTTCTGAACATCAAGCTGAGACACAGACCAATGTTGAACAGAAGCGACAGCAAGAAGAGTGCGCACAGTGGTCATATGAGCCACAGGGGCAAAAGTCTCATCATAGTCACGGCTGTGCTCCTGCTAAAAGCCACGAGCCACAAGACGCGCTTTGTAGCGCTCAAGAGATCCATCAGAGCGGGTCTTAATTTTATAGACCCACTTACACGTGATAGGACGAACACCGGGAGGGGGAGAAACAAGATCCCAGGTGCCAGTGCGCTCAAGCGCAGCAATCTCCTCAGCCATGGCAAGCTGCCATTCAGGATGACGCTTAGCATCCCGATAAGAAGTCGGCTCGGAGGCAACAGAAAGACCGTACTGACTAGGAGAGTAACGATCTGGAGCATGATACGTCTCCAACGTATCCATAATTTTTGATGCTCCATGCTTGTTTTTACACCATTTGCCTTGTGTTTCGTTACACTTCGTGGCATTTTTATGCGATTTCCAGAACTAACCTATTAACAAGATGCCACAGTGCCAGTTCCCTGTTTTCTGTTGTTTTTGTGTTTCAGAAGTGATACACAGGAAATATTCTCGGAATTGGACGAAACCAAAGCCAGAAGTCTTATTTTTCCCGGGAGCATCCAGACATCCGAAGAGAGGAAGGAGAGGGGCCACATGCCTCCCTCACATAGGCCTGGCGCGGCCCAGGCCCTGGCCGCGCCACCCCTGTGTGAGGAGGCCCTGGCAGCCCTCTGACATCGCCCCTTCGCCTATATAAAGCCTCGGGACGGAAAACCCTAGGGGATTCGGCAATTTTCCAGAAAGAGTTCCGTAGTTCCGCCGCCGCCACCGACGAATTTCGGGGGACAAAAGTCTCTGTTCCGGCACCCTGCCGGGACGGGGAAGTGCCCCCGAAGCCATCTCCATCGGTCTCCATCGACGTCTCCGCCGTCTCCATCGACCTCACCGCCATCTCCATCAACCTTGCTATCTCCTATGATGAGGAGGGAGTAGTTCATCCCCGGGGCTAAGGGCTCTACCGGTAGCTATGTGGTTCACCTCTCTCTCCCATGATGTGATCTTTATGTGATCGTGAGCTTTGTATCATGTTGAACAAGTACATGTTATTATTCAGATATTTTGTGTACTCTAGTGATGTTATTAAAGTAATCTATTCCTCCTGCTATGGTGTAACGGTGACAGTGCATGCACCATGGTGGTACTTGGTTTAGGCTATGATTGTGATCTCTTGTGGATTATGAGAATAATTATTGCTATGATAGTATTGAGTGATCTATTCCTCCTTTCATGGTGTAATGTTGACAGTGTGTGCACCGTGTTAGTACTTGGTCTAAGTTGCAATGATTTCTATCTTGAATTGTGATCTGATTTGTTTATCTCTATGAGTGGTGTTTGTCAAGTACTTGATGAACTTTAAGGGGTGCTTCTGTAGCCACTACGCAATGATTAGTGTTATTCAATAGGAGAGTAATTTAGAGTACCTTAGCAAAGAGAAGTTACTTGTTCAATCATGTTATATTGTTGGGAGTGTGTCCACTAGTGAAAGTATGATCCCTAGGCCTTGTTTCCAAGCATTGCACACCGTTTACTTGCTATTTTGTTACTTGTTTGCTTGCAGCGATATTTATTTCACATCACGTTTGCTACTTATAATCATCTATACCACTTGTATTTCACTATCTCTTCGCCGAACTAGTGCACCTATACATCTGACAAGTGTATTGGGTGTGTTGGGGACACAAGAGACTTTCTGTATCGTAATTGCAGGGTTGCTTGAGAGGGATAGCTTTGACCTCTAACCTCCCTGAGTTCGATAAACCTTGGGTGATCCACTTAAGGGAAACTTGCTGCTGTTCTACAAACCTCTGCACTTGGAGGCCCAACAAGTGTCTACAAGAATAGAAGTGCGTAGACATCAGAGCACGACGTGGACGAGTCGCCAGAAGAGGAGAGGGAAGCTCGTCAGAAGAAGAAGACATATCGGAAGAAGAAGAAGAAGGGACATCAGGAGGAGGATCTGGAACATGAGAGCGACAAGAATAATGAAAGGGAAAAGGAGACAACGGTGAGGTGGGTGGGGGATCTGAAGAAGAAGGAGGAGAACTAGGTGGGGAGGAGGACAACGGGGCCGAAGAGGATGGCGCCGGGGTCGAAGAAGGCGCATCAGAACAAGGTCCAGGAGGAGGGACAATCGGGACAGAGGGGGGTGCATCAGGAAACAGAAGAAAAGAGATATCATCCACCGGGTAGGTACCAGAGGTGGGGCGAGGATAGAAGGGACGCGTCTCATCAAACGTGACGTCACGAGAGATGCGCATCCAATGACCAACAGGGTCCCAACAGCGATAGCCCTTATGCTCATCGCTGTAGCCGAGAAAAACACACTCAACAGACTGAGCGGTCAGTTTGGTGCGTTCACGAGGAGAGAGAAGAATATAGCAAACGCAACCAAACAAACGAAGAGTCGAGTAGTCTGGAGAAACACCAGAGAGACGCTCGAGAGGGATGCCACCTTGGAGGGCAGCAGAAGGCTGGATGTTAATGAGGTAAGTCGACGTAGCGACAGCCTCAGCCCAGAAATGTGGTGGAAGAGAAAAAGCAATCATCATAGCACGGGTGGTCTCAAGAATATGACGAAGCTTACGCTTGGCGACACCATTTTGAGCATGCGCAATGAGACAAGAAAACTGAGCAAGGGTGCCCTGCTCAGGAAGAACACCACGCAGGTGCTGAGAGATATACTCACCAGCAGAATCAGCACGGAACACACGAATGGGCGAGGAATACTGAGTGCGGACCATGGCCGCAAAGCGTTGATAAATAGAGAGCACCTCACTGCGAGAGCACATAAAAAATAACCAGGTGTACCGTGAAAAATCATTAATGAATAAAATATAGTAGCGATGGCCCCCTTTTGAACCAAAGGGAGCCGGACCCCAAACATCTGAATGAACTAAATCAAAAGGTCGCTGAGATACAGACACACTGGTAGGATAGGGAAGCTAAATCTGTTTACCTAACCTATAACCCTGACAATTCAAAGACACATCTCCTGAGACAGACCCCAGAAGACCACGACGGACTAATGAAGATAAACGGGAGCCACAAAGGTGACCCAGCCGATGATGTCACTGCTGGAAAGAGCCAGTGACGGAAGCAGCGACCGCAGGAGAACTGGTCGATGAAGAGGCAGCGGATGGAACACGAAGCCAGTCTAACTCCCAGAGCCCTGGAGACTCACGGCTGCGAGGGCCAGCTCCAACCAGGGCCTGTGTGCGGCGGTCCTGAATAGCATAAGAATCAGCGTCAAGAATGACGCGACAACCAGAATCAGTAAGCTGACTAGCAGAAAAAAGATTCATCTTAAGGCTAGGAACATGAGAAACATCAGGAACAGAGAAAGAGGAAGTAGAGAGGGTGCCTCGACTTGAAACAGGAAGAGATGTACCATCAGCCGTGATAACACGGACAGGAGAAACGAGAGAACGAAGAGCAGAAAGAATAGAAGACGCAAAAGTCATATGAAAGGAAGCTCCAGAATCCAGATACCACGGGGACATACCTGACTGTGCAGAAGGTGGTGGTCGCGCGGTGCCAGAAGAGGTAGACACAGGACCAGCAGTGCCTGACGAGGAAGAGCCTGTAGCAGCTAGCAGACCACGAATACCCCAAATAATATCCTGCTCAGAGAGTACAACTACAGAAGATCCTGAAGAACTAGCCTGCTGACGAGCGTGGAACTGCTGACGTAAACTGGGATCCCTCCTCCAGCAGCTAGAGAAATCGTGGCCAAGCTTGCCACAGTAGGAGCAGGGAGGACGAGGATGGCGGTTCTGACCGCGAGGCTGTTGAGGCTGACTCTGGCCCTAGACCGGAGGAGTAGAGAGTATCGGCGGCACTGGAGGCCGCAACGGAGCCGACGGCACAGGAGGACCACGAGCAGCAAGTACAGAGGGAACCTCAAGAAGACCAGCACCACAAAGACGAGTCTCCTCAGCACAAAGCTCAGACAGCACCTCAGAGAGCGGGACAGAACCACGAGCAAGGAGCTGGGCGCGACGAGGCTCGAACTCCTTGCGGAGCCGAGACAAGAACTCATATACACGCTGAAACTCCAGATCAGCGCGCACAGTCAGACAGCAGGGACAAGTGGCATGCACAGCTGTACGAAGAGAATCAAGCTGGCGCCAGATAGCAGCACTCTGAGTGTAGAACTCATCAATAGTAGAATCACCCTGCTGAAGAGCATGCTCCTGGCGAACCACAGACAGGTAAAGAGCATCCCCAGACGACTGATAGCGCTGACGAAGAAAGGCCCACTGAGCAGCAACAGTAGGAAGACCCATGAACTCAGCAGCATACTGAGGCAGAACACTGGAAGTAAGAACAGCAGCAGCACGAGTATCCTCATCTATCCACTGAGTGTAGTCAGTCAGATCTAGCCGGTAGGTCGCAAGAGCGTCAGAATACTCCTGGACATGCTGGTCATACGCAGCCAGAGCAGTATCATCAACACTCTTGGCTGCATCCTTGGCCTCCTGAGTAGCATCGGGGACAAGGGCAACAGGCGTCGGTGGAATAGGCGTCGTAGGAGCAGTGGGGCGCGGCGGACAGGGGACCTCGCCGGAAAGTACACCCCAAAGACGAAGACCGCACATATGGACGCGCATAAAGGCAGCAAAATCAGGGTAATTCGCGCCATCAAAGATCACCGGGCAGCGAGGAATCGCAAGGTAGCCCGACGACGACTGATGTCTACGCACTTCTATTCTTGTAGACACTTGTTGGGCCTCCAAGTGCAGAGGTTTGTAGAACAGCAGCAAGTTTCCCTTAAGTGGATCACCCAAGGTTTATCGAACTCAGGGAGGTTAGAGGTCAAAGCTATCCCTCTCAAGCAACCCTGCAATTACGATACAGAAAGTCTCTTGTGTCCCCAACACACCCAATACACTTGTCAAATGTATACGTGCACTAGTTCGGCGAAGAGATAGTGAAATACAAGTGGTATAGATGATTATAAGTAGCAAACGTGATGTGAAATAAATATCGCTGCGAGCAAACAAGTAACAAAATAGCAAGTAAACGGTGTGCAATGCTTGGAAACAAGGCCTAGGGATCATACTTTCACTAGTGGACACACTCCCAACAATATAACATGATTGAACAAATAAATAACTTCTCTCCACTATAGTACTCTGAATTACTCTCCTATTGAATAACACTAATCATTGTGTAGTGGCTACAGAAGCACCCCTTAAAGTTCATCAAGTACTTGACAAACACCACTCATAGAGACATCCAAATCAGATCACAATTCAAGATAGAAATCATTGCGACTTAGACCAAGTACTAACACGGTGCACACACTGTCAACTTTACACCATGAGAGGAGGAATAGATCACTCAATACTATCATAGTAATAATTACTCTCATAATCCACAAGAGATCACAATCATAGCCTAAACCAAGTACCACCACGATGCACGCACTGTCACCGTTACACCATGGCAGGAGGAATAGATTACTTTAATAACATCACTAGAGTACACTATAATAATTAAGCATAGGAGTAGCATTATATCTGAATAATAACATCTACTTGTTCAACATGATACAAAGCTCACGATCACATAAAGATCACATCATGGGAGAGAGAGGTGAACCACATAGCTACCGGTAGAGCCCTCAGCCCCGGGGATGAACTACTCCCTCCTCATCATAGGAGACAGCAAGGTTGATGGAGATGGCGGTGAGGTCGATGGAGACGGCGGAGACGGCGATGGAGACCGATGGAGATGGCTCCCGGGGCACTTCCCCGTCCCGGCAGGGTGCCGGAACAGAGACTTCTGTCCCCCGAAATTCGTCGGTGGCGGCGGCGGAACTACGGAACTCTTTCTGGAAATTTGCCGACTCCTTTAGAGTTTTCCGTCCCGAGGCTTTATATAGGCGAAGGGGCGTCGTGAGGGGTGGAGCCAGGCGTCCTCACACGGGGCTCGCGCGGCCCAGGCCTGGTCTGCAAAGGAGCGGGCTTATCTCGGCCGTCCGGACTCGGAATCAGGTGAATTTTATGTCCAGAACGTTTGCCGTGAAATTCCCTACAACTTTGTATTTGAAGAGTTTTCCGTTTGACGCCGTCTTCGACCCGTAACGTGACCATCTTTGAAAAAAGTTCTGGTACAGATTTCTGGAAAGTCCCAATTTGACTCCAATAAGGTTTCCACTTGTATTCTTGGTAATTCCTACACATCAAAGTGTAAAACAAGAACATTGTGCACTTTTGCAACTATTAGTAGGTTAGTCCAAATAAATCATAAAAGTATCACAAAGTGTAGACAAAACATATAGCAATTGGTGTAAAACAAGCATGGAGCATCAAAAATTATAGATACGTTTGCAACGTATCAACATCCCCAAGCTTAACTCCTGCTCATCCTCGAGTAGGTAAGTGATAACAAAAGAAATAATTTTTGAGGTGACATGCACCTACACAATCTTGATCATGTATGTAAGCGTTGTGCGCTGGGATCAAAAGAACTTAAAACATGGGCATGAAGATATAATCTTGACAATAGAAACTTAGCAACCATATTATAACATAAAAATGAACACAAACAAAAGATCATGAAAATGAAACAATGAAAGTCAAACGTGTGTTCAAATCATAAGGAAAAACATACAAAAGGTTTTCAGCTTGTCCTTCAAAGAGAGCAAAACATAAATGCATAGGACACCTTTAAGTTTAAGTGGGCGACTAGATACAAATAATTTAAGAACAAGTGAAACCAACAATATGAGTCAATCAATGAACTTTGAGACAATGCATATTACACTAAGAATGACAACTATGCTCTCTTAATGGTGCATAAAGATAGAAGGTGAAGACTCAACATAAAAGTAAAAAGAAAGGCCCTTCGCAGAGGGAAGCAGTGATTAAACATGTGCTAGAGCTTTTCATTTGTAAAACAGAGAGATAAAACTTGAGTTTTGAGAGGTGGTTGTCTTTGTCAACGACTGGCAATGGGGTTCTTACTATCTTCCATACAAAAATAAAGCAAGTTTTTGAGAGAGAGATTGGCACTTTTGTGCTCTTTTATAAAGCTTGGCACTCCTCCCCACCTTTTTTCCTTTCACAAACCATGGCTAACCGATTCCATCGGGTGCCCACCAACATTCACATACCATGGAGGAGTGCCTTTTTTTTTTTTTTGGAATAAGACAATATGGAAGATAGCAAATCCGACCACTACGTCCCCATGAGCTGAAAACAGTGTCACAAAACGAGAAGTGTTTTGAAGGTTTTTTTTTTCAAAGGTAGCACATGAGAATTTACTTTGGAATGGCTTACAAATACCATGCATAGGAATTTATAGTGGACACAATGACAAACTTGGTTTTTGGGAGTTGGATGCACGAGTAGAGCTCATACTCAGTACAAAATGAGGGCTAGCAAAAGACTGGGAGCGACCAACTAAGAGAGCAATAATGGCCATAATCATGCAAAGCGACAAAGCGACATTAAAAGAAGCATAAGATGGCATCAAAAGTCAAAAACTAAATGATCATGAAGGCTATTGGCGACTTTGTAAGAGTCTAACATGTGTGAGCATGCGCCAAGTCAACCCAAATAAAGCATCAAGGAGAAAACCAAAATAATGCTTCCATACAATAAAAACAACGCATGATTTTTTCAAAGGCTCATTAAGCAATCTCAGTTATTTGAGACAAGTCATGCTACAACAAAAATCACTAAGCATACTATCAAAATGACATCAAACATGACATGCAAAAGTCTAATCCGCAGTCTAAACAAGCTCCTTCTTGTACCACTTTTTTGCATAAAGCTTTTTCTCTTTTCCAATACCATTTGAACTTTTTTAAAAACACCTCTTTTGATGAAAACCAATAAAGATCAGAGGCAAAAATACACCTTGATAAATAAATATAAGAAGATCTGAACACAAATCAAGGCGAAAACGAAAACCAAAAGCAGTTGCAGAAAAAGAAGAACACTCATTGAACGATAAGAGTGAAAACTAGAGTGTTCTTGGCAATGAAAAACGAGTTCATCTCCTCCAAAAGAAACATGATGTGATCAAACCATTTATTACAGCAAACAAAACTAAACTAATACTGAAAACAAAAACAATTGACGCTCCAAGAAAAACACATAGTGCATGAAGCAATAAAAATATAGTGTCTTGAAAGGTGACCTGATTTTTGCCGATGAAGAAGGGGTGCCTCGGGGGCATCCCCAAGCTTTGACGCTTGTACTTCTTGGATATTTCTTGGGGTGATGCATGGGCATCCCCAAGCTTGAGCTTTTGTCCATTCTTCAAGTCATCTCATCATTCTCCAATCCCTACACTTGAAAACTTCCTTCATACAAAACTAAACACAAATCTATTAGCAACATTAGTGCAAGCATAACATATAATCAATCCTCTATTTGCTTCAGGTTTCAACTCAAAACCACCACATATATAGAAAATACTACTGTAGCAACTTCCCCAAAAGTTCCATATCAAAAGAACTCAAAAAGAAAGCGATAAAGCGGCAAACACAAATAGTGGCAAAAATCTGTCAAAACAGAACAGCTGACAAAGGTCGAATTTTTGAGGGGTTTTCTGTTGCTCAAATCAAAAAGTGTTCAACTAATGAAAGTTTGGATATAACCTGGGGCATATGTACAAGAAATATCAGGTCCAAAAGTTATACAGAGAATTTATACGAATTTTTATGGTGCAGCACCGAAAACAGTTTCAGGACAGCAACATCCCCAAATCTTTACCTCACTCAAATTAGAGGCTTCTCTTGGCACAACAATGAAATAAACAAGATAACGAGCGGTCATTACAGTAGTAATGACTTCCAAGACTCAAATAAAAGAAAAAGTACTGAAAAGAAAACATTGGGTTATCTCCCAAGAGTGCTTTTCTTTAACGCCTTTGAGCTAGGCGTAGTAATTTGCAAAGATGCTCATGTGGGCGCCATATAAGAGCTTGAGGCAAATGCACCATATAGGAACTTAAAGTAATAGAGAGCATCAAAAAGCAAATGTGAAAGACATTTATATCTGAACCACTTCCTATGCATAGGAATCTTGTAAGAAAATAAATCAACGAGGCACATAGTAGCAAGCATGGATAGATAAAACAAGTGCCACTTCAAGATTTGCAACATAAAGAGGGGAAACTTAATATTGTTTAGATCCATCAAACCATGTTTCCCTCTCTCATAATAACTTTCAGTAGCATCATGAATAGAACTAACAATATAACTATCACATAAAGCATCCCTATCATGAGCCACATGAATAAAAGAATTAATACTCACCACAAGAACAATAGTAGTAGGAGCAGATTCAACAGAATAATTATTCTCATCACCATAATTATCATAAATAGGAGGCATATTGTAATCATAACTAATTTTATCCTCAATAGTAGGTGAACTGAAAATATTATACCCATCATCATAACCATCATAAACTAGAGGTTTAGTATCATCACAAGCTAAAGAACAACTATTTCGCAAAGCATATTCTTCAAACATATCATCATAAGAAGGAACATCATATATGGGAGATAAAATATTATCAGAACAAACTTTCTCCACTAAAGCTGGGGAACTAAAAATATCATGCTTAACAAAACCAGCTTCCCCAAGCTTAGACTTTTCCATAGCATTAGCAATAACGGGATTCAAAGCATTCGTACTAATAACATTGCTATGCGAAATAAGCTCCAAAGGATTTTCAATTTTCTCATCAAATCTAAACTCAGGAAAAAGACTACAGAACTCTTTGTTTTCCATTAAGCCTAACTAGTGAAAATAAAAATAAGAAACAAAAAGTTGTAATTGCAGAATCTAAAGGAAATAACTTCGAGCACTCACACAGGAGGATGCGAGTACCTTTTACCTTACCTCCCCGGCAACGGCGCCAGAAAAGAGCTTGATGTCTACGCACTTCTATTCTTGTAAACACTTGTTGGGCCTCCAAGTGCAGAGGTTTGTAGAACAGCAGCAAGTTTCCCTTAAGTGGATCACCCAAGGTTTATCGAACTCAGGGAGGTTAGAGGTCAAAGCTATCCCTCTCAAGCAACCCTGCAATTACGATACAGAAAGTCTCTTGTGTCCCCAACACACCCAATACACTTGTCAAATGTATAGGTGCACTAGTTCGGCGAAGAGATAGTGAAATACAAGTGGTATAGATGATTATAAGTAGTAAACGTGATGTGAAATAAATATCGTTGCGAGCAAACAAGTAACAAAATAGCAAGTAAACGGTGTGCAATGCTTGGAAACAAGGCCTAGGGATCATACTTTCACTAGTGGACACACTCCCAACAATATAACATGATTGAACAAATAAATAACTTCTCTCCACTATGGTACTCTGAATTACTCTCCTATTGAATAACACTAATCATTGTGTAGTGGCTACAGAAGCACCCCTTAAAGTTCATCAAGTACTTGACAAACACCACTCATAGAGACATCCAAATCAGATCACAATTCAAGATAGAAATCATTGCGACTTAGACCAAGTACTAACACGGTGCACACACTGTCAACTTTACACCATGAGAGGAGGAATAGATCACTCAATACTATCATAGTAATAATTACTCTCATAATCCACAAGAGATCACAATCATAGCCTAAACCAAGTACCACCACGATGCACGCACTGTCACCGTTACACCATGGCAGGAGGAATAGATTACTTTAATAACATCACTAGAGTACACTATAATAATTAAGCATAGGAGTAGCATTATATCTGAATAATAACATCTACTTGTTCAACATGATACAAAGCTCACGATCACATAAAGATCACATCATGGGAGAGAGAGGTGAACCACATAGCTACCGGTAGAGCCCTCAGCCCCGGGGATGAACTACTCCCTCCTCATCATAGGAGACAGCAAGGTTGATGGAGATGGCGGTGAGGTCGATGGAGACGGCGGAGACGGCGATGGAGACCGATGGAGATGGCTCCCGGGGCACTTCCCCGTCCCGGCAGGGTGCCGGAACAGAGACTTCTGTCCCCCGAAATTCGTCGGTGGCGGCGGCGGAACTACGGAACTCTTTCTGGAAATTTGCCGACTCCTTTAGGGTTTTCCGTCCCGAGGCTTTATATAGGCGAAGGGGCGTCGTGAGGGGTGGAGCCAGGCGTCCTCACACGGGGCTCGCGCGGCCCAGGCCTGGTCTGCAAAGGAGCGGGCTTATCTCGGCCGTCCGGACTCGGAATCAGGTAAATTTTATGTCCAGAACGTTCGCCGTGAAATTCCCTACAACTTTGTATTTGAAGAGTTTTCCGTTTGACGCCGTCTTCGACCCGTAACGTGACCATCTTCGAAAAAAGTTCTGGTACAGATTTCTGGAAAGTCCCAATTTGACTCCAATAAGGTTTCCACTTGTATTCTTGGTAATTCCTACACATCAAAGTGTAAAACAAGAACATTGTGCACTTTTGCAACTATTAGTAGATTAGTCCAAATAAATCATAAAAGTATCACAAAGTGTAGACAAAACATATAGCAATTGGTGTAAAACAAGCATGGAGCATCAAAAATTATAGATACGTTTGCAACGTATCAACGACGAAGAAGAAGACATAGCTCTTTTTTTTCTCCTTTTTTTAGCAGCAAAACAATCTAGCCGATCCGATCCAGGCGAGCTGCAGGAGCGATCCAGGAGATGCCGATCCAATCCAGGAGCTGGGCAGGAGACGCACGGGCGTGGCCGAGCAGCAGCATGCGGAACCGATCCAAGCAGCAGCACGCGGAGCCACGCGGAGGCATGCGGAGGCCGGATGATTATCTGATACCACCACGCGGAGGCACGCGGAAGCAGCGAGGCCGGATGACGAGAGGCGGCGGGAGGCACGCGGAGGCGAGCGAGCCGGACGGGAAGGATCCAAGCAGGAGAGGCGGACCGGGCAGGGATGCCAAAAAAGGATGCTCTGGGGGCGGACGACGCACCGAGGACGACCACGAGCGGCGACGAAGACTCAGAGAAACGGAGAGAGGCGGCGGCCGGACGCGGCGGCAGGAGGCCAGGGCGGGCGGCGGCGGCTGCGAGGAGAGGGGCTAACCTGGCTCTCATACCATGTTAGGAATAGACAAGTTGTATTCCCTGTGGGCCAAAGGCCACAACATATAGTTACATGTACAAGTGAGAATATGCAGGAAACCCCCTAACAGGTGGGGAAAATACACATATACAAATATACATCTAACATTTCCAACCCTGCTTACGAAATTGTACAAATTTCTCGCGGGATATATATTCTTTTCTGAACCATTTATACTTGACTAGCCCATGTATCCTTCTGTCTAAGCACGGCTCTCAACATTTCTATGTTTGCGTTATGTATTTTCTATCTTTGTGCTCAACAGAATGGAATTAGGAGCCTCCTCAATGTCACAAATGGATCAGGTTACTCCCTCTCTCTCTCCCTAAAAGTATCAATTTTGCCCAATTTGTTTGATTGATTGCGTCGTTTTTTAATGTCAAACATCTTCTTAATGAATTGATATGGCAAAGCTTTTACCTTCGTTAAAAAAAACTTATAAAGTTACGTAATCTGCATTGTTTAAAATTCTCTAAAAAATTAGGTTAGTATATTTGCCCCCAATAGCACATGACTCAGACTTTTGTATGCCAATGGAGAAATAGAAGTACTAGATAATTGTGTAGTGAAATCTTACATATTCCGTCTAAATTAGAAAATTGGCACATTAAATAATCAATGTTGTTTCTCATGCTTCCACTTACTATGATTGTCAATATTGTCCACATACTTCTTAATCTAAACGTATATTGATGATACATCTTCTATGCATTTCCGCAGCAACGTGCGGGAAATCAACTAGTTAGTAACACAGCGCTCGACCGGGGATCATGAACAGTGCATATAGACTTAAGGTGAGGTCCCGTGTCGAGCGACACAGGGCCTATCCCTAGCCGTTGCCCCGCCGCTGCTGCCAGCCCTTACCTCGGCGGCCATGCCCCATCGGTTGAGGGAAGCTTGGAGGAGGCGGGGTCTAGGGCGACCGTGCCATGTTGTCATAGGACGAACGGGCGGGGCAGCGGTGGCGTCCCTGTGCCGTGTTGCGGGTTGGGGTAGCGTCGGCCATCGATGGAGGTTTGGGCTCGGTTTTTCGGCCGGCCTCCTCTTGTATTACCGTCGATCTCATCCGTCATGGTTGGTCGATGGCTGATGGAGATCCTCTCTCGTATTGTCCCCTTCCACACAATAAAATGAGTAGGGCGGCCCTAGTGGTCCTCTTCCATGCGACTCGCCGTTCTGTTGCTACCGGTTGCCTCCGATCAGGCTGGCGATGAGTTCTGGATTTCTCCTCCGACGATTTTCACGGATTGGCAATGTGCTCGTGGACCCTAGATTGGAGGAGATCCGGTCATACCCGTCCAAAAACATTAGCCCATGGGGCTTCAAGCGCACATGTTGCAAAACTGCAGTTTTAGCTGACACCATGGGACATGTTAAAGTTGCGATTTCCATGGTGTTGGCAGAGGCGCGGAAAAAATGCTAACTAAATTATTTAACTATTGAAGTGTCGAAACATGACACCTGACGAAAATTCAGAGCTGAGGGATACATGGTTTAAGCAACAATCTTCCCATCAACGCTGGCGAATGAGCTTGGTGTCGATAATTTCAACCTTGCCACGCAGCTCCTGGAAGCAAACACTGCCAAGTGGTTTTATAAGGATGCCTGCCTTCTGCTTTGCCGGCGATCGTGACTTTCTCCACACATATACGAATGAAGAGACAGCGCAGATCAATGTGCTTGATGCAGTCGTGTAGCACCGGGTTTTTGCAAAGCAAAATTACAGACTTGTTGATTCCATAGCTCTCCGAACACCTTAGCACGCTGTGGTCGTCGCCCCTATGTACTTGGCCTCACACGAAGAAGTGATGACCATATTGTTACAATCATGACAGACAATAAATGAATATAGATCAAACCAAAACACAAGGGACACAAGAATTTAACGTGGTGCTTTACAAAGCTAAAATATCTTATATTTTATTTCTAAACGGAGGGAGTATGTCGCTGGATCTTCTACATGGTGTTGACGGAGCTTATTGTCGCTGTCCTTGGCCTAGGTTTTTGGTTCTCTTGGGAGACAGAATAGAAGTTTTTCATCGCCTAAGGTCGCGGTGATGTATGTGGTTTAGGCTTGCTTGGCTTTCCGATTGTCTTCCATATACATGACTAATGTATTCAGATGAGATGATCATCTGTATGTTTAGGTTTTGGGGCTCAAAGTTCTACATTGTTTTCTGCGACCTCCTCTTACATGCACTATATGCAAATTGTTTTCTGCGGCCTCCAACGTTGTGTAAACACTCCCGCACGTAGTGAATTTTTAAACGGAGGGAGTAGATGATAACCATGCGAGCAATTACTAGAGCCAACCCCACGACACTGAATATAATAAAAATAAAAGAACACACAAGCTGTGTGTCTTCTGTATTAAGGTAGAGAAAGGTTTGAGTTTACAAGACGGCCTGAGCAAGTCTAAGAGACCAAGCTCGAGCACTCCACAACACAACAACACCACAACGCATGCAACCAGAGCAAAAGAACAACTACTCACTATCTATCCACCTTCCACAGAGCTTGGCGTGTTTCCACTGGTCGAAATCAGCCTTGATCTTCCGAACCAGCTCCAATGGCATGGTGGCGAACTTGTCAAACACGCGGCTATTCCGCTCGAGCCACAGACTTCTCGTAACTAGCAGGACAAGAGCGTTCAACTCTTTACGATCTCGCCTTGTAACCGCATTGGACAAGTGACTCCACCATGTCGCAAAATCATCCACAACCGAGGGGGTGAACCTGTGCAGCCGCAGCTCCAGAAGCAAGAAGTACCACACCTGACGGGAGAAGGAGCAATTGATGGCGATGTGAGCACCTGTTTCAGGCTCTTGGCAGCATAACACACATTGACTGGGGTGATCCAACCCCCTCCTCTCAAGGCGGTCCGCAGTCCACAGGCGATCATGCAGCGCAAACCAAGCGTGAAGCTTATGCACTAGGGGCGCCCCGGCAGACCACAACTCCTCTGCTGCCATCATATCCGTCCTCCCAAGGAAGAAAGCATGATAGGCTGAGCTTGCAGAGTAAGTGCCATTTGCCGTTAGCTTCCAGGTTACCTTGTCCTCCTCCATGCTTAGACTGACTGTGCTCAGTGTCTCCCACAGCTCCACGAATTCAGCAATTGCCGGAATCGACAGTGCCCCTCTGAATTGGGCGATCCACCTGTCCTCGGACAAAGCCTGGGCTACTGTCAATTGGCGAGATCCCGGGCTCACGAATTCCATGAGATTGGGAGCTAGGTCTTCCACACTGCTACCATGGATCCATCTGTCCGTCCAAAAGTTGAAGCGATCCCCCTTCCCCACTTGGAAACTGGTGCAAGATCTGAACATTTGCTCTGCCACCTCATGTAAGCTGAACTCCAAACCCTGCCAAGGCTTGTCCGTATCTGTTTTGCTTAACCATCGCCAGCGCATGCGTAGAGCATGATTCAGCAATTGCATGTTCTTAATACCCAGTCCACCGAGATTTTTTGGTTGGCAGATCGTATCCCAGGCCACGACACAGTGGCCCTTCCTGGCCTGCAAGGTAGCTGACCAAAAAAAACCCTCAAGAGCTTGTTTGCCGTGGTGAAGAACCATGGGGGCAAATCCAGTGAGAGCATATGGTAAATAGGACCTGCTGCCAGCTTTGCGTTTATGTATATTAGCCTGCCACTCTTTTTTAGTAAGGCGGCTGTCCAGGCAGGAACACCACGAGCTATCTTATCCACTAGCGGCTGTAGATAAGTCCTCGAAAGTCTGTAGACTGAGAGGGGCAGGCCTAGGTACTGAACTGGAAAACCCTTCACTGGACAGCCCAACACCTCCAGCACTAGTTGCAGATCAAGGCCTTCACAACGTATAGGGGAGACCGAGCTTTTGGCAAGATTGCAATGCAACCCGGAAGCGTCTCCGAACAGTTTCAGCAGTTCCACAGCTGCTCTAGCCTCGTCGACAAATGGCTTGAGAAGGAGCACCACGTCGTCAGCAAAGAAAGAGAGTCTGAACTTTATTCCACACTGAGTTAACGGTGCAAAGAGACCAGCATCCTCCGCAACTCTGAAGATCGCGTTCAGAACGTTAAACACCAGCACAAAAAAGCATCGGCGAGGCCGGATCTCCCTGCCGCAACCCCTGGCATGCCAAAACTGATCCCCAGCGAGCCCATTGACGAGTACTTTCGTGGAAGCAGTTGACAACAACAAAGCCACCTTTGCGAGCCATCGCGGCCCAAACCCTCGGTGCCGCAGTACCTCAAACAGGAAGGGCCACGAAACTGAATCGAAAGCCTTAGCAACATCGAGCTTCAGCATGAGAGAGGGGATCCTTTTCTTGTGAAGCGACTGGATCGAACTCTTGACCATGAAGAAGTTGTCCTGTATGGTCCTCCCTTTCACGAATGCGCTCTGATTACAGTCCACCAGTTGCGGCAACGGTTTCGATAGCCTAGCAGCCATGGCCTTCGAAATGATTTTCGCAAAGCTGTGAATCAGGCTAATGGGTCTGAATTCCCCCACCTCAACTGCTCCCGAGTGCTTCGGAAGCAAGGTAATGAACGCATCATTCACCTTGTGGAAGCCCCGACCATCTGCTGAGTCGAACCAACTGACAGCCTTCATGACCGCATCCTTAATGAGAGACCAGCACGCTTGATAGAACCGAGCAGTAAACCCGCCAGGACCCGGCGATTTGTCCAGAGGCAAGGATTTGATGACCTCCCATATTTCCTTTTCAGAGAACGGCAACTCCAGCTCAGAAGTGTCCACAACCGGCAGGTTCAGAGCGTCGAAATTCAGGGTGCATCCTCTCTGCTGCGGAGTGCCTAGCAGATCCACATAGTGTGCCGTCGCCATGGCACTCATGGCCGACGGCTCTGTCTCCGTATCGCCGCCCTTCCTCAACCTGAATATGTGGTTCCGACGCCGCCTGGCAGAAGCGTGCAGATGGAAGAACGCTGTGCTAGCGTCCCCCTCTCGCAGCCAAGCAATTCGGGACCTTTGCCTCGCAATCGTCCTCTCCAGGGAGGCCAGCCCTAGAATCCTCTTCTTTAATTGCCCACGCAGCCACAGTTCATCATCACTCAGCAGCCTCTGTTCCATTGCCCTGTCCAGTTGAAAAATTACCTCATTTGCGAGCAGGATCTGCTCCTTGATGCTGCCCACTCTCCTCTGATTCCACCTAGATAGCACTTTTGCAGTTTCCCGCAGGCGATTGCGGGCGACTTCTTTTCAGCTTCTCCGGCGGCTTCTAGAAGAAGCTTCTCCCCACCAGTTTCTCCCAGAAGCCCAGACCCCAAATTTGTTTTGGCTTATATTTTAGTTAGGAATAGACTAAAATATAAGCCAAAACAATTTTAAAATTTGGGCTTCTGGGAGAAGCTGGTGGGGAGAAGCTTCTCCGAGAAGCCGTTGGAGAAGCCGAAAAGAAGTCGCCCTGCTTAGATCCACAAATGGATCATGGTGCTCCTCCACCGCAAACCACCCCGTCGCAACAACGACTTGAAAGTCTTGCAATTTAGGCCAGTAGGGTTGGAAGTGGAACCTGGATTTACGCTAGTAGGAGACGTTGGTGGACATCATAATCGCGCAGTAATCTGATAGAGAAGAAGACATCGCCTGTAGCAGACACTCAGGGTGCTCCTCCTCCCAATCCACCGAGCAGAACCACCGGTCCAACTTCTCCATCATGGGGGCGCGTCTCTCATTGCTCCAGGTATAGCGGCGGCCGATCAGGTCTTGCTCTTTTAGCTCTAGACCATTTAGAACTCGCCTGAATCTACCCATCATTCTCCTCTGAAGGCGGTTGTTGTTCTTGTCAGCCGCCTCGAGAATCAGATTGAAGTCACCCGTAATGGCCCAAGGGCCAGCCAGGCCATGGCGAATTCCTCGAAGCTCATCCAGAAATTCCACTTTGCGACTGTCACTCGTGGGCCCATAGACCGTGGTGAGAGACCACTGCTCACTGAATAAAACACGCAATAGTATATTACCTTGCACATCGAAAATTAGCGAAATGTCGTCAGATTAGCACTGGAATTAACGGATATACAACCTGCCACTACCATATACTATATGAACGCATTCTATCAAATATTTGGAGCAGCTGAAATTATCAACTCCCCCGACCGCCGGTTGTTTCTTCTTGGTAAATCCGTCCACGTTCATCTGCCTGGCGTCCCGGCTGCCGGTTCCGGCGCTCTGAAGCAGATATCAGTATCTAATATCAGTACAATATCTCCGCACAGATCTGATGCATTCTCAGAAGAACTATGCACAGTTCTGATGCTAGCTCTTTTTTATATGAGTTCTGATGATAGCTTTGAAAAATGGAAGCTGGACTTCTCGCGTGAAGCTGCCGGCCTGGAGGTCTGGAGGAACTACAATTCCAGCACAGCACACATCCTTTTCCGCCTGCGAGGTAAGGAGCTGCAGACGCGCGTTTCTGTTATGAGTATGTCGATTGTTGATGAAAACCCACGCTGGTCCTAGGCTGGGAGTATGTAATTCCATCCTTCCTCTGCGTTACCCCTAAAAGAAGAGGACTTTTACAGTACCCTGGAGTTAACAGGAGACGTTCATTTTAAGCGATCGAACGGCTCACCTGCGTTGGTACTCCGCGACGAGACCACAGAGTACGAACTCGAAATTGCACGGAAAACTCGCGGAGTACCTCAACGGAGGGGCAAAGCGGTAATTCGTTCTGGTGCACAGATATATCTGTCCCGGCTAGGGGTATTTCCGTCTTTTTTAACTTAGCATTTGTTCTCAAATCGCCGCAGCAAACCCTAGAAGAGCGCCTCCCAGGCGAGAAAGGAAGAAGACGGCCGTCGGCCGGGGAGGGGCGGAGGCGACGCGCGGCCTTTGCGACCAGCCGCCCTACGGATGCGCGCCGAATGGTGGGCGGGAGTGCTGGTCAGCTCAATGCGGCGGCGAGGGGGGGAAAGGGAGGAGCGGCCAGGTGGTCAGCTCCCTCGACGGATGAGGGCGACGGCGAGGTGGGGGGAAGGGAGGACCGTCCGTGGCGTCCAGGAGGTTGGCTCCCTCGACGGATGCGCGGGAGTGGAGGTAGGCACCCAGCGGCGTGGTAGGGGATGGCTGGAGCGGCCGTGGCGCTTAAGAGGTGGGGGAAGATTAAGTGATATGTCTGTGTCGTCAAGGAGGTTGGCTCCCTCGACAGATACTGTCAACCTGCTATGATTCAGTGGGTTTAGACTACTGCTACTTTCTGTGTTAGTGAAAATATCAGTGGCAATCATAGCTGCTGCTTGAATACAATTTTCAAAGTTTGATCGTGCAATTTAAATACAGTCCAAACTACTACTCCAAGTAAACTGATCATGCGGTTTATGTACTTTTCTCAGTTTGATCATGCAGTTTTCTCAGTAAGATCACAAGTAACTGAATTCTGAAGAACAAAGGAATATCCAAGTTAACTGAATTGTAGTACTGTCAATACTCCTTCATACCCCTGTCATACAAAAACTGTGTATATATACTTCATGCCATGCTTCCTGAAACTTGTCTTTCAAGGTACTGCAGGCAATGTAATTGTAGATTTGGAGTAATTGTTTCTTAAAGTGAATTTGTTTCTCTCTGATGTGCTGCTGTTGGTGCTCTCTCTGATACGGTGCTCCTTCTGATCAGGTTATGTCTGGCTGCTGAGAGACGTTGAGGCGCTGGGCGAGGAGCAACCTGATGCCTCCAAGTCTCAGCCTAATAGTCGAGGTACTGTTGTTATCTGTCTGCTAGGGGTTAGCGATCAGTTTCGGCTGGAGAGCCAAGGAGAAGGAGCCGGCGAGGTGCCGGGCCGGGCGAGACCTGGAGCTGGCCCGAGTCAAGAGTTGCTCTCACTGGCCTTCTCACCTGGTTGCCCGCGATGAGAAGTCGAGGAGGTGCTAGGCGAGCGCCTGGAGTGGCCTAGCGAGGTGCCTTGCAGCTTCTAGAAACCGGTGGCCGGCGAGGTTTTCTCTACTGCTGTACAGAGGGAGTATTGAAATCATCTGTATCATGGAGAGTACTCGTGTGTTCAGTGATGATGTACCCTGGTACTTTTGAGAGCATTCGTAGTGCGTGTATTATTGAGAGCACCCGTAGTATGTAACTTGCATGATATGTTAAAGGTGTCCTATCACGACCTGAGATTGTTATTCTGATGAAGCTCTTGGAAAGTTGATTCTAGATGTTACTTGCTTCCTTTACAAGAACCGAGACACATAATCATCCAAGACTGACATCTTTGTTGCTGTATTACATATATTAAACACAGAAAACAGATTGTTTTGTCAAGGTGGTTCACTCCCATGACAACATTTAGAAGCATACAAATACAAGATATTCTCACTGCCAACACGTTGAACAAACATGCAACATATATCATCTTTGTCCATAAGCTTGACAGAACGAACTAGTATACATGCTAAAGATTTTGTTTAGACTGTTTTCTTCTAGGATTCTTTGCTTTGTTCCATCTGGATTTGAGCACAGAAACTGAATTTTACACATAGTTCGGCTCCTCTGTTATTAATCTTGCAGATCAAGACAACCTCTCCACCCCTTCTCATCTCCTGTAATACAAAGTGAACATAGATAATGAGTTCAGGAATGTGTCCTAAGGTTGAACTAGCTGCACAAGACAATTCTACTGTCACCAGATTTATGGAAAGCACATAAAAACGAAATACTTGTACAAGGTGAATAAATCCCAGCAAGTAAAGCTGCAATGGTTGGGGAACTGAGTTGTACCTAAACTGAACCCACGTGATGAATTCATGAAAACCAAACCAAACCAGCCCACCGAAATATGTATTAGCACCCAGCTCAAA
Source organism: Dactylis glomerata (assembly GCA_007115705.1). Taxonomy (NCBI): domain Eukaryota; kingdom Viridiplantae; phylum Streptophyta; class Magnoliopsida; order Poales; family Poaceae; genus Dactylis; species Dactylis glomerata. The sequence continues at coordinate 10,583,280 of QXEO01000553.1, forward strand.
CTAAACCATATGATCTCCCCACCCAAACCGAACTAAATTGATAGCAGGAACTATGGTAGTATGGTTTTAGCTTATGGTTGTAAATCAGTTGCCTACCTATGTTGCATGCGCTGATGCCTCAATTCCGTCTCTGTTGCACCTGATAGCTGAACAGGACTGTTAGCTGAACAAGGGCCCCCAGCTGCTAGCTGATAGCTAGAATTGCATTTATTCAGTCTAATCCCCAACACAATTGCGTTGTGCCTGCAACGATGCCCACTTCGTCGACATGCGTAGCATCTCATCAAACAACGTGGCCTCACATGGAGAAGTAGGAGACAGTGGCGCAGCGGCGGCGGCGGCTCGGAACAGCTTCTCGTCAGCGACACAAAGTCCCCAAGGCAAACCGGCCGAAGATCTACCCGTAGTTGCCTGAGCAGCAGCGGCCGGAGAAGAACCTCCTCCGCATTCCTCGCCGCTGCTGACAGAGAAGAACCTCCTCCGCAATCCTTGCTGGTGGCAGCAATTGTCCATGTGTTCATGACATTGTGTCTCTGACTTCCTATCCAAAAATATTCATTTGGTGCAAAACTAGATACCAGAGACCCTCAACAAGAAATTCTGCCATAACAAATACTAGTAGAACTCATATTAAAACATCAAGTCTTGCTATTGGCTCCAACTAGAATGGGTTAGTTCATAATTTGTAACAGTGAGTCATCTGTAAGGCGTGGACATTGAAGACTACGTTTTCTTGGCAGAGATATCAAGTAAATAATTAACAGCCTCTAGCGATGTACCTGACAGATTTTCAGATTTACTGGCGACGAACTTGTCAGGATTTCCGGCGGGCCGACGGTGCAAGCGGAGACCCTCGATGGTAACACGAGTGGAAGAGCGAGTGCTCAAGGGTCGGCGAAAGGGAGACCTTCGGACGCTCGGCCACGACGGCGCAGGTGCGTGGTCGATCGCGAGCCACGTCGGGCCATCGGGGGATGATCCAGTTGCCGGCGGACGACTTGGTTGCTGGGATCAATGGACGGAGGACAGGAAGGCCGAGATGATCAAGAAACTTCAGTGAGCGGCTGTGGCGGCCAGCTCCCCAACGGAGGAGCGCCGACGGCGGGGCGGATGTGGGTTCTCTGCTATGGCGAGGGAGGTGCGGGAAAGGAACGAGACGATGGGGGCCTGGGGGAAAAGACGGGCTTACCCTCTATCAACGGACGGCTTGATTTCTCTGGTACTCTACCGCCTGGTCTTGGAGTACCGGGTACCGTAAAATTCCTCTAAAAGAAACAACCTGTTGTGGTTCACGAAATAAAACTGAATCGTCATCCAGGGATCTGAATCATGCTGCATCAACTGATCCGACAAGGGCACACACCACAATGAGATTTGTATCCATCTGCTGATCTGCTCCTAATCAATATGGAACGGAGAACACATAAACCTATTACTAATACACTGGCGAGCAGAGCCTAAGGAGCCTAAATCGCGATCCCCTCCGCCTCCGCACGCTCGAACACCGCCCTCAGGGACTTCTTCACCTCGTCCTCCGCGAACACGAACTCCACAGCACCCTGGGCTAGCCGAAACAGCTCAGCGTTGCTAAGACCTGATAAATTCCCCATCAAATTCAATGTTCAGAATCTGTAAACAAGTATATATTGTTGGAATGAAGAATAAGTTCTGACTTCCAGGTTCTGTTTGTAAGGGAAATGAGCGCACCGAAGGTATAGGCAACGAGGTAGTACTCATTTGAGAGGCTTGTCGAAAAGAGTCCAGAATCGTCGGTGCACAGCGACAGAGGGTGTTCCGCGTTGTAGAGGTCGGCTGCACAAATTCAGAAGCTCAGTGTTAAGATGCTTGTTTGGGTGACCTTTTCGGTCAAAAAATCTGGGTCCTGCATTGACAAGAACAGACCAAAGTGATGGAGCTCTAGGGAAGGGGTGCCCCCCGTCATAACGTTGGAGGTTAAACATATCTCCACCTGCAAATTTTCGTCCCCGAAGTAAGGTAAGCATGGGTGACATAGAATAGCTAGAACAGGGAATGCAGAGGAACAGAAAGAAAATAACTGGAATCATTGATGACTTGAGCTTCTTCCATTCTTCATCATTCAGGCAGCAGACGTGACCCAGCCTTTGAGGGCCAAAGTCCAGTACTGCTTGGATTTCCTTCCTGTTTGGTACCTGTTGTTCAGAATGTCTAATATCATCAGTCAAACATTATATGTGCAGATTTACAAATAGTGTCTCAATCAAATAATGATAATATGGAAACATTATTTTCGCAACTTGTCTGATTACGTTTTCATACCTCACCACAGTGAATGGTGATGGGGATCCCCAGCTCTTTAGCGTGTTCTAGAGCAGGCAAGTATGTCTCCCTTGACAAATGTTGAAAGCGCCATAGAGTATTATCAGATAAATAGCATGTCTTCATTTAGGTCAAGCCAGAGCAAAATGTTTCTTACCATTCACCTACAACTGGATTGCCAGAGAGATCGATTCCGACTACACCTTGGTCCTTCATTTCCATGGCTAAATTAACCTGGTGAACAGAAGAAATTATTTGACACAGTCCCAAGTTTTGTTTAGAGTATAAGCTTAAGTGGAAGGTTTCGTCATACAGTATCCAATGCTGCCGAAGTTGTCTCACGACGGTCAATACTTAAAAGGAGCCTAACATATATCTTCTTTCTCTTCACGTCACCAGCTAAATCACTCATAGGTGTACAACTTAATGTTCCATCTGTTCTTAAGTTAGAATCAAATAAAACAACATCAACGTCTTCAACAGCTTTAAGACCTTCAATAACAGCATTCATGTAAGACCGCTTGGTCATCCCTTTGCCTTCATTATTCTAGGTAGACAAAAGAAACACAAAACTAGTCAGCTCAATCCGTCATAGACACATAAATTTCGAATTACTACTACAGATCCATTAAAAAGTAGCACCTTAGGTGTAGTCCTTATTTCCAAATACACAACGTTCTCGGCAGCAAAGTCTCCCACAACCTGTTTTAAATTTTGTCTGCATAATTAACTGTCATGTACAGCAGTGTGCAACAGTGTGAAATGATTATTAACATACCTCCTTGGTGATCCTTGTTACTGTATCATGGTCAGTCGTAAGAATATGAAACAAATCAAAGAGCTTAAAACACTCTGGGAGAGATCTACTGTCTGTTAAAAAAAAACCAGAGTCAACAAGCAGACATGGAATTCAAGCCTCAAAAATATCCCAACAGAGAAACATAAGTATCAAGAATCCATCAGATAAATTCTTTCAAAAGTAGAATCAATTTTCAAAATTTCCGAGATATAAATCTCCTGTTCATAAGATGTTCTGATATGACTTATGACTAGGTAACAGCGTTACAAAAAACTACAACAAAATCAATCTACTTACTCTTCGTGATCACATCTTTAAAATCTTCAAAGACAATGAGTCCTTTGTCGCCTAACTGTTTTGCAAGCTCTCTGTTCAAGCAATGACAACAAGAGAATGTAAAAAACTTGAAATAAAGGCAGAAATATGAAAGAACTTGTACAGAAAATTGTCCCCAGTAGACATGCCGGCTTCCCATCTCGATAGATATAATTAGCATGTCAACTTGTCAAGTAGCAATATCATCATTACAAGAAAATAAAGTAGAATACATAATGAATACTGCATTAATAGAATCGTAGATATTCTACATTATACTACCGTACGTTGAAGACAGAGCAGTTGTCGTGTCTTACAACTATCAATTCATCATGGTGGTAAAATTTGGTACTAGATGATAAAACGTACTCCCTCCGATCGGAAATAACTGTCGGGGACTTAGTACAAACTTTGTACTAAGCTAGTACAAAATTGACGACACTTATTTCCGATCGGAGGGAGTACGTGATATAAGTAGGTAGGGAGCACCTATCACTGGATCATACTATCACAATACAGATTCATTGTAGAAGTATGCACATGGTATTGGTATCTACTAAATATTTAATACTACCTCCGTTTCAAAATATAAGCTTTTTTAGAAAGCTAAATTTATCTTTTTAAAAGAGCTTACATTTCAGAACCGAGGTAATAGCTCTGGAAAGACTTAGGTGGTCAGTACAGTGCCAGATGATAAATCGTCCAGCAAAACGATCTGGGAGAGGGGAAGCAGACGTTGTCCACGAGGCCAAGGATGCAGAAGAACGTAAGAAAAATTCTCTACCACGAACTCCAGTTACGCTGCTCTACCCTCGGATTAGCAGGCCACGACTGCTGCCGAACGGAAGATACGGAGAACAGAGGGGTTGGGGAGGGGGTGGAAGGGGACAGGGGACAGGGGGCGGGTACTGACAGCAGGGTGGAGTCGCGGACGGAGCCGTTGAGGTGGGCGTGGAGCTCCACCTTGGGGAGCGCGACGCACCACTCCCTCATCTCCTTCTCCGCTTCCGACTTCCTCTCTGTCCCCATGGCGGCTCTTTTCTTGCTCCGGCGACTCTGTCCGCTAGTGTTGTATGATTGGTTTTATCTGCTTGCCGAATTTTGGAGCGTTATGAATTCCGAAAAGATTGTTGGGCCCGACCAACTCAAGCAGATCCCGAATAAACTATTTTCAAAAAAAAAAAGATCCCGAATAAACTCACACCGAAAACTGGGTAAACTGTAGCTGCTGGAGCAGAAACCGTAAACTCGTACCGAATATTTGAAAAAACGATCGCGTTGTTTGTGAAGTTCATCTGGTTCATCACATAGATAGTGCATACAAACAGGATATGCCTTTTTTTGCTCTCATATGCACCCTTTATTTGAGATGCATTTTTAATATATTTAAAAATGTCAAAAAATTCCAAACAAAAATATTTTGTTTACATCTCCATGTTATGCGTGTCCACGAAGTCGTTTAAAAAAAATCGACTTTTTGCATGGTCTATGTAAAAATGACAAATATGGTACTAAAATAAGCATTTTCGCGGCGCGGTTTTTGTATTTTTTTGCAGAGGCCACGAAAAAATATCCGGTTTTCATGAAACATTGCGTGAACACGTAAAATTTGGAGATATACATGCATATATTTTTCTTAATTTTTTAACATTTTAAAATTCATTATTTAAATAAAAGGAGCATATGCACATAGAATCAAAAGTGTATTAATTAAACACACATAGCATACAAACACTTACTTTAAACATATAGTTCATCACATAGCCGAGGAACTAGATCGCTAACCCTAATAGCCTTAACCCTAGCCTAGCCATCGTACCCAAAATGGTAGAGGGCGGCGGAGCGGCGGATGGCTGTGGCCACGTCGATACCTCCTTGGCCTCAAATCGCTAACCCTAATAACCTTAACCCTAGCCTAGCCATTGCACCCAAAATGGTAGAGGGCGACGGATGGCTGTGGCCATGTGGACCTACTCCTTGGCCTCAAAATGATACCAAAACCGGATAAAGGCCGGAGCGGCGGATGGCCATGGGCACGTCGAACTCCTCCCTACCTAGTCGTCGTATCTGAAATGGTAGAGGGCGGCGTTCTTGTTGGCGGAGGAGCTCTTCCGCGGTGGTGACACACTCAAAGAGTGGCACCAAATTGTTGAGGATGTTGAAGTCGCGCCATGCTTGGCCCACTGGAGCTCCGGGACAGGGCGTCCTGGATGCCGGCCTGCATGGACCTCTAGTCACCACATCCCTAAGGCGTGGCCGGCGGTATGCAGGAGATTCCCGCCGCGACATCAAGTAGGAGCTTCCTGACACGACATCCATAGAGCGGGACTTCCCACCTCGGAGACCGAGTTCATTAGGGGCGGAGCTGCACCTGGTAGCTTTATCACTCGTCCATCCACGTCTTGCACAAGGGAAAGTAAGAGAAATCTAGCTCACATGCTTGTAGATTACACTAGCCCAGCACCACCTAGTATATCTCATCACCACTCTCTTATCATTTCCGGCTTTGGCCCTGGAGTTCATAGCAGGTCACACCCAGCGCATTGGTTTGGCCTCACCGAAGGAAGGCTACGGGGATGACGGGTACTAGAACCCCCACGGCCGCATAATGGCGCATTGAATCGCCTCGGCTAGGTTTCTTCTGTACGCCATGGCTGTCATGAACGGGTGCCAGACGGGAAGGAGATGTGGCGGTAGAGGGAAGGCTACATCGGCAGAGGCAGTTGGGAGATTCGAATTTGGTACCCAAAATTCCCCACCAACCTGGTTAAATATGGGGTAAGGCGGTTGACGAAGGAATGACAAACGGGCCCCCGATATTCGCCTACCTGGTTTTCGGTCCAGGAAAGGTCTCTCTCGAAAGGCTCTTGAGGCCCATTAAGGCAGCGGTCTAGCGTGGCCCAGGAGCTAAACTTGGTGTGCAAGCAAAGGCCTGCAGAATTAGAATTGGATTAGGTTTCGTTTGTTTGAGTACCGATCCGATCTGTATCGGGTTTGAGAGGCCATCCCGAGACCCAGCCTTCGCATATAAAAGGCTGGGAGGGAGGCCCCGAAACCCTAGACACTTTTCCACCCACCTCACACCGGAGTGCTCAACTCTCAGAGCTCTCTACTTTGGCTAGATTCAATCTATGCCACCATTGTAACTCCATCGCAAAAACCACCTCATCAATACAAAGTCAGACAAGCAGGACGTCGGCCTTTTACCTTCCGAGGGGGCCGAACCTGGGTAAATCCCGCGTTCCTTTGCTTTCGTCTGATCGCCGTCGAGTTTGCCAGGTCCCCAATACGCTTCCTAGATCGAAAGACCTTCGACATGGGCATTGTCGGGGATAGACCTCGTCAATTGGCGCCGACCGTGGGGACGACGGGATCTGGATCTACGGATTCACCGGCTCCATCACCAACCACCTCCAAGATCGACATCGACACCATCAACGACACCGCTGCGCCGACCAACGTCGACGCCACTACCAAGATCGACATCGACACCACCGCCGGCATCGCTGTGCCGGCCGTTATCGACATCAACTCGGCGGAACCAGAGGTCGACGCCGCCGATGCGATCGTCATCGACAACGTTTTGCCAAGCACCGCTAAGTCCATTCCGGCGGCGAACATCTTCAACCCCACTTCAGGCACGACAGGGACAGTGCCCGGAGGCTATGACATGGCCTTCGGATTGTTCAACTTCCATGTGGACAGCAACGGGGCGATGGAACTACTCTCCATCGGCGAATCGGCTCTACTCATGGCCGAAGCTACAACGCCACCAGTCGTCGGGGGCAAACCCTCGACAAACGCACTACTGGCGCCATCGGAGGAGGAACCGAAGCTGAAAATTTTGACCCCATCAGTTGGGTCGAACGATTTCGAAGATCCACCTCCATCCCCGACCACCGCATACTGTGTCGATTGCGACGCATACCACTACGTGGGCGCCGGAGATTTCTCATCCCATGAGATCGCCGGCTGTGAAGATCCTCGGGGGGGGGGGGCACAGCAGCTGTCTACCCAACGATATCTGAGTGCGATCGGGCTCTCAACGCCCTCACGCTCCGCACTACACCGTATGACCCTGACTACGTCGAAGGGTTGTACTCGGACTACACATGCTCAGATGACGACGACGACGTCTACCCCGAAGCTAAGGGTAAAATCGGCAATTCAGCAAGCTCTGCCTCACACTGCGAATCTGCCGCATCCAGCGATGGCTATGTGGCCGATTACAATTCTGACTTCATGATCGAAGTTGGTCCCTACGTCGAAAGCGACGACGTCTACCCTCCAGCGCTGGGCAAAATCAGCGACGATTCGACCCCGTGGACCGGGGGCCACTGCATGATGGCATCGCACGGCGACGGAAACGAGAACAGAGACAACGACGGTCGAAATCGGGCGGACAGCGGCCGCCAGGTAGTCACGCACGACCAAATCCGGTTCGCAAGAATGGTTTACGCGGGCGAGGCGAACTTTGGTCCCAACCCAAGCCCGAGTGATATGGCTGCGCTCCGGTTCGTCGTACAGGAGCAGAAGGACCAGATCAGTGCTGATAGGCGAGTACTGGAACGGCGTAGAGAGGAGGCCGATGCGTCCAGCAGAAGACGGGCCGAAAGATCGTCCCATTATTCATCAAGCGTTCAGCACAGATCAAGATCACGCACCCAGTCGGGGCCCGATATGCACAATATCACCCGAAATCTGGAGGCAGAGTTCAACGAGGCAGAATTGATGCCCAAGACCAAGGAAGCGGCGATCATGGCCGCGGCAGCATACATTGCCGCGAACGCATCCAATGGCGACGAGCATATGCGACACCTGAGAAACCTGACACTCGAAGGAGTAAGGGTGCTCCAAGGCACGCCCGACTCAGGACATGACGCGACGGCAAGGAGAACCGCTCCACTGGCGGAGCAAGCCAGGCACCCAGCACCGGTGCCAGCCGTAGCACCTCGGACGCAAGTAGTCAAACCTCTCAACGGGGAGCTTCGGCATGGTCTGGCCCAGAACAGAGTTGACCAAGGGCGAGCACGGCGAGAGGCACGCCGCCTCGAGGGAGATCACGAGGCGGAAACATTCGGCGGCACCAACGATGGACTGTGCGGGGCAGAATGCTTTAGCCTTCTGATCCGCTCCGCACCGTTGCCGAAGGGAATCAAGCTCAGCGACGGCATAGTCAAGTTCAACGGGCAGCAGGACCCCCGAATTTGGCTTGATGACTTCATAACTGCTGTCAAAATCAGCGGTGGATCTAGAGACAACGCCCTCCAGTTGCTATCGCTGCATCTAAAGGATAACGCAAGGGCATGGCTGAACAATCTCGCCCCAGACAGCATCCGCTCTTGGGAAGAGTTTTGGCAGGCGTTCATCGCCAACTTCCGAGGCACTTCACGACGGCCTACGTTGTTCGAAGAACTACGCCTATGCGTGCAGCGAACCGGAGAAAACCTGAGATCATACATTTCACGGTGGATCAGCCTCCGAAACACGACGGAAAACATCTTGCCCGAAAGGGCCATCGATGCCTTTCGCGACGGCCTCTTCCGGCGTAATTTCAAGGAAGAGCTTGGACGCTGCAAGCCGAGGACCGTCGACCATCTCATGAGCTTGGCGAATGAATGGGCCGACGGCGAGGACTCCATCGCGGCTCCTAGAAGCCGCCGTCGATCAGCAGAACGCGACGTCGATGCGAAAGACCAGTTCCACTCCGGGTCCCGAAAGAAGGGTCGTCGGAACCGCTACGACAACACGGAGAACACAGACATGGTAGCAGCAGGCTACGTGCACGAAGATCATGACGACAACCGTGACTTACCGCGGCAAGGAAACAATTACCATGGTAGCAGCAGTCGTGATTCGAAGCCAAGCAAGGAGTGGCGCCGACGACAGCCACAGCTGTCGGCAGAGGAGATGCTTGATAGCGGCTGCCCACGGCATACATACCTCGACAAGGATGGAGTACGGAGACCTGCACACCTCCTCATCGAACATAGAGAATTCCTTCGTTTCAACTGGGCACTTCAGGAGAGGATGAGCACCGAGCAGCCAGTGGCAGGGGCGATAGCTTTCAACGCTCCACCACCACCGCCTAACTCACCAGCGAACGTCGTACAGCAGGGCCACCAGGCCGCCACGATCCAGCAAGCCGAGCCGCGATAGCCGGCCAACGAGGAAGAAGAGTTCCCGCCGCCAAGAGGCTTCGTGCCCATGATTCAGAGGGGGCGCCCGACGAATAAGGTTCAGCGGAAGCGCGCAAGGGAAGTGTTTCATGCCGAACATGCGCCACCGGCCACCCCCGAATATCTGAACTGGTCCGAACATCCGATCGGTTTCGACCGGTCAGATCATCCACCGAAGATCCCACGCCCGGGACACCATGCCTTGGTCCTCGAAGCGCAGATAGGGGGCTTTACCTCGAAAAAGGTGTTCATGGACGGAGGCAGCAGCTTGAACCTCATCTACGCGGATACACTGCGAAAGATCAAGATCCCGTTAAACAACCTCCTGCCAACGGAGACCTCCTTCCACGTAATCGTCCCAGGAAAGCCGACGTACCCATTAGAGGCGATACATCTCGACGTCATCTTCGGCACGCCAGCAAACTTCAGAAAGGAGAAGATCGAATTCAAAGTCGTCGACTGGCCCTCGCAGTACCACGCCATCCTCGGACGACCAGCGTTCGCTCGATTCATGGCGGTACCGCACTACGCTTACCTCAAGCTGCGGATGCCCGCAAACAGAGGACCACTGACGATCAGCGGCAGCTTTGCCCGATCTGAAAACTGCGATAAGGACTTCAACACCATGTCCCAAACTTTCGGGGTGCACGAGGAGCTGCACCATATTCGGGAAACCACTGTGATGGACATCGATCCACCGGCGCAGCAGAACGCCCCAGAACTATCGTTCGATGCCACCAAGGACACCCGAGAGCACCAGATACACCCGACGGATCCAACCAAGACGGCGCGGGTGTCGAACTCTCTGTCTCCCGCATAGGAAAGCGCGCTCGTCGAGTTCCTCCGTGAGCACTGGAGGATGTTCGCCTGGTGTCCAGCAGATATGCCAGGCATCCCCAGGGAACTCGCCGAGCACGAGCTTAAGATCTTTCCCAACACGAAACCGGTCAAGCAGTCTATGCGCCGGTATAATCCAGAGAAGGCCAAATCGATGGGTGAAGAAATCAACCGCCTCCTCGAAGCCAAATTCATCAGAGAGATCAAGGAAGCCACGTGGCTCTTGATGTCTACGCACGCGTCTGTTCTTGTAGACAGTGTTGGGCCTCCAAGTGTAGAGGTTTGTAGAAGAGCAGCAAGTTTCCCTTAAGTGGATCACCCAAGGTTTATCGAACTCAGGGAGAAAGAGGTCAAAGCTATCCCTCTCAAGCAACCCTGCAATTACGATACAGAAAGTCTCTTGTGTCCCCAACACACCCAATACACTTGTCAGATGTATAGGTGCACTAGTTCGGCGAAGAGATAGTGAAATACAAGCGGTAGTGATGATTATAAGTAGCAAATGTGACTTGAAGTAAATATCGCTGCGAGCAAACATGTAACAAAACAGGAAGTAAACAGTGTGCAATGCTTGGAAACAAGGCCTAGGGATCATACTTTCACTAGTGGACACACTCCCAACAATATAACATGATTGAACAAATAAACAACTTCTCTCCACTATGGTACTCTGAATTACTCCCTATTGAATAACACTAATCATTGCGTAGTGGCTACAGAAGCACCCCTTAAAGTTCATCAAGTACTTGACAAACACCACTCATAGAGATATCCAAATCAGATCACAATTCAAGATAGATATTATTGCAACTTAGACCAAGTACTAACACGGGCACACACTGTCAACATTACACCATGAAAGGAGGAATAGATCACTTCAATACTATCATAGTGATAATTATTCTCATAATCCATAAGAGATCACAATCGTAGCCTAGACCAAGTACCACCATGATGCACGCACTGTCACCGTTACACCATGGCAGGAGGAATAGATTACTTTAATAACACACTAGAGTACACCTAATATCTGAATAATAACATCTACTTGTTCAACATGATACAAAGCTCACGATCACATAAAGATCACATCATGGGAGAGAGAGGTGAACCACATAGCTACCGGTAGAGCCCTTAGTCCCGGGGATGAACTACTCCCTCCTCATCATAGGAGACAGCAAGGTTGATGGAGATGGCGGTGAGGTCGATGGAGACGGCAGAGACGGCGATGGAGATCGATGGAGATGGCTCCGGGGGCACTTCCCCGTCCCGACAGGGTGCCGGAACAGAGACTTCTGTCCCCCGAAATTCGTCGGTGGCGGAGGTGGAACTGCGGAACTCTTTCTGGAAAATTACCGATTCCTTTAGGGTTTTCCGTCCCGAGGCTTTATATAGGCGAAGGGGCGATGTCAGAGGAGGGGCCACGGCCCCTCACCCTATGGCGGCGCGGCCAGGCTCCTGGCCGCGCGAGCCACGTGTGAGGGGGCCTGGTGGCCCCTCTCCTACTCTCCTTCGGATCTCTGGAAGCTTCCGGGAAAAATAAGACTTCAGGAACTTGTTTCGTCCAATTCCGAGAATATTTCCTGTGTATCACTTCTGAAACACAAAAACAGCAGAAAACAGGGAACTGGCACTGTGGCAACTCGTTAATAGGTTAGTTCCGGAAAATGCATAAAAGTTCCACGAAGTGTAACGAAACAATAGACAAATGGTGTAAAAACAAGCATGGAGCATCAAAAATTATAGATACGTTGGAGACGTATCAGCTCTCACCACCGGTCATGGTGGATAAGGACACAAAGGTCTACAGGATGTGCATCGACTTCACGGCCCTAAACAAGCACTGCCCGAAGGAATACTTCCCCCTGCCCCGAATCGACCAGATCATCGATTCCACGGCAGGATGCGAGCGCCTCTCGTTCCTCGACGCTTACTCCGGGTATAACCAGATACGGCTGAAAGTAGAAGACGAAGACAAGACGGCGTTCATCACCCCGCACGGGGTATACTGCTACATGACGATGCCCTTCGGGCTCAAGAACGCCGGAGCCACCTATCAACGGTGCATGCAGGCGTGCCTAAAGGAGCAAATTGGCCGCAATATCGAGGTCTACGTAGACGACATTGTCATCAAGACCGCGAAGGCAGACAACCTGCTCGATGACCTTCGAGAAACCTTCGCCAACCTTGACAAATATAGCATCAAGCTTAACCCGAAGAAGTGCTCTTTCGGGGTACCCACTGGCCAACTACTGGGCTACCTCATCTCCGAAAGGGGGATAGAAGGCAACCCAGAGAAGATACAGGCCATCATCAACATGCAGCCTCCAAGGACGCTTCGACATGTCCAACAGTTGACAGGTCGACTCGCAGCGCTTAGCCGCTTCATCAGCAAGCTCGGCGAAAAAGCACTCCCTTTTTATCGGCTGCTCCGGAAAACAGACAACTTCACGTGGACCGAAGAGGCGCAAATCGCTTTCGACGACCTCAAACGTCGTCTGTCGACTTCCCCAGTTCTTGTCACATCCCGAGAGAAAGAGCCGATGTTGCTATACATCGCGGCTACGAATCAAGTTGTCAGCTCAGTACTTGTGGTCGAACGCACGGAGGAAGGCAAGGAGCACGGAGTACAGAGGCCTGTGTACTACCTAAGTGAAGTCTTATCTCCGACCAAGCAAAGATACCCCCATTATCAGAAACTAGCATACGCTATCTACATGACGGGGAAGAAATTGCCGCACTACTTCGAGTGCCACTCCATCATAGTGGTGGCCTCAAATCCAGTTTCCAGCATCCTCAACAATCCAGACGCCACAGGGCGCGTATCGCTATGGGGAGTCACGCTGGGGCCCTGGGAGATCACGTACCAGCGCCAGTCCGCAATCAAATCCCAAGTTCTACCGGATTTCATAGCCGAGTGGACGGAAGCTCAGATGCCCGAACTCCCAGACCTGTCGAACAGCTGGACCATATTTGTTGACGGATCCAAGTGGGTTTCGGGAGCAGGAGCAGGAGTGGTTCTCGTATCGCCACAGGGGGACAGGATGCGCTATGTTCTCCGCATGCGTTTCCCAAATCCCTCGAACAACGAGGCAGAGTACGAAGCCGTTCTCCATGGTATGCGCATGGCAAAAGCCTGCGGGGCTACCCGCATCAAGATCCATGGAGATTCGAACCTTATCGCCCAGCAAGTCATGAAGGAGTGCGACGCAACCTGCGCAAACATGATCGCATATCGAGCCATGTACGATAAGCTCGAAGGCGAGTTTGAGGGCTGCGAAGTGACGCACATCGGCAGGGAAAGCAATGAAGAGGCAGACAACCTGGCCAACATCGGGTCAAGGTGCCTCCCAATACCGCCCAGAGTCTTCTTCGAAGAAATTTTTGAGCGCTCCATCAAGATCAAACCAGTGACCGACCCGGCGTTAGCAACACGCTCGGGGGCTCGGCAGGCCAACACCACCTCAGCGACGAGAACGGAAGATCTCCCGAAGGACGGGGCCGCAGTCATGCTCGTCGAAGCAACATGGACGAAGCCATACTTGGCCTACCTGACGCGGGGCGAACTCCCAGAAGTTCCCGTCCATCGCCGACAAGTCATGCGGCGTTCCAAGGCCTTCACGATAATTAACGGAGAGCTCTACAAGCGGAGCACCACAGGGGTGCTCCAGCGGTGCATAGCACAGGAAGATGGGATCGCTCTCCTTCGAGAAATCCATGAAGGAACCTGTGGGCACCACGCTTGTAGTCGAACCCTCGTGGCCAAGGCTTTTCGGTCAGGATTCTACTGGCTATCTGCCCTCTATGACGCCAGGAACATCGTCCAGCACTGCGAAGCATGCCAGTTATTCGCCACCAAGCCTCATGCACCTGCGTCCGAACTGCACACCATCCCTGTGGCCTGGCCCTTCGCACAGTGGGGGCTCGATCAAGTGGGGCCTCTCCCCAAATCATCTCGAGGAGGTCATACCTACCTGCTGGTCGCAGTGGACAAGTTCTCCAAATGGATAGAAGTTGTTCCGGTCACCAATCAAGAGGCGACCACAGCGGTCAAGTTCTTTGAGTCCATTGTCTACCGGTACGGCGTCCCGAACAGCATTATCACCGACAACGGCACCAACTTCACTTCGGGCGAATTCCAGGACTTCGCCAAGAACCTCGGCATCAAGCTCAAGTACGCTTCGGTAGCGCACCCCAAGTCTAATGGCCAGGTCGAAAAAGCCAACGGACTTGTGTGCGGAGGCCTGAAGAAGCGACTGCTTCGACCTCTCAAACGCGCAGCAGGCGCCTGGGTCGAGGAACTGCCTTCGGTGCTCTGGAGCCTGCGAACAACACCCAATTCTTCGACGGGCTATACTCCTTTCTTCCTGCTTTTCGGAGCAGAAGCAGTGCTACCTACCGATGTGCGCTACAGCGCGCCCCGCGTGGTCGCCTACGTCGAAGAAGATGCGGACAAGGCATTGGCGGACGCTCAAGATCTACTAGACGAAGCTCGAGATGTCGCCCTCGTTCGTTCGGCGGTTTATCAGCAGAGCCTCCGCAACTACCACAGCAGGCGGGTGCGCGGACGCTCATTCGAGTCGGGAAACCTTGTGCTCCGCCTCAAGCAGACAAGCACGTCGAAGCTGGAGCCACCATGGGAAGGCCCGTACCTCATCCATGAGGTCATCCCAGGAGGGGCATACCGCCTACGCAACCCGAAAACGGGGAAAGACGTAGAGAACCCGTGGAACGCCGCGCAGCTGCGCCGCTGATACGTCTCCAACGTATCTATAATTTTTGATGCTCCATGCTTGTTTTTACACCATTTGCCTGTTGTTTCGTTACACTTAGTGGCACTTTTATGTATTTTCTGGAACTAACCTATTAACGAGTTGCCACAGTGCCAGTTCCCTATTTTCTGCTGTTTTTGTGTTTCAGAAGTGATACACAGGAAATATTCTCGGAATTGGATGAAACAAGTTCCTGAAGTCTTATTTTACTCGGAAGCTTCCAGAGATCCGAAGAGGAGTAGGAGGGGGGCCACCAGGGCCCCACACGCAGGGGTGGCGCGGCCAGCCCCCTGGCCGTGCGGGCCCTGCGTGAGGGAGCCTGGCTCCACCTCTGACATCGCCCCTTCGCCTATAAAGACCCCCCAACGGAAAAAACCTAAGTACCCGATCAGATTTCTAGAACACATCACGATCCGCCGCCGCCGTCGACCCGAAGATCGGGAGGGTCCAGAAGCTCTTCCCGGCACCCTGCCGAAGAGGGGAATCGCCACCGGAGGTCTTCTTCATCGCCATGCTTGCCTCTGGAGCGATGAGTGAGTAGTCTACCTTGGACTATGGGTCCATAGCAGTAGCTAGATGGTTGTCTCCTCCAGCATGTGCTTCATGTTTAGATCGCATGAGCTGCCCTACATGATTGAGATCACCGTTATGTAATTCTACATGTTTGGTTTGTTGGGATCCGATGAATATTGGTGTTTATGATTAAGTTGTTGTACTGAATATTATCTTTTGTTATCTCTATGTTGTTTATGATCTTGCATGCTCTCCGTTGTTAGTAGCTATCTTGGCCGAGTAGTTGCTAGTGACTCCAAGAGGGGGTATTTATGCTTGATAGTGGGTTCATGCCTCTATTTCACCTGGGGGAGTGACAGAAACCTCTAAGGTGGTAGATGTGCTGTTGCTACTAGGGAGAAAACAACATTCATATGCTCAAGGGCATATGCTTTGTTTACATTACACACTTTGCTTAATGCAATTATCTGTTGTTCGCAACTTAATACTTGTGGAGTTCTCGGATTGATTCACCACAAGTGGATTATTAGTCATAGATGCAGTTGGATGGCGGTCTATGTATTTTGTTGTAATGCCCAGAGTAAATCTCATAGTGATCTTCTTGACATATCACGTTTATCTTTATTCTATCAATTGCCCAACTGTAATTTGTTTACCCAGCATGTGTTATTTTATCTATGGAGAGACACCACTAGTGAACTGTGGACCCCGGTCCTATTTACATCATATTGCTATCACCTATTTACTTTACTCGTACTGTTTACTTTACTCGCATACTATATTGTTTTCCACTCGATACGCTCATAACCTTTGTTTCAAGCAAACCGGTGAGATTGACAACCTCATCGCAAGTTGGGAACAAAGTACTTGGTTGTGTGTGTGCAGGTTCCGCATCACCTTCAGTCGTTTGTCTCTCCTCTCCTGATCGATAAACCTTGGTTTCTTAAACTGAGGGAAAACTAGCTGCTATACTCATCATACCTTCCTCTTGGGGTTCCCAACGGGCTGGTTATTCACCACGCACAAGGACAATCTGCTTCCTCGTCAACTTGGCAGCAGCTTCTTTTCTGGCGCCGTTGCCGGGGAGGAAGAGAAGACTTCTGCGAGGGGAGTTTTTCGCACACACATCCTTTACTTTGTTTTATTGTTCTGCTTTACTTTATTTATTTTACCTGCATCGTTTTATATCAAAAACCCAAAAAAATTAGAATCCTTGGTAGTTGTTATTTCTTTACTTTAGTTTATCATGTTGATCCCTAAGTTCGTTCTGGAGGACCTCTCAGTAGGTAGTGGTTCGATTATTGGCAAAAGTAACATTGAGGAGTTCTTTAATCACATTAGTATGCATGAGGAAGTTGAGGAAAAGTCTTGGGTTGAGCTTGCTCCTAGTATTGAAGTTGCTTCTGTTTATTTAATTGACATGTTGGAAACTAGGTTTGCTAGTCTTAATCCTTTTATGCAATATATGTTCCTTAAGCTTCATGAAATTGAGGATCCCGAAAAGAAAGCTTTTATCTTGGAAACTTTGCGCCTAGAATTTAAGGATGTCGTTATTGAAGCTAGGAAAGTTCTTAAACGTTTTAATAAACTCGGTTCACCTATAACGGTTATTAGTACAAATGATGAAGGGGCCGAGATACCTATACCTTGCAAGCTTTTGGGATTGAGTGAAGCTTTCAAAAATAATTTTGACTGGATTTGTCCTGAAAATCTTTTTGATGAGAATAGTGTACCAAAGCATGATCACAAAGGGTCTTCAAAAACTTATGTGGACGAAATACAATGCCTTATTAAAAAGATCTCTGCTGTTGATCTTAATGCTTCATCAATTGATATTACTTGATTCGCAATTTTCTGCGCCTAGCTCAAAGGCGTTAAAGAAAAGCACTCTTGGGAGATAACCCAATGTTTTCTTTTCAGTACTTTTTCTTTTATTTGAGTCTTGGAAGTCATTACTACTGTAATGACCGCTCCTTATCTTGTTTATTTCGTTTTTGTGCCAAGAGAAGCCTCTAATTTGAGTGAGGTAAAGATTTGGGGATGTTGCTGTCCTGAAACTGTTTTCGGTGCTGCACCGTAAAAATTTGTGAAAATTCTCTGTTTATCTTTTGGACCTGCGATTTCTTGTGCTTATGCCCCAGGTTATATCCAAACTTTTGTTAGTTGAACACTTTTTGATTTTAGCAACAGAAAATCCCTCAAAATTCGACCTTTGTCAGCTGTTCAGTTTTGACAGATTTCTGCAAATATTTGTGTTTGCCACTTTATCGCTTTCTTTTGAGTTCTTTTGATCACGGAACTTTTTGGGAGGTTGCTACAGTAGTATTTGCTATATATGTGGTAGTTTTGAGTTGAAACCTGAAGCAAATAGAGGATTGATTATATGTTATGCTTGCACTAATGTTGCTAATAGATTTGTGTTTAGTTTTGTATGAAGGAAGTTTTCAAGTGTAGGGATTGGAGAATGATGAGATGAGTTGAAGAATGGACAAAAGCTCAAGCTTGGGGATGCCCATGCATCACCCCAAGAAATATCCAAGAAGTACAAGCATCAAAGCTTGGGGATGCCCCCGAGGCACCCCTTCTTCATCGGCAAAAATCATGTCACCTTTCAAAACACTATATTTTTATTGCTTCATGCACTATGTGTTTTTCTTGGAGCGTCAGTTGTTTTAGTTTTCTTAGTTGGTTTAGTTTGTTTTTTTGCTGCAATAAATGGTTGGACCCCAACAAATTTCTTTTGGAGGAGATGTACTCGTTTTCATTTGCAAAGAACACACCGTTTTTCATTCTTACTATTTCACCGGGTGTTCTTCTTTTTCTGCTACTGCTTTTGGTTTTCATTTTCGCCTTGATTTGCATTCAGACCTTGTCATATCTTTTCATCAAGGTGTATTTTTGCCTCTGATCTTTATTGGTTTTCATCAAAAGAGGTGTTTATAAAAGTTTCAAATGGTGTTGGAAAAGAGAAAAAGCTTTGTGCAAAATAGTGGTACAAGAAGGAGCTTGTGTAGACTGCAGCTTAGGCTTTTTCATGTCATGATTGATGTCTTTTTGATAGTATGCTTAGTGGTTTTGCTGTAGCACGACTTGTCTCAAATAACTGAGATTGCTTAATGAGCCTTTGAAAAAATCATGCGTTGTTTTTATTGTATGGAAGCATTATTTTGGTTTTCTCCTTGATGCTTTATTTGGGTTGACTTGGCGCATGCTCACACATGTTAGACTCTTACAAAGTCGCCAATTGCCTTCATGATCATTTAGTTTTTGACTTTTGATGCCATCGTATGCTTCTTTTAATGTCGCTTTGTCGCTTTGCATGATTATGGCCATTATTGCTCTCTTAGTTGGTCGCTCCCAGTCTTTTGCTAGCCCTCACCTTGTACTGAGTATGAGCTCTACTCGTGCATCCAACTCCTAAAAGCCAAAGTTTTACAAAGTGTCCACCATACATACCTACTAGCAATTTGCTATTCCAAGTAAATTTGACTTGCTTTTATTTTCTCTTCAAATTAAACTCTTACCAGTGTTATGCGAAATTCGGTCAGTAAAGCTCTCACGAACCGGAAGGCAAACTTTACTTTTTCCTGTTCTTAAATTTTTTGACATTGTGGTCTCTTATGTTGAGTTGTTATGCTTGCAAGTTGTAAGTTGGATTCTAGCCCATCCATGCTGTCATGGGGCAAGCTTTCAACATTGCACTTCTTATTTGAGTTGATATCGTGATCTTTTGTTTATGGATGCCCGCGGTGTGAAATGAATTGGGAATCTTGTAGGGATCATGGAGTTTGTATATGTGTTAGGGAAACGCCGGGCCGCCAATCTAAGCCATGCATAATTCATGGTGGAAATTTGCAGCATACCCATGGTGAACATTCGACGATGCATCTCACAATAAAAAGCTAAATAAAAGGCAAATAAAAGAGATGTCGAGGTGTTCATTATCTGCTTGTCCTGTCATTCTGGTGTGGGCTTGTTCCATGTCATCGGGCACGGAGGTACCCCATTGGCGGTTCTCAATGATATGCATATACTTACAATGACAAGAGCCTTGCTTGGGACTCTAAGTAAAGTAGCATGAGGTTTGGTTACTCGTATTCACGGGGCACGAGGTTTTCAACTTATGATTTGTCAAGCATATGCATCATAATTGTTCTCGCATTAACTCTAACCATTCAAGATGCTTATGATGGGGGCAATGAGAGCTCAAAGCCGGTAAGTACCATAATTTTTGAAGGTTATAAAACTTGCAATCACTGCTTCCCTCTGCGAAGGGCCTTTCTTCTATTTTTTATGTTGAGTCACCACCTTCTTTCTTTATGCACCATTAAGAGAGCATAGTTGTCATTCTTAGTGTGATATGCATTGTCCCAAAGTTCATTGATTGATTCATATTGTTGGTTTCACTTGTTCTTAAATTATTTGTATCTAGTCGCCCTCTTAAACTTGAAGGTGTCCTATGCATTTATGTTTTGCTCTCTTTGAAGGACAAGCTGAAAACCATTTGTATGTTTTTCCTTATGATTTGAACACGCGTTTGACTTTCATTGTTTCATTTTCATGATTTTTTGTTTGTGTTCATTTGCATATTTACAACATGGTTGCTAAGTTCTTATTGTCATGATTATATCTTCATGCCCATGTTTTAAGTTCTTATGATCCCAGCTCACAAATGCTTACATATATGATCAAGATTGTGTAGGTGCATGTCACCTCAAAAATTATTCTTTTGTTATCACTTACCTACTCGAGGACAAGCAGGAGTTAAGCTTGGGGATGCTTGATACATCTCCAACGTATCTATAATTTTTGATGCTCCATGCTTGTTTTTACACCATTTGCCTGTTGTTTCGTTACACTTAGTGGCACTTTTATGCATTTTCCGGAACTAACCTATTAACGAGTTGCCACAGTGCCAGTTCCCTGTTTTCTGCTGTTTTTGTGTTTCAGAAGTGATACACAAGAAATATTCTCGGAATTGGACGAAACAAGTTCCTGAAGTCTTATTTTACTCGGAAGCTTCCAGAGAT
This sequence comes from Dactylis glomerata, assembly GCA_007115705.1. Classification (NCBI taxonomy): domain Eukaryota; kingdom Viridiplantae; phylum Streptophyta; class Magnoliopsida; order Poales; family Poaceae; genus Dactylis; species Dactylis glomerata. Next base: position 10,604,023 of record QXEO01000553.1, read on the forward strand.
CCGAAGAGGAGTAGGAGGGGGGCCACCAGGGCCCCACATGTAGGGGTGGCGCGGCTAGCCCCCTGGCCGCGCGGGCCCCGCGTGAGGGAGCCTGGCTCCACCTCTGACATCGCCCCTTCGCCTATAAAGACCCCCCGACGGAAAAAACCTAAGTACCCGATCAGATTTCCAGATTACATCGCGATCCGCCGCCGCCGTCGACCCGAAGATCGGGAGGGTCCAGAAGCTCTTCCCGGCACCCTGCCGGAGAGGGGAATCGCCACCGCAGGTCTTCTTCATCGCCATGCTTGCCTCCGGAGAGATGAGTGAGTAGTCTACCTTGGACTATGGGTCCATAGCAGTAGCTAGATGGTTGTCTCCTCCACCATGTGCTTCATGTTTAGATCTCATGAGCTGCCCTACATGATTGAGATCACCGTTATGTAATTCTACATGTTTGGTTTGTTGGGATCCGATGAATATTGGTGTTTATGATTAAGTTGCTGTACTGAATATTATCTTTTGTTATCTCTATGTTGTTTATGATCTTGCATGCTCTCCGTTGTTAGTAGCTATCTTGGCCGAGTAGTTGCTAGTGACTCCAAGAGGGGGTATTTATGCTCGATAGTGGGTTCATGCCTCTATTTCACCTGGGGGAGTGACAGAAACCTCTAAGGTGGTAGATGTGCTGTTGCTACTAGGGAGAAAACAACATTCGTATGCTCAAGGGCATATGCTTTGTTTACATTACACACTTTGCTTAATGCAATTATCTTTTGTTCGCAACTTAATACTTGTGGAGTTCTCGGATTGATTCACCACAAGTGGATTATTAGTCATAGATGCAGTTGGATGGCGGTCTATGTATTTTGTTGTAATGCCCATAGTAAATCTCATAGTGATCTTCTTGACATATCACGTTTATCTTTATTCTATCAATTGCCCAACTGTAATTTGTTTACCCAGCATGTGTTATTTTATCTATGGAGAGACACCACTAGTGAACTGTGGACCCCGGTCCTATTTACATCATATTGCTATCACCTGTTTACTTTACTCGTACTATTTACTTTACTCGCATACTATATTGTTTTCCACTCGATACGCTCATAACCTTTGTTTCCAGCAAACCGGTGAGATTGACAACCTCATCGCAAGTTGGGAACAAAGTACTTGGTTGTGTGTGTGCAGGTTCTGCATCACCTTCAGTCGTTTGTCTCTCCTCTCCTGATCGATAAACCTTGGTTTCTTAAACTGAGGGAAAACTAGCTGCTATACTCATCATACCTTCCTCTTGGGGTTCCCAACGGGCTAGTTATTCACCACGCACAAGGACAATCTGCTTCCTCGTCAACTTGGCAGCAGCCGCTTCTACCCTTAGCTAGCAAAGCTGGTTCTCCTACCCTTTCTACTATGTAATCAAGCGTCGGCAGCAGTCCACGCCCAACACTGTGCCTTCGGCACCAAGCCATAAAGTTCAAATTCTTCACTTCATGAATCGACATCTGTGTATGCTCACGCTCGGGGGCTTGGCCTTTCGACCCACGCTCGGGGGCTTCGCCTCTCGACCCACGCTCGGGGGCTTCACCCACGCTCGGGGGCTTCGCCTTTCGACCCACGCTCGGGGGCTTCACCCACGCTCGGGGCTTCGCCTTTCGACCCACGCTCGGGGGCTTCGCCTTTCGACCCACGCTCGGGGGCTTCGCCTTTCGACCCACGCTCGGGGGCTTCACCCACGCTCGGGGGCTTTGCCTTTCGACCCACGCTTAGGGGCTTTGCCTTTCGTTCACGCCCGCGGGTTTCGCCCACGCTCGGGTTTTTCGCCTATGGGCGGGTGCTGCGCTCTCTCGACTTACGCTCGGGGGCTCCGCCCTCCGCTCGGGGGCTGCGCTCTTTCGACCTATGCTCGGGGGCTTCGCCCTCCTGACCTAAACTCGGGGACTTCGCTTTTTTCGCCCCAGACAAACACGATATACATATACAATATATACACAACGTGGAGGTACAGACGCAGCCACAGGGCTAGTTCATGGCGCCGCGGTGCCTTGGTTTGCTCTCTGACGATCACTTTCGGTGATAATCTGTTGAGCGATACAGTCGGCTGTGCCTCTGCAAGCAGCATAGTGGTGCTCCATGTCAAAACGACCACTGGGAGACGGAGGAGGCGTCTTCAGAAGCTCCAGGTCGATCTCAGGATAATGAGCATGTACGAAAGCAAGGTCGACCACGGCTCCGCATCGCAAATGTTCCCGGACAAAGGAGTACACATCACTTCCATTTTCGAACCGGTCGAGCAGCTCGGGCAGACCTTCGGGCTGTTTGTTCAAAGGAAACATCACCTGATGCACCAAAGCAAGAGCGCCTCGGCTCGTCTCAGCCAACACTCCGGCTTGGGCAACCCTGTCCTGAAGAAGTGTCAACTTCATCGCCTTCGATCGGTCTGCCCAGAAATTGTCCGCAATCAAATTGGCGTGCGTCTGAGCAGCAAGAAGGCGCGCGTTCACACGTCGGGCTTCAGCTGCGCTGTCGAGGCACACATCTGCAGAAGAAAAAAGAAGATTACATTCGACAAAATTGAACAGCGACGCAAAGGACACCGAAAACTCACATTTTAGAGCCTTCCCCAAGTTCTCGACTTCATCAAGCAGAAACTTCTCAGCGTCGGCAGCCAGTGACGCCTTTGACAGAGCGACGTCGACCTTAGCAGTAACTACCTTCAGTTGACGCTGCGTGCCTTGGAGTTGGTCGCGCAGAGATTGAATCAGAGTCAATTCGCTCGAAGAAGGCGCCCTCCGCTCAACGGCACCAGAGGTACTACTAACTGTTTCATACTCAATAGGCCAGGTGCTCGAGTTCACGGACGGATCCTGCATAAGAGGCTTGGCATCACATACAAGCATCGGCAACCAACTATCAGAAAGAGTAATAAAACAAGTTTTACAGCATGGAGGGGTCCAAAACAAATTAACAGCCCTCGGCGGTACCACGAAAGCTAATTACAGAGGTTCGACAGGAGCACTACTCGCACTACGCTGAGCTACCAGCCTTGCTAGACGGTGCACCGGAGGCGCCACGCTTTCGAGCCTTTGCCGCCGCGCGCTTCTCGTTCCTCTCGGCCAAGAAGCTCGTCATTCGGGCAGCCAGATCACGAGCACGAGCAACATAACTCTTGGCGGACTTGTCGCATCCGTCCTTGTCTTTTGGATATGTGCTCGTGATCTTGTCAGCATCGAACTCCACATTGTGCATCATCATCATGGAGAAGACAGACTCGGAGTCGATAGTTACCTGTCGGCGAACCGCGGCAACTAACGGGTCTTCGCCGTCCGCCTTCACCGCCAGAGCTCCGAGGATCCCCGCAATGGTGTCGTTGACCGAGTCGGGGATAGACGTATCCCGAACGCGAACAAGCGTGGAACGCACCCTCGCCAGGAGGTTGCCAATCTCTCGACTCAGGTGCTCGGCGAGTCCAACGCTGGATTCGAGCCCAGCGGGCTCCTTCATAGCTCCGGCATCCAATTCGGCAGCGGCTACAAGAAAAAACAACCCGCCAGGTCAACAATAGGACCCTTTGGCACGAAATCTAATTCAGATGAGGTCGAAGACTCACCACGCAAAGCATCGAGCGAAGATTGCAGACGCTGCTGCATGTCTTTTTCCCTTGTTTCGGCCTCTATGCGACGCGTCCTGACAAGCTCCTGAGCCTTGGTCGACTCGGCCTTTAGCTGGGCGACCTCGTCGGCTAGCTCAGCGGTCTTGGCCTTCAGTCCCGAATTTTCTGCCGCGAGGTCATCCAGCTGCGCCTTCAAGGACGTCTTGTCAGCGGCAGCTTGTGTGGCGATCCCTGATCATTCGGGAAAGAGCAGTGTTACGGATAAAAAAGTCAAGGTTACAATCAGAACGGGAAGTTAAGGAAGAAGAGGCTGTACTCACGTCGTATGTCCTCGAGCTGCTCGGATAGTTTTCGGTTTTCTTCTTCCAAGGCGAAGAAGCTCCTACAAACTTTTGATAGATCCCTAACAACGGGCTAAAGAAGGCACAACAAGAGATCAACCCTCAAGTCATTGTTCGGAGGGCAAGCCTAAGTGTAAACACTTAGGCTCACCCTCGGGGGCTACTGATGGTCAATCACACGAAACGCAAGTTTGCAATCTTCGGACTTACATGGTTGTTGGGACCGGAAGGTTTGCCAGACGAAGAAACGAGGACGAACTCGTGCTCCATCATTTTCTTCTTCGATGAGGTCGAAGGCTTCGTAAGAACGGCTTCGAGGGCGGCGACATCGGTGGCCTTCTCCTGCGAGTCCGCTGTCTCTTCGAGGGCGTCATCATGGGGCTGGACTCGATATTGGTCCTGGTCTCCCGGACACGTCGATGTCCCCTCGGAAGAAGATCTGAAGCAAATATTGATGTCAAAACAAATCGACGGATTCGAAGCACGTTCACAGGATGTATGAGTCCGGCAAGGAAAACTTACGACGCGTCGATCCCGAATTTTAGAATGATTTTCTTCTCTGTTCGAGGAGGAGGACGGCAGCTCAAAGGCGAGGCAGGGATCGCGCTGTTGCCGTCATCGCCCGAAGTGAAACGGGTGTCATCGAAGTCTTCTGAGTCATCGACAACATCTGTAATTCGCTGCCTTTTCGGGGCTCTCGACGGAGATGGAGCAGCGGAGGTCGATCCCTCCGGCACTTCGGTAAAATCGCGCCCCGGATACTCACCCATCTCGGGCTGGGGCGGATAGCATCGAGCTACCTCGATTACCTATACAGGGATATAAATCGCATTTGGATGATACAGTTATGGAATAAAAGTGGTACGCGATTATGATCAACATCGTACCTTGGTGCGGGGAAAGGCTTTACTGAAGGCCACCGCGCCGAAGATTTTCGGCACTGGAGACTTCTTCTTAATGTTCATGATGGCGTGCACGCACTCGTCGATTTCAGCCTCATGCAGCTCATCCTGGGAGATGCGGGTCGAATCCCGACGATCACTGTAGTCCCACATACAGTGGGCTCGAGCAGCGAGAGGCTGGATTCGACGCTCGATGAAGGTTCGGATCAGCTGGATGCCCAAAAGTTCTTTCTTCGGAGTAACATGAAGCTGTTGGATCTTCTCCATCAGCGGCTCTATAATCTTCATCTCCTCATCAGAAAGGTCATGCTTCCAAGACACACGAGGTCTCAGGACGCCAGTGGGCTGAAATTCCTCAAGTCCGAAATTTTCGCCGTTGGAGGATTGGTCCTTGGCGTAGTACCATTTCGTCCTCCAGCCGGGGTTGTTTTCGGGCATTTGAAGACTGAAGTATTCGACGTCCGGGCGCACTGAGCAGCCGAAACCGCCGGTCTGGAAAGGAAGGGGACGCCAGACAAGAAAGATCCGGCGCCAGAGTGCCCAATGGGGTTCGATCCCCAGAAAGCATTCACAAAGCGTGATGAAACACGCAATATGCAGAATTGTGTTGGGATTCAAGTCATGGAGCTGAATCCCGTATGCGAATAGAAGGCCATGGAGGAAAGGATGCGGAGGAAGAGACAAACCCCGTAATAGGAAAGCGATGAATATTACCCGGAATCCAGGGGGAGGCCGGGGAATGATCTCAGGGCCGGCGGCGAGCGATTCCGCCGGCGTGTTCTTCAACAGGCCCATCTTCTCGGCCTGGGACAGCTCCTTGTCCCCGACCTTGGTCTAAACCCAACGGCCGACGACGGAGGCATCGACGTCTCCAGTCTTGGGTTTCTTGGTGGTGGCGCCAGTGGCGGCGCCGGCGGCGGTGGAGCTCCTCTTGCCCATGGGCTCGGTGCGCAACAAGAGCTATGGAAATGGGTGCAGGCAGAGGAGGCAACTGCTGTGAGGCGCAAGGAGGAAGACGGTGGCGGCAGAGTAGGATGAACTGTTTACCCCGCCGCTGTTATTTATTTATCCTCTGGAAATCTACGCCAGATCTTAGCCGTCCGCGACGAAGTGGAAACGACCAAGCCGATCTAGCCGTCCATGTGTCAGCGCGTGGGAGCCGCGGCGTCCACTACGCACGGTAATCAAGGAAACCGTGCCGGTTATTTCTCACTCACGCGTGGGACGTGTGGTCAAACACTGTCAACGGCCGGGATGTGCGGCCGGTGGGCCCACCATACGTCTAGTCCTGGCAGGGTCAGGCCATTCCTGCAGAGGATGGTGTGACAACTCGAGGAAGCATTTTGTCAGCAATGACGCGATTCTTTGGGCAGGCTGATTCTTTTCAGCTCAAAGGTCGAGGCTGGAAAGAGTTCTTTCGAACCTAAAAGGTACGCACTACTTGCAGACAGATGATTTCTCGAACGAACTTTCTTTGGGGTTTTGGTATTCCTCCTTCTTGTGTTACCCAGACACACTCAAGGTTTTTCGACGACTCTGTTTTGCTTCGAATTGGGTTTTTCGAGCAAGGAATGCTTGCTCATTCGATGCTGGACTTCGGTCCCTCGGATCGCCTTTTTCGGGCCAGCAATGCCTTCAAGTTATTCGAGGCCGGACTTCGGTCCCTCGGATCGTCTTTTTCGGGCCAGCAGTGCCTTCAAGTTATTCGAGGCCGGACTTCGGTCCCTCGGATCGCCTTTTTCGGGCCAGCAGTGCCTTCAAGTTATTCGAGGCCGGACTTCGGTCCCTCGGATCATCCTTTTCGGGCCAGCAGTGCCTTCAAGTTATTCGAGGCCGGACTTCGGTCCCTCAAATTGTCTTCTTCGTGCCGGCAGTGCTTTCAAGCTATTCGAGGCTGGGCTTCGGACCCTCGAATTGTTTTTTACGGTCTAGCAATACCTTCAAAATGTTCGAGCTTGAATTACGGACCCTCAAAATGCATCCTGAGGCCGCATGCGTCTTCATTCTGTTCGAGTAAGGGCTGATGCCTTTTCGAACCTTTCTTTTGGGCTATCAACGCTCCTCATTCAACATGCCCGAATTTTGGTGGCCGTATACCAGTTCGGATGCCGTATGTCAAATACGAAGGTAAGTCCACAGTTAGCAACACTGGATGGCCCGGTATTCGTATCAAACGCGCTCTGCCGGAAATTTTCCATACCTGCGGTATGAAGTTTGCACCGATGGACGCATCGGGTGCCTCACAATGAACTGGGCTCCGACCTGGTAAGTCCAACGCGGCTCGGGTCGGGGTAGCGCCAGCCCACGCGGGTTCGAGTCGGGGGACTCGAATCTGAGTAAGCTAACCGAATGTTTTTGCTGCTGTGCAATTAACTGAGACCCGGCGTGAGTCTCAGGCCGGTTATGCGCATCCCTCTGCAAACCCGACTTAGCACTTTCGAGGCTCTGGATGAGCGTGGTTCGAAAATCTCATATCTAACAAGTGTATTACTCGAATGCTCTCTATTTTTGCGATTTATAGACCAGGTGCGCATATCGGGTGCGGCTGAGAAGATTTTCTGGTGGAGTCCCTGCCATAGTCTTCGGCTATCCCAGGCACTCGGGGGCTACTGACGAAGGAATGACAAACGGGCCCCCGATATTCGCCTACCTGGTTTTCGGTCCAGGAAAGGTCTCTCTCGAAAGGCTCTTGAGGCCCATTAAGGCAGCGGTCTAGCGTGGCCCAGGAGCTAAACTTGGTGTGCAAGCAAAGGCCTGAAGAATTAGAATTGGATTAGGTTTCGTTTGTTTGAGTACCGATCCGATCTGTATCGGGTTTGAGAGGCCATCCCGAGACCCAGCCTTCGCATATAAAAGGCTGGGAGGGAGGCCCCGAAACCCTAAACACTTTTCCACCCACCTCACGCCGGAGTGCTCAACTCTCAGAGCTCTCTACTTTGGCTAGATTCAATCTATGCCACCATTGTAACTCCATCGCAAAAACCACCTCATCAATACAAAGTCAGACAAGCAGGACGTAGGCCTTTTACCTTCCGAGGGGGCCGAACCTGGGTAAATCCCGCGTTCCTTTGCTTTCGTCTGATCGCCGTCGAGTTCGCCAGGTCCTCAATACGCTTCCTAGATCGAAAGCCCTTCGACATGGGCATTGCCGGGGATAGACCTCGTCAGCGGTGCATATCGAGGGCTCCAGAGTTTTCATGGATTTGTTCTGGCACAAAATGATATCAAAATCGGTTAAAGGCCAGAGTTTTTCGGTTTTGGGATCATATCGAGTTTTTGATTTCCGACAATGAATCTATATGTAGGTAGAGTATGAGGATACGATCTATGGGCTAACTATCTCAGGCACACGAGATTTATATAGGTTTAGACTCCGAGACAGATCGACAATAACAACCCTACTTCCTGGTTTGTTGTATTGATTGAGTGTGTGAGGTGTTCACTGTTAAAAAGGGGGTGACGGATAACGGTGTAGCCGACTCACTCTAGACTGTGTCGAGGAGAGGAGAAGTGGGGTGTATCTGGATGTGAGTGTGTGGAGTGCTTGGTCTATTGTTCTTCTCCCCTCGCCCTAGTAGAAGGGCGCATGTATTTATAGGGGCGTCATGTTCTGCCAGATGTGGGGAGGTGAACCTCGTGGCTTGTTAATGCACACTATGAGAAGACAAGGTGTCCATAAACCCTAAACCCTAAGCGGTACACACCACCATCAGACCACTCAAGGAGTAGAGTCCTTTGGACTTATCCTAGCGTCTTTGGATGTTCGGCTTAGCGAGGAATAGCCAGTCAGTTGGGAGCCCATCGGCTCCTAGCTGGAAGACTTAGAGTTCCTTAGGGCAACTCCAACGGTGCCCCATAAATCGAACACTGAATCGGTCTGATTCAGTCGTTTGTGGTGGCCTGTGGATATCACATAGGCCACAGTCTGTTTGCGGATGGTTGTGCACCCAACGGGTCGACCCTTTTGTGGGGTCCGCGGTCCGCCATGATACCATCATCCGCAGTCCGCCATAACACCTGTACATTTTTGTTAACCTATCCAGTATGCTTGTAGTAAGCTAGCCCTTCTGTCGGGATGCTTGTAGTAAGCTAGCCCTTCTGTTGGGATACTCATGATGGTTTGATTATTATTCCTAGTTGATATCATCAGCTTGTAATACTCACAATTATGATTGTTTTGTTCAGCTATATAAATGGAAAAGCCGGTACCTGGTACCTTTGTTCTAAAATGTTGTCACGTGCCATCTGATCTTTGAAGTTGCACGATAAGATTTGTATTTTCGAGGGGGGGGGGGGGGGGGGGGGGGGGGTATCTCGTAGGAATTGTCTCAGTAGAACAACAAGAATACGCAATATAATCTACGTTGTCAAGCTGAAGACTAGTGCTCTCACTATCTTTTCCACGAGTCAAAAGAGAGTTTGTGAGTTGCTGATTCCACCTTTATCACAAACAGACGTGGCGTTGGAATCCCCCTCGTCACGGTCATCACAAAATATCGGCAGCTTAATTTTTATTTTGGAGCAAATTTCGTCTTTGGATTTTGTCTCATATTCCTACTCATCCATATTTAGTGTAGTTTGTATTTTTATGTTGAACTCTAGTTGTCTTTTTTGAAGTTCATAGTTCATGAGTTAATATGACAAGTTGTGCGAAGTTTTCCTCTTATAATTCCCTAGAGAGCTAATTACGCTTGCTGACACTCTGCACTATAGTCCACTCATCTGTGGAGTGCGTCTTAGTGGAACAAAAAAACAGGGGTGGTGCCTTGAAGCTGAATATCCCATGGCACTGATTCCAGTACTAGCATGATCATGAATATAAGTTTTGCGACGAGATCCTGAAGAAGAGTTGATTTCTACTCTAACATCATGGCGTTGGTACTTCGCGCACCCCTGTAGGCTAGAGCAATCGGAGTTCCTGATGCTTCCAAGTCCTATGATATATATGGGTTTCAATGACATTACGGAAGTAGTTCTAACTAGGTGCGGAAACTTGTGGAAATTCCATACATGGTGTATGTTGATATGAGATAGCACCGACCAAACTTTACTATATATGCCAAACCTAAGCAGGATGGCATCGCCGCAAATTGTGAGCATGTTCCATCCCTCATCTCACCCTTAAATAGGAACAATATTACATTAATGATTGATACAATGTGGTGGAACAAGCCAACAACCAGATGCTTTCGTGTGGTTTAGTACTGGCATAAAGAACACATGGGAGTTCATGTACCATAGGTATGAACATGTGTGAGAAGATTGCTCCGATACGTCCAGACTTGGACCAAAATGAACACAAATACCAAGTTAAGCACGCTGATTGAACCATCTTAGAGTTTGTAGACTAAAGTATATACACATGGCAACTTTTTTGATAATGGATTTTTATTACTTAAAAAGGTCTTAAGTAGTATTACATCCGGTCTCTGCATAACAAGATGCACATAGCCGCAACACACAAAGTTTACGAGGTAAAAAGTGAAAACTAGGCGAATTACATATCAGAATGAGAAATTATAAGACGCCTAAGCTGGCGGAGGGCCAATCCATAGATTATGCTGTCATCCATGACGCGGAAAGAGGTCTCTCGCCGTATTCTCCAGACGCGTACACACCTTCGAAAAGAGATTGTGGTCCTCCGTGCGGTGAAACTGTGACCATAGACGAAAAGTGCCCATACATCTGTAGATTACCTGCGAGAGAGAAGAACTTTTATTATCAAAAACTTTGTCATCCACCTGGAAACGGTTAAGGCTGGTCATAGCGAAGAGTATCATATAGTAATACCATGCATAAGATACTTGTGTATAATTTTAGCTTCATAATGCATGGTATCATAAAGTAATATCATATATTCATCGTATTTATTATTTTATAGTATCTTAATACAAATGTGTGTACAAGATTTACTTGAGCTTAATGTTTCTCGTAATGTGCGCTATGATATAGTATCTATCTACGATACTCTAATCTTTTCTTTCTTCATTAATTAACTGCCACATCAGCATTTTTGTGGGCCTAATTTGCATGATACTAGCTATGATACTAGTACTATGGCTAGCCTAACTAAAGAACCCGCCCAATAAATGGCAAGGTCTAGAGAGAAGTGAAATACATCAGAATCCTTAAACTATTTGGGAGAGGGCATGGAGGGGGTAGGTTAGTCCTAAAACCTAATAAAACATGCAAATTAAGGTTCCAAAAGTTTTGGTTGTTCAACGCATGTCCTAACAAACCTAGGTAGGCTCGACTTGTTTGTGTGCCACGTTCTCATCGATACATGGGCCTATTACGCCGAATGATTTATTTATTTTTATGTAGAAACACGCCTATAAGGCCTAACGCTCTCGTTCGACGTGTGAAGCTAATTTGGTCTAGTTAACTTAATACCTATGTTTTTGTAAGTAGAACAACACTGGCATCAGCATCAGTTGATACACATAACCATATATTTTTCTTAGAGATTCATGAGAAGCAAGTTAAATTTGGATCTCACGAGATTCCGAACAACATACTACGCCTCCGGCCCAAATTAATTGGCACAACCTAGGAATATGGCTATCCCAATTAATTTGGCACCGAAGGGAGTATAAGATTTTCTTTGAGCAGTATGCATCTGAGCTGAAGCCAACATAGAGGTGGCAAATATTTCAGGAAAGTTTCTTTCAGGATGGAAGTGCCCCATAGTGGGGGGTAATTGGTTACAACTAAAGCTGAGCCAAGACAACGCTTGAAACAGAATCATCAGTTCATCACCATCTCTATAGGTATCTGAGCGCTGCGGTGAGAGAATTCAAGTGGAAACTAGAAATCTAGATAGCAATATTTTTTCAAGAGTACGCGATCCAATGCGTATTTTAGTTTTATAGAAGAGAAAAGTCAGGTTACAAGTGTGGCCTCCCTCGTTGCATACAACAAGGTGTCACACAACTCCAACAGAGACACCCACTCACACACAAACACACGCCGAAGCTAAACCTAGTAGGACTACTATGGCAAAATTGCTGCTCCCCCCTAGGCCACCCAAGTACCATTGCTCTAAGCATAAGAGCATCTTCTTGAAACCAATGAAAAACGTAAGGTGATACAAAGAACTCTGTTCATCAGGTGGCTTGATATCAAATGAGTTGAGCTACAAAACTAAAGAGCACTCGATGGCCGATCTTAGCACAAATTTATTAATTTAGCAGCAAATGTTTGAGCACGAAATAAAAGCGGACTTAGCTGACCACCTGAACACGAATTGCACAGTTGGTGGTTTGAAAGATGAGTCCGAGGAGATAAGCTATGAGCTCTCGTGCAAGATGAATCCAACGCCATGATCCTCGCTTCTTTTGACTTTGCCATGGTTTATTTAGTTGGCCCACTGGGCGTAGTACGCTGTCATGCCCAATAATCAGCATAGCGCTCACCTGGTTCAGAAGCTGATTGATAAGGGTATAATTAATAGAGCCCGCTAGTTGAGTACCCCTGAAGCCCGTTAAGCTAGGCCCAATTGTAATGATAGTCGAGATAGGAGTCCTTACCGTATGTCGATATTGTAATCTGTATCAGACCCTACCCGATCCTCGAGACCTGGCCACCTATATATAGGGGCCAGGAGGGCACGGTGTAGGCCAGATTGAAAGCAAGCCAGGTTCAACACCCAAGTTTACTTTCGATATACACCTATTTCGACTAACCTTACCTTCGAGTTCATCCGACGCCCTATCTCCCCGATCCTAAGTCCTTCATCTAGGACATTTGTCGAGTTAACCCTCGTCAATTGGCGCCGACCGTGGGGACTCTGGGCGTTGGAATCATGAATTCGACGGCTTTTTCGCTTTTAGCCAACAGCAGTGCAGAAGTCGACGAAAATCAAGAGATGGAGTTAACAATCGGAAGTTTAAGCATCTTCATCGGGCCATCGGGTTCATCTCGCCTTTCAGATCCGACGAAACAAGATTCGTCGGCAAGCGAGCCCAAAACAGTAGCAATGATGGAATATTCTGAAGGTTCTTCCAGCGAGGTAAACTCGCCGGTCAACTTAGAAGAAGTGCAAAAAGGAAAAATCGCAGAAGACGACGAAGCAATGGAAAATTTCAACGCAGGCGTCCAACTCAAAGATCTCACGATCTGCCTCGACGATATCTTAGACAAGTCAACAGATACATGGGAGACAGGGTTAGAGCTTTCTGAAGATGGTGGCTCGATCTTCTCAAGCTTTAATAGTAACATCGGCAAACAATGCCAGGTGTTCGCCATTGTAGGAGACAATTCAGAAGAATTCGACGAAAACAACAATCCAGTGCTAAACCCAGCAAATATCGACAGCAAATCACCTAGCAGAAGGGCAAACAACCGAATCCCTCACAACAAGGGAAAAAATTAGACTATCAGCCGACGAATGGAGAATAATAAGGGAAGCTGTGGAAAACGGCACACCAATACCATCCAATTCTAGCAAGGACATGCTCCTGGGGTATCACTATGCCCTAAGGCAGCAGGCAAAGCAATTGGCAAAGGACAAAATAGAGATACAAAAAAGAAAAGACTCAGCCATCGCAGCCAGCAACGCCGCTCGCAGAGCACGAAGCGATGCATCACATACTAACGCAAGGAGAAATCGTCGACATGGTTGAAGGTACGAAAACCTCGAGTACTCAGAAAGGCAAAGCATCTCCAAAAACCTCGACTCGTCCTTCCTATCAGTCGACGAGCAGGGGAACATCGTACCAAAAACCCCTGAAGCAGCACTAGTGGCAGCACAAGCATATCTGCTCACAACTCGACCAAGCCCAGGGGATCCTAGGGAGCATATGCATAGAGCAGCATTGAACGGACTAAACATGGTGGGCCACAAGCTATCAGCAAAAGGAGATGAAGCATATCACCACAAGGAAGCACACAAGCCAAGGTCACCTCGCCGTCATAATAGTCCTCGGCATAGAAGCAGTAATCAACGATCTCGATCGCCATCACCAAGACAACATGGAGGAACCCGAAGATCTCGATCTCCAAGCGGAAAGCGCGACTATGAAAACGATGAAAAGGAGATGGGAGCATCGTGCTTTACCCGCAGGGTTCGCACTACACCAGTACCCAAGGGGTTCAAATTACCTCATGATCAACAAAAGTACGATGGATCACATGAACCACAATCATGGCTCTCAGACTATCTGCAAGCAGTACAAATATTGGGAGGAACCAAAGAAACAGCAATGCAAAGTTTTCAACTACACCTCACCGGCGCAGCAAGGTCATGGTTAAGCAAACTAGAGAAAGAAACTATCGAAAGCTGGGAAGACCTCACAAAGCAATTCACAAGTAACTTCAGGTCGACGTACAAGCGGCCGGCATCAATAGAAGTCAAAGCGTGTGTGCAACAACGCGACGAAACGTTGCGGGCGTACATCCAAAGATGGAGTCTTATCAAAAACTTAGCAGTCGAAGTTTCAGACGAAAGAGTAATAGACGCGTTCATAATTGGATTAAGGCAAAGAGACCTAGTAGAAGAGATGGGCAGAATCAAGCCAAAAATAGTGTCAGACCTTATGGATGTAGCAAACAAATTTGCAGACGGAGAAGACACATGCAACAACAAGCGGACGCGATCCCCAGAGGACGATAGAAGAAACAGATATGGAAGTCAAAGAAGACGGTCCTGCAATTACGACAACTACGGCTTCCACAGCCAAGTAGCCGCGGGATATAAGGACAGCAGCTACCAAGGGAGTGATCGCAGAAGCTCGGGATATCGAAGCTACAGAAAAGAGGACTATAAAAAGTTTCCCACATGAGAATCCAGAGAGTATAACCCATCGCCAGAAGACATGCTAAATGGACCCTGTCATATACACTCAGCATTCATCGATGGAAAGCGAGTATCCAGGCATGCAATGAAAGATTGCACAACATTCTTGAAGCTACAAGAGGCAGCATTAAATAAGCAAACCGAAGCAAGGCGAAAAGGATACGAAGGAAGCAACAAACCCCCCACAAATCAACAAGGGAACAATGGAGCCCCTCAAGGACAAAACCAGCCAAACCAGGGACACGATGACGACGAAGGGTACGTTCCATCTAAGGGACATATCATAGCAATGATACAACCCGTGCCCAAGTCGAACAAAGAGGAAAAAAGTATTACTCGACAAGTCAATCTAGCAGTCACTTCACCTCCAGCTACAACAAAATATCTACACTAGTCAGAACAACCAATCGAGTTCAACAGGGAAGATCACACCCTATAACAGTACCTCGGCCAGGAAATGCGCCCTTGGTACTCAAAGCTCAAATTGGCGCATACGACGTCGACAGAATATTCATGGACACAGGAAGCGGAATTAATTTGATATACGCGAAAACGCTCAGAGCAATGCATATATCACTAGAGTTCCTGAAGCTAACAGACTGTTTCTTCCACGGGATCGTACCAGGAAGTGCCAATTATCCACTAGGACGGATAGCACTCAACGTTTGCTTGGGCAACCGACAAAATTACAGAAGAGAAAAGCTAGACTTCAAAGTCATGGACTGACCATCTCAGTATCATGCGATCCTCGGGCGACCCGCGTTTTCGCGATTCATGGCAGTGCCCCACTATACATATCTAGTACTCAAGATGCCAGGACCAAAGGGAATCATCACAGTAAAGGGAAGCTTCGAGGTTTCAGACCTATGCGACAAGGAGTTCCGCAAGATGGCGCAAAACTTTGGCATGATAGCCAACTATGCAGAAAAGGTGAAAAGCACGACTACGGAAGGCGTCAAGCTACCCGAAGGACGTACATCAGAGCCAGAGATAAAGAAACCACAAATAGATGCATCAGGAGAAGACAAAACTGCTGAAGAAGAAGAGAAGGCCACGGCGGCATAAGTATCACAAACAACAAAGTAGAGTAGAAGAATAAGGCTGTAAAAGCCACGAGTTATCCCAGGGCAACGCCCTCTAGATCCAGAACACAGGTCATAGGCCGGATCTCTTGGGTCATCCCATGTATCTTACATTACAAGTATAATAAAGATAAAACGTTCCTCATATTTGAGTTTACGAGTCTCTCAAAAGAAAAATGCGATAAACGCACGAATCGCACAAAAACGCTCTGAGAAAATATTTTAGACATACAGTCGCGGAATAAGAAACTCTCGCGTTCCACATATACACAAGTATTACAACATCGGGTTATCAGAATCATCTACACCTAAAGGATCTAAATAGTGATACTCGCGGAAAAACGCGGCGTCCTCTTGCAACAGCCTGGCTATAATTCTTCGAGCAGGCTGCAAGGTACTCTCCAAATGTACTCGAAGGCTAGCTCCACCTGGAGCCAAACTCAGGGACATAGAGCTATAATTGAGTCTTGGGTGCCACTTGCGTATCCACCCAAGAGCAAAATTGGCACCTGCCACTAAGTTCAGTTCTATCAATCGATGAATGCGCTGGCTGGATCTAAAAGTATCGAGAAGCAGTGGGAAAGTTGGAGGCAGAGGATTGCGAGGAAGCATAACAAAATGCATAGTTGTGAGAGCTCTTCGGCAACCATCAACTGACTCGCCAATATGCTGGGCGCGGTCCTGAAGCAATACGATAGCACTCTGGCGTCGAGGATCAGACCACAAAGTCTCAACACCCGCTGACATTTTTTCTAGAGCCGCATTTTGCTCGGTAACCCGACGATTTTCAGCAGCAAAATCTAAACAAGTGCCTAAGATGGCAAAGGATATCACAAAGCAGCATTGGAACAAAAGGAAAAGAGGAGTCGCAAGGAACCTTACATCGCAACATCTCGCAGGCAGACTCGATAATACCAATGACAAAAGAGTCGCATTCTTCATGATGCACAATCTTCGCCATCAGACTAGACACCTTATCGTCAAGAATAGATATCTGCTTCATCAAGCCAGAAGCTTTACTAGCTTTATCAAATGCCATTTGAGCTTGGCATTTGGCCAAAGTTAAGCGATTCTCTAGATCAGAAATCCTTGAAGAATATTCCGCACATTTACAGCAGCGGTGAGGAGGCGACGAAACCTTAGAGTCAAACGCGCGGGCAGAAGAAGGAGCATGATCGCGACTCAAAGGATCACCGATGCGCATAGACTGGAAGTCAAAAGAAAGGAAAGAAGAAACACTTTAGAAGCTAGCACAACATATCATAGAAAAGAAGTATATTTACATAAATGCAAACCCTTTGACTAAGGTTCTCGGGTTGCATGCGACTAAAGGGTTTTTACATCAAAAGCAGAAATTGAAAACTATAGAGAAGCCGAGTCTACGCCACCTCAGCATTTTGCTCCGTGGCAGAAGAAGGCATGGTAAATTCCTCACCAACAGTTAAAGGAGGCGCGGGTTCTTCTATTACTGGAGGTGGCGCAGTAGATGTCGCGGAGGCTGCCGAAGGAGAAATAATTGATGCCAGGGCGGGCGCCAACTTCTTCGCCTTCTCGAAGAAAGCCTTCAACTCAGCACGGGTGCGGCCATGAGGAGAGCTCACCTTCTCCTAGTTGAAATCTGCACCATGTGCATAGGAAAGTGCGATAGCACCCTCAGCACCACGCTTCAGAGAAAGCCCCTTCAGTTGGAGGATGGGGTCTTCAGTCGTATCGAAGGCTTTTGCAAGTTTCTCCAAGTTATCTTTCGGAACCTCCGCCTTCTTCTTCGGCCACAACCCGACGAACATCCGCGTCAGAACGCGGCTCACCAACTCAAAGATCTCCTGGATAGATATCCAGTTTGCTTCGAGTAGGTTAACCGCGGTCATCAGAGGATCATCGCCCGATTGCAAAGTCGACGAAGACACCCCGGTAAATCCTGCACAACAAAGGGGACAAGGAAAAAGAAGGAAAGGAAAGTATTAGCAAGTGCAAGAACGCAACAGAAGTCGAAGAAGAGGACAAGGCGAGTACTTACCTCCAGCAGCAGCAGACATCGTACGAAGACGCTCTGTCACGGCTTGCTCTCACTGAGAATGCTCTTTGTTGGCATCGGCCAAAGCCTTTTCAGTTTTCTTCGCCTTAGCCAGCGCTGACTTCTGCGACTTCTCAGCGTTTGCTTTGGCGACGGTCGCAACTTCATAGGCTTTCCGCAAAGCGCCAAGCTCAGCTTCCAGCGATGCAATACGGGCATTAGCCGTTGCTAGAGCAGCTGAAGTCCAGCAAAGAAAGAAAATAAGTCAAATAAATGACAAAAAGAAGCTTAGAGGAAAAGTAAAGACAAGATGTCGAGCGTACTTTCGGAAGCTTTCGCAACCTTTAGGTACTCAGCACATTCAGTGCCCAAGGCGATGAATCTCTTCAATAATGCCTGAGAAGAAGGGCGCGTAAGAGCATAGTTTATGCAAGGAAAACAAGTCAAGGACATTTACTCACATCATCAGGAGAAACCGCGGATTCGTGGGCTTCAAGAGCAACGTCGGCTTCCTTGGCCTTTTTCGAGCGCTTGAGGCTTCGGGTCGCGGGAATCTTCTTGACTGAAGCCCTGGTGACCCTCGGCGCAGTCTCTTGGGCAGAAGGCTCATCAGCAACCATAGGTGAAGTCGAAGGAGCAGCCGTAGTATCTTTTGGCGGCTCCTCGTCATCACTACAAGAAGAAACAAGTTATGTACAACACGAAAGAAAGAAGGCGATTATGGTGCAATCGCAGAACTCGAAGAAAACTTACGATGCCAAGAGGTCGAAGTATTCAATATCTTCTTCTAGAACAGGGGCTTTATCAGCCGCTGTTCTCTGAAGAGAGGTACTCGAAGAAGTAAAGTCGTCGACCCGCTTCCTCTTCTTGTCCACACCAGTGTCTTCATAGAGTGCAGGAGGAGGCGATGTCGTCGAACTGGTGTCTTCTTCTGATTCTTCGGCATCATCTCCATCCTGATTTTCTTCAGCCTCGGGGGCTTCAGATATAGAAGAGGCTAGATCAGCCAGAAGAGGCCCTGCCTCTGGAAGAGGAGGGCGCAAAACGAGGAATTGGTGGTCCTGCACACGAACAAGTCAGTAGAGTAACAGAGGTAAAGAGAAACACAGCTTGAAACAAACGAATTCGACAACAAGTGAACAAAAACAAACAGATATGTACCTCGGGTAGGGGGTGCACGGAGTCGAAGTAACCAGCGGCCAATTCAGCAACCGCATGGTCCTTGGTGAGCTTGGTGAGGCGCCTGACTCGCTTGTCGATATCTTGCTTCTGTATCAGATCTTCAGAGATGCGAGAAGGATCCTCCAAGCCAGAGTAGTTCCAAAGTTTGGTAAGGCGATGCTGCAAGGGTTGAACTCGACGTTGCACAAAAAACGCCATGAGCTGAATACCCGACAATGCGCCTCCTTTACCTCCTTTCAGAGCTTGAATGCGAGTCAGCAGGGGAGCAATATGTTCCATTTCAGCATCTGAGGGAGGCGAATCCCGCGATGCCAATTTCTTCAGTTCCTTGGAGGCGTCGAAGGGGGCTAGACCATATTCATCTTCAGGGGAGGCCTTGCGGTCTTTGATGTAGAACCATTTTGTCCTCCACCCTTGGACAAATGCAGCCATGGAAAATTCGAGATATTGCGCCTCAGGGCGCACGGAGACAACGGCTCCGCCTAGTTCGGGTTTTCTGGACAAAGCAACGTTGGGGCGGAGCCGGAAGATTGACCTCCAGAGAAGAAAATAGGGCTCATTGCCCAGGAATAACTCGCAAAGAGTCACAAAGCAAGCGATATCGAGGATGGAGTTAGGTGTGAGCTGGTGAAGCTGCACACCATAAACAAAGAGAAGCCCACGAAGAAACTCGTGGGCAGGAAGAGAAAGGCGGCGGAAAAGGAAGGCAAGGAACATTACCCAATAACCGCTCGGGGGCTGCGGGATCCGCTCGGTGCTGGGGAACTTAATGGAGTCACTGCTGGAGATGAGGCTGTCCGTCCTGGCCTTCTCCACCTCCTTCTTCACAATGGCAGAGGGCACCCAGCTAGTCGCGGAGGTTGCTGTCTTTTCCTTAGCCATGGTGTTCTTGGACGCAAGGTGCTTCACGCGCATCTATCAATCTGCGCTTGGGGGCTACGCACGAGAGGAGAAGGAAGCAGAGATCAACGATGGTGGCGGCGGCGGAGAGAAAGAGCTAGGTAAACAGTACAAATCCCCACTATCCCTTTATATACCTTCTCGGAGAAGGAACGTGGGCTGAGACGTGGAGAAAGGAGTGGAAGCGGCAGCCCACTAACGGGCAGAGAAAAATAAAAATTACCGCGCTACCCATGAAATGGTACGCGCTCAGTAAAGATGATGTATAGCTAAATTTGGCGACTAACGTCACGAAGAGAACAAAAGATTAGAGATCAATTCAACAGAAGCATACAATTGGCGAGTATCAAATATGGCGACTATCAAATATAAAGATGATAGAGCAAACAAGGTTGGCGCCGACAATACAAAAACCAAGTTAGCAGATTATACCCGACAACATTCGACTATAGCCTTGGGGGCTACTACCATCGGGAGCGCTGAACGCGCACCCGACGAAAGTTATCGTTAAACTATTTCGAGTTGAAGCATGATGATGAAGTATACTATATTTGAGCCTATACTCAAAAAAAGTTTTGTTCGACTATAGCCTCGGGGGCTACTCCCATCGGGAGCGCTGAGCGCGCACCCGACGATGTTTATTAAACAAGCACTAGAGCATGGGAAGTGAAGGAGTATGCGGTGGAACATTGTTACTCCCATCGGGAGCGAGTTTTTTATGGTTGTGTAACCCGAATATTTTCAGTCAAATAAGACTGTGACATGAGATTCTCGAGTTGCGTTATCGCAACGAAACTCGAATGACGTGATTTATCACGAAGGTAAGACCCCGGGATCCGTTCTGTGTGGCCTAGTATACGCACATGGATGCGCTCTGCTGGTATGTATCCGTGTTTACGACGCGAAGGAAATCCTGGTGGACGCACTGGGTACCCTGAGAATCACTGGGACTCATTCTTTGTAAGTCCTAAATGCGGCAAAAGAGTGGGTTTGACAGGTATCCCGAATTCAAGTCCAAGGGGATTGAATTTGAAGTAGGTGGCAAGTATCTGTTCTGGCAGTTAACTGACCTCTTGATCCGTCAGAGTTGTCAGGCTTGTTCATCAAAACCCCTTGCGAAATATTATCATGAAAATAAGTCGAAAGACCAAGTCGAAGATTTAAAGATATGAAGAAGTCGAAGAGTTGATCAAGTCGAAGATTTAAAGATTAGAGATTCAACCCGAATCTGCAATTCTGGTAGAATCTCAGGGGCTACTGACAAGGGTATAGCTAATAGAGCCCGCTAGTTGAGTACCCCTGAGGCCCGTTAAGCTAGGCCCAATTGTAATGATAGTCGAGATACGAGTCCTTACCGTATGTCGATATTGTAATCTGTATCGGACCCTACCCGATCCTCGAGACCTGGCCACCTATATATAGGGGCCAGGAGGGGACGGTGTAGGCCAGATTGAAAGCAAGCCAGGTTCAACACCCAAGTTTACTTTCGATATACACCTATTTCGACTAACCTTACCTTCGAGTTCATCCGACGCCCTATCACCCCGATCCTAAGTCTTTCATCTAGGACATTTGTCGAGTTAACCCTCGTCACTGATACTCCTATAGGATGCAGTTTTTGGGCAAAAATGTAGCTGAGGTGAACGACATTTGACCAGAATTCCTACCAAGATGAAACTTTTTTTTAAACGAGACAAAAGCTTTGCCTTTTTTATTAATTAAGAAGAAGAGAGTTTTTTTTTGCGAAAATAAGAAGAAGAGAGTTGTCCGGGTAATTAACAGAAAACCAGGCTAGAACCGATACAACCGGGGCAAAGCCCACACAACACCATCCAACTAAGACGAGACGATCTCCTACCAAAGCCGAAGAGAAGACGCCATGAGTGCTATGGGAAAAACAAACACGGGACGTTTCAACGAAGATAAAGAAGTCAACCCTCTAGAAGAGTTGCGCCACAAGATGCCAACCACGAACATCGAGACAACCTCGTCACCCGAGACAAGGTCTCGATGCACACAACACTGAGAGCCTTCGGGGCCGCCGCCCCGATATCCAACTGCTCTACCACGCTCGGCAGACCCCCAACACCACCTTCCGGGACCGCCGTCCTGACATACCACTGCTCGAGCTCGAGCCACAACGCCGCACGACCCAGCCACCCGCAACCCAAGCTGCACAGGGCAAACTGCCCGTAGACCACGACAATCGCACCAACATCCGGAGCCGCTGCCTCGGCCTAAAAGTCGAATTGCCTCCTCTAAGACAGTGTCGACCGAGCCGACAGTCTCGCCGCACAGCGACACAAGACAGTCACCCAAGCCATGCAAGCAACTGCTCCGCCTCATGAAGCATCTGCCCACCATAGATCCCGAGGCCGCCGCCTCGACGCACATTCACCATCCAGGGCCGCTGCCCCGACGTCCTCGACCCCAACGCAGGAGAAGCCACGCACAACCGCCAAAGCTAACTCTCTAAGACGACGCCCACAAGAGGGATACAATGTTGACGCCGTCGTCGCCTGCTCCGGCTGACGGAAGCTTGAGTTTTCATCCGAAGAGATCGAGCCACAATCAGAATAGGAAATCCACGATGATACCTCCAAAAAAGGGAAACGACGTCCCCTCCTCAGTCCTCATGTGGCGTCTAATCTTTAAGGTTGCAGGGTAGTAACATTTCTAATTCCAGGTGGGAATTGCGGGAATCTGGTAGGATTTCATCTCATCCGAACAACAAGAATAGACACAGCAATAATGTACAGTATATCGGTGTCAAAGTTTCTAGCTTTCCCAAAGAGTGAAAAGAGAGTCCGTGAGCCGCCGTTCCCCTCCGATCTGAATCATCCGCGGCGATGGAATCTCCATCTCCGGTCGCCGTCGTGACGGTGCCGTTCCCGGCGCAGGGCCACCTGAACCAGCTGCTGCACCTGTCGCTGCTGCTCGCGGGTCGGGGCATCCCCGTGCACTTCGCCGCGCCGGAGCCGCACCTCCGGGAGGCCCGCGCGCGCGTGCACGGCTGGGACGCGGCGGCGCTCCACGCCATCCGCTTCCGCGCGCTCGACGTCCCGGCGCACGCCTCCCCGGACCCCGACCCCTCCTCGCCGTTCCCGACGCACATGCAGCCACTCTTCGAGGCCTTCTGCGACGGCGGCGGCGCGCGGTCCTCGCTCGCGGCGCTCCTTGAGGAGCTCTCGGCGTCCCACCGCCGCGTCGTCGTCCTGCACGACCGCATGGCGGCGTTCGCGGCTGGGGAGGCCGCGCGGCTGCCCAACGGCGAGGCGCTCGGAGTGCACTGCCTCGCCGCGTCCTACAACGTCGGGTGGATGGACCCCGGCCACCGCCTCCTGCGGGAGCACGGGATGGTGTTCAACCCGGCCGACGCCTGCGCGACCAGGGAGTTCGTGGCGCTCGCCAAGCGGATGGGCCAGGAGCGCCGCCGCGCGCCCGGCGCCGGCATGTTGGTGAACACCTGCCGCGCGCTCGAGGGCGAGTTCCTCGACGTTCTCGCCGCCCAGAGCGCTTCCTCCTCCGACGGCCACAAGCTGTTCGCGGTCGGTCCTCTGAACCCGCTGCTAAACCCCGTCCTCGACGCGGACGCACGGGCTCCGGCGGAGCGACACCCGTGCCTGGAGTGGCTCGACAAGCAGCCGCCGTCGTCGGTGCTGTACATTTCGTTCGGCACGACGTCGTCTCTTCGGGCAGAGCAAGTCAGAGAGCTGGCCACCGCACTCCGCGACAGCAACCAGCGGTTCCTCTGGGCGCTCCGCGATGCCGACCGCGCCGACATGCGCGAGTCCGGCGGCGAGCGCGAACTCGCGGCGGCGGCGCGGTCCCTGCTCGGCGACGCGACGGCGCAAGGGACGGGCGTCTTGGTCACCGGGTGGGCGCCGCAGCTGGAGATCCTGTCGCACGGCGCGACGGCGGCGTTCATGAGCCACTGCGGGTGGAACTCCACGGTGGAGGGGCTGAGCCAGGGGAAGGCCATCCTGGCGTGGCCGATGCACAGCGACCAGCCGTGGGACGCGGAGCTCGTGTGCAAGTACCTCCGGGCGGGCCTCCTTGTGCGGCCGTGGGAGGAGCGCGGGGACGTCACGCCGGCGGCCGCCATCCGCGGGGCCATCGAGAGGGTGATGCGATCGGAGGAAGGCGTGGCCGTGCGGGGGAGGGCGAGGGCGCTCGGGGACGCCGTCCGCGCCGCCGTGGCCGACGGCGGGTCGTCGAGCCGTGACCTGGACGACCTTGTTGCGTACGTGAAGAGGTGACCGATAAGATACGCGATGCATCACTCGATGTGGAGCTGGAGTTTAAACATTCATGGCCGCTCTTGAAGCTTTTGATTCGAATTAGCAGTCGCTGAAACTGTGGCGGCGTGGCAACTGGCAACTGACGAGTGCTGTACTGCTGCTGACTCGAACTAGCAATGTCGGCACATACTGTGATGTACTGATCTTCTTTGTTCAGGCTAGGGATTGGTAGTGCTTCCTCCATGTTTCCCACAGATGGACCACGCCCACGGAACTATGAAATATTTTTGGAAAATTTGGTCATACCGTCATAGTGATACTAGATGCGTCTATCGTGACACATATTCAAGTCCTAGTTCGATGACATAGTGAATAAACAATAAAAGGCAAATCCGGTTAAATAAAGTACTGAAATCCAAGTATATGATATGCATAGTACATGAGTGGTAAAAAAAATATTTAATAGGAATTAATATCATTAGAATGTGCTTTCCAATAGGAGTCCAATGATATCGTTCCAAATTTAAAAAGTTACAGCATTTTTTGAATCAAATGTATACATACGCGAATTAGTGTGTCTATTCATTCATTTTAGTTTGAATGTAGTCCATATTAAGATGTCCAAAACATTTTAAAATTTGAAACGGAGGGTGTTTTCGTATATGAGATAATTTGGATACAACTATTCAAATTATTGGTCAAACATAAATCTTGAAAAACACGATGATCTTGTTCATAAGAACGGAGTGCGTAATATTACACTAATTTTCCTTTTCTTCCGAGTTATAGATAAAAAAGGCTTCTTTGTATTATGTGGCATGGTAGATGCCTTTTTTATTTAATGTATAGTACTCCCAAGCATGGTCCATGGAAATGTAAAGCATGCTCGTATGAAAATTTCTAAGGCCTAATGTGGAGCGAAACTTCCGTGGTCACACTGATTTTACATTTATCCCAAGCAGGACGTAACACTGCAATTTGTGTGTGTTATTCATACAAAATGATTTTTAAGTTGTAAGAATGGAGGCACACCCGAAGCATTAGCAGCAAGCTCGTGTCATCTGAAAAAAATGGAATTAACCAAAATAAAGTTCAGGCGAATAATATATTGAGCTGATATACTGCAGCATAACCGGAAAATATCGCCGTCTTATCTGAGCCGCGGAGCCCAAAGGGGAAAAACCCAAAGAGAGCAGAGCTGAACCCCGCCGCCAGCCGCCGGGATGCCGAAGCCCGCGGCGTCCTTGGCTTCCCTCCTGCCGCAGCTATGGCACCGCCCCTTCCCGCCGCCTCCCCGCCTCCGGCGTGCCCTCTCCTCCACCTCCTCCACGCTCCTCACCGCCCGCCACATCCCACGCAGCCGCTTCCGCTCCTCCCCCACCACGCACCTCGGCGCCGCCGCCACCGCGGTAACCACCGCCGCTGACCATCTAGAAACCCCGGCAGCCACCTTGTAAGCTCCCCTCAACCCTGCCCCTGTACTCACCGAACAGATTCTAATCTGCAAGCAATACGCTGATGGTGTTGGTGTCTACTGTTCTGCAGGTATCCAGCGTACGACAGGCTCCTGCCTTGCCCCTCGCAAGACTACCCTCCGAGGATCGAGCACCTCGTCGCGCGGGAAGACGAGGTCGCCGGGGAGTTCATCTCCAGGTCGCTCAGCCTCCCTCCACTGTAAGCAAGCACTCCTATGCTCTATCTGTCACGCTAGCTTGGTGGAAGGTAAAATGCATAGGCCGATTTAGTAACATTGTGGGTGTGAAGGTACGTTGCAGACCTCATCAAGTTTGGGGCCGTGTACTACGCTCTTGTTGCGCCGCAGCCACCTCCCTACGCTGCTCCTGAGCATGTTAGGATCTTTAGAGAGGTGACCGAGCCTTCGTTGCTGCGCCGGAGGGCGTCCATTAAAGGGAAGACCGTGAGGGAGGCGCAGAAGACGTTCCGTGTGACGGGCCCTGACCAGCACCTTGAGGCCGGTACATATCTGCGGGTTCATGTGCATCCCAAACGGTTCCCTAGGTAATTTTTTCAAGGTATTTTTATCTGATAGGATGGTTTGCATTACTGATCGCTTTGAGTTTCACACTCTGAACTGCTGTGATGCTGACTGGGAAAAATCGGCTCAGACGCTAATGAGTCCGTGGTTTATCAAATATTGTCAGGAATTATGAAATTGACTGGAAATCCAGGGTGGTGGCGACCACTGATAGTTATGTTGTCCTCAATAAGCCAGCTGCAACAGCAGTATGATTCTCTTTCCTTCCCTTTTTCCCTGGTGTTTGCATCTATTGTAAATTTCCAAGGCGATGCATATATGAGAATTCACAGTGCTCGTTAATTTTCTGCAAGTAACAATCTGGTTTCTCTAATTTACCTTACCATGTATTATCTCTGGCTTCAAATTTCTACTGATTGTGTAATCCATTTACTCCACTGAATGATGGCTTCGTTAAATTGAACTGTAACTAAATTTTGGCTTCATAAAGTTTAAATAACTAAATACCACTGATGCATGTAAGAGATTACACAAGCGTAAAATAAGATTATTCAAGGATCAGGATTTTGTAGTTTCAGTTCTTGGAGCTGGTGGTATACAGTTAGTGCATTAGGCCATAGGCCACGGCTAGAAGTTTAAGAGTACAAAATCTAAACTGATATCCTTTGATAAATTTTCAATATGTAGGTAGGAGGATCAACTGATAACATTGAGGAATCCTGCGTGGTTTTTACTTCGCGTGCATTAGGACTAGAGAGCCCTTTAATGACAACCCATCAGATTGACAACTGTTCTGAGGGCTGGTTTGTCTTTCACCACCTTATATAAACCGCATGTTGTACACTGCAAATAACTAACCCCATCATTTTTCTCTTAATTTGAGAATTTACAGTGTGGTGCTGTCTAAAACGAAGGAATTCTGCTCAGTTTTCCATGGATTAATAAGGGTACATTCTTTTATTGCTCACGGTAGCGTGATGTTGCATGTGAACCGCTAGTGACAGTGTAAAGTTTTCTTTCTGCAACAGGAAAGACAGGTTAAGAAACTTTATCTTGCGCTTACAACAGAACCTGTGTCTTCAGGAATAATTACTCATTACATGCGTCCCCTTAATCGTGCCCCCAGACTAGTTTCAGAAGGTAATCCCTGAATCGCAGTTTCTTGCTTCTAGTATGGTTGACTGTTAAAATTGTTGGCTTCAGTTTACATTTATTTATGTTGCAATTCGCTAACATATTAGAGTTCAGGTTAAGTCTCTAACTAAACATATATGGGATAAGACCAGTAACACACCATCATCAAATTGCACCAGTTGTCATTAATTTGTTAGATATCAATGGTTCACATATAAGACCCTCATACTTGTAAGATTTTTTGTGCACCTCACTAGTGACCACTCATTAGTTCGTAGCAATGCTATTTGGATGTTGAAGAATTAAGCAGTCCTTCTTGATCTGACTAAAACTAGTACACTGCATAAACTTCTACCATGACTTGTAGCATCTAAAGTTATAGACTAATCGGTGATTTGTTTATTGTCTTACCTTTCGATAGTATACCAGCCATGCATAGATAATCTGCTGGCCTATATTATTATATTAATGCTTTTGTTATACTTTACCAGATCATATTGGAGGATGGTATCTCTGTCAAATGGAGATATTAGAATGTAAAAAGGTTCCATGGCCAAAATCGTTGATAACAAAAGTCCACAAAGTCGACAACTGTGAGTGGCCCAAACAAGAAGCTGCCTATGAATGCAAGATCAATCTCATGACAGGAAAAACCCATCAGGTACTGTATCTTTCTTTTTTTGAACTAATTGTTTCTTTATTTAAGGTTTAACATTTATCTGTGATGCTATCAAACCCTATTCTGTGGAAAGGACACTGTTAAAGACTTGTTTTTCTTCCGTAGACTAAGAGAATCAAAACTAACAGGCTCTTTGTTAGGAATAGGATACTCTGATATAAAGTGTAAAACACTATTTGCCTATTTCTGCTTTTCATATCTAATGTAATCAGAACATTTACATGGATCATGAGGGATGCTGGTTTCATGGAACAATAGTGCTTCATTTTATATTGACTGCATAAAGCTCTAATACTTCTCATATTCAAAACTGGTATAAGAAGCTCCCTGTGTTTCCTTCTTGATGCTTGGATACGGAATACTAGCACACAATTTCTCTTAAGCTAAATCTGCAGTTATCTTCTTGTTGCATTGAAGTCCAGCATTGCTTATGTTATGGTCGGGCTCCAGTAGGCCCAATAGTGGACCGGATTAAGGGCTTAGCCCAAGTTATTTAGGGTTTCGAGTAGCTAGCCTATTATATAAACACATGTACCCCTTCGTTTTATGACAAGCAATAAACATAATCTTTATTGCCGACTCCCAAAGGAGTCGGTCTCTCAACCCTAGCTGTCGCCCCCAACCCTAGCCGCCGCCTCCATCCAGCTCTCGCGACGGCGCCGACTCGTCGGCGCCCTCGCCTCCGCTCTCACGCAGCTCCCTCCTTCCCCTACAACCTCCGCCCTAGGCCTGGTAGAGTAGTTGATTCTACCAATTTGGTATCAGCTTGCTCTCGTTCGATCATGTCGTCTTCACCGCCCTCCACCACCGTCGCCGCTGTGCCCAGGACCTCCGCGCCGCCGTCGACGACCACCTCGGGGGCGCTCACGCCGCTGCCCCCCGGACCGCTCTTCCCCACCACGACATCCGCCCCCGCGTCGTCTGTCGTCATCTACACGCCCGAGCAGATGAGCGGGATCATCAAT
This sequence comes from Dactylis glomerata, assembly GCA_007115705.1. Lineage (NCBI taxonomy): Eukaryota > Viridiplantae > Streptophyta > Magnoliopsida > Poales > Poaceae > Dactylis > Dactylis glomerata. The sequence goes on from QXEO01000553.1 coordinate 10,632,847, forward strand.
GACCTCGTCACCGCCGTCCAAGGGATCAGGCTGTTCCTGATCGGATCCCAAGGGCCGCCTACACCGCCGCAGCCGGCCGCCGTCACCGGTCCGCCATGGATCCCGGCGTTCCCGATCCCGCCGCTGCAGCATCAACCGCCCGCGCCCCTGCCGTGGCTGCAGTGGCAGCCGCCGATCACCACCGGCCCGGCCCCCGCCGCTTCGACCGGTGTCCCGATTCAACACGTCCGCTTCCCCTCGTCGCCATCACCACTTCTGGCGTGGCTCACCGAGTCGTCGCCTCCACCGGTCTATACGACGACCGGGGATCAGCCGCGGCCTCCTCACTCGGACGTCACCTCCTCAGGCTTCGCCCCTCCCCCCCCCCGCGGCTCGCGCTGAGCCGTACATTCATGGCGGCGCTGCCCCGACGCCTCCCCGCTACGCCAAACTCGAGTTCGCCACCTACGACGGCTCGGAGGACCCCCTCAACTGGCTCAACCAGTGCGAGCAGTTCTTCCGTGGGCAGCGCACACTGGCGTCCGACCGCATGTGGATCACCTACTACCACCTCCGCGGCGCCGGCGGCGCCGCCCAGACATGGTACTACGCCCTCGAGCAGGACGAGGGCGGGATGCCTCCGTGGGAGCGATTCCGCGACCTCTGTCTCCTCCGGTTTGGCCCCCCGATACGCGGGAGCCGATTGGCCGAGCTGGGCCGCCTACCCTTCACCTCCTCGGTGCAGGACTTCGCCGACCGCTTCCAGACCTTGGCGTGCCATGCGCCTGGCGTCACGGCTCGCCAGCGTGCCGAGCTGTTCGTCGGCGGCCTGCCGGACCACATTCGCGTCGACGTGGAGATGCGTGAACCGCAAGACCTGCAGTCGGCCATGTACTACGCCCGCGCTTTCGAGCAGCGCGCCCTGGCCATGCAGCAGGCCTTCCCGGCCAGCGACGTTTGGCCGCCCGCCTGCCCTTCGCCGACACCATCAGGCCAGGCGCTCACGGCCTTGACTTCTGCAGGGCGCTCCGATCCAGCAGCGACGCGGCCGTTCCGTCGGTTGACCACGGCCGAACAGCTCGAGCGCCGTCGTAAAGGGCTGTACTTCAACTGCGACGAGCTCTACGTAAAGGGCCACGTTTGCCCCCGCCTGTTCTACTTGGAGACCGTAGACGACGTTGCGGCTGATGACGTCGCAGCTGGGCTGGCCGACGCGGCCGTCTCCAAGGCCGACGCCGTTCCGGGATGAGTTCCGCCAGCAGTTTCTAGATGTTCAGCTCGAGGACGAGCTGTTTGAGAAGGCGGGGAGAAATGTTATGGTCGGGCTCCAGTAGGCCCAATAGTGGACCGGATTAAGGGCTTAGCCCAAGTTATTTAGGGTTTCGAGTAGCTAGCCTATTATATAAACACATGTACCCCTTCGTTTTATGACAAGCAATAAACATAATCTTTATTGCCGACTCCCAAAGGAGTCGGTCTCTCAACCCTAGCCGCCGCCCCCAACCCTAGCCGCCGCCTCCTTCCAGCTCTCGCGACGGCGCCGACTCGCCGGCGCCCTCGCCTCCGCTCTCACGCAGCTCCCTCCTTACCCTACAACCTCCGCCCTAGGCTTGGTAGAGTAGTTGATTCTACCAGCTTAGGTTTTTGAAATTGAACAAATGTCAACATGCAGCTATTTCACTCATTTGTACATCCTTCTCTACAATGTTGCGCATAACCATGCCAGTGTGTAACTTGTTATATTCAATGATTCAGATAAGAGCACAACTGGCTGCTATAGGAGCTCCAATTGTAGGGGATTCTGCATACATGACAGCGGCAATTGCAGTGAAGGCTAACCCGAGCATAAACCCATATGGTAGGGCGAGCTTGAATTACAGCACTGAAGAGGAAAAGGCTGCTGCTGTTGAAGCCTGGGTTGCTTGTCATGGAAAGGAACCGAAATCCGTAATTGGTCTGCAAGCATCGGAGATCTCGTGGGAGTATGAAGGCGAGCGCCACTATCACAAGGCTGGGATCCCTTGGTGGCGGCAAGATGCGGTGGAGTCTGACCTGGTATGAGCAGTGACCTATGTATCTCAGAACTCTGTCCCTGAAAACACTGCTCCCTTAACCCGAAGGACGCCCATGTTCTCTCGGTGGAGGGAAGGATCCATGGGGGCTCACTCGGCTGACAAAGAGAAACATGCCCAACATATTGACATTGCTTTTGGGCTGGAAGCCTCGCCACGTGCAGCAAGAATCTTAAGCACACTAAAGATGTTCAGACAGAATGTTCTATATCCCAGGTGTAGCTGACTGGTGCTGCAAGCTGTAATTGCTGAAGTGGGCGCAGTGTTGCACTGTCAATGCATTTTTTTTTTCCAAAAACTTTTTCCTTGCAGTTTTTAGCCTGGTTTCGGCCAGGTGCTGTAGATTTCTGAAATGTTACTAGTCTGTACTCTGTACTCCCCTATACCGACTTGTCCTTTTGCACCCTGGCCAGAAGTTGAAAGGAAATTGATTCGGTGCGGACTTTTGAGCGGAAGCGCGGGTGTTGGCCCATTCTAGATGTGCGATGCCTTTCCTGATTCAACGAGGCCTAGAAAGGAGGGGCGAATTTTGTTCCATTTTTTGGCTGGTTGTCGTCTCAGATCCTAATCGTGTAGACCATGTTCCACGTGCGTAGTCTGCAGCAGCATCAGAACGTGGTTTGGTCGCTGAGATAATCTGCAGCTTAGGGCATCTCCACCGGACCGACGCAAACGACCACCCGTGTCCGTGCGGACAGAACACACGGCACAGCGGGGCGATCCAAACAGACAAAGCGGTCCGAAGGCGTTCGCGCGCACCTATTCCGGTCTCAGATTTGGGTCCAAAATGCGTCGGTCCGGACAGTGCGCGCGTCCTCTCGCGCCCCTCCTCCTTGTCCGCCCCGGGCCCAGCCGACAGAGGCTCCAAGCCATCCCCCCTCCCCTCTTCTCTGGGTTTCCCTGCTGCACGCGCTCCTCCTTTCCGTCGCCGGCGCCACCACGCCCACCGCCGGCGTTCGCTTGCCGCCCCCGACCGCCAAAAAGAAGCCCCTCCTTCCACCGCACCCCGACGCCGCCCTAGGCCGCCGCCGGCCACCCTTCGACGGCCACAGCAGGGTGGGTTGAGAGAGCTGCCCTCCCAGGCCGCGCGCAACCTGTTCGGCCATTTGCCAACATGAGCGCGCCGCGGGACAGCAGCTCGGACGACGACGACATTGTGGCCATTCTCAACCTCAACAATGAGTTCTTCTACGCGCACTTCTTTGACGAGTCTGACACCGACTCCGACGACGATGCCGACTTGATGGTGGTCGTGGCCACCGTCCTCAACGAGTCAAACGAGGCCTACATGCCTCAATGGAGGGGCTCCGTGAAGGGGTGAGCCGCCAATCTGGACCGCAACCGGGAGAACGGCCACGTGCAGCTCTACGCCGACTACTTTCACCCGGAAACGGCATTGTATCGAAACTATTTTCGGCGCCGTTTCCGGATGTCAAGGAAGTTATTTGGGCGAATCATTGAAGGTGTTCGTCTTCACGGCCCATATTTCAGATGCAAGCCGGATGTTACAAGTAAACTTGGCTTCTCTTCATATCAGAAATGCTCGGCTCCAATACGGATGCTTGCATATGGAGTGGCCGACGATCTTGTTGATGAGTACATGCACATGAGCAAGTCTACATGCATTGAGGCCATGTACAATTTTTGTCGAGCTATCATTGCGGTCTTCGGCGAAGTGTACTTACGAGAGCCAAATCTCAAAGACACTCAACGCCTCTTGTCCATCAACGAGAAGAGGGGATTTCCTGGTATGCTTGGAAGCATAGATTGTATGCATTGGGAGTGGAAGAACTGCCCATTTGCATGGCAAGGGCAGTATTCAGGGCATGCTGAGGGTTGCACGGTCATACTTGAGGCCGTTGCTAGCCAAGATCTATGGATTGGGCATTCTTTTTTGGCATGGCAGGGTCTCATAATGATATCAACGTCCTCCAATGATCCCCTATGTTTGGGAGGCTTGCAGATGGCAATGCCCCATCAGTGAGTTTTCAGGTTATGGGTCATACATACACCAAGGGTTATTACTTAGCTGATGGTATCTATCCTAAGTGGCTTGTTTTTGTGAAGACACATCGTCATCCAACTGAGGAAAAGTATGGTCGGTTTGCCAAAGAACAAGAGGCTTGTCGGAAAGATGTGGAGCGAGCATTTGGTGTTCTTCGGTCTTGTTGGGCTATTGTTCGTCACCCAGCTAAGGCATGGAGTGTTCAGTAGATATGGGAGGTCATGACTGCTTGTGTGATCATACATAACATGATCGTTGAAGAGGAGCGTGATGATAGCGTCTATGATTAGGGGTGGGATTTTCAGGGTGAGTTGGTTGATCCAAACCCTATTCCGTCTTGTTTTCGGGAATTTCTTTGTACACATCATGAGATTCGAGATCTGGCAACCCACCTCGCCCTCCATGGAGATTTGGTGAACCATATTTGGATTCATGCAGGGAACAACCCCGTCACCAACCCTGGAAACAACCCCATTTGAACTTATTTAGATTTTAGTTAATTATGTTGTAAGATATTTGAAGTATTTATTTGCAAACTATTTGTAATGTATCTTACACTTATTTAAGATTTTGTTGTATTCTATTTTTTATTTCTAAACTATAAGCAAAATAAGAGATAAACTGGCCATAGTTTGGACGCGGGCCAAAAAATGGGTCGCCCCGCTGGGCGCACCCACCTACCTAAACGGACCGGCACTGTCCACGCGGGATTTCCTGTCCGCGGCCCGACCCAAACGGACCGAATCAGACCGATTCGGACACCAAAATGGGTCGGCCCGGTGGAGATGCCCTTATTTCGTGGGTATCTCCAGCGCCCTGACGCATTTTGGTCATAAATTGTGTCTAATTTGGATCGTTTACTCGGGCCGCGGTGTCAAGACCCAAGTCAAGAATGTCATCGAGCCACGCATCGAACCAAAGACTGGTTGACCACAACGACTACATCGACCAAGCACATGGCTGGACCCAGCTGTTTGGGATCTTAAATAGGCAGCGATCCCAAGGTGGATGGATGTCGAGTATCAGAACCTTGAACTATTTCCTCTCTTGTCCTCTCTGAACCTTACCTACCCTCCTCCCTTTTTCCCATGTATCCCCTACCTACTCATTTAACTGCATATTCCAACTCGAGGGAGAAACAGAGAAAGTAAACTAGTGCCTTACGCTTGGTATTCAGAGCCTCGTTCTGATCTGGTAGGGGCGTGATGGAAGCGTTGACGGCGACGATTGAGAGCTTGACGGCGACGGTGGGGGCGGTCAAGGCCACTGTCGACAATTAGGAGTCTATCCTCATGGGTCTGGTGGCGTGGAAGTCGCAGGTCGACGGCGCGATGTCGAAGATGCGGGCCAACATCAACGTGTTGTAGCGGCAGCTCGGTCAAGTGGTGCTCAACCCGATTCTCTCGCTGGATCCCGAAGCACTGCGACCATGATCCGCTCCCTCGGCCATGGAAGGCAAGGGCGGCAGGGCGGCACTGGGCAACGACTGTCGCGGGCATGAAGGCCACCGCGGGGTTCGTCTGCCACGGGTGATGTTGATGGAGGGGAATCACGCCCTCACGACACCTCCGGCCATGGGTACTTGCCAATTCTCTCATTTGAGTGGTGTTGCACCGCGGGGAGGGAGTTCGTTTGGTGGATCTCATCTTCCTAGGCCAAAAATCGATTTTTGGGTGTTTGATGGGGAGCGGCCAAGGTCCTGGAAGCTAAAGTGTGAGTCATATTTCCGCGTGTTCAACATCAGTTCAGAACATCGGGTTGATATGGCCACGATGCACTTCAGTGGAGGGGCAGTGACAAGGGTATGACTACCAAGACCCACGATGTTGGTACCCTTGAGGTCTGTTCGGGTAGAAGCCCACAGAAACATAGGCCCAAAAGGGAGGCTGAAGTATAGTTGTAGTCGAATATGAAAGCTACATTGTAATACGTCGTGTATGAATAATTTGTATCGAACCCGACCGGATCTTTGAGACCTGGCCACCTATAAATAGGGGCCAGGAGAGGCCGTCCAGGGACACATCAAGATTGATCCTGTAACTCCACGCTTTGTCTCAATACACATCAAGTTTTGCCTTGTTTGTCCGAATCCCTACCTTCGAGTTCATCCGACGCCCTCTTCCCCCGATCCTAAGTCCTTAATCTAGGACATTACCGAGCTAAACCCTCATCAATTGGCGCCGGCCGTGGGGATCTTGGGCATTGGAATCATGAATTTGACGGCTTTTTCGCCTTCATCTAAGAACAACTCGAAGATCGACGGAAACCAGATCACCTTTGGAGCCATAGATTTTCAATCACACCCACCCGCCCTAGCTCCAGCTTTTGCAAATCTGGATCAGGAGATGGATCTGATGATCGGAAGCTTCAATTTTCGCATTGGATCTCTAGGCTCTGTTTGTAACATCCCAGGATGTGAGACTAGAAATAAATAGGAAATAGAAGTGTGCATTGCATTCATGCATAGAAAATCCGGGGAATTTTCACGCATTTTAAAACTAAACCCTAAGGGGAATCGATGTCTCTCTCGGAGGAGGAGATGGTATAACCCTGAAGAGTGCAATGGATTTCAACATGACCTCTTTTGATCCATTGAGGGTAGGAATGGGTAAATTTGAATTCAAATATGCAAATAAAGAATAAAACTTAAACTTGGTTTTGAATTATGAAACTTGAACTTGAATTACACATTTGAAATGAGTAAACATTAAAAATAAGGAAAACTTGAGCTTTATTGATAACATGCACATGATACATTGTCTTTACATTATAAAAAGAACAATTAAATTACAAGAGGTAATCAAATAAATAAAGTAAAATACAACATTGAATAAAGAATATTGTTCTTTATTGTAGATATATGAGTTTGCTTTATTACAAATCTCAATTATTGAGATGAATTACAAAAGTGCAATGAAAATTCAATAAGTGAAATAAAGATTATAAAAGAATAAAGAAAATCCTAACTATTCCTCATTCCTCATCTTGATCTTGAACCTGCAATCAATTAAAGACAAATATAAGAGACCAAGAAAAACATATTTTGTTATGGTTAAAATGTTTGCTTCCATATTTTTTGAGGCAAGTTAATTTATTAAACTTAGGTAGAGAATTTAGGAAGAACTCCTAAATTCTATAATCTAGAACTAGAGGGCATCACTTGAATTAAGCAACTGATCCTTTATTTGGGTCTATATTAAATACACTTGAAATAAGAGAGGCATGTAGTGGACAAAGCGACAAATCAGATTAGATCCAGATAACTGCAACAATAGGCAAGCTATGATACCCTTTATTCTATTTAAGCTTAATTAGAAAAATTCAAATCCAAAATTAATATTGTAATCATGCTTAGCACTAATTAGCTAAGGTGATTAAAGGGTGCAGTTAATTAAATTATGGTCATTCCCGCCAAGGACTATTAGCCAATAAGAGAAACATAGTGGCAGTGCAAAAAGAATGCCCGTAGGAGATAAACATCACAACCGTGACTTGCTTAAGAAGTTGAAGCAAGCCAAATGAGTATTTTGCACTAGAGTAGATAACCACCAGGACACTAGAGGCAGCCGCACCTCACACTCACCACAATATTCATTTCATCACCACCTTATCCACACCTCAAGAACACCCAAGAACATGACCCCATAATCCCAGCAAAGCACCACCGCCACAATGGTTACTTAGTGGAGGCTAAGGGCAGATCAAGAACCAGGAAGGACAAGCATCACATCCAAGAAGGGCAAGCACCAGTAATATGATGGACAAGCAGCAGATCTTGAACAAGAAGAAGCAGGCCAGTTGAGTAGAATAAGAAGGGCACTTGATCAAAATATCTAGCACCAACTTCATCTCCAATTCATAGCCAGGTGAATAAACCGAATCCAGCAAAAGCATTTGTTCTTACCAGTTCATATATAAAGCAATAGTGGAGTGGGAAACATTACCCTCAGTTTGGCATAGAGATGCTATGCTAGATGATCACAGAGTATATAACAAGAAGCTAGAATCTGGTCTCATATGAAAAGTTATCCAATCTTCAGACTATGCATCATAAGAATGGACAAAATCAATAAAACTAACAGTTCAACTAGAGAATCATCTTAGAGCACAGCAGCCATCCAAAACCAACCCAAAAATCATTGTGCACACTCCAAAAGAGGCTCCACAGTGATTATTTAGGAGAGGAATAGTAGCACATCTTGCTCTAGCATGATAACTAGGTGAAATATTTAGTAAAGCGTCATCGAATCATCATTGAACCTATCATCCAGTTCATAACAGCGAACGAGTTTCAGTACAAGTACAGTACTGAATTAAAATCCACTATAGTAGCCAATGAAGCACCGAATCCATTACACAACAGTAGAATCACATCATCATGCTCCAATAATCAGTAGATTGCTTAACAGCCAATTGAGCAAATCATCCAACAGTAGACAGTAACTGTCGAAACTGAGCCCAAAAGTTCAGTAGAGCATTCAACTAGATTCATACACGAGCATAGGACCACCAATTCACAGTAATAGAGTGAGAGATGGAGGATATTGAGCTCACAGTGCAGTTGCTTATGTAGGCGACGCTGGGGTTGTGTCCGCAGCACCGTCCCGCCGGCGTCAAGGCTGAGGTAGTCAGCACAGCAACACCAGGACAGCACCACCACAGCACCATCCCCAACTTCACAATCAGCAACACCACGGTAGTACGCCACCAGCACAACAGCATATCACCACCAGAGCAGCATGGTCGTGAGGCGGCTGATCCAGGAAGCGGGGTTGCAGCCACTGTTGCTATCCCATCGGCGACGGGATGGAGGAGGCAGTTGAGCAACAGAGGGGGTCGTAGGAGTGGTGTAGGCACCGTGGCGGAGTGGCAGGACCCATGCCGTGGCCAGGCGGCATCGACATCGACGCCAAGCCAGCCCGTGAACCAGAGGTTCTACCATAGCCAAGTAGGGCACGGGAGAGCAGCACCGACAGTGGAAAGGGACCAAGAAGTGGCGCAGAGCAACACCAGCACGCAGGGCGGTCGGGATACGCTGGCGGCAACCAAATCGGTCGTCGGTATCTAGGGTTCTGAGGACGAGAACAAGTAGGGGAGGCCGCGAGAATCAAATCGATCCATACAAGATTGTAGAGAGCATCGAGGCGGACCAGAGCCCCATCTCGCCAGCGCCGGAGAGGGCCGGGAGCGGTTGGGAGAGAGCGGCGATGCGACGGCGATGCGACGGCGTTCTCTGGGCTCGGGGCGTGAGAGGGTGAGAGGAGAGGAGATGGAAATTGTCTGGGGGTTGATGGACCGGTCGGGTTCAGTTCTCACTGGACCTAAACCGACCTGGTCGGACCTGGGCTCATGGGCCAGACCATGGGACCAGCCCATTAAGCCAGATTTCAATTTTGTTTTTGAAACTTAGTTTAAAATATTCAAATCCTCAATAAGAATCAAACAAGTTTTAAATGATCAAATCATGTGTTAAACTAAAATTCAAGGATAACCAACTAGAAACTTTTTAGAAACCGTGGCAACAAAAAAAAGAGAAAAGAAAAGAAAAGCACACACACTTAATAATCTTAAGAATAATAACTTGAAGGTATTTTATTTCTCGAATCTTAAATTATTTTGCCCAAATACTAAAATTTAAGGAAAATGTTAAATACACATTAACTTGTGCTTAGGAGTTGTTCATAACTTTATTAAATTGTGCAACAATTGTTACAGAGATTCCTAAACCTATTTTTTAAAATCATTTAAGATTATGATTACATTCTACAAAAATGTATATACCACCATGTCTTATCTAACTTCTTGGGAACTATAAAAGAAAATGAAACGACATAACATGAACTTAGGTACCGCTTGTTCATCAAGGATTATGTCTATCAAAAGTTATTCTTAAAAAATAACATTGAATCATTTCTTTTCAAGTCTTAAAGTTGATAACTATCCTTTGGGTGATAAAATTGTAATCAACCAAATATTCTTATATTATTCCTGTTATACTTAAAACCTTGCATGATCATCAGTGAAAATCTTAATTTAACTTGTGATTAGACTTTATTTTTAAATGTATTTCATTAATTGACCATTGATGAATCAATAGTTACATTTAACTATTAGATATACCTAGTCAATTTAGTAACTATTTAAAATTGTGATTCAAAACCCTACTAACTAATAATAAAGGAACTAGTCTTTTATTAATTACTTCAATCTTCCTATAAAGTAATGATCACTAAAAGGTAATTTGGTACTAAATGTTCATTATAAATTATGTTCTTCAAAAGTTATTCTTTTAAGAACATATCAAATAAGCACTTCACCAAACCATATGTTTTCTGATAACAATTGCCTAGATAGGTTAAGATTGTTGTCAACCCTAAAACTAATGAATGATGTTATATGATATGCTTACTTCAACCTTGCATGCCCATAATCAACCAATTATTTGCTATTCATAAGAAGCAACTTAAAAGTGCTACTTTCAAGTCCCCACTGTATTCCTAGTCTTTTGTAATAACCACCAATATAGCAAACCCTAGAACACTAACTCTTATTAGTAGTACTTGTTATACCTAGGATAAAATGTTCTTCAAAAGTTATTCTTTTGAAGAATACAACCAGTAAACATTAAGTGCCTTTGATAAGCTTTGTGGTAGATGATTGTTCCTAGGTGTGCCAATAATAAGCAATTGGGTGTCATCACATTGATATGAAATACTATTCAGTTATAGAACAATTCCATGCTAACCTAAAAATCTATAAACAACCTTGTGTGTGTAACTAAACTTAAAAGCAACACATCATAAAGAAATCACCATAACTCAATAATAACAAATCATCAGGGTTAGGTTACGCTTAGAGCGATGCATCGCATATATTTTGCATATCATGCTGCAGATTTCTAACATCATCCCTACCGGATGATGATTGCTATTTCAGAATTTGGATTTCTATCGTATCGAAGACCTTGACTCGCATAATCTTGTAGTCAAAAAAGCAAGTTCACTCTTGCCCATATCTCTTGTTTATCTTTAGCAAATTACTTGCAAATATACCTGTGGTATTACTGCTGCATTTTAAAGCAAAAGTTCTGCTTTCTCAATTAACATGATTAGTGGTTAGCAACCACGGTGGTTGTCAACCTAGGATGGTGGGCAGTGGGACCATGGTATGAGTAATGGTGGAGGTCCCACTGCAACTGGAATGTTCACCTAGGACTAATAACCAATGTCGCCAGTGATTCTAGTGCTTTAAAATATGGTCAACAATAGGATCTGTTATGGGACGGAGGAGTCAGCTGTACCAACTTCCTCTTGTATATCAACGGATACGCCGTTCCGTAGCAGTTGTCATCCTGCTGGGAGCAACGGGAGGGTGGAATCCCCCTCAAGATTCCACGGTTCTGGCGGTCTATGATGGATTGTAGCAACAACGGGGGTAGTTTACCAAGGTCGGATATTACCAAAGTATAAGATGACCGGCGGGGGTAACTTATTGTCAAGGTCGGAATACTACCAAAGAGTAGAGTGCCCGGCGAGGACAAGTATACCGAGGTCGGAAACTACCAAAAGGTAGGACGCCCGGCGTGGGTAGCATACCGAAGTTAGAGCTACAAAATGGTGGGTATGCAAGGTCGCGGAGGAGGACAGTGATTGGCTCGGATTATCGACTGGGCCCCATACCAAGGAAGTATGGACGGGAAAGTACGCCCGGTCGTGCAGCAAGGCCTTGATCTCCTATGGGTACAAGTGACCATCTCTGCAGAGTGTAAGAAAGTATCAAGATACTCCTTGTTCCGGGAAGGAGCTACGAACACGGCAGGAAAGGAGCCCATCGAAACTCTAATCAACCTATGAAGACTGATGTGCATAGTTTTCTAAATAAAATCAACCTTTGAAGAAATGGTTACGAAAACTTGCATTTGACCTAAGACTCTTGAGTTACGGTCATAGCTAGTGCATCAAACACAACTATTCTTTTAAATGAACTTGCTGTGTAACGCTCGTTACTCACCCCACTCCCTCTTAACCCTTGCTTAGATTGGAGGCAACTCAAGGAGGCAACATCGAGACACCGAGACGAAGATGAAGCCTTCTACCTATGTCGGAACTATCAGTGGAGTCAACAACTATATCAAGCCGGGTGGAAAACTAGAATAGGAATAGAAGGGACCCAATGCCCTAATCCTAGAACCTAAGTAAATAGGATAATTCTGTAGTTTGAGCAGTAAGCCAACTACATTATCTGTAGCTCTAGTTTAGTCTTCAGCTTATTCCGTCTCGATTGTAATCGCCAGAACTAACCCTCTACCTGTTGAGGAAAATCTGAAGATCTTCTGTATAATGAAATTGTAATCCTATAGACATACCTTGGACCTGACCTGCGATGTTTCTGTTGTACCACTCTGATCGATGTAATACTAGTGAGACGGTGTTTCATTGGTGTTATGTCAACGATTTGCATACTACACATGTAGTGGTATGCTGGGTCACCACACTGTTCGCCTTTCAGATCCGATCAATTTGGGTCTGTCGGCAAGAAAAACCGCAATCGCGGCAACTTCGGAAACATCGGTTGGCTCATCCAGCGAGGTAAACTTGCCGGTCAGCATCAAGCCGACAAAAAGAAGCACAGTCGAGGAACTCGACGAAATCATGGAAAATCTAGACCTAGAGGAATCATCGGGTTACTCGGATATGGGCTCCGACGAAAACCTTGACAAATCAAGAAGCTATTCAGAAGGGGATTTCATGGCTTGTTATGGCAATGTCTCTGGCAATTCTGAAGATACATGGAGGTCAGGGATGGAACTCTACAATGACGAGCAAACAATCTTCTCCTTGGGTTCCAGTGGAGATATCCATGGCCAGTACCAAGTATATGCGATAATCGATGACACTTCAGAGGAACTCGATGCTAACAACAATCCCATCATCAACCCAGAGAACGTAAGGAGAGGCGCAAACCATATGGAAGAAGGAGACACCGAAGAAACTGTGGCAACAAGAGTCAAAGTTCAGCTCACAACAGCAGAGTGGGATACAATAAAGGCAACAATAAATACCGGGACAGCCATACCCGTCAATGCAAGAAGAGAAGTATTATCGGTATACCACTATGCCCTGCGCATCGGCAGTTGATACGTCTCAAACGTATCTATAATTTTTTATGCTCCATGCTTGTTCTTACACCATTTGCTTAGTGTTTTGTTACACTTCGTGGCATTTTTATGCATTTTCCGGAACTAACCTATTAACAAGATGCCACAGTGCCAGTTCTCAGTTTTCTGCTGTTTTTGTGTTTTAGAAAAGTTACACAGGAAATATTCTCGGAATTGGACGAAACAAAAGCCGAACCTCCTAATATTTACCGAAGCTTCCAGAAGTCCGAAGAGGAGACGGAGGGGAGCCACGGGCTGGCCACACCATAGGGCGGCGCGACCAGCCCTTGGCCTGCGCCCCCTATGGGTGAGGCCACCCTGGCCCACCTCTGATGCTGCCCCTTCGCCTATAAATACCCCCCGACGAGAAAAACCTAAATACCAGATCAATTTTCTAGAAACACATCGCGATCCGCCGCCGTCGTCGACCCGAGATTGGGAGGGTCCAGAAGCTCTTCCTGGCATCCTGCCGGAGAGGGGAATCGCCATCGGAGGTCTTCTTCATCGCCATGCTTGCCTACGGCGCGATGAGTGAGTAGTCTACCTTTGACTATGGGTCCATAGCAGTAGCTAGATGGTTGTCTTCTCCATCATGTGCTTCATGTATAGATCTCGTGAGCTGCCTTACATGATCGAGATCACCTTTATGTAATTCTACATGTTGTGTTTGTTGGGATCCGATGAATATTGGTGTTATGTTAAGTTGATGTGCTGAATATTATCTTATGTTATCTCTATGTTGTTTATGATCTTGCATGCTCTCCATTATTAGTAGCTATCTTGGCCAAGTAGATACTAGTGACTCCAAGAGGGGGTATTTATGCTCGATAGTTGGGTTCATGCCTCTATTTAATCTGGGGGAGTGACAGAAACCTCTAAGGTTGTAGATGTGCTATTGCCACTAGGGAAAAAACAACATTCTTGTGTCCAAGGACATTCGTTTTGTTTACATTACACACTTTGCTTAATGCAGTTATCTGTTGTTCGCAACTTAATACTCGAGGGGTGTTCGGACAATATTCCCGCGAGTGGATTATTAGTCATAGATGCAGTTGGATGGCGGTCTATGTATTTTGTTGTAATGCCCAGAGTAAATCTCATAGTGATCCTCGTGACATATGCACGTTATCTTTATTCTATCAATTGCCCAACTGTAATTTGTTTACCCAGCATGTTGTTATTTATCTTATGGAGAGACACCACTAGTGAACTGTGGACCCCGGTCCAATTTCCTTTACATTGTTACACTGTTTTACTTTTACTCGCACTGTTTACTTTCTCGCATACTACTATTGTTTTCCACTCGATACGCTCAATCCTTTGTTTACAGCAAACCGGTGAGATTGACAACCTCGTCGTAAGTTGGGAGCAAAGTTCTTGGTTGTGTTGTGTGCAGGTTCCACGTAGCTGCTGGTGCAAAGCAAAGCCCTGGACGAGGTACCTTATAAATTGTCCGGAGCTGTCGCGAAGCTAGCAGGCATCATCTTCTGAAGTTTGGCTTTTTCCTACTGGTTCGATAAACCTCGGTTTCTTACTGAGGGAAAACTTGCTACTGTGCTCATCATACCTTCTCTTGGGGTTCCCAACTGGTCGGTCATCTACATCAACACCGCACCGCAATCAAGCTGTTTTCTGGCGCTGTTGCCGGGGGAAAAGAAGATTTCTGCAAGGGGAGTTTCACACGCACATCCTTTACTTTGTTTATTGTTTTGCTTTACTTTATTTTTATTTGCATCTTTTTATCAAAAATATAAAAAATTTAGTTCCTGCTATAGTTGTTATTTTTGTTGGTCTGTTATTGTCTTGCTTTATCATGCTTTCTATCAATGGTTGGTTTCTTTGAAACTAACTCTTTTTTGGCAAGGTGGGTTCACAGAAGAGCAACAAAAATATTATGAGGAACACCACTTGTCACAAAAAGGGAAACACTTATGGGAACAAATTGATAAATTGTATATCATTGCTAGAAATGTGTGCTCTACTTATAATGTTACTTATTGCTTTGATAAATCTTGTTGCTGTAGGAGGTATAAACACCTCCCTTTTGAATGTGAGTATAATGATGATGTTACCATATCTTATATTAATGGAAACTATGACTTTTATAATGTGGAACAAATTGAAGAATTTATTGCTTGGAAGGGTGCATTCGAACTTGCTTATTTGCTTGAAAATACTGATGATGCACCTTATAAATATGAGGTTTATGATATACTTAAATTTTGCTTTGATAATTACAAGGAAGAAAATGGCTATATTTTCAAATATCTTAATGGATGCTCTCCAACAGAAGAGACTAATGCCTTGAAGGAGCCTATGGAAGAAGAAATTGCCGAAACTGGAAGCTCATTGGATGAAAAAGAGGAGGAGAGTGATGATCAAGAGGAGGAAGAATGGAGCTACCCATGTCTACCTCCCAATAAGAGTAACTCTTTAACTAATACCTTATTTGATAGCCCTCCATGCTTAACAAAGGAGGATGAGTGTGATATTTTTATTGTTGATTTTGTTCATGATGCTACTAAAAATTATTATGAGAGAGGAAAATATGGTTGTTGGAATTCTCATGTTACTAAAACACCTCTCTTTATATTGAAAGTTCTGAAGTTGCTCTTGTTTTATCTACCCATACTTGTTACTATGTGCTTCTTTGATTTATTTTCTTACAAGATTCCTATGCATAGGAAGTGGGTTAGACTTAAATGTGTTTTATATTTGCTCCTTGATGCTCTCTTTTGCTTCAATTAATATTTCTTATGAGCATCTTCTCAAATTACTGCACCTGGCTCAAAGGCATTAAAGAAAAGCACTCTTGGGAGATAACTCATTGTTTTATTTTCAGTTCTTTTTTTTTAAGTCTTGGAAGTTATTACTACTATAATAATCACTCCTTATCCTTTTTATTTCGTTGTTGTGCCAAGAGAAACCTCTAATTTGAGTGAGATAAGATTTGGAGATGTTGTTATCTTGAAACAGATTTTGGTGCTGCACCGTAAAAATTCGTGAAAATTCTCAGAATATCTTTTTGACCTGCGATTTCTTGTGCATATGCCCCAGGTTATATCCAAACTTTCATTAGTTTTACACTTTTTGATTTGAGAAACATAAAACCCTCGAAAAAATCGACATTTGTCAGCTGTTCTGTTTTGACAGATTTCTGCCACTATTTGTGTTTGCCTCTCGATCGCTTTCTTTTTGAGTTCTTTTGATCACGAAACTTTTGGGAAAGTTGCTACAGTAGTATATGCTTTATATGTGGTGGTTTTGAGTTTAAATCTGAACCAAAAAGGGGTTGATTCATTATTATGCTTACACTAATGTTGCTAATAGAATTGTGTTGAGTTTTGTATGAAGCAAGTTTTCAAGTGTAGGGATTGGAGAATGATGAGATGAGTTGAAGAATGGACAAAAGCTCAAGCTTGGGGATGCCCACGCACCCCAAGAAATATCCAAGAGGTACAAGCGTCAAAGCTTGGGGATGCCCCCGAGGCACCCCTTCTTCATCGGCAAA
The DNA here is from genome assembly GCA_007115705.1 of Dactylis glomerata. NCBI lineage: Eukaryota > Viridiplantae > Streptophyta > Magnoliopsida > Poales > Poaceae > Dactylis > Dactylis glomerata. Next base: position 10,649,571 of record QXEO01000553.1, read on the forward strand.
AATCAGGTCACCTTTCAACACACTATATTTTTATTGCTTCATGCACTATGCGTTTTTCTTGGAGTGTCTTTACTTTAGTTTTCAGTTTTGTTTAGTTTTGTTTGCTGCAATAAGTGGTTGGACCCCAACAAATTTCTTTTGGAGAAGTTGCCTTGCTTTTCATTTACCAAGAACACTCTGTTTTTCACTATTATCGTTCAACGAGAGTTCTCTTTTTCAAGAACTGCGTTTAGCTTTCATTTTTTGCCTTGATTTTTTGTTCAGATCTTGTTATATCTTTGTATCAAGGTGTATTTTGACCTCTGGTCCATGTTGGTTTTCATCAAAAGAGTTATTTCAAAAAGGTTCGAATGGTGTTGGAAAAGAGAAATAGTTTCATGCAAAAAAGTGGTACAAAAAGGAGCTTGTTTAGACTGCGGCTTAGACTTTTTCATGTCGTGCTTGATATCATTTTGATAGTATGCTTAGTGGTTTTGCTGTAGCATGACTTGTCTCAAATGACTGAGATTGCTTAATGAGCCTTTGAAAAAAATCATGCGTTGTTTTTATTATTTGGAAGCATTAATTTGGTTTTCTCCTTGATGCTTTATTTGGGTTGACTTGGCGCATGCTTACAACATATTTGACTCATACAAAGTCTCCATAAGCCTCTATGATCATTTAGTTTTTGACTTTTGATGCTGACGAGGGTTAACTCGACAAATGTCCAATATGAAGGACTTAGGATCGGGGGAGTAGGGCGTCGGATGAACTCAAAGGTAATTCAGTCAAACAATGTGTGTATCGAAATTAAACATAGGAATAAACTTGGCTTGCTTTCAATCTGTCCCTTACCGTCCTCTCCTGGCCCCTATATATAGGTGGCCAGGTCTCAAGGATCGAGAGGGGTCCGATACAGATTACAGTATCGACATACGACATGAACTCGTATGTCGACTAGTATTACAATTGGGCCTAGCTTAACGGGCCTCAGGGGTACTTTAACTGACGGGCTCTATTATCTATACCCTTGTCAGTAGCCCCCGAGATTCTACCAGAATTGCAGATTCGGGTTAAATCTCAGATCTTTATTTCTTCTTCTTGACCAACCTTTGACTTCTTCATATCTTCAAATCTTCGACTTCGAATATCTTTTATTATACTGTCTCGCAAGGGGTTTTGATGAACAAGCCTGACAACTCTGACGGATCAAGAGGCCAGTTAACTGCCGGAATAGATACTTGTCACCTACTTCAAATTCAATCCCCTTGGACTTGAATTCAGGAAACCGGTCGAACCCATTCTTTTGCCGCATTTAGGACTTACAAAGAATGAATCACAGTTGTTCTCAGGGTACCCAGTGCGTCCACCAGGATTTTCTTCGCGTCGTTGACACGGATAATTTGTAGCAGAGCGCATCCATGTGTGTATACCAGGCCACACAGGACGGATCCTGGGGTCTTACCTTCACGATATATTTCAATCATGGCATTTGAATTTTGTCACGATGACGCAACTCGAGAATCATACGTCGCAGACTTGTTTGACTGTTTCAGTTCTAAAAATATTCAGGTTATTCAACCTTGATTAATATAAACTCCCTCCCGATGGTACTAACAATGCTATCCAAGTCTTCTTTCTTCTGCTTTACTCTCATTCTGCATGTGAAAGTTTCGTCGGGTGCGCGGCCAGCGCTCCCGATGGGAGTAGCCCCCAAGGCTATAATCGAAAACATGTTTCGAGTATAGGCTCAAATAAATCATCTCTTCTTTGATCACCAGGTAATAGCTTTACTTGATAATATCGTCGGGTGCGCCGCCAGCGCTCCCGATGGTAGTAGCCCCCGAGGCTATAGTCGGATCTTTTCGGGTATAGACTCAAAAATGAGTTTTTCTTCCTTGATTCCTCTGTGTCTTTCATAACAATTTTTCGTCGACTTCCTTGGCATCATCAATACGCAAAATGTTACACCAGACTTTTGCTGAATGTTTCCCTATTAGTGTCCACCGCTGTCATATTCTTATTTCCCGTTACTCGACTTCTCGTGACGTCATTAATATAATTACTTTGTATGTAATTTGACTGGGCGCTGACCGTTACTCGTGGGCAGCTGATACGTCCAAAACGTATCTACTTTCCCGAACACCTTTGCTATTGTTTCCCCTCTAATTTGTGTGTTTTGAATACAACTAACACGGATTGGCGCTGTTTTCAGCAGAATTGCTCTGGTGTCTCGTTTTTGTGCAGAAATTCAACTTCCAGTAAAAATTCGGGAAAAATCATGAAAAATCCTATTTCACCAGAAGACCCACGGAGCCAGAAGACAGGAGGCAGAAGGGGCTCGAGGGGCCGTCACACAGTGGTGGCGCGGCCCAGCCCTGGCCGCGCCACCCCTGCGTGAGGGGGCCCCAGGACCCCTCTCGACCTCCCCTCTCGCGTACATATACCCTCTGATGACATAATATCAGGGAGACGACGTTTTTTTCCAGATAGACTTCTGCTGCGCCGCCGCCATCAGAAACCGCGATTCGGAACCAGAAACTCCGTTCTGGCACCCTGCCGGGACGGGGATTCGGAGGAGATCTTCATCACCATCACCACCGACGCTCCTCCATCGACCATCCATGACTCCCCCATCCATGTGTGAGTAATTCCCCCGCTGTAGGTGAGGGGATGGTAGGGATTGGATGAGATTGTTCATGTAATTTGATATGAGATTGATAGGGCATAGTGCCTAGTATCTTTATTTAGTGCCTATGACATTGTTGCAACTTGTTGTGCTTAATGCTTGTCACTTTGGGCCCGAGTGCCATGATTTCAGATCTGAACATGTTATTATTTCTATGATGATACTTGTTGTTTATGGTCTTACCTACAAGTTGTATACACATATTGTTGTCCGGAACCCGAGGCCCCAAAGTGACAGAAATTGGGATAACCGGAGGGGATGGCTATGATGTGAGGATCACATGTGTTCACCGAGTGCTAATGCTTTGCTCTGGTACTCTATTAAAAGGAGTACCTTAATTACCAGTAGTTTCCCTTGAGGCCCTGCTGCAACAGGCTGGTAGGACAAAAGATGTCGTGCAAGTTTCTCCTTGTGAGCACGCACGACTATATACGGAACACATGCCTATGATTGTTTGTACTAGGATGATTTATCATTATTTATCTGCATTGCCCATGTTTCATTGATTTCATGAATTATCTTATCCATGCAACGCCCGTAATCCATCCCTATGCCTACAGTATTTGTTCCTACTGTTTACAACTGCTACTTTTACCGTTGCTATTTTACTACTGCTGTTACTATTTCACTAATGTCACCACTATAAAACTGTTGCTACTGATAAACCGCTGCGAGCAAGACCGTTTCCAGGTGCAGCTGAATTGACAACTCATCTGTTAAGGCTTGCATATATTCTTTGGCTCCCCTTGTGTCGAATCAATAAATTTGGGTAATACTTCCCTCGAAGACTGTTGTGATCCCCTATACTTGTGGGTCATCAAGACTATTTTCTGGCGCCGTTGCCGGGGAGCATAGCTTTATTTGTAAGTTCACTTGGTATTCATATTGTTCGCTGCAATCCTTTCATCATGGGTAAACCTCGTGATGGAAAAGTTCCTATATTGTCATCCACTACAAGAAGAGGTACGACTCTCAACACCTCTGTTGCTCTTGATTCGCCATCTGTTATGAGTAAGTTGCTTACACCACCACACCCACACGCCACTGCTACTACTTCTGCTGAGATTGAAAGTGCCACTGATAATTTAGATGATGCTTCTACTGTGCTTGATGAGAGAGGTTCACTAAGTTCCTTTTTAGATGCTACTATTGCTAGAGCTAAGTTGGGAAACACCACTGTTACACCTGTTAGCTCACCTGAGTCTAGGAATGTTCTAGTGATGATTATGATGATGATGCTTACATTGAGCTTAATGATGATTTTATTGCAGAAGCACGTGCTGCTCGTAACGCAGGTAATGTTAAAGAACTTCTTGCTAGACGTTCTGTTAGATATAATTTGTCTCATGATCCTAAGTTTGCTGCTTCTCCTATAAATATTAGAGACAAGGATTATGATTTCTCTTTGGATTTATCTTACATATCTATTGTTGAGAAAACTCCTTTTTGTGGTACTAAAGATGAGAGTGCTATGGAGCACATGAATGAGCTTTCTACTTTGAGTAATTTGTTTTCTGATGATATTAAGCTCCGCACTTATTTTGTTGCTAAGATTTTTCCTTTCTCGTTGAAAGATGCTGCTAAAATTTGGTTTAATAGCTTGTCTCCTGGATCTCTTACTAGTCCGATTGCTTTGGTTAATGCTTTCTTTCAGAAATATTTTCCCGCTAGTGCTCAACATGCTGCTGTGCAGAAAATCTTTGATTTTGAACAGGGAAAAGGAGAGATACTGCCTGAATCTTGGATAAGGTTTTGTTCTTTAATTAGAGCTTTGCCTAAAGAACCATTGCCTAAAAATGAACTCCTTGATATATTTTATAATGGACTAACGGATGAATCTAAGTCATATTTGGATAGTTGTGCTGGTTGTGTTTTCAGGGAAAGAACTCCGGCTGAAGCTGAAGAATTAATGACTAAAATAAGCCGAAATCATGATGATTGGACCTTAGTTGAGCCAACACCAGCACCAACCCCTGCGCCATCTACAGAGCCTACGCCGAAGAAGAGAGGGATGATTGAATTAAATGATGAAGTTATGAAGGAAGCTAAGAAATCTCTTAAGGAGAAAGGTATTAAGGCCGAAGATGTGAAGAATTTACCTCCTATTGAAGAATTATGTAAGCCAATCCCTCACTCATCTACCATTGAGGTACATTCTCTCCAACGCTTTGATGAAAGAGACATTCCTTATACTAAACCTCCTGATCAATGCTTAGATGAGTTCGATAATTTTATTGTTAAGCAAGAAAATTTTAATAGAATGGTGCATAATCATCTGTTGGAAAATTCTAGAGCTATTAACAAGTTGCAGGATATTGTGGAGAGAACCGCCAATGATGTAAAGATACTTGCTAAACATTTTCAAATGGTTCAAACATAAATTGATCAGCTTACCAAGGTGCAAAAAGACTTGATAGTTAATGCTGCAAGGGAGAAGCAAGCATGTGAAATACGCACAAGAAGTGGTGCTGCTACTCAAGATCCATTATATCCTGAAGGACATCCTAAGAGGGTCGAGCAAGATTCTCAACGAACTGCAAGTGATGATATTCCTCCCAAGAAGAAGAAGCATAAAACAACCACAGAATCCTCTGATGCAGGTAAAGATCCTAACAGTGTTTCTATTTCTGATGCTGAAACTGAACCAGGAGATGCTTCCGATAAAGAAGAAGTTGAAGAAGAACTGGAAAAGAGTGATAAAAATGCAAAGTACACTAAAGAAGACTTCATTGCCAACAAGCATGGTAAAGAGAGGGAACCTTGGGTACAGAAACCAATGCCTTTTCCTAGTAAGAAACACAAGTTCAAGGAAGAAGAACACTACAACAGATTTTGTGAATGGATGAGACCTTTATTTTTGCAAATTCCTTTGACTGATGCTATTAGAATGCCTCCTTATGCAAAATACATGAAAGATATTGTCACTAACAAAAGGAAAATTCCTAGTGAGGAAATTTTCACACTGCTTGCTAACTATTCTTTTGATGGTAAAGTTCCAGAGAAGCTTGGAGATCCAGGTATACCTACTATTCCTTGTTCCATTAAAAATAACTATGTTAGAACTGCCTTATGTGATTTGGGAGCTGGAGTTAGTGTAATGCCTTTTTCTCTTTATAAGAGACTTGATCTAGAAAAATTGGTATCAACTGATATATCTTTGCAGATGGCCGATAAGTCTACTACTATTCCTATTGGTATATGTGAGAATGTTCATGTTCAGGTTGCTAACAGCTGTTTGATATTGACTGATTTTGTTGTGTTGGAAATGCCTGAAGATGATAATATGTCTATTATTCTTGGGAGACCTTTTCTAAACACTGCAGGTGCTGTTATTAATTGCAATCAAGGAAAAGTCACTTTTAATGTTAATGACAAAGAATATACGGTTTATTTTCCCAAGAAGATTGATAGGAAGAATGCTCTAAGTTCAATCAAGCGTGTTGAGACCATCAAAGTTGGTCTAATTATTTGTTCAGAGCAAAAGCCCAAGGAAGAATACCAAATTGTTATGGTTGGGGCTATACCTATCAAAGTTGAGGTAACATAAGCATTAAGTGAAGTGCAAAGTTTTGCCTCATATAAAGTTAGTTTGGTAACAAGACTTGATCAACCTTGTTAGCAAAGTGAATTTACATGAACGAAACTTCGTTTTCACCGCATCCACTCCACCTCACTTGTATTTACTTTCATCAAATTTTATTCCTTCAGTTAAGTTGCATGATTAAGAGTATCTCAGAGCTGCTGCATGCTTAGTTTTGATTTGCTTGAAATCTTTTCATCCTCGTTTTCCTGAGTTTTATCGATATGCCAATTTCTGAAAAATCCTCGAAAATAAAGTTTCTCGAAAAATTCCAGAAAATTCTTTATAAATTTTTATACCAAAAATGGGGCAGAGAGACACCTGGGAGGCACCAGGTGGGGCAGCCACGCCACCTCACACACAGGTGGTGCGGCCCAGCCCTGGCCGCGCCACCCAGGTGTGAGGGGGCCCCACCAGGCTCCTCACTCATCTCTTCTTCCCCTGCTCTTTCTCTCTCCCGAAAAACACCACCCCATTTGCTCAAGCTCGAGTTCTTGCTGTTTTTCACCTCGATTTTTCGATCTCCTTGCTCAGCCCAACATTTCTGCTGAAATTTGGATCATTTGCTCACCGGTATGTGACTCCTCCACTTGTCCAAGTAGATTTTCTTTTGGTAAAGTATTTCTTGAGTATTTTAGCATTGTAGGTGACAGTATAAATAAGTATGCCTGCTTGTTCTATTGCTTAGAATGGTTATTTTGATGCATGATAGCTCTCTAGTAACTCACTATAGTAGTTTCCTACACTTGCTTGTCTTTAAATCACTTTTTATGAGGTGTGTCAAAATTTTCAGAAATGGAGAGGAATGCATATCAACTCTCTCAGCATGAACTAGAAGTGCAAGATGTTATGAAAGTTCATCGTGAAGAGAAGGTTTTCCCCTCACACTATCCATGCTCAGCATTCTTGAGTGCTGCTGGAATCCTACAAGATTTTCAAACCTTGCTTTCTAATGCAGGATTAGAATATTTTGTTGAGGGTGAACCTCCCCAATATGTTAAACTAACAATGTATGTGGTGCAGGATTTCAGATTTAGTTGGTCCACTTCTAATCCCATGGTTCATTATAAAATTTATAACAAATCTGTGGACTTGCCTCTCGATGTTTTCTGTACAGCTATTAGAGTACCACAGTGGGGATCGCTCGAGAAGATAAGGGGACAACCAAGGCAATTGTTAGAACTATACGAGGAGATTTGTCAAGGAAGAAGCTTCACAGGAGAGGGTGGTAAAACTCGAAACATTCATTTCCCATCCATTCGATATTTTGCCTTCTTCATTACCAAATGTGTTCTTGCTAGGAAATCTGCAAGTAAATTGTCTCTCCATGATCTAGCTTTTATTGCTGCTGCTTTAAGGCGTGATAGAACTTACAATTTGGGTGCCTTAATAGCTTTCCGTCTTGATATTAACCGTGAGAAAGGGGGAATCTGTGGGGGGCTTATAGCTGCACGCCTGTTAGCTTTTCATGGTGTTGTGCCTCATTTTCGAGATCTGCAGTTCCCCGAAGAGAAACTTGGTCTAGATGCTATGGTTCAACATAAGTTTATTTCTCCTCCTGCCAGTTTGATTAATTTAACATTTGAGCTAACCTTTTTTGAGAAGACTACCTGGAAGGTAGTAAAGACTGAACGATCAGTCCGTTTGCCTGCACCTCTTTTGTTTAACCTTGATCGCAGGAATGGATGGTCGCTTACGGAAGATGAGCTTGATGCGTACGTGGAGGAGCACCCGCCGCCTGTACACGATGAGGAGGGCACCGAAGAGTCGGGGCAGCCCTCCAACATTACGAACTTCCCATATGAGCAACCTTATTATGATTATGCACCATCAGCTTCATCTTCACGAGAGCCCGGGTACGATTACACATATGATGACCCACCAGCCTGGGGCAGCTATCAAAGTCGAAATTGATCTCCACTTAGGCCAAAAGCCTAAGCTTGGGGGGAGGTACGCCGACGGTTCGCTCATCTACATATCATATTTTGTCGGACCTTTGTATATCCATGTTTCACCTTCTTTATTGTTCTAGTTTTTACTTCTGCTTTCCAAAACACAAAAAGACCAAAAACATTTCCGCTGTTTCTCTCTATTTGGTTCTTTAGTTTTCTACCTTTGGTTTGCTCTACTTGCTATTTTCGGTTTGCTACTTGAAAAACCCAAAAATATTTTGCTTTGTTTGCTATTTCCTTCTGCTTTTGTTTCAAAAGTTGAAAACCACAAAAATATTTGTTGTTCTTCTTTGGTTTTGTAAAGTTTGTTGCAGAGTTCAGTCTCCCGTTGCTCCATTGGAGCTTGGTATTCACTTTATATTATTCAAGCCACACAAGTGAAGAGCAATAATGACGATATATGACAATCCGAGATGTGGTAAGAGGCTGGTATGAACTCTATTTGTTTTCATTTTTGTACATATACTCATCTATGTGGACATGCTTGGTCAGTTCATGTAAGGTATATGTCATCTAATGGATGCTTTGTAGTTCTTGCTTTCATATGATTAGTTTAACCCTGGCCACGCCACCCCTGCGTGAGGGGGCCCCAGGACCCCTCTCGACCTCCCCTCTCGCGTACATATACCCCCTGACGACATAATATCAGGGAGACGGCGTTTTTTCCAGATAGACTTCCGTTGCGCCGCCGCCATCAGAAACCGCGATTCGGAACCAGAAACTCCGTTCTGGCACCCTGCCGGGACGGGGATTCGGAGGAGATCTTCATCACCATCACCACCGACGCTCCTCCATCGACCATCCATGACTCCCCCATCCATGTGTGAGTAATTCCCCCGCTGTAGGTGAGGGGATGGTAGGGATTGGATGAGATTGTTCATGTAATTTGATATGAGATTGATAGGGCATAGTGCCTAGTATCTTTATTTAGTGCCTATGACATTGTTGCAACTTGTTGTGCTTAATGCTTGTCACTTTGGGCCCGAGTGCCATGATTTCAGATCTGAACATGTTATTATTTCTATGATGATACTTGTTGTTTATGGTCTTACCTACAAGTTGTATACACATATTGTTGTCCGGAACCCGAGGCCCCAAAGTGACAGAAATTGGGATAACCGGAGGGGATGGCTATGATGTGAGGATCACATGTGTTCACCGAGTGCTAATGCTTTGCTCCGGTACTCTATTAAAAGGAGTACCTTAATTACCAGTAGTTTCCCTTGAGGCCCTGCTGCAACAGGCTGGTAGGACAAAAGATGTCGTGCAAGTTTCTCCTTGTGAGCACGCACGACTATATACGGAACACATGCCTATGATTGTTTGTACTAGGATGCTTTATCATTATTTATCTGCATTGCCCATGTCTCATTGATTTCATGAATTATCTTATCCATGCAACACCCGTAATCCATCCCTATGCCTACAATATTTGTTCCTACTGTTTACAACTACTACTTTTACCGTTGCTATTTTACTACTGTTGTTACTATTTCACTACTGTCACCACTATAAAACTATTGCTACTGATAAACCGCTGCGAGCAAGACCGTTTCCAGGTGCAGCTAAATTGACAACTCATCTGTTAAGGCTTGCATATATTCTTTGGCTCCCCTTGTGTCGAATCAATAAATTTGGGTAATACTTCCCTCGAAGACTGTTGCGATCCCCTATACTTGTGGGTCATCAGCAGCGCGGCAATTTTGCAATTTTCCAGCCCGTTAGTGGGCTGCCGTTTCCGCTCCTTGCGCCACATCTCAGCCCACGTTCCTTCATCAGGAAGCTATATAAGGGGAAGAGTGGGGATTTTACTGTTTACCAGTTCCTCGCTTCTGCCGCTGCCACCATTCTTGCAAACCTTGCGCGCTTCTGAGCTCCTGCACAGCCCTCATGCGCAACTCATAGATGTGCATCAAGACCCTTGCGCAGAAGAACAAGATGGGGAAGAGCAACACTGCCAATGCATCGACCAACTGGGTGCCTTCTGATTTCAAGCAGAAGGATCTCACCAAGGCCCAGGCTGATGGTCTCATCTCCGACGACGATCAGGTCATCTTCCCTAGCACCGAGCGCATCCCCAAGCCCCCGAGCGGCTTCCGGGTGATGTTTCTTGCATTTCTCTTGCGCGGTCGCTCTTTCCCTGCCCATGAATTTCTTCGTGGGCTTCTCTTTGTGTACGGTGTGCAGCTTCACCAGCTCACACCAAACTCAATTCTTCACATTGCTTGTTTCATCACCATTTGCGAGTCCTTTCTGGGGATCGAACCCCATTTTCTTCTCTGGAAATTTCTCTTTTGGCTCTGCCCCAGTGTTGCTTTATCAAAAAAGCCTGAGCTGGGCGGGGCTGTTATTTCTGTTCGTGCGGAGTCTCAGTACCTGGAATTTTCCATGGCTGCCTCAGTTCAAGGTTGGAGGAAGAAGTGGTTTTATATCAAAGACCGGAAAGTCTCTTCATCTGACCAGTACGGCATTGCTCCTTTTGATACCGCTAAAGATCTGAAGAAATTGGCCTCGTTGGATTCGCCTCCCACAGAAGCTAAGATGGAGGAAATCAAACCACTGCTAGCTCGCATCCATGCTCTGAAGAGTGGTAGCGGAGGTGCGCTTTCAGGGACTCAACTCATGGCGTTTTTTCTGCAATGGCGAGTTCAGCCTCTTCAGCATCGTATTTCCAAACTCTGGTCGTTTTCTGGCTTGGGAGATTCTTCTCGAGTATCTGATAATCTTATGGAGAAGAAGGATCTCGACAAGCGAGTGAGAGCTCTTACTACTCTCACGAAAGATCATGAAATTGCAGCTTTGTCCGCTAGTTTCTTCGACTTCGAGGGTCCCTTGCCCGCGGTATGCACACTGTCTTCATTTATTCGTCTTCTTTTATCTTATCACTGTTTTTCGTATAACTTACGGCTTGTTTTCCTTCCAGGATCACCAGTCCCTTGTTTCTCGCCCTCCTCTTCCAGAGGGGGGAGCCATTCAGGATGTGCCTGTTTCTGCTGCCTCCGAAGCCCCCGAGGCTGAGGACAGCCAAGACAGAGATGAAGCCGAATATTCTCTGGAAGGGACCAGTTCAACTATGTCGCCTCCTCCTGCACTTTCCGAGGACCTTGGTCTCGATAAGAAGAGGAAATGTATGAAGGAGCTCCTTTCTTCGAGTACCTCCGCTCACAAGAATGTGGCCGGGGAGGCCTCTGCTCTAGAGGATGAAGAAGAGCTTTTCGACGCCTTGGACTCGTGAGTTCTTTGCTGACTTTTTTATATACTCTTCTTTCTGTCGACTTGAACAGAGTGCTTTACTCTTTTGTTTCTTTTTCAGTGATAACGAGGACCCAAAGAAATATGCTGCCACTGCTCCTATTATTAATGCTCCTGTTATCGATGAACCACCTTCACAAGAGGCAGCTGTGGTGCCCAAATCACCAGAAGCTGCTACCAAAAAGGCTGGTTTTCGTGCTTCCAAACACTTGAAGAAAGCGTCAGCTGCGAGTACTTCTCTCGACGCCCCTCGGCCAGTTATCCCCACTGACGATGTAAGTGCTATATATTTTTGTTGTTTACTAGCTTTGAATTGCTCTTCTCATACCCGTCTTTGGACAGACTTTGATGAAAAAGTTCATCTCTTTGGGTACTGAATGTGTCGAGTTTTTGAAAGCGGTGAGGTCTTCTCATGGTAAGCTTTTTGCCATCCTGTGTCTTTTATTTGCCTAACTTTGCGCCTATGTGGCTCTTTTATCGAGCTTTCTTTCCTCTTCTTGTGCTACAGATGACTTGGCGGCGGCTAATGCTCGCATATCGTCTCTGGAAGCTGAACTCGAAGCTTCCAGAAAAGCTTGGGATGCTGCCACCGCTACCAAAACCACTGCTGAGAAGTCCACTAAGTCAGCATTGGCTAGGGCAAAGAAAGCGGAGAAAGCCCTTGCTGACGCTAATAAGGAGCGTATCCAGAAGGAGCAAGCCGTAACTGAACGCCTTAATAAAATTTCGGCTCTTGCTGGAGGTAAATACCATGCTTTTCCCTTCTTTGTTGATTTGCCCACTCTTATACTTGCTGATGTATGCTTTTTCTCTGTCTCTATTTCCTTGGTTATTTAGAACATACTGGGGTGTTTTCGGCATCTTTGCAGCCGGACGATGATCCTCTAATGGCCGCAGTGAACTTGCTGGAGTCGAATTGGATATCTATCCAGGAGATCTTCGAGCTGGCTAGCCGCGTGCTAACGCGGATTTTCATCGGGTTGTAGCCCAAGCAGAAAGCGGACGTGCCAGCTGCTGATCTGAAGAAGCTTGCAACGGCTTTTAACACCCCCGAAGATCCTATCCTTCTGATGAAGAGCCGCTCTATGAAGCAAGGTGCGGAGGGGGCCATTGCGCTTACCTATGCGCATGGCGAGGAGGTTAACTGGGAGAAGGTGAGCTCTTCCCGCGGTCGACCTCTTTCGGAGCTGCGGGGTTTCTTCGAGAAGGCGAAGAAGTACGCGCCAGGCATCGTGTCTATTATTTCTCCTTCAGCGGCTTCGTCGATCTCTTCTACACCAGTTTCTTCGACTCTGGTGACAAGTGGGTCGATGCCTCCTCCCAACACTGGTGCTACCTCTTCCGCGCCTACTTCTGCCACGGACCCTGAGGCTGAGGTGGCGTAGACTTAGTCTTCCTTTGTAGTCTTCGTTTATTTTTATGTAGTGAACTTTAGTCATATTTTGCCCGAGAACTAGTCAGAGGACTTGTGCCCTTTGTAAATATTCTTCCCTTATGAAATGTCGTGCTTGATTTAGTTTCTGAGATGCTGTCTTTTTCTTTCTTTTAGCTTCCAGCCTGTGCCTGCTGGTGGGTCGTCGGGTCGTGATCGGGCTTCATCTCCCGCCAATATGTTCGACTCCGGAGTTTCTTCGCCTCCTCATCCTCCTTGTCGATGTTCTGAATATTCGTTGAGAATGTCGGACCTTGAAGGCCGTTTATCCTTGATAAAGCGCCAGGCACAGATTGCTATGGACAAGGCCGGCAAATCTTGCGGCTTTATGAAACAGATATCCACACTCGAGGATAAGGTGTCGGGTCTGACGGCCAAAATCGTGCATCTTGAAGAATGCGACTCCTTTCTTATTGGTATTGTTGAATCTGTCTGTGAGATGTTGTGATGTAAGGTTCCTTGCAGCCTTTTTCTTTTTTACTCCATTATTGGTGGCTAATACCTTTTCATTATCTCAGGTACTTGCTTGGACTTTGTTGGTGAGACACGTCGGGTTTCTGAACGAACTGTGGCTCTCGAGAAATCATCAGAGGGAGTCGACAGTTTGTGGTCTGATCCCCGACGCCGTCATGCCATTGTGCTTCTTCAGGATCGTGCTCAGCATATTGGAGAAGCAATTGATGGTTGTTGAAGATCTTTGATGACCATGTATTCTGTCATGCTTCCTCGCAATCCTCTGCCTGGAAGCTTTCCGCAGCTACTCGACGCTTTTAGATCTAGTCAGCGAATTCATCGGTTGATAGAGCTCAACTTGGTGGTTGGCGCCAATTTTTCTCTTGGGTGGACATGCAAGTGGCATCCAAGGCTCAATTATAGTTCTATGTCACTAAGTATGCCTCCAGGTGGAGCTCTGTTGCGAGTCCACATGGATGCTACCCTTCAACCAGCAAGGAGGCTCATAGCTAGGTTGCTTCGAGAGGATGCCGCGTTTTTCCGCGAGCATCACTACTTGAATCCTTTGGGAGTAGATGATTTTGATCAGCCAATGTTGTGACGCTTGTATGCTTTTGTGTGCAGAACGCGAGAGTTTTTGTTTCTGGATCCTTTTATCTGAAGTTTCGTTTTGTTCTCAAGGCATTTACTTTTCCGTTTTTAGTGCGTTTACCGCAATTTTGTTTAAAGACATGTAAACTCAAACAGGAGGAACTTTGTCTTTATTTATACTTATAATGTAAGATACATGGGGTGTCCCAAGAGATCCGGCCAATGACCTGTGTTCTGGATCTAGAGGGCATTGCCCTGGAATAGCTCGTGGCTTTTACAGCCTTATTTTTCTACTCTACTTTTTTGTTGTTCTTGTCGCCTATGTCGCCTGGGTCTTTTCTTCTTCTCCTGTAGTTTTCTCTTGGTCTGATGGCTGTACCCGTGGTTTCTTCACTTCTGGCTTTGCTAGGTGTCCTTCGAGTTGTTGTGTGATTCCTGTAGTCGCGTTTTTTGCTTTGTAGTTGGGTTCTCCGTAGCTTGCCATCATGCCGAAGTTTTGGGCCATCTTGTGAAATTCCTTGTCGCATAGATCCGATAGCTCAAAGCTTCCTTTTACTATGATGATTCCATTGGGTCCTGGCATTTTTAGTACCAGGTATGTGTAATGAGGTACTGCCATGAATCGCGAAAACACAGGTCGCCCGAGGATCGCATGATATTGTGATGGCCAATCCATGACTTCAAAGTCGAGCTTCTCTCTCCTGTAGTTTTGTCGATTCCCGAAACAAACGTTGAGTGCTATTCGACCTAGTGGATAGTTGGCACTTCCTGGGACTATTCCGTGGAAGGAACAGTCAGTTGGCTTCAGGAACTCTAATGAAATGTGCATTGCTCGTAGAGTCTTCGCGTAGATCGGATTTATTCCGCTTCTTGCATCCATAAATACTCTGTCGACGTCGTATGTCCCAATTTGGGCTTTGAGTACCAGAGGCGCGTTTCCTGGTCGAGGTACTGTTATGGGGTGATCATCCCTGCTAAATTCTATGGGTTGCTCCGACCAGTGTAGATACTCCGTTGTTGCTGGAGGCGAAGTTACTGCGAGGTTAACTTGTCGAGTTATGCTTTTCTCCTCTTTGTTCGACTTGGGCACTGGCTGTATCATTGTTGTGATGTGCCCTTTAGATGGAACATATCCTTCATCGTCGTCGCGTTCCTGGTTCGGCTGGTCTTGACCTTGAAGGATTCCGCTGTTTCCTTGTTGACTTGCAGGCGTGCTGTTTGTGTTTACTTTGTATCCTTGTCATTTTGCTTCCGCTTGCTTGTTTAGTGCTACTTCCTGGAGTTTCAAGAACGTCGTGCAATCTTTCATTGCATGCCTGGATACTCGTTTCCCATCGACAAACGCGGAGTGTATGTGACATGGTCCGTTTAGCATATCTTCTGGTGATGAGTTGTATTCTCTGGGTTCTCTTGCCTGAAATTTCCTGTTGCTTCCGTAGTATTCTTTTCCGTAGCTACGGTGCCCTGAGTTTATACGATCGTTCCCTTGGTAGCTATTGTCTTTGTACCCTGCGGCTACTTGGCTGTGGGAGCCATAGTTGTCATAATTTCGAGATCTCCTCCTTTGGCCTCCATATCTGTTTCCTCTATCATCTTCTGGTGATCATGTCCGTTTGTTGTTGCACGCATCTTCTCCATCTGCGAACCTGTTTGCTATGTCCATTAAATCTGATACTATTTTTGGCTTAAGCCTGCCCATCTCTTCGACTAGGTCTCCTCGCCGTAACCCGAGTGTGAATGCATCTATTGCTCTTTCGTCTGAGACTTCGACTGCTAATTTTTTGATAATGCTCCATCTTTGGATATACGCTCTTAATATCTCATTGCATTGCTGCACGTAGGCTTTGACTTCTTCTATGGATGCTGGCCGCTTATATGTCGATTTGAAGTTGCTCGTAAATTGCTTTGTGAGCTCTTCCCAGCTTCCAATTGTTTCTTTTTCTAATTTGCTCAACCATGACCTTGCTGCGCCGGTGAGGTGTAATTGCAAACTTTGCATTGATGTTTCTCTGGTTCCTCCTAGTAATTTTAGTGCTTGTAGATAATCCGAGAGCCATGACTGTGGCTCCTGAGATCCATCATATTTTTGCTGATCATGGGGTAGTTTGAAACCTTTGGGTACTTGCATGGTGCGAACCCTATGAGTAAAGAATGACGCCCCCATCTCCTTTTCATCGTCTTTGTAATCATATGCTTTGTTGGGAGTCCTGGATCTTCGGGTCCCTTTATGCTTTGGACTTTTATGTTGTGTGACGACCTCAAATTTGATAACAAATTCGAAGTGCCCGTTATGTAATCCATCACAATCCCAGAATCAATGTTGTGATTTACATAACGTAGTTGATATCACAGTCATAGCTATTTATAGTAAATAAAGGAAATTACATAGGTGGTCGCACAGACCAAACCTTACATTATACCAACATGCAGCGGAATAACACTTTGGGTCCATATTGTCAAGCTTCAACCGCACAGGCAAAGCAGACAGTAGGAAACGAGCCTAATTCGCAAAGTCGTCAATGAGTCCTTCCTTCTGGATCTTGCTCCTTCAAGTCTGGCCAAGTTAATAGCCAGGGACACAGCCATGAGTACATTGGATGCACTCGCAAACCATCTTATAAACAAAGTGATGAGAGAGATATGCATGGTTGATATGGTGGACTGAGCACTAAGTTGATTTGCAAAAGCTAGTTTTATTTCCCAAGAATGTTCATTTGGTAGAAAAGGAGTTTAGTTCTCTAAGTTCAATCTAAAGAGGAATTTCAAGTGTGTCAAGATCATGGTCAAGTCAAGTCAATTCAATTCATGTCATTCACCAAGTTCACCATAAGTTGTTTTCATTATTGACAAAAGCCAAGTAGAGTTAGCCAACTGTCCATGACCGCGGACGCGGCTATTCGAATAGTTTTACACTCTGCAGAGGTTGTACACTTTACCCACACCATCCGACTACTCATCGTGTGGGCAACTTCCCCGCATAACAACATATGCCACGACAAGTAGCCGACCATAATGTTTCACCTGCCCGCCTTAGCATAAACACTACCGCCTAGAGATGTACCCCTCAACACCGGAGTCTCCAAGAAGCTGTCCGGAAGGTGCAAGGTTCCCAGCCAATTGGTCTCCGGAATGCCACTAACCGAAATAGAGTCCTACCCCGGCAGTACATTTTCAATGAGGGCTCTTCGGCTTGTACCCCAACCACCTATGAAGAGGAGGACAAGGCGAAACTCGGCAACCGCCAAGGGTGCCCTGGAAAAGGAGTCCTTGGTCGGACCTCCATTCACATTTGTAGGGTCTACACTAAGGCGAAACAAACTACTCCACTAAGCCCCGTCCCATACCGGGATAATGTGGTCGCACTGTATGGTTGGCTCCCATGTACATCACTCGTTGTCATTTGAGAAATATATTTCATAGTTCTTAGTCAAGATTAATTTCTTTCATAAAGCCATCAGGTAGGAGCAATCTCCCATTTCAAGTTTCAAGTTCAAGTCACCACCTTTCAAATGGCGTTCTTCCAGAGATAGCATCAACTTTTATTAGTGACTAAGCAACTACATTGAGTGATGATACTACTAAATAGGGTTGGATAAACTCAACTTGATGCTCTTGTTAAGCAAGATATCACCATTCTTCTATCATTCTACTCTAGCAATTCAATCATGCAATTTACTTAAAACAAGTAGAATGCAATATTAAACTGGGCATGGGGAGTATGAATCAAAAGATGGCTTGCCTGGCTTGGCAAAGTCAAAATAGTCTTCATCTTCATCTTGGATTGATTGATCTCCATCTCCGTTTCTTGGTTGACTTCGGGATCCATTCTCCTTACTCACGTTGACGTCTAATCGTAGGAAGGTAAATAAACAGACAATCACCAAACAATTCACAAACCACACATTTCAACAATAAAGGATACTAGGGTAAGGAAAGTTATCTAAGGATACTATGGAGAGTGGCTTCAACTTAATTGAGTCCATATAGATAGAATTATCACTTTGTGGACTTAAGGGTGGATTTAATTTACTTTGAATTGTGAAATATCTCTTGCAAGTCCTTATTGACCAAAGTTCATATACTACTAGTATATGTTCAAGATTATGGTTCATCTAAAGAGGATTCATAGGGTTTGTAGTATTTCTCTTTTATTGAAGCCATTTCTAGTTTGCAACTATTTAGTGATCAAGTTTGAATTCACCCGTAGAGTCTATAGATCCTAGTTGAATGGGATCAAAGGTTATAGATCAATATTTAGAAACGTGGTTGATTCGAATTGGTTTCATATCATTTCCATTTACTTTGAAATATGTGTGCAAGTTGGAGTTTCTAATTACTATCATGTAGGATTAAATTTCCAAATACTTCCTACAAGTACACATGGACTAAGATCAATACCTAAAGATAGTTATTTGGAAATGTGGTTTAACTATAAAGGTTCCATAACAATTTCGATTATAGATTTGAGTTTAATAAAATCTTATATGGCAAATGCCTATATTAACCATATAGGTAAATAGCATTTACTTTAAAAGGTTCAAAAATGAGATCTAATGGTATAGGCAGATGGGTATCACTAATTGTGAATTTCTAAAGTTGGATTTGTATTTTTAGGAATTTTATTTGATTTGATATGAATTTTCTAAGGTGGAAAAGCTCCTGTTTTGTTATTTTTACTGCAACCATTCTGTAAATCTAATTGGGTTGAAACCACTTCTAATGGATAGCTTATGTTCTAAGGTTTTCAGAACATTTTCATTTGCTAGATTTGGTTTGGTAGAACTCCGGGAAAATTCAATTTAAGCAAGCATCTGAATGAGTTTTTCAAAAATCGGAATTCGAATAAACCTTTTTTTTTATCCGGGCCGGACACACAGGCTGAGCTGGGCCGGCCCACTAGGCTGCAGGCTGGCGGGTGGCAAGAGAAAAAAATAAAACGCTGACAACGGGCCCCGCTGGTCAGATTAAGTGAACCGAATCGGTACGGGTTTTCTTCTTCCTGGCGCTCGACTGGGACGGAACGGGAGAAAGGTCTGGGAGGGGGCGGCGCACGGGGAGCTCACCGGTGGCGACGGGGAGCGGCGGCGAGGGCGCAGGGTGGCGGCGGTGCCTCTCCTCGGCCACCTCCCGCAGGCACAGCACCGGGGGAAGCTCAGCAGCGCCGGGAACGTGCGGTGACCTGCGAGGACGACGTCGACGGGGGGCTCGAACGAGAGGGAGAGGGAGCTTGGGACCTTGTCTGGGAGGTAGAGGAAGGTGGCGCGAACCTTTTCAGGGAAGAATGGCGGCTTTATATAGTCGGGAGAGGGAGCACGAGGCGAGGGGATCTACGGAGAGAGCGCGACCGGTGTCGGCTAACGGAGGAGAGGGGCGGTCGGGGCTTTCGGCGGGGTGCTGTGGACGGTTGCAGGAACTTGCTGGCGCGTTTGCAGGCGGCGGGGTGGTCTGGTGCAGAGGGGGCAAGTGAGGGGTCCGGGCGGTGGTTCTCCTCTGTTCTTCCCTGTCTCACGGCCGTGGTCGGGGCAGGGGAGGCTGGGGCTCGACCAAGAGATGTCCAGGGCACTGCTGGGAGGTCAGGGGCTAGGGCTAGGGCTGCCACTACTGTTGCCAACAGTTGATCCGATTTTGTTAGATTTCTGCCCACCAAGTGTTTGTTGAAATGCCCGAAAGAATTCAAATTTTGAATTTTTGAAATCTGCCACCGTGGGTTGTCAAGATATTGGATAAGGACTCCAAACATATTTTTGTTATGAAGAAATATATTGTTTTGCAAAAATCTTATTTCAATTTTGAAGTATGGTTTCTGTTTCAGATTCAAACTTTGGACAGATTTTGAAAGAGGTTAGGGTTTGAGTTTTTGCTGGAAACTTCTTGGTTGAGTTAGTATGTGAGATGGTCAAGCTCAACTAACTGACCACACCTTGGCTTGAGTTACAGATTTCTTATTCTAAGTGTCCAAAGTAGGGTAATGGTTAACTTTTTCTAGATCAACTTTTCTTCTCTTTTTCTTTATTTCTTTTGTTTCTGGTTTCTTTAGTTCTTGTGGTTCTTCTCTAATGCTTATGCTAGTTTGGTGTGGCTTATCTAAACAATCCACAACCAAAAATAACCCACATGAAATCATAGAACAACTTGTATTGAAAATACTATGTATGCATGCAATGATAGATACAACGGAAAAGTTTTATCTTGGCCCAAAAGTGTTGGTTTTCTTGGAGATGAGATGGAGTTGGGAATGACCTCTTATTTGAATTCAAACTTTGGTAGAGTAATAAATAGAGTTCCAAGTTGGTTTTTGTTTCAAACGTTGTTGTATTTGATTCTTTTCTATTTGTTTGTGATTGCTTGACTAAATTTTGGTTTGGCAAATGACCCAAATGGGTTTAGCATGTAACCATGCACCAAATTTAATAGTTAGAAAACTATTTCATTTTAACCCAAAAATCTTTATTTAAAACTTTGGGCTCAAAGGATTGGTTTTAAAACCCTTCTCGTACTCTTTTTGTTTGAAGCATGGGAGCAAATGCTCAAATTCACAAGTTTTAAAAGACAATACATTAATCTTGTATTCAAAATGAAAGTTTTTGTTGTCTCCAAAATTTGGTATTTTAATAAATCCATTTATTTCTATTTCCCAAAAATCTGGGTTGTTACATGTTGCCCTGGTGATGGCGTTCTAGATCGTCGACTACCGCTTCTGTGCCGAGGACTGTTGTGATGGCGTGGTGACCTAGGCTTGTGAGTTCCTTTGTTGCGGTATGCCTCCACCTCTTTTGCTGATAGCTTGTTGCCTACCATCTTTAATCCCTGCATTGCTGCCCGGTGCATATGTTCCCTTGGGTCTCCTGGATTTGGTCGTGTTGTGTGCAAGTATGCTTGAGCTGCCACCAGTGCTGCTTCGGGTGTCTTTGGTATAATGTTCCCTTGCTCATCGACTGATAAGAAAGACGAGTTGAGGTTTTTTTATAGACTTTGCCTGTCTGAGTACTCAAGGTTTTCGTACCTTGATCCATGTCGACGATGCATTTTGCTGTTCGTGTACGACCCGTCGCTATGTGCTCTATGGTAAGCATCACTTGTCGCGATGGCTGAGTCTCTTCTCTTTTGTATTTCGATCCTCTCTTTCGCTAGCTGCTTTGACTGTTGTCTTAGGGCGTAGTGGTACCCTAAAAGCATATTTTTGCTGGTGTTATTTGGTATTGGCGTGCCGTGCTCCACGGCTATTTTGATTGTCCTCCATTCATCGACTGATAGTCGAACTTTTTCCCTGTTTGCCAGGGAGTCTACAGTTTCTCCTTCTGCCAGGTGGTTTGCTCCTCTGTTTATGTTTGTTGGGTTGAGCACTAAATTGTCGTTTTCGTCGAGTTCTTCTGAGTTATCCCCTATAATATCGAGTACTTGGTACCGATTATCGAACTTGCTATCGAAGCTTGAGAAGATTGAACTGTCATCCTCATGAAGCTCTAACCCTGTCCTCCAGGTGTCTATTGATTTATCTGAAGTATCATCGTGGCAGATCATCAGGTCTTCAAGCTGTACTTCTAAGTCAAAGTTTTCCATGGTTTCGTCGCCTTCTGCGAATTTTTTCTCTTCTGTTTCTATTTCTGTGAAGCTGACCGGCGAATTTACTTCGCTGGAAGAGCCTTCTGATGATTCTGACATTATTTCTGTCTTGGACTTGCTTGCCGACG
Source organism: Dactylis glomerata (assembly GCA_007115705.1). NCBI lineage: Eukaryota > Viridiplantae > Streptophyta > Magnoliopsida > Poales > Poaceae > Dactylis > Dactylis glomerata. Next base: position 10,671,190 of record QXEO01000553.1, read on the forward strand.
GGCCCGGTTTTGCCGGATCTGAAAGGCGAATCGAACCTAGTGATCCGACGCGAAAGTTTAGACTTCCGATCGTCAAATCCATGTCTTGATCCATGCTCTCAAATATTTGTGTGAAACTTGACTGGTGAGGTTGAAAATCGACGGTTCTGAAGGGTATCTGGATTTCGTCGACTTCCAGACTGTTGTTGGCTAAAAGCCAAAAAGCCATCGAATTCATGATTCCAACGCCCAGAGTCCCCACGGTCGGCGCCAATTGACGGGGGTTAACTCGACAAATGTCCAATATGAAGGACTTAGGATCGGGGGAGTAGGGCGTCGGATGAACTCGAAGGTAAATCAGTCAAACGAGGTGTGTATCGAAAGTAAACGTAGGAATAAACTTGGCTTGCTTTCAATCTGTCCCTTATCGTCCTCTCCTGGCCCCTATATATAGGTGGCCAGGTCTCAAGGATCGAGAGGGGTCCAATACAGATTACAGTATCGACATACGACATGAACTCGTATGTCGACTAGTATTACAATTGGTCCTAGCTTAACGGGCCAAGGGGTACTTTAACTGACGGGCTCTATTATCTATGCCCTTGTCAGATGCCATCTTATGCTTCTCTTAATGATGTTTTGTCGCTATGCATGATTATGGCCGTTATTGCTCTCTTAGTTGGTCGCTCCCAGTCTTTTGCTAGCCCTCATTTTGTACTGAGTATGAGCTCTACTCGTGCATCCAACTCCCAAAACCCAAGTTATTCCAATGTGTCCACCATACATACCTATTAGCAATTTGCTATTCCAAAGTACATTCGACTTGCTTTTATCTATCCTTCAAATTAAACTCTTTTGGTGTTATGCAAAAATTGGTCAGTAAAGCTCTCACGAACCTGATGGCACACTTTACTTTTCTCGTTCTTAAAATTTTGACATTGCGGCTCTTTTATGTTGACGTTATGCTTTCAAGTTGTAAGTTGGAAATTATCCAAACCATGTCGTCATGGGGTAAGCTTTCAACATTGCACTTCTTATTTGAGTTGATATCGTGATCTTTTGTTTATGGATACTCGCGATGTGAAATAAGTTGGGAATCTTGCAGGATCATGGAGTTTGTATACGTGTTAGAGAAACGCCTGGGCCCCTAATCTAAGCCATGCATAATTCATGGTGGAAATTTACAGCATGCCCATAGTGAACATTCGACGACGCATCTCAAAATAAAAAGTTATACCAATGGTAAATAAAAGAGATGCTGAGGTGTTCATTGTCTGTTTGTCCTGTCATTTTGATGTGGGCTTGTTCCATGTCATCGGGCACGGAGGTACCCCGTTGGCGGTTCTCGATGATACGTGTATACTTACAATGACAAGAGCTTGCTTGGGACTCTAAGTCGAGTAGCATGAGGTTTGGGTATTCGTACTTCACGGGACATGAGGTTTTCAACTTATGATTTGTCAAGCATATGCTTCATAATTGTACTCATATTAACTTAACCAAGATGCCTATGATGGGGGCAATGAGAGCTCAAAGCTAGTAAGTACCATAATTTTTGAAGGTTTATAAAACTTGCAATCACTGCTTCCCTCTACGAAGGGTCTTTCTTTTACTTTTATGTTGAATCACCACCTTCTACCTTTATGCACCGTCTGAGAGAGCATAGTTGTCATTCTGAGTTTAATGTTCATAGTCCCAAAGTTTATCATTGATTGATTCATGATTTTGGTTTCACTTGTTCTTACATTATTTGTATCTAGTCGCCCTCTTAAACTTGAAGGTGTCCTATGCATTTATGTTTTGCTATTCCATGAAGGACAAGCTGAAAACCATTTGCTATGTTTTTCCATATGATTTGAACAGACGTTTGACTTTCATTGTTTCATTTTCATGATCTTCCATTTGTGTTCTTTTTCATGTTATAACATGGTTGCTAAGTTTCTTCTATCAAGATTATGTCTTTCATGCCCATGTTTTAAGTTCTTTTGATCCCAGCAATGCTTTACTTAGATGATCAAGATTGTGATGGTGCATGTCACCTCAAAAATTATTCTTTTGTTATCACTTACCTACTCGAGGACGAGTAGGAGTTAAGCTTGGGGATGCTTGATACGTCTCAAATGTATCTATAATTTTTTATGCTCCATGCTTGTTCTTACACCATTTGCTTAGTGTTTTGTTACACTTCGTGGCATTTTTATGCATTTTCTAGAACTAACCTATTAACAAGATGCCACAGTGCCAGTTCCCTGTTTTCTGCTGTTTTTGTGTTTCAGAAAAGTTACACAGGAAATATTCTCGGAATTGGACGAAACAAAAGTTGAACCTCCTAATATTTACCGAAGCTTCCAGAAGTCCAAAGAGGAGACGGAGGGGAGCCACGGGCTGGCCACACCATAGGGCGGCGCAGCCAGCCCCTGGCCCGCGCCCCCTATGGGTGAGGCCACCCTGGCCCACCTCTGACGTTGCCCCTTCGCCTATAAAGACTCCCAACGGGAAAACCTAAATACCCGATCAATTTTCCAGAAACACATCGCGATCCGCCGCTGTCGACGACCCGAGATCGGGAGGGTCCAGAAGCTCTTCCCGGCACCCTGCCGGAGAGAGGAATAGCCACCGAAGGTCTTCTTCATCGCCATGCTTGCCTACGGCGCGATGAGTGAGTAGTCTACCTTGGACTATGGGTCCATAGCAGTAGCTAGATGGTTATCTTCTCCACCATGTGCTTCATGCTTAGATATCGTGAGCTGCCTTACATGATTGAGATCACCTTTATGTAATTCTACATGTTGTGTTTGTTGGGATCCGATGAATATTGGTGTTATGTTAAGTTGATGTGCTGAATATTATCTTATGTTATCTCTATGTTGTTTATGATCTTGCATGCTCTCCATTGTTAGTAGCTATCTTGGCCAAGTAGATACTAGTGACTCCAAGAGGGGGTATTTATGCTCGATAGTTGGGTTCATGCCTCTATTTAATCTAGCGGAGTGACAAAAACCTCTAAGGTTGTAGGTGTGCTATTGCCACTAGGGAGAAAACAACATTCTTGTGTCCAAGGACATTCGTTTTGTTTATATTACACACTTTGCTTAATGCAGTTATCTGTTGTTCGCAACTTAATACTCGAGGGGTGTTCGAACGATATCCCCGCGAGTGGATTATTAGTCATAGATGTAGTTGGATGGCGGTCTATGTATTTTGTTGTAATGCCCAGAGTAAATCTCATAGTGATCCTCGTGACATATGCATGATATCTTTATTCTATCAATTGCCCAACTGTAATTTGTTTACCCAGCATGTTGTTATTTATCTTATGGAGAGACACCACTAGTGAACTGTGGACCCCGGTACAATTTCCTTTACATTGTTACACCGTTTTACTTTTACTCGCACAGTTTACTTTCTCGCATACTACTATTGTTTTCCACTCGATACGCTCAATCCTTTGTTTACAGCAAACTGCTGAGATTGACAACCTCATCGTAAGTTGGGAGCAAATTTCTTGGTTGTGTTGTGTGCAGGTTCCACGTTGCTGCTGGTGCAAATCAAAGCCCTGGACGAGGTGCCTTATAAATTGTCCGGAGCTGTCGCGAAGCTAGCAGGCATCACCTTCTGAAGTTTGGCTTTTTCCTACTGATTCGATAAACCTTGGTTTCTTACTGAGGGAAAACTTGCTGCTGTGATCATCATACCTTCTCTTGGGGTTCCCAACTAGTCGGTCATCTACATCAACACCGCACCGCAATCAGCAGTCATAGCAATTAGAAAAGGAAAAAAAGCAAAATCAGAAAAAGGCGAGAGTCAGTCAGCGCATCAACAAAGCTTTTTGAGCAGAGCGCAGCAACGCGTCACACACCAATATCTGTATGCATCACGGGCACAGCTCTCGGGTATACAATCTTGAGCATGCTGATAGGAGAAGTTTATTGTGAAATCTCAAATCATCTTTCTTATCAGTCGATGAACGAGGGAATATCATACCAAAGACACCAGAAGCAGCGCTCGTAGCAGCTCAAGCCTACCTATTCACCACGCAGCCAACACCTGGAGACCCTAGGGAAAGCATGCATCGGGTTGCACTGCAGGGACTAGGACTAGTAGGCAATAGATTGAAACACAGAGAAGAAGCGCCATGTCGGCACGTCAGTCTTAGACACGAAAGAGGAACCCGAAAATCTTGGTCCCCGCAAGCCGAAAGATCACCACGCCGTCACAGTAGTCCTCGGCACAGGAGCAGAGGCCAACGATCCAGATCTCCATCACCACGGCACTACAATAGCCCACGACATGGAGGAAGCCGAAGATCCAAATCTCCAAGATACGCATACGACAACGAAGATGACGAAATAGAGATGAGAGCAGCATGCTTTACTCGTAGAGTTTGCAAGACTCCAGTACCCAAGGAATTCAAGTTACCCCATGATCAGCAGAAGTACGTGAAGGGTTTCGCAGCATAGTAAATCAAAAATTTTCCTACGGATGCGAACAAGAAAGCCAAGATCTAATCTAGGAGATGTAATCAACGAGAGAGGTAGATGAGATCTTCATACCCTTGAAGATATCGCACAGCGGTAACGTTCAAGAGAACGTGGTTGACGTAGTCGTACTCGCCGTCTCCTCCTCGCGATCCGATCCGATCCTACGCCGCAAGTGGCGGCGCCTCCGAGAGTTGCACACGTGCGGTGCAGCGACGTCTCCTCCTTCCTTGGTCCAGCAAGTATGGTGGAGAGATAGATTGGATCAGCAGCACGACGGCGTGGTGCTTTATGGTGGAGAGTTTCTGCGGCAGGGCTTCGCCTACACGCAGTCACGAGAGAGAGAGAGGGAGGGCAGCAGGGGCGGCTAGGGTTTGGGACTTGAGGTGAGGGAGGGCTGCGCCCCCTGCCCCCCTTATATGGAGGGCTGGGCGGCCAGCATAGCCCCCTCCTCCAATCCCTAGCCGACTTGGATAAGGAGGAGTGGGGGGCAAGTTTCCCCCCCTTTCCTTATTTGAAGTTTCCTTTAGGGTTTCCCCTTGGGCTTGGCCGGCTGGGCCTTAGGGGCCTTGTGCACCTGGCCCAAGGCGGCCAGGGCACTTCCCCTTAGGCCCACGCAGGCCTCCGTCAAGTGGGCCCACGTTGGTCCCACTCCGGAATCTTCTAGAACCTTCCGGTACAATACCGATAAACTCCGAAACCTTTCCGGAATCCAAAAACTGCTTTCCTTTATATGAATCTTATTCTCCGGACCATTCCGGAACCTCTCGTGATGTCCTGGATCTCATCCGAGACTCCGAACTAAAACTCATAAACCAATTATCCATTCTATCCTAGCGTCGAAGCACGTTAAGTGTGTGACCCTACGGGTTCGAGAATATGCAGACATGATCTTCTATCAATAATCAATAGCGGGATCTGGAAACCCATATTGACTCCCACATATTCATCGATGATCATATCGGATGAACCACGATGTCAGGATTCAATTAATCCCGTATATGTATTCCCTTCGTCACACGATATTTTACTCGCCCGAGATTTGATCGTCGGTATCGCCATACCTAGTTCAATCTCGTTCACAGCAAGTACTTTACTCGTTCCGTAATCCGATATCACTTCGTGATTAACTCCTTAACCACATGCTTGCAAGCGGTGTTGATATCGATTACCGAGTGGGCCCGAAGTATATCTCTCCGACTTGGGAGGGACAAATTCCATCTCGATACATACAACCCAACAAGTACTTTCCGATCACCTGAGAGACACCTTTATTATCACCCTCACATAGGATGACGTTTGATGACCTCAAAGCTTTCTTCCGATACTAGGGAGTTGTATTATCTCATGGTCTAAGGAATACAATACATGACATAAGAAAAGCTTCGCAAAGAAGAACACGATGACACGATCTAATTGCTCTGCTTTATTTGGGTCTGTCCATCACATCATTCTCCTAATGATATGATCTCATTATTAATTGACAACTCATGTCTATGGTTAGGAAACCTTAACCATCATTAATCAATGAGCTAGTCTAGTAGAGGCGTACTAGGGACACAGTGTTGTTCATAAACCACACAAGTATTAATGTTTCCGCTTAATACAATTATAGCATGGAGTATAAACATTATCATGAACAAGAAATATGATAATAACAATATTATTATTGCCTCTAGGGCATATTTCCTTCAGTCTCCCACTTGCACTAGAGTCAATAATCTAGTTAATACTTGCGCCTTTAACACCTATGGCATTCCGGTGTTATTCATACGCGTTGCATGTGGTAAACCTTATCTACGGGTCTGACACTTTCAGATCCGTTTGTATTTGCATATTCTTTTGCGTCAGCACGCATTACTCATCTTGTATGAGATAGCATCGTATAAACTTGGTCTTCTGGTGAGACCTTTGTTTCTTGCCCGAGAATATGTTGTCACTATTGTCATACAATAGAACTACATAGTACTAGCACACTTTTTAAAAATAGCGATATCCACCGTGCGTCGAAATACTCATTGGTCCGCACACATCGGTATGTATGATTTCCAATAAGTCCGTTGCTCGCTCCATTATTCTGGAGAACGGGGTTTTGATCATCTTGCCCATGAGACACGGCTCGCACGTGTCAAATGATTCAAAATCAAGAGACTCCAAAAGTCCATCAGAATGGAGTTTCTTCATGCGTTTTACGCCAATATGATCTGGACGACAGTGCCACAAATAAGTTGGATTATCACTATCTACTTTGCATCTTTTATGCCGCTTCTAAAGCGATTATATACTTAGCCCTCGTTGCAGTGTCCGCCACAATATTAACATTGGAACTCATCCAAGTCATCATGGAACTTTCTTCCATCTTATTATGCCACCTTCTAACTCAAAACAAATAGCTTAAAAATTGAGATAAAAATTTTACTTGTATGTGTGACAAAGCCAATGTAACTCATTGCAATGAACCATTTGTCACTTCTGCATACAGAATATATTCTTACTTCTTCGAAAGTGCATAAGAATATCTTTACTATTGTCCGGCGATCATCATATGAATGCTATAACCTTTAGAGCATTGGACATATCTGGATCTACATATCATGGTATACAAGATTGATAAAATCATTCTTGTGGTTTCACTCATCAAGTGTCTAAACAATTGATTCTTGCTCCAACCTCTTCCATGCAACAAGAACCGTTCTTATTGTTTCCATATTGAACAAATTCAATATTTCATCTATGTACTCTGGTAAAACTATATTAGTGCCTCAATCTATCTGCATAGACATTGATGCTTAATATTCTGGTTTTACCTAAGTCTTTCATCAAAAACTAATTTTAATGAAAACTTAACAAATATCAAGAAAAACACATAATTTCCAATGAACGATATGTCATTCACATAAAGTATTAGAAATATGTCTGAGCGCTCCCACTTACTTTCTTGTAATACAAGCATCTTCAAATATCTTGATGAAATTAACACTTTAACATTTTCATCATTGAAGATTCCAACTTCGCTATGCTTACTTTTACCATAAAAGTTTGCATACATATCTAGCAACCTTTGAATCAACAAAACCCATTGGGTCGTGTCAGGTACACGTCCTTGGTGTGCATTCCGGTAGAGGAACGTTGTTTCGTTTATTCAACTAACATATCTCTATATGTAATTGTTGCTAGAATAATTCATATGACGAAGTCAGGGCCCATCATCGCTTCTTTGTATATTGTTGGTTACTATTATCTAATAATATCTCGTCCTCAAATCTTGCTATTTGATTACGACCAACTTGGTTAAATAGGAACTTCGATGTCGTGACTACAACATATTGTAGACGCGTGAGCTATGAATGTAGTTGCCGCTTCCAGAACATTTTTCTGGTGCTGCGCTACTCTGATTATCTTGCTCAGATTCAATAACCTCATCAAGTTCTATCTTCCTCCCACTTAAACCTTTCGCGAAAAACTCCTTCATAAGAAATTCACTTCTTTTAGTGACAATCACTATGTGTTTGGGTTCATAGTAGAAGGAATACCCATCGACTTTCTTTGGGATAACCTACAAAAACTTACTAATCCAATTTTGGTTGTAAACATTTTACACATATGCCTTGCATACCAAAATTCAAGAAAAGACAACTATAACTTGTATGGTGTCATTTCAGCGGATTATGATGGTGCTCTATTTAGTGAAAAGCGGTAGTCTTTAAAGCATAATCCACAAATTATATTGGTAGTTTATTTCATCATTGATCTAACCATGTCAAACAAGGTTTGATTATATCCATCAAAAACTCCATACTCATATGGTGTCTATCATGATGCAAGTTTGTGGAACAATTCCTCTAACTCTTAGATGTTTGCTAAACTTGTAACTCAAATATTCTTCTTTATGATCTAATCATACTATTTGAATATTCTTGTTACAACAATTTTCACTTCATAAACTGAACAATTTCAATTGTTTCATACTTCTATCTCATCAAGCAGATATACCATACATCTATTCGAGTCATTGATGAAATAGAAAATACACCATGATTGACTTCACACCATGGACTACATACATCAACATGTATGATCGCCATTTAGTTAGTCACTTGTTCTGTCCATGGCCCATGAACGGAGTTTAATCATCTTTAGGAAAAGTTTCACAAGCGTCAATCAATTCAAAATCAAATGACTCGAAAATCTATCAATATAGAATTTCTTTCATGTTTTGTTTCCAATATGACTTAAACGGCGGTGTCACATATAAGTGAAATTTGTTTTGTCTTGCAACCTTTAGCATCAGTGTTATAAATGTCTATTTCACCAACAAGATAATAATAATCTATCCATCGATTATGGAAGACGGTAATAATTTGAACAACCATTGCTCTCATAATACCAGAACAAAATAACAATTATTAAGTTCATGAAATATCTTGAAGGCTAGGTTTGATGTCGACGAGAAGCACAATAACACTTTTATTTGTATCTCGACATGCATCATTACCATATTCTTTTACTAGTTACTTAGGCCATCATAGTTCTTGTATTATTGCTTTGTATGACATTTCATACCAACAATCTAGTATCCAATACCCAAGAATTATGTACTAGCAAAGAATACATCTATAACATGTATATCATTTATATACCTGAGATAGAATTTTCCAGTCTTTTACTTTTCTACCAAATATTTTGCAGATCCTATTTAGCATTTCCTCTCTATTTAGAAGAATCTATCGACATCAATAGTGGCATCAATCATTTGACACATAGTCCAAAGGATGCTAGTCAAATACTAATAGCCTTGGATTTTGCACTTTGAAGTGGATCGCCATCATCATATGATTGGTATTCTTCCAGATTCCATTCTTTAGTATTCTTTTGGTATAGCAAAACCATTTAGCCAATACCTTTTCATTCATCCTATCATGACATCTTTCATGATGAAACTACTATAGCTTATAAGGATGAATGCAAGTATAATATTAGTTCCCAAACTTTTGGGTGATCGGGATGCCTAGCATCTTCAATCTTCGCACATAGTCATACAATATGAGCATATGTTCTTTTACTAAATTATACTTCATCATTTTGCAAACAATCAAAGTTTTAGATATCAAATATCTTTCACTTCTTATTTGTTTCTGAAACAATTCTTTCAGCTCGATGATCACTTTGATTCTCAAACAATTTTGAAGATCAATTTATCATGAAGGCAAACATATGATCTTTAGATACTAAACTTGAATCGTTGCTCTTAGATTAATACAATTTATTAAATCATATGAAGCAAGCAAGATTTGCTAAAGTTTGCAATAGGACTTAATCTTTAGTCTTGACATTCTAACTAAACGGCACTAGACCAAAAAAGATTATCCAGAATTCTATAGTTTCTTTTAACTCAATTTAAGCTAAGTGTCGGTGGGAAACGGTGCCAAAGACTACAACGACTTATGCAAATACAACAAGATTTAGTTCAAGATAATTAGTTCAAGTTAATCAAATTACTAATGAACTCCCACTAAATTCAACATCCCTCAAAGTTGTTTAGTGAAGCATGATCCAAATTCACTACACCGAGACCGATCATCACGTGAATGATGTAGCTTTAATGGTGAACATCAACATGTTGATCATATCATCCATATGACTCATGCTTGACCTTTCGGTCCGTGTGTTCCGAGGCCATGTCTGTACATGCTAGGCTCGTCAAGTCAAACCCAAGTATCTCCGCATGTGCAAATACTGGCTTGCACCCGTTGTATGTGAACGTAGAGTTTATAGCACCCGATCATCACGAGATGCTTGAACACGACGAACTTTCGCAACGGCGCATACGAGGGGAGAACACAATTTTATCTTGATCTTTAAGTGAGGAATCATCTTATAATGCTACCGTCGTGATCTAAGCATAATAAGATACATAAAAGGATAAACATCACATGCATATAATTTTATGTGACATGGTATAGCCAATCTCCGCGCCATGATCTCCATCTTGTGCGCACCGGCATGATCTCCAACACTCCACCATGATTGCCTCCATCACGAATAGCAACTACAACTATTGCTAACTACTTAGCGATAAAGTAAAGCTATTACATGGCATATAAGAAGTTGACACGCAGGTCATACACAATTATAAAGACAACCATATGGCTCCTGCCGGTTGTGAACTCATCGACATGCAAGTCGTGAAAGATTACAAAACATGATCATCGCATACATCACATATATCACATCACATCTTGTGGCCATACCATATCACAAAACACTCCCTGCAAAAACAAGTTAGACGCCTCTACTTTGTTGTTGCATGTTTTACGTGGCTTATGGGAGTAGCAAGCTAAGAACGATTCTTACCTACGAAAAGCCACAACGGTGATATTATGGTTGCTAACATCCGATGTAAGTCCCATGACTACTATAGTGAGAGAAACTGGCATCCACCAGCCGCATGTGTGGAACAAGCCACACGTCAAGTGCGGAGCCGGTCTCGCGAATGCGGTCGCGTAAAGTTGGCCTGGACCGCTTCGATCTCACTATACCGCGCCATAAGAGATACACAACAAGAGGTTTGCAACAAAAAACATCAACGCCCGCAACAAGCATGTTGCGTTCTACTCGTGAAACACATCTACGCATAGATCTAGCTCTGATACCACTGAAGGGTTTCGCAGCATAGTAAATCAAAAATTTTCCTACGGATGCGAACAAGAAAGCCAAGATCTAATCTAGGAGATGTAATCAACGAGAGAGGTAGATGAGATCTTCATACCCTTGAAGATATCGCACAGCGGTAACGTTCAAGAGAACGTGGTTGACGTAGTCGTACTCGCCGTCTCCTCCTCGCGATCCGATCCGATCCTACGCCGCAAGTGGCGGCGCCTCCGAGAGTTGCACACGTGCGGTGCAGCGACGTCTCCTCCTTCCTTGGTCCAGCAAGTATGGTGGAGAGATAGATTGGATCAGCAGCACGACGGCGTGGTGCTTTATGGTGGAGAGTTTCTGCGGCAGGGCTTCGCCTACACGCAGTCACGAGAGAGAGAGAGGGAGGGCAGCAGGGGCGGCTAGGGTTTGGGACTTGAGGTGAGGGAGGGCTGCGCCCCCTGCCCCCCCTTATATGGAGGGCTGGGCGACCAGCATAGCCCCCTCCTCCAATCCCTAGCCGACTTGGATAAGGAGGAGTGGGGGGCAAGTTTCCCCCCCTTTCCTTATTTGAAGTTTCCTTTAGGGTTTCCCCTTGGGCTTGGCCGGCTGGGCCTTAGGGGCCTTGTGCACCTGGCCCAAGGCGGCCAGGGCACTTCCCCTTAGGCCCACGCAGGCCTCCGTCAAGTGGGCCCACGTTGGTCCCACTCCGGAATCTTCTAGAACCTTCCGGTACAATACCGATAAACTCCGAAACCTTTCCGGAATCCAAAAACTGCTTTCCTTTATATGAATCTTATTCTCCGGACCATTCCGGAACCTCTCGTGATGTCCTGGATCTCATCCGAGACTCCGAACTAAAACTCATAAACCAATTATCCATTCTATCCTAGCGTCGAAGCACGTTAAGTGTGTGACCCTACGGGTTCGAGAATATGCAGACATGATCTTCTATCAATAATCAATAGCGGGATCTGGAAACCCATATTGACTCCCACATATTCATCGATGATCATATCGGATGAACCACGATGTCAGGATTCAATTAATCCCGTATATGTATTCCCTTCGTCACACGATATTTTACTCGCCCGAGATTTGATCGTCGGTATCGCCATACCTAGTTCAATCTCGTTCACAGCAAGTACTTTACTCGTTCCGTAATCCGATATCACTTCGTGATTAACTCCTTAACCACATGCTTGCAAGCGGTGTTGATATCGATTACCGAGTGGGCCCGAAGTATATCTCTCCGACTTGGGAGGGACAAATTCCATCTCGATACATACAACCCAACAAGTACTTTCCGATCACCTGAGAGACACCTTTATTATCACCCTCACATAGGATGACGTTTGATGACCTCAAAGCTTTCTTCCGATACTAGGGAGTTGTATTATCTCATGGTCTAAGGAATACAATACATGACATAAGAAAAGCTTCGCAAAGAAGAACACGATGACACGATCTAATTGCTCTGCTTTATTTGGGTCTGTCCATCACATCATTCTCCTAATGATATGATCTCATTATTAATTGACAACTCATGTCTATGGTTAGGAAACCTTAACCATCATTAATCAATGAGCTAGTCTAGTAGAGGCGTACTAGGGACACGGTGTTGTTCATAAACCACACAAGTATTAATGTTTCCGCTTAATACAATTATAGCATGGAGTATAAACATTATCATGAACAAGAAATATGATAATAACAATATTATTATTGCCTCTAGGGCATATTTCCTTCAGTACGACGGGTCGCAAGAACCACATTCATGGTTGTCGGATAATTTGCAAGCAGTGAAGATACTTGGGGGCTCGAAGGAAACATCAATGCAAAGCCTACAATTACACCTCACCGGGGCAACGTAGTCATGGTTAAGTAAACTCGGTTAAGGGAACAATCAAAAGCTGGGATGAGCTTGCCAAGCAATTCATAAGCAATTTCAAGTCAACCTACAAAAGGCCAGCATCAACCGAAGAAGTGAAAGCTTGCACCAAGAAACCAGGAGAGTCACTCTGCTCATATATACAGCGCTGGAGTATAATCAAAAATTTAGCCGAAGACGTCTCTGACGAGAGAGCAATCGATGCTTTTACAGTCGGGCTCTCTCGAGCAGATTTCATCGAGGACATGGACCGGATAAAACCAAAAATAGTAGCAGAACTCATGGACATGGCAAATAGATTCGCAGATGGAGAGGACGTCTATCACAACAAAAGAACAAGATCGCTCGAAGACAACAGGTCGCACCGATACAGGTTCCAGAGACGAAGATCTCGAAACTACGACAACTATAGCTCTCACAGCCAGGTAGCCGCAGGGTACAAGGACAACATTAATCAAGGAGATGATCGCCAGAACAGCAGGTACCGCAACGACAACAGAGATGATTCAGGTAACAACGGGCAGTTCAGGCAAAGAACCTCAAGAGATTTAAACCAATCACCCGAAGATATGCTCAACGAACCATGCCATATGCATTACACTTACATCGACGGAAAGAGAATCTCAAACCATGCAATGAAGGATTGCCGCACTTTCATAAAACTGCAGGAGGCAGCAGGGCCAAAGCAAGTAGAAGCAAGGAACCAAGGTTACGGAGGAACCCCTGGATCAGCTGCAAATAACGCGCCACTGCCAAATTAACCATTAGTAAATGAAGCCGCGTAGTGGCAATGACAGCAAAACTAGGGCATTCAGAACGATGGAGGATATATCCCATCAAAAGGGCACATCGCAGCAATGATACAACCTGTGCCTAAATCCAACAAAGAGCAGAAAAACATATCTCGACAAGTCAACTTGGCAATAACCTCGCCTCTAGCATATACAGAATACCTACACTCGTCCATGCAGCCAATAGAATTCAATAGAGAAGACCACCCGATAACAGTGCCACGGCCAGGAAACATGCCTTTTGTACTCCAAGCTCAGATCGGAGGATACCACATTGACAGAGTATTCATGGATGTAGGAAGCAGGATAAATCTAATCTACGCGAAAACCCTTCGGGCGATGCATATTTCACTAGAATTTCTCAAGCCAATAGATTGGCGGAATCATCCCTGGAAGTGCAAATTACCCACTGGGTTGAATCGCACTCGATGTTTGCTTTGACAACCATCAGAATTATAGGCGAGAAAAATTAGAATTCGAAGTCATGGACTGGCCATCTCAATACCATGCGATCGTCGAGTGACCCGCGTTTTCGCGCTTCATGGTAGTACCTCACTGCACATACCTGGTACTCAAGATGCCAGGATCCAATGGAATTATCATAGTCAAAGGAAGTTTTGAGCTATCTGATATATGCGATAAAGAATTTCATAAGATGGCACAGAATTTGGCATGACAATGGAATATGGAGGAGCAAAGGAAGGAGCAGAGCGCATCATATCATCCACTCAAATTCGATCGGCGCCAGAAAAAGCTATAGACAACATACCCAAAGCAAAGAAACTTTGGGTCCATACCAAGGAACCGAACAATCCTACACCAAACGAGTCAGAGACTCCTACCACTTAGGCGACATTTTTTTGTTAAAAGGCATTTTAGCCAATAAATTACGAGTTAGTTAAAATAAGGCTACTCAGCCACAAGTTATAGGGTTAAGGCCTTCGGAACCCAGAACACAGGTTCATTGGGCCAACCCCCCCCCCCCCCCCCCCACACACACACACATGTATCTTTATATTCCGCATATAAATAAAAGATAAGTTCTTCATAGTTTGTATCCAAAAATTTCATATCTATGCTCGGGGGCTCCGGCCCAAACATATGGAGATAAAAACATGACAAATTGCGGCAAACGAACAAAATTGCGATAAATGCACTGACAAGGGTATAGCTACCAACGCCCGTTATCTTAGTACCCCTGGGGGCCATTCAGGTAATAGTCCAATGGGAATTAGGCCCAAGCATAACTATAGTCAAATACGAGATTGTATCATATACGACATTGTAATTTGTATCGAACCCGACCGCATCCTCGAGACCTGGCCACCTATATATAGGGGCCAGGAGAGGCCGGCCAGGGACAAATTGAGATTGAGCCAATTATCTACTAGCTTATTCTCAGCACACATCAAAGTTTCGCCTTGTTTGTCTGAATCTTTACCTTTGAGTTCATCTGACGCCCTCTTCCCCCGATCCTAAGTCCTTCATCTAGGACATTTGCCGAGCTAACCCTCGTCAATTGGCACCGACCGTGGGGAGCTTGGGCGTTTGAATCATGAATTCTATGACTTTTTCACTTTCATCCAACAGCAATTCAAAGATCGACGGAAACCCGATCACCTTTGGAGCGGTAGATTTTCAACCTCATCCACCAACCCTAGCTCTAGTCTTTGCATGCTTGGATCAGGAGATGGATCTGACGATCGGAAGCCTTAACTTTCGCATCGGATCTCTAGGCACAACTCGTCTTTCAGATCTGATAAATTCGGGTCCGTCGGCAAGAAAAATCGCGTCTACGGCAAGAGCAGAATAATCAGTTGGCTCCTCTAGCGAGGTAAACTCACCGGTCAGCTTCAAGCCGATGGAAAAAATAGAAGACACAGTTGAAGAACTCGACGAAATTATGGAAATGTTGACAACCGTTTTTGGCTTACAAAGAAGATACCTTAAGATGGCCTCAAATGAAAAAGTTGTAAACACGAAAGTTGTGCGTCTCGTCGAAACAAACAACTTTGCTTTTTGGATCATTGCGATCCGAAGTAATATGCAACCTCCAGGTCAAACGCACTCAATCAGACATATATACTAGGGATTTCTATTTTCGTGCCCTCAGGTCGTTAGTTGTACTCAGTTTTCCCCAGCCGCTTAGTTTTTCCTCAGTTTTCCCCTCGCTCTAGTTTGAAACCCATCGCGGACGCTGAGACGGGAGGGTTGCGGTCTGGTCAGAGGCCTTGACCGTTATCGGTGACGGCTAGGGAGCCGCGGTGGTTGTGGATTGACCGATGCTTTTGAATGGTGCTGACGGGTAGGGTCAGGAGACACGTCGGAGCAGCCATCCATCTATCGCTGACGTGTGGGCTGTTTTATTTCCTGATTGTATACGCGGTGCTGCCAATGACAAATGGGGCCGCTCTATAGGGCTGCCGCAGCCAATGACCAGTGGGGTCGTGTATTTTTCAGGAAAAGACATATATTGCCGCTCTGTGGGGCTGCCGGAGCCAATGACCAGTGGGGTCGTCTATTTATTTAGAGAAAATCATATATTGCCGCTCTGTGGGGCCTCCGCAGCCAATGACCGCTGGGGTCGTCTATTTATTTAGAGAAAATCATATAGAGCCGCTCTGTGGGGCCGCCTCAGCCAATGACCGCTGGGGTCGCCCTTAGTGAAAAGGCATATATCCCTGCTTTTAGTTAGAGAGAAGCAACAAGTTCGCTAATTAATTTTTCTTAAGCTAGACCCAGCAGGTGACTATTTTCGCAGCTTAATCTAAAGTGAATCTTGTGCTAAACATGGCTGGAACCTAGTGTTGTGCATCTCATTAGTCATCGGAGAACCGCTGGCAGCTCGTCCCCCACCCTCGGACGGAGCAGCCATCGCCAGCGCCTCGTCGCGCCGCCGGCTCTGTTCCCCGGCGGCGTCGGACGGACTGCGGCGCTGCACGTCAACCACGGCTCCAGCACTTGTTTCGTCCGCACGCATTGTACCCACCGCAGGAAAGTCCGCTGCAAGCAGATCCGCCGCCCACGACGACCGGGATTTGCTAGGCCGCAAGCAGATCCGCCGCCCACGACGACCTCCGCTTCCGCCTCCCCCGGCCCCTAATCGATTCGGTTCCCGTAATTTATTTGGAGTTTGCAGGTGCGAAATAGTCCTCAATGTCTGGTCGTAGCGGGTACACCGGCGAGGGTGGGGATTCGATCATGTCGTGGCCACGTTCTACTTCTCCTACCTCGTCGGAAGTGCAGGTATCTAGCTTCTGCTCTCTGTACTACCGTTGAATTTGAAGTGCCGCCATGGCCTGTTGGACTGATTTTAGTTGTTCTTTTTTCCATTATTGTTACAGTTCGCCAGGCAAGCCGATGATCCATGGTACATTGCATACCAAGATGAATCAACCCAGTGGTGTAGCCAGAGGATGGATTTGGAGGAGAAGGTGGCCAATTTAGATGATGAATTGGCCCGTAAAAACCTGATGATATTCGAGCTGAAGCGTACTGTGGAGGAAGAAAAGAAGAATTCAGAGCTTATTCGCAAGGAGAAGTTGATACTTGAGACAGATCTTGCCGTATTTGATCAAGTGGTAGAAAATCTAGAACATGAACTTCAAGTGATGGGAGAGGCGAAAAGTAGATTCATCTGGGCAGTTTTATTAGGTGTCATCCCTGTCCTAGCAGTTATGTGGTTGTGGTAGATGATTTAGATAGTATAGAATTGTTATTCAGTAGATGGCTCTATCCACTGTATTTTGGTGTGGCTCTAACCACTGTATTTTGTCGTACAATTTCCTAGTTGTGCTAAGTAATGCGCGCGATAATTTTCATGCATGAACTCTTATAAAAGTGAATGGATCCCAAAAGTGAAAGCATGTACCAGCCTCTCGGATCAAATACATATCAATCTTCCCAATCAAGTTGGGATAGAATTCAAATCATACATTCGGATGTACAGGGACATATCAATCTTCCTAGATGAGTTTAGTCACTAAGAGGGGGAAAAGTGAGGAAACCTCAAGCGATGAACTATAGCTAGTAGCTCATGGACTAGGAACTTATTCAAGCAAATAACACATATATTCCCTACATTATTGTGATTATTCAATACAAAGGGATCCCCAACACAAATTGTTCATACAAATTCAAATTAATTGTTCAAAATAAAATCTTTCTCTTGCTCCTGGTGTGACTCGCTGGGTCCACCACCTTACTCCGGGTAACCCTACCAGGGATATTACCGGTGTCTACCTTCCTTTTGCCATCTTTCTTGTTCTTCTTCTTCTTCTCTTCGGGTTGTGCCAAGACCGAGACAACCATATCATACGAAGCTTGTGCTCTTTCTTCTAATTCATTTTCTTCAAATGCTTCAAGCAGCTGTCGATCCATTGCTTCCAAGGCCTCTCGATCCATCTGTTCCCTCTGCTCTCGATCCATCGGTTCTAGCAGCTCTCGATCCATCTGTTCCCTCTGCTCTCGATCCATCGGTTCAAGCAGCTCTCGATCCATCTGTTCCCTCTGCTCTCGATCCATCAGTTCAAGCAGCTCTTGATCCATCGGTTCAAGCAGCTCTCGATCCATCAGTTCAATCTGCTCTGGATCCATCGGTTCAAGCAGCTCATGATCCATTGCTTCAATCTCCTCATGATCCATTGCTTCAATCTCCTCATGTTGAATTGCTTCTTCATTCTCCTCTGCATTTGCTGCTCCCGCCTGATCTTCCATTCCAAAAGCTGGGTCAACTGGATTTTTACAAAGCCTAGCAATGTGTCCAGGGATTCCACAACGTTTGCACTTACGTCGTCGAATCGGTGGACCACCCTCTGCACTAGCTCTGATCCTATTCTTCCTCGGCCTACCTGCCGGTCTAGTCAAAACTGGAGAGTACAGTTTGAAGCCTGGATCGACTTTCATCCATTGGTCTTTTCCCAACAAGGTAGGAACATTCATAGCATATGCAGCCCTAAATTTGGCAACAGAGAAATACTCTGACACATACTGATCAACTTCACCTTCTGCACCCGCTATAACACACATGAAAAACAATGCGTGTATGCAGGGTATCCCACGGATCTGCCATCGCCTACAATGGCATGTCCTATCAACCAAACTCACTGGATACCTCCACTGCCTGTTTTTACTGTCAGTGTAGGTTACCTCAGCCTCCATTCCTTTTCTGATGCATTTCATCTTCAATTGTTTTGCCCTGGCATGCAAAGACTTAATCAAAGATGGGAGCATGAGATGGCCAACATATTTTGTGGCTGCAATTCTTTGACGCAGATCGATTTTTATCATGATCATCTGCCTAATCTTATCAAATATTTGCCACAGCATAAGCCCTTTCAATGACTTGACCTTTGCATTGAAACTCTCCGCAAGGTTACTTGTTACATAGTCTACCTTGCAAATTTCATTGAATTGGCTTCTTGACCACACCCTACCATGATGTTCATCCAAGTACTCCTTCACCCCAGTTTTTTGTTTATACAACACTTCCAAATGAAACAGATGCTTCCTAATGCTGCATGTGTATGCAGCTGGCCATAGGTTGTCAGTATAAACTTTACCCTTGAATTTCTTTGTAAAATTCTGTACCAAGTGTCGCATACATTCCCTATGCTCCACTCCAGGGAATACTGCTTCTACTGCACTCTCCAAACCTTTGCAAGCATCTGTGTGGATAGTAAGTCCTGGTGGATGACCTATAAGGTCGCGCAAATTCTGCAGAAACCAAGTCCAACTTTCCTCTGACTCAACCTCCAAAACTCCATAAGCAACAGGGAACATCCAATTATGTCCATCAATTGCAGTACCAGCAACTAGCTGTCCTTTAAACCTGCCATGAAGAGCTGTTGCATCCACGGCCAAATAAGGCCTGCAACCATCCAGAAAGCCTTTCCAGCAAGCCTTGAAACAAACAAAAGCCCTTCTAAAACATTCCTTCTGCATCATCCTCCCGCTTTTCAATTTGTAGGGAACTGTATGCTTGTCTATCGCTACAACACTGCCTGGACTAGCCATCTCCACTTCAGCTTTGAAAGTGTAAAGCAACTGAAAGCTTTCATTCCATGGACCATTTATCCTGTCAAGAGCCATTTCCTTTGCATAGAACATCCTCATGTAAGGTATGTTTATAGTAAACTTATCAGATATCAATTTTATGAGTGCTGTTGGACCAAGTGTTGGAGTTTCTCTCAGCCAATCTATGATTGCATCTGCCAACCACCTAGTCTTCGCTAGCTTTGATTTCTTCTCTGGCGCTCCCGCTCGAGGTGGACAAGTATGGCCGATCGAGTTCTTCTTTATCTGAAACATAATTATAAGTGATGTCAGTAACAGTTAACAAATTTTACACCGTGATCTAAAATACACAACTGGTTGGCGTAGTACCTGAACCACGGTGCTTCTGAGCATTGTGGATGCATGCAGCCTCCACCTACACCTCTTGTATGGGCACTTAACTGTGAACCTACCTGGCTCACTTTTAATAACCTCATAATCATTCTTGGTGAGAATGCAATATGTAGTAATTGCATTACGGTAGTCCATCATCGTTTGAAATATGGTGCCTTCTGTAAGCTGAGGATCCTCCCTGTTCCACTCAATTGTTGGCAAGTCATCATCTTCGTAATCGGCTAAAACAAGGCTGTCATTGTTCTCATCCTTCTCTTCATCATCAGTGTCATCAAATCTGGCACCTTGTGCAATATCTTCCATGTATTGATCCTCCATTGCCTGCTTACTGCATCGATCTACCAATTCAGGAAACATCAACTCATCCTCATCATCTTGAGGAGATGGATCCTCAATCTCTGCATCGTCCTCTACATCGACCGCAGGAACAATCTGGCTACCACTAGCACTGGGGACAGATGGTGCTGCTGTGGACCTACAAGGAGCGGGGCGGCGCACACGATTAGCAGAGGCAGCAACACTAGAGAGACATGATGCCTGACCACCTGATGATGCCCCAACACCAGATGATGCCTGGACCCTGTCCACATGGATTCGAATTTTACCGACACGGCAAGAATCATTTAAAGCAAAAAGAATTCCCAGATCGTCGTCGGAAATTAGTGGAACAAATCTTCCCTCCGTGCTGTTGAAATATTGGAAATCAACTGAATCGCCAGCGCCCCAGGGGTACAGAGCGCAGATGTTATCTTTTAAATCCCTCAACGAGATGGTAGTTGCAACCACCGCTGGGATGTAAAATCCGGTCACATTGCGTTTAGAATCACGCAAAAAGCTAGTATCCAGCCTAACCACCAGCCGAAAAGCCAGCGCTGGATCAATCCTATTCGAAAAGCAACGCAGTTAGTTGAGCAACAACGATTCGCGCTCAAAAACTGCGTACTCTTAATTCACATAGGCAGACGATGCTTACCCAGATGGAATCCATGCGTTAGATCCCTCCGATTCCCAATCTTCTCCGCTGTTGAGGGGTATAATTGGCACATTAGACGGATGTACAAACTCTAACGCCATAGGGGTAGATCTAGATCTAGTGGAGGCGGAGCCCTCTCCGCCTCCCGGGGGTGGTGGTGGGGGCGGGGCCGGCTCGGTGGCGGACGACGCCATAAGGTAGGAGGGCAGGACGGCGTGGCGGCGGAGGGGCGGTGTGTGAGCTCTTCCAGTCTCGGGCGGAGGGGAAAGCTTTGGGTGAGTGACAGACCGCCAGTCCGACGTGTCTCATTGGGTCAACAGTCAACACAATTCAAAAGCAACGGTCAATCCAAAACCACCGCGGCTCCCTAGCCGTCACCGGTAACGGTCTAAGGCCTCTGACCAGACCGTAACCCTCCCGTCCCAGCGTCTGCGAGGGGTTTCAAACTAGAGCGAGGGGAAAACTGAGGAAAAACTAAGCGTCTGGGGAAAACTGAGTACAACTAACGACCTGAGGGCACGAAAATAGAAATCCCTATATACTAAGATGTCTGGTTAGGTGCGTAAGATAGTTATTCAAAACTGCTTCCGCGAATTGGATGAACTTTTTACGGTTTGGCCTAATTTAAGTGATTAAGATGAGCTCGGATGGAAAAGTGCTAAACATGAAAGTTCTTTGTTTTTTCGAGACGAACAACTTTGCTCATTACGAAATTTTGATCTGAGATTGTTTACTGCCTCAAAACAGACCCGCAAGTTACAGGTAAGTTTTTGACCGAACAGTTTTGGAAAGTTCAGACCCACCCATCCGAGTTCGACCCAAAATAGGGTTTTGGACGTGGATCTAAGCCTTCTTCTTGCACGGGAAGTCCAGCCGCCTCTTATATACATGAGGGGTGATGGCCGATTGAACAACAACACACAATCGCAAAAACCAATCTACAAACCTCTATTTTTTTCTCTCTCGCCCTTGTTTTCTGCTCATCGTTCGTCGGTGTTCTTCGTGTCGGAGAGCTTCGATCTGCGAAGTCCTAGGGGCGGGCGAACCGACCTAGGGCAGCCCATCACCGCCGTGCGCCCAGACGGGATCTCTCCCGGGCGTGTGGGGTTTCGGGTCTTCAAAAGAGCCCGCCGGATTGTCCTGCGTATCGCGCTTCCGGCTAGCCTCCTCCAGCGACGTGTCCTGCGTATCGCGCTCGACGTCGGAGGTACACGGTGATGTGTTCGTGTGCGAACACACTTTTTGGCGACTCCGCTGGGGACGATCATCATGTCGAGCGGTATACCCCAGCCTGCTAAAGTTAGCGCCGAAAACATCATCAAGCCTAGTTTTGATGATCTTTCGGCGGATCAACGCGAATCCTACGAGGCGCTGAAGAAGCAGCGTCTAGAGCAACTCGAGGCACTGGAGCTAAAGCGCAAGGAGGAGTTCGAAGCTTTGAAGAAGAGGCAAGAGGAGGAAGATAGGGAGATGTTCCTTGCAAGCTTCAAGAGGGACCGCCATGGGGCTATCACCTCGCTTGGAGACATCCAACTTCCACCAATGCTCGGCGATCCAGCCGAGCCCTCTGTAAGTACTAGCGTATTTTCTAGTGATCAATTGGCTGCAATTAATCATTATGCTACTGAATCAAGTCGTCAAGCCTATGATGCTATGATAGAATACATAAAAGCTAGTAATAATAAGCCTCATGATACTTTTGGTAATGTTAGTGCTAATGCTGCTGTTGAAAACCCTAGCCATACATTACCTAGCACATCGGTGTTTCCTCAGGGCATGCCGATGAGTCCTTACGTTAGCCAAGATGGTCAGATTGTAACCGCGCCAGCATAGCATACTCCTATTAGAAGTGTGCCTTATTCGGCAATTTCGTTGAACCAGGCCACACGTCCTGCAGCCATAGTCACGGGGCCGAATTTTAATTCGGTACCAGCAGCGCGAGTAAACTCCACGGCTAATAATTCTGTTGTTCCTGCACAAGTACCACAAACAAATTCGTCTGCCATAGACGAAAACATGGCCACACTTAGGTCAGAATTGCAGAAGATGTTCTATAATAACTTCGGAATTGAGCCGAAGCCTGTAAGCCGGATGTATCAAAAGCCTTATCCGGAATATTTTGATTCTTTACCATACCCCCAGGGTTACAAAGTGCCTGATTTTGCTAAATTTAATGGGGTAGATAGTAAAACGACTTGGGAACATGTTAGTCAATATTTAGCACAGTTAGGAGAAGCTGGCAATAGTGATCCTTTAAAAGTGCGTTTGTTTCCCTTGTCTTTAACTGGTACTGCTTTTTCATGGTTTTCTGCTTTACCTTATGGTTCTATTAATACTTGGTATCACCTAGAAAAGAAATTCCATGAGCATTTTTATAGCGGTGATAATGAGCTTAAGTTGTCACATCTTACATCGGTTAAACAAAAGCATGATGAGTCAGTTACTGATTATGTCAAAATATTTAGAGATACTAAGAACCGATGTTACAGTTTAGTAATTACTGAAAGAGACATGGCAGACTTAGTGCTCGATGGTTTAAGAACTTACATTAAAGAAAAAATTGAAGGTTATGAGTTCTTAAATGTTAGTCAAGTTTTGCAAAGGGCTCTGGCCCAAGAAAGCCGAGGCAAAGAAACAAAAGATATGCATAGGTCAAAGTCTGATCGTCCTCGCATAAATACTGTTGGATATAATAGTGAAAATTTGGACGATGAGGCTGATATTTATGCTGCAGAATTTGTTTGGCCCTCAAAGGCCAAACCTTATATTTGTGATGCTCTTAAGCCGATTCGCAAGAATCGTGAAGATGAGATGACATTCAGTTTTTGAAAGGACATATTCATTGCCCTCTATTTTTGGGTGTTTGATCACAATACAAGGAATTTAACCTTGTGCTGAGCCTTGCAGGAATTCTACAGGTATTGCACAAGACTGATGGTGAAGAAGTGTGGGAATGGGGACTGCTGTAGGAAGGCTTGAAATCATCCAAAGGAGAGAAAAAACAAGGGCCGGAAATTCTGTTTCAGGGCCGGAAATTCCGCCCCAGGGCCGGAATTTCCGCCCCTGGACAAAATTTTCGGGGGCAATTTCCGGCCCTTCGAAATACGGCTAAGTCCCTTACGAACCGTTGTGGTGCAACGTGCAGTAAGGGGGCCGGAAATTCTGGTTTAGCAGAATTTCCGGGGGCCGGAAATTTCATAATTTCCGGCCCCCGAAAATTCGGCTAAGTCCTCTCCTAAAGGCCGTGGTGCATCGTGCAGATAAGGGGCCGGAAATTCTAGAAACGCAGAATTTCCGGGGGCCGGAAATTCCAGAATTTCCGGCCCCCGTGATTTTTCACTAAGTCCCTTATCTCAAGTTGTGGTGCGACTTTCAGGAGAGGGCCGGAATTTCTGGCCGGAAATTCCATTTTGGAATTTCCGGGGGGCCGGAATTTCCGCCCCCAGGCTGGAATTTCCGCCCTTAGTGAACCCCGGAATTTCCGCCCCCTGGCCGGAATTTCCGGGGTAAGTTTTCTCCAACGGCCACATTTCGAGCCAGCCTATAAATAGTCGTCCCCTACCTCAGATCTGGTCACCTCGTCTACACTCTCTTTCCTCCATTGGTGCTGAGCTTCAACTCCGTAGATCTCCTTCCCTAGCCAACCAAATCCTCCAAGACTTGGTAGATTGGGAGAGGATCCATAGATCTACAACCTCACCGAAGTACTTAGTGTTTGCTTCACTCCTCCTCTGTGGACCTTGCCTTAGGCAAGAGAGGTCACCTCAAAGCTTCCTCCGTGTAAAAGCTTTGTGGTTGTTCTTGTTGGGAGCCTCCAATTGAGTTGTGGAGTTGTGCCCCAACCTCCGTGTAAGGGTTTCGGTCGGTACCCCCACTACCACCGCTTAGTGGAAACGAGTTAGCCTCCGTGGCTTGCTCACCGGAGAACAAGGTGAGCCTCCGTGGCGTTGGTGGACTCCGTGTCGCCACACCTCTCCAACGTAGACGTACTTCCCCTCAAAATGAAGGAACTACGGGAATACATCCTTGTGTCTCCGGCTTCCGCTTTACGGTTCTTTCTTACCCTTACTCGCATCGGTTTTACTCGTTTCACTCTCGTTCACTTGCTTGCTTGTCACATAGGAAATTCACCTAGTTGCACATCTAGAGAATTTCGTTTGTGTCAAGCCTTAAAATTGAAAAAGGTAAAATTTTGTGTAGCGCCTATTCACCCCCTCCTCTAGTCGCCCGTGAGATCCCTTTCAATTGGTATCAGAGCCCAGTGCTCTTGATTGGGCTTAACCGCCTAAGAGATCATGGGCGAAGAGGAGCCCGCCACTAAGGCGGATTTTAATAACATAATGACTCGCATGGATGCTATGATGGCAGCCATGGAAAGCCAAAAATCTCAACTTGATGCTCTCACTAGTGGAACATCAAGTACCACTCCACCAACTCCGGTTGACACCTCGGGTAAGGATAAGCCATCCTTAAGCGAGGAAGATCCGGAGAAGGATGGGAATGAGAACAACGAGGATCCCCCCAAGAAAGATGACACCTCTCGGGGACATAGCACGGAGGTTCCACATCCTACAAGCTATGTCTCCGGAAGGCACCTTCAAATGCCACACCTTGCCTCATGCGGCCCACCGCCACAACTTGATGCTTCTAGCTTTGCCAATTGGCAAGATAACATGCGCTCTCACATCAATTTCGTGTCTATTGAGCTTTGGAGGATCATTGAGCGGGGTTATCATCCAACTTCCAAGGACTTGACCAACTTGCTACCTTGGGAGCAAATCGACAAGCAGCTCAATGCCTCCGCCTTGCACCTCATTCACATGGCACTCTCCGAGAAGGACAAGGCCTTTGTTCGCAACATCTCTTCCGCCAAGGAAGCTTGGGATGCTCTCACCAACCTCTTCATCGGCAATGAGAGCATTCAAGAGTCCAAGTTTGATGAGGCATCTAATGAAGCGGACAACTTTGCTATGCTTGATGGTGAATCACCCAAAGAACTTCATCGGCGTCTCTCGGCACTCCAAGTGAAGCTAGTCGACCTTGGCTCCACTCAATGTGATGGGAGATGGATGAAGAGGAAATTTGTCCAAGCCCTCTTGCCCTTCTTCAAGGATACGATGAACTCAATCAAGGGAGATGCCAACTTTAGGAAGATGACCGCTCATGACATCTTGCAAGAGATTGTGGCAAGGAAGATCTCCGAGAAGAATGCGGATGATGCTCTAGCTCGTGCACGTGGTGTGCGTGCACCCAACCTTGCTTTCAAGGCAAAAGTCTCTCTTCATGAAGAAGCAAGTTTTATGGAAGAGGAAGAGTCTATGTGTGGAAGTCCCGAAGACATGAAGTATGCTCATGCCGAACACATGGCTCTTGCTCAACGGGCTTTCATGAAGAAGTGGAAGTCATCAAGTCCCTCCAAACCTAAGGCCTCAAGTAGAGTGAGAACATGCTACAATTGTGGTAATCAACACCACTTCATCGCGGATTGTCCCTATGAAAGAGTGGAAGATCACAATGGAAGACTCATTCGCAAGGAGATGAAGGCCAAGTCTTACCCACCAAGGAACTTTGATAAGAAGAAAGCCGTTCCAATACATGCCTTGACGACTCAAGAAGAATACCCATCCGGTGATGATGCAAGTGATGATGAAGAAGTAGGAAGGGCTGCCATCGCCATCGCCATCGCCAAGCCCATCTCTTCACCATCCCTCTTCGCTTCCGCAAACGAGTCCAAGCGCTCCAACTCCAAGGGAACATGTCTAATGGCTCACGCTACAAAGGTATCACCGACTTTCACACCCATCATACCTAGAAGCTTATCTTTGATGGATTGTGTTGATACTAGTAGTGATAAGGATGAGCCTAATGATTTTGACACCTTCATGTCAACCTTGCATGGGGAGACCAAAGCTCAATTTGAGATTCTCCTAAATCAATATAATGAGTCTCTTCAACTTAATGATAAAAATGAGGAACGCATCTTTGAGCTAGAAGGGCATGCTCGTGAGTATGCCGATGAAATTGCAACTCTCAATCAATCTCTTGAGGTTGAGCAAGATCTAAGGATGGCACTTGAGGCATCCAAGTTAGGTCTTGAAGAATCCTATAACTTGGACATTGCTAGACTTAAGAATGATCGTGATATTGCTCAATCAGTTGCTAATGAACTTAGGTTGCAAAATGAGAAACTAAATCTTATGATTGCTAAAGAAGCAACCAAGTTATCTTCTAGCACCTTTGTTGCAAGTACTTGTTACTCTAACCCTCTTTATGAGAAAGATGCCCCCAAAGGTGACACAAGGCTTGACGAGCTTTTGAGTGCTCAAAAGCAACATGGTGACAAGACCGGGCTTGGTTTCACTCCCAAGTCCAACAAGAAGAGGAACAAGAAAAAGAACAACAAGAAGAACAACAAGAAGACGCAATTTCTTGTGCCCACTCCTCCTCCTAAGAAGCACATCCCAAATGACATATGCTTTGACGAGGATGGCAATGTTTATGAGGAGGAGGGGGAGCTCGTGAGGGAAGTGGTTGGGAATGCCAAGAGGGCAATGCCCAATCACAACGACTTTGCAGGAAAATATAACCCCTCTTATGTTCTTCGCCGTGCTTATGATGGACATGTTTATGCTAAATTTGTTGGCTCACCTAATGAACGCATTGCTTGGTCTATTTGGGTTCCTAAGACCCTTGTCACTAACAAAAGAGGACCCATTGAAAAATGGGTACCTAAAAACAAAGCTTGATTTTTGTAGGGCTTTGCTTCCGGTGCGGGACAATGGATAATTGATAGCGGTGCTACCAATCATATGTCCGGAAGCAAAGAGTTGGTGAAGGAGCTTCGCACCGGTTCATCTTGTGCGGGCTACGTCACCTATGGAGATTCCTCAAGGTCAAAGGTATTGGGTCTTGGTAAAGTTGTTATATCTCAAGATGTTACCGTGGAGAATGTCATGCTTGTTGAGTCTCTCTCTTACAATTTACTTTCCGTAGCTCAACTTGCCGATATGGGCTTTGCAACTTTCTTTGATGTTGGGATTGTGGTTCTTTTGTGGAGCAAGTCTCTTAAAGTAGCTTTTGTTGGGCATGTTGAAAATGGCTTATATGTGATTGACTTCTCGGAGAAGGTCACTAAAGCCGCAACTTGCCTAATGGCTAAAGTTGACGTGGGATGGCTATGGCATCGCCGGCTAGGCCACGTCAATATGAGAACTTTGCAAAGACTCCACAAAGGTAACCACATCCTAGGACTAACCGATCTAACCTTTGCCAAAGATCGTGTGTGTAGAGCTTGCATTGAAGGAAAGATGCATGAAATTCCTCATCCTAGCAAGACGATCATTTCTTCTAAAAGGGTCTTGGAGCTCCTTCACATGGATCTCTTTGGCCCTCCATCTCATGCAAGTCTAGGAGGGAAGAAGTATTGCTTGGTGATTGTTGATGACTACTCAAGATATACTTGGGTCTACTTCTTTAAGCACAAATACGAGACCCAACAAACCGTCAAGGACTTCATCAAGGAAGTGGAACGTCAATGTGGCCAAGACATCTTGATGATTCGGAGTGATAACGGGACGGAGTTCAAGAACTACACCGTCAACGAATTCTTGAGTGATGAGGGAATTCAACATCAATACTCCTCTCCCTACACTCCACAACAAAATGGTGTAGCCGAGCGGAAGAACCGAACCTTGATGGACATGGCAAGGACAATGTTAGCGGAGTTTAAGTCTCCGTATAACTTTTGGGCCGAAGCCATCAATACCGCTTGTCATACTTCTAACCGGCTATATCTTCGCAAGGGCTTGAACAAGACTCCTTATGAGATCCTCACCGGCAACAAGCCTAACATCAAATACTTTCGAGTATTCGGTTGTAAGTGCTTCTATCTTAGAAAGGGTGTTCATTTGTCCAAGTTTGATTCTAAAGCTCTTGAGGGTATCTTTGTTGGTTATGCCGCCGAATCTCATGCTTTTAGAATCTTTGACAAAGAGTCCGCTCGTGTTGTTGAAGTTTCTAACGTGAGATTCGACGAGAATGACGGCTCCCGTGTGGAGCAAAGTGGTGTTTGTGATGTAGGTGACGAAATACCTCCTCAAGCCATAAGAAGAATGGGTGTGGGTCATCTCATACCCATTGAGGGACACCTTTTGGCGGAAGGAGAAGGACTATGCTCTACTCAAGTGGAGCCTTCACCTTCACAAGCTCCACAAGCTCCTCAAGGACCGATTGATGCTAACCAAAGACAAGCATTAGACCCTCATTCAAGCGAGCAAGGCCACGATCAAGACCAAGAGGACGATGGTGATTCCTCACCAATGGTAGATCAAGGCCAAGCTCAAGATGTTGAGCATGCTCATGATGTTGATCAAGCTCAAGTTGAAGGTCAAGGCGAGGACCAAAATAGTGGTGATGACCAAGTGGCTTCTCAAGAGTCTTTTGAAGAAGCTCAAGCTCGCCGTGCAAGGAAAGTGGAAGAAGCTCTTCGCAAAGGGAGTCATACCTTGGATAGTGTGATTGGAAGTGTGAGAAAAGGGGTTTCCACAAGGAGACAATTAGCCAACTTTAGCATCCATCATGCCTTCGTCTCTTGTGTGGAACCTCAAAAGGTGTTTGAGGCACTTGAAGACCCGGATTGGGTGGAAGCCATGCACGAAGAACTCAACAACTTCAAGCGCAATGAAGTTTGGACTTTGGTGGAGAAGCCCAAGGAGTGCCGCAATGTCATTGGAACCAAGTGGGTGTTCAAGAACAAACAAGATGCCAATGGGATTGTCGTGAGGAACAAGGCTCGCTTGGTTGCTCAAGGATACTCTCAAGTGGAAGGAATCGACTATGGGGAGACCTACGCTCCCGTGGCTCATCTCGAGTCAATCCGTATCCTTCTTGCTTATGCTTCTCACTTCAACTTTAAGTTATATCAAATGGATGTGAAGAGTGCCTTTCTAAACGGTCCTCTACATGAATTGGTCTATGTGAAGCAACCCCCGGGGTTTGAAGATCCCCATTTCCCGACCCATGTCTACAAACTCAATAAGGCGCTCTATGGCCTTAAACAAGCCCCACGCGCATGGTACGAGCACCTTAAGGAGTTGTTGTTAGTCTGTGGGTTTGAAATTGGGCTCATCGACCCAACTCTTTTTACTAAGAAAGTCAACGGGGAGCTTTTCATATGCCAAATTTATGTAGACGATATTATTTTTGGCTCTTCTAACAAGCTCTTCAATGATGAATTTGCAAGCTAATGACAGACAAATTCGAGATGTCCATGATGGGAGAGTTGAAATTCTTTCTTGGCTTTGAGATTCGGCAATTGCGAGGAGGGACATTCATCAATCAAGCCAAGTACATCCAAGACATGCTCAAGAAATTCAACATGGATTCCGGAGTTAAGGGAGCCAAAACCCCCATGCCAACAAAGGTTACTCTTGATCTCGATCCTAGTGGTAAGGAAGTGGATCAAAAGCTTTATCGTTCGATGATTGGCTCGCTTCTTTACCTTTGCGCATCTAGACCCGATATCATGCTTAGTGTGGGAATTTGTGCACGTTATCAAGCCGCCCCAAAGGAAAGCCATTTAATGGCCGTGAAAAGAATCTTCCGATATTTGATTCATACTCCAACTTTCGGCCTTTGGTACCCGAAGGGATCAAGCTTCGAGCTTGTTGGGTACACGGACTCGGATTGGGCGGGAGACAAAGTGGACAGGAAGTCAACTTCCGGGACTTGCCAACTTCTTGGTAGGTCCTTGGTTAGTTGGTCTTCTAAGAAGCAAAATTGTGTGTCTCTCTCCACCGCCGAAGCTGAGTATGTGTCCGCAGCAAGTGGTTGTGCTCAACTCCTTTGGATGCGGCAAACGTTGAAGGACTATGGAGTTCATTGCGACAAGGTTCCACTCTTATGCGACAACGAGAGTGCCATCAAGATCGCCCATAATCCGGTTCAACACAACAAGACGAAGCACATTGAGATCCGGCATCACTTCATCCAGGACCACGTCAATCGAGGTGATATTAACTTGTCTTATGTAGGTACAAATAATCAACTCGCCGACATCTTCACGAAGCCCCTTGATGAAGCAAGATTCCGAGAGTTGAGGCATGAATTGAATATCATTGATTCTTGCAATGTGGCTTGTTAATGTGCACTCATTCCCATACAATAGCACGTGTTCTACTCTAGATGTGGGCATGGACATAGGGGGAGTGCGGTCCTAATTCATTGGGCTATCCCTCCCCCCGTTATGCCGATAGTAATGCAATCATTCTCTTAATATCATTTTGTGATATATGAGCTTCAATGATGAGTATTGGTTATGAACCCAAGATATATCTTCGCGGTTTAATGCCAAAACACTCATATATGGTGGCTTCGGCCACCGACCTCTTCTTTTGAAGAGTCTATTCCTTGAAAATCTTTTGAAGTTTCTCTTGATATGGGAAGGGACTTGAGTTTGGTTTTTCGATGATTTCTTGCCTCTTTGCAACCTCAAGTGCCGAGAACCACTCCGTGTTTGTTTTCTAGCCTATGCCCTCCTTGTCTCTAAAACCTCCGTCTAACACACAAGTCAACCTCTTGTTTTATCTTGGTTCTTGATGAGATGGCCGGATTTTCCGTGTTTAAGTGTTAGAATTTTCCCAATGGGTGGAAACCCTTATTTCCGTAGCAAATTTTTATGCCCCCATGTACTCCTCCGAAGTGGTGCACTCTGCAGTACATGGGCCGGAAATTTGCCCCGGAAATTTGGGCGGAAACGTTAAATTTCCGCCCCCCCGGAAATTCTACTACTTAACCCGGAAATTCCGGGGGCCAGAAATTCCGCCCCTAGGGCCGGAATTTCCGCCCCTGCGGTTAGTCTATAAAAGGGGGGGTCGGGGTGGAGTTACCCCTTGGTACCTCTTTTCACCCCCGACCCCCCATACTCCAAACCGCCGCCGCCGCCTCACCAAGGTCCTCTCCGGCGACTCCCTAGCCGCCGGATTCCCCGGATTTCGCCGGTCCTTGTTCCTCTCGGCGTGGGGGTTCTTTTCCTCCACGCGGTTTTCGCCATGGACAGCGGTATTGCCCCAATTCTCTCTCTCTCTAGGTGCCTTTGCCCTAGATCTAGATTCGTTTGGGTTGATCCGTTTTTCATTGAAAGGGGCATGTTTAGAGGTAGTTTTTTGGTCTAGTGAACCTAGCATTGAACTTAGTTGGTGCCGATCCTATTTCTAGAGGTTTTTGTATCTTTGTTGTGGTGTTCTCACCAGGGGCCGGAATTTCCGCCCCTGGGGCCGGAATTTCCGGGGTAGGCCGGAAATTCCATCCTTTGGACCGGAATTTCCGCCCTCCCCACCGGAATTTCTGCCCCCAGACCGGAATTTCCGCCCCTATGCTGAGAATAATACAACTAAGATACATCATCTCTAAATTGTTTCTGCCTTACTAGTTCCCTTCTATGTTCTCACTAGCTATCTTATCGACTTGTGTGTTCTAATCTCCGTGCTTTTCCTCCTACTATCATTCACAGGTGGCTCTAGTTCTCGTCCTAAGCGTGATCAGCGCGGCCGTTCTGCTGTTCGCAAGCGGAACTTTCGGTTTGCTGATGAGGGCACTTTTGAAGAAGAATTTGTATCTCAGCAAGCTGAACAGGAGGCTGCTCAGGAGGCAGCAAGGCAAAAGGAAGCTAGGGCAGCCAAGAGGGCAGCTCGCAACCCCTCACGGGTTCCTCGTGTGAACTATGAGACAATGAGCTCAGTGGAGTACAGTGCTTTGAGGCAGTTGGACTGGTATTCTGAGGCAAGAGATGAAGAACTTGAAGATACTCGTTTCTGGTGTGCTGCTCAGAAAGGTATTTATGAGGATATCTATCGCCCCATGTCTCAGCGGGTATGTTACATGCATGTTCTAGACCGCACTCATCTCAGGAAGAAGGCGGAATACTTTGGTGATGCTCTGGGAATCATGAAGAGGCTTGGTCTGTTTCCTCTTATGGATATTCAGTGTCCCTACAATGAGAAGATCATTCAGCAGTTCTATGCCACTCTCGCCTTCAAGGGAAATGAGGCTCTCTCTTTCAGATGGATGTGTGGAGATACCATGCGTGAGTCAGACTTCTATGAGTTTTCGCAGCTGTTGAACTATGATTTTCAGGGGTACAGTGTGCCTGTTGGTCACCGTGTGCATCTGCATGGAGTTCAGCCGGACAAGAATCGCTTGGCTCCCCTTTATTCTTCAAAGGGCCAGATTGGCACCATTAAGGGCTTGCTTCCTCTGTACAACATTCTTCTTCGCATGTTCAAGGAGAACATCTCTCCCTCTGGAGGTAATCGGGATGCTATTCGTGCTGCCCTTGTTGAGCTCATGTATCTTTCTCATCGCTGTTTTGTGAGTACTGATCCTAATGAAGACTTCAAGCTGGATGTGATGCACTATATCTTCAATGAAATGCATGATGCCATGGTTTCCAAGCGTACTCCTCCCTATGCTCCATACATTATGCTTCTCATTATTCAGAAGGCTCAAGACATGGATTTCTCCAAGGGGAACTCAGAACACAAGCTCAAGAGAATGAATGTGATCAAGCCAGCAGAAGAGAAAGAAGCTGCTAAAGGCAAAGGAAAGAAGCCAGTTCCTTCAGGTGGTGATGTTGAGATGGGTGATTCTAGCTCTCGTTTGCGCAAGTCCTCCTCTGCTCGTCCATCTCGCAACAAGAAGCTTTCTCTGTGGCAATGCACTCTCTTGTGCATCAACGTTGCCATCCACAAGGAGAACTACTCTGCCTATGAAGAGAGAAGGGATATCATTCACAATCAGCAAGTTCTTTCTTGCGAGGTTCAGCTTCTTCAGGATCCCTCCCTTCAGCTCTCTCCTGTTCCTGCACCTAAGTACATTCCGTACGAGCGGTGGCAAGATGACAACGGCGTCGATTGGGCTAAAGTGGAGGCTCTCTCCAAGGTTGGAAGTGATGAGGAGTTCTCAGGGTGTGATGAGGATGACGACGACGCTGCTGATGTTGATGAGGACGAGTTCGATGATGAGTGATCTTCGTTTGGGGATTAGCATCGCTCTTCTCCCTTTTTGGTGTCTCGATGCCAAAGGGGGAGAAGTAGTTCTATTAGGATTTGCTTTGGGTTGGTTATTTGCCCTATTCGCTTCGTGAACTATTTGTGGTCTCTTTGAGTTGGAACTTTGGTTCTTTTATTGTAATAATCTAGTCGTGCTTAACTTAGTGCTCCTCGTTTAATATCGTCTTTCTAGTATGTGCAATTTGTTCTTATTGTCTTGTTTATACCTTGCACTTGTTTAGGGGGAGCACTTGTTCTTGCTCTCTATTGCAAATCCATGTATTGTCATCAAACACCAAAAAGGGGGAGATTGAAAGGACATATTCATTGCCTTCTGTTTTTGGGTGTTTGATCACAATACAAGGAATTTAACCTTGTGCTGAGCCTTGCAGGAATTCTACAGGTATTGCACAAGACTGATGGTGAAGAAGTGTGGGAATGGGGACTGCTGTAGGAAGGCTTGAAATCATCTAAAGGAGAGAAAAAACAAGGGCCGGAAATTCTGTTTCAGGGCCAGAAATTCCGCCCCAGTGCCGGAATTTCCGCCCCTGGACAAAATTTCCGGGGGCCGGAAATTTCACAATTTCCGGCCCTTCGAAATACGGCTAAGTCCCTTACGAACCGTTGTGGTGCAACGTGCAGTAAGGGGGCCGGAAATTCTGGTTTAGCAGAATTTCCGGGGGCCGGAAATTTCATAATTTCCGGCCCCCGAAAATTCGGCTAAGTCCTCTCCTAAAGGCCGTTGTGCATCGTGCAGATAAGGGGCCGGAAATTCTGGAAACGCAGAATTTCCGGGGGCCGGAAATTCCAGAATTTCCGGCCCCCGTGATTTTTCACTAAGTCCCTTATCTCAAGTTGTGGTGCGACTTTCAGGAGAGGGCCGGAATTTCTGGCCGGAAATTCCATTTTGGAATTTCTGGGGGGCCAGAATTTCCGCCCCCAGGCCGGAATTTCCGCCCTTAGTGAACCCCGGAATTTCCGCCCCCTGGCCGGAATTTCCGGGGTAAGTTTTCTCCAACGGCCACATTTCGAGCCAGCCTATAAATAGTCGTCCCCTACCTCAGATCTAGTCACCTCGTCTACACTCTCTTTCCTCCATTGGTGCTGAGCTTCAACTCCGTAGATCTCCTTCCCTAGCCAACCAAATCCTCCAAGACTTGGTAGATTGGGAGAGGATCCATAGATCTACAACCTCACCAAAGTACTTAGTGTTTGCTTCACTCCTCCTCCGTGGACCTTGCCTTAGGCAAGAGAGGTCACCTCAAAGCTTCCTCCGTGTAAAAGCTTTGTAGTTGTTCTTGTTGGGAGCCTCCAATTGAGTTGTGGAGTTGTGCCCCAACCTCCGTGTAAGGGTTTCGGTCGGTACCCCCACTACCACCGCTTAGTGGAAACGAGTTAGCCTCCGTGGCTTGCTCACCGGAGAACAAGGTGAGCCTCCGTGGCGTTGGTGGACTCCGTGTCGCCACACCTCTCCAACGTAGACGTACTTCCCCTCAAAAGGAAGGAACTACGGGAATACATCCTTGTGTCTCCGGCTTCCGCTTTACGGTTCTTTCTTACCCTTACTCGCATCGGTTTTACTCGTTTCACTCTCGTTCACTTGCTTGCTTGTCACATAGGAAATTCACCTAGTTGCACATCTAGAGAATTTCGTTTGTGTCAAGCCTTAAAATTGAAAAAGGTAAAAATTTGTGTAGCGCCTATTCACCCCCCCTCTAGTCGCCCGTGAGATCCCTTTCAGTTTTGATGTAGCCAAATGTGATAGGATATTTGATGCTATGTTAAAAGATAAATGCATTCGTTTGTCTCACACTATACCGCCGTTTGAGGAGTTAAAACGGCGCGCTTATTGCAAATATCATAATTCATTTTCTCATGCTACTAATGATTGCAACATTTTTCAGCGACAGATACAATCGGCTATCAATGATGGACGATTGAGCTTTGCTGATATGCAAATTGACAAGTAGCCATTCCCAGTGAATACTTTGGAGCTGCATGGAAAGAAGGTCTTAATTCGGCCAGAGACGGCCGGATCTACTAATAAAGATAATGTTGTTGTTGGTGAACCCAGGAATAACAAGGAAAATAACAAGGCCTTGGGAAGGGAGATTGTTCTTGGAAAGCAACCTGATGGCAAGGAGACGTTGAAGATCACTATAAAAAATCCTGCACCCGGGGGGCAACCAAAAGAACAAGGTGATGTGCGTGCCAAGTTCATCAAGCCCAAGAGTCTAGAAGTTGGCAAGTGGAAGACCAATGAGGTCAAGGCGCAGCGCAAGCAGATCAAGCCAACTTTTGATATGTTAATGTCTAAGTATGCAAACCAAGCGACCGGTTCTAACTCAAACCGGTCATCTCATGTGAAACGTCCATGGTCACCTCCAAGAGAGAGATATCCAAGACACTCAAGGCCGTATGGTCAGTGGGCGCCAGGGCCATGGATGGCGCCGCCACCATATGCACTGTATTACTACAATGGAGGATGGATGCAGCCCCCAATGGCGCCATATGCTTTTCATCTAGGATGGGCAGCACCCAGGAAATCTGTGCATGACAGGATCACTCGACCTGTTCGAGACAGTTTGAGTTATAATACTAATCGGTCATATCCAAAATCTTCAGAGGGTGCTGAGAAGGAGCAACGTCCTATGTTGCCTTGTGCTAAAACTTCAGAGTCTGGCAAGCAACAAGGGAAGAATCCTAATGTCAGCTCAATCATAGTGGGCACACCAGCGTTGAAACTCAAAGAGCCGGTTGATATTGATAAACCGGCTAGTTCTGACAAGGCTATACTGACTATTCAGCCAAGATCCTCGGCTAATGATCACGAAGCTAGCACAAGCAAAGCCAAGCCGAGGGATCCTAAATATACTCAGCCTAAGTGGTGTCCTCTTGGATTGACAAAAACCAAGAAAAGGAGGCTGCAGTGCATGAGGAATCAAGAGAAGGTGGAGAATGAAGCTGAAAAGAGGAGGGATGCAGTTTTTGATGAAACTCACCCAGTGCCTTATAAGAAGTGGGTACGTAAGCAAGTAGAAGATACCACAGTTCCCATGATAATCACAACAGTTCTGACACCATCTCAGGAGGGGAGCACGAGCATTGTTACTACACCACCTCCTACACCTCCTTCAACTGATGAAATTCTAGAGCAAACTCCCGCACTGGAAGATGATGAGGAATTGGTGGACTATGAAAGCTCGCCAATTAGGGAAGGTATGGATATGAATATGGTTTATTATTTACCCTCTGAATTCCGTGCCATAGATGAAGAAGGGGAGGTAGCACAGCTGGACTTTGGTCCCAAGAATGCCATCTTTGAGAAGCCAAAAGAACCGGTGAAACACTTGAAACCACTATATGTCAAGGGACACATTAATGGGCCGCCGGTTGCTAGAATGCTTATTGATGGTGGCGCTGTGGTGAATCTTATGCCATATTCGGTTTTCAAGAAGTTGGGGCTTGATGAGAATGATTTAATGAAGACCAACATGGTGCTTAATGGGTTTGAAGGTAAAGAAAAAACTGAGGCCAAAGGTGTCATGAGTGTAGAGCTCACCGTGGGAAGCAAATCTTTGGCCACCGCCTTCTTTATTGCTGAGGTGCAAGGTAATTACAATGTCATATTAGGCCGCGATTGGCTCCATGCAAACCAATGTGTGCCATCTACTTTGCATCAGTTCTTGATACAGTGGGTTGATGATGAAGTTGAGGTAGTCCATGCTGATAATTCATCGTGCATTGCTTTGGCTGATTCACCGGTGGATTGGCAACATCCTAATGCTACTTGTTTGACGGGGCGTGATCTTTCAGATTTTGATTTTCTTAGTGCCACAAAGAATGGCTTTGTGCCCGTATCTTTAAAGCCGATTTATAGTAATCGGCTCCCAAACATGTGATTTAAATGGATCCCAACGAAGAGTGGTTGCAAAAGAGGCTTGTGGAATATTGGTCCAGTGGGAATGATATGTATGAGTCAATTGAAGAATTAGATGATATGGATAAGTTGGGACAAGGTTTTACATCGGCTGATCCATTGGAAGAGGTAGATATAGGAGATGGTTTAATTCCTAGGCCGGCGTTTGTAAACAAAAATCTAAAAGCCGATTATAAGGATATGTTAATCGGGCTGTTAAAAGAATATGTCGATTGCTTTGCATGGGAGTATCATGAGATGCCTGGTTTGAGCCGGGATTTAGTTGACCATCGATTGCCCATCAAGGCCGGTTTTAGACCTTATAAACAACCAGCCCGGAAATTCAATCCTAAAATGTATGACCGGATCAAGGAGGAGATCGGTCGTTTGCTTAAAGCTAATTTTATTAAAACTTGCAGGTATGCAGATTGGATTTCTAATATTGTACCTGTGGAGAAAAAAGGATCAAGCAAGTTGAGGGTGTGTATTGATTTCAGGGATCTAAATAGAGCTACACCCAAAGATGAGTATCCTATGCCAATAGCCGATATGCTTATTAATGATGCCTCTGGTAATAAAGTTATTAGTTTTCTTGATGGCAATGCGGGGTATAACCAAATTTTTATGGCCGAAGAGGATGCATTCAAAATAGCCTTTCGGTGCCCTGGCTTTGTTGGTTTATTTGAGTGGACGGTAATGACCTTTGGGTTGAAAAACGCCGGTGCCACATATCAGCAGGCTATGAATTTAATATTTCATGATTTGCTTGGGGTTATACTTGAAGTCTATATTGATGATATTGTTGTCAAATTGGATGCTAATAAATCTCATTTAGCCGATTTG
Source organism: Dactylis glomerata (assembly GCA_007115705.1). Taxonomy (NCBI): domain Eukaryota; kingdom Viridiplantae; phylum Streptophyta; class Magnoliopsida; order Poales; family Poaceae; genus Dactylis; species Dactylis glomerata. The sequence continues at coordinate 10,710,157 of QXEO01000553.1, forward strand.
CGCTTAGCTTTTGAGAGGATGAGGAAGTATGGGCTCAAGATGAATCCTTTGAAGTATGATTTTGGTGTATCGGCTGGGAAATTCTTGGGTTTTATTATACATCAACATGGCATAGAGATTGATCCACAGAAGATAGAGGTTATCCAGAAAATATAAGCACCGAAATGCAAGAAAGATATGCAGAAATTCCTTGGCAAGGTTAATTATTTGAGGCGATTCATAGTGAATTTGTCAGGGAAGGTTGATGCATTTACTCCTATTCTTCGGTTAAAGAATGATGATGATTTTACCAGGGGGGCAAAACAGCAAGAGGCATTCGAAAATATCAAGCTTTGTTTGTCTACTCCGCCGGTATTGAAGGCGCCCAAACATGGAGAGATTTTTAGGCTCTATATCGCTGCGGAGGAAGGCATTATTGGTGCTGTTTTGACTCAAGAGACCGAAGGAAAGGAACATGTCATAACTTATTTGAGTCGGCGTTTACTGGATGCCGAGACAAGGTATATTTTTATTGAGAAATTATGCTTGTGCTTGTATTTTGCTTGTACTAAGTTAAGGCATTATTTATTGTCTAGCATGTGCGTTGTTGCTTGTCAAACCGATGTCATTAAATATATGTTGCATAGACCAATTCTTAGTGGTAGGATTGGTAAATGGGCTTATGCTTTAATTGAATATGATTTGGCTTATGAATCTTTGAAATCTATGAAAGGCCAAATCGTTGCTAATTTTATTGTTGAACATCGGATTGACAGTGAGCATGATATTGATATTAGCCTTGTCTCTTTAATACCATGGAGATTATATTTTGATGGTTCAGTCTGTAACAATGGCCAAGGTGTTGGTGTTGTTTATATATCTCCTCATGGTGCTGTGTTTGAAGCCTTATGCCGCTTAGAATATTCTTGCACAAACAATCAAGCCGAATATGAAGCTTTACTATTCGGACTAGAACTTTTAACTGATGTAGGTGCTACACATATTGAGGCTTATGGTGATTCGTTGTTAGTAGTTCAGCAAATATCCAAGGTTTGCCAATGTTTAGACGAATCACTTAATATGTATCTTGATAAATGTCTAGACATAATTTCTACCTTGGATTATTTTAGCATTGCTCATATATCTAGACAGGATAATTGGAATGCAAATGAGTTAGCACAGCAAGCATCTGGCTACCATGTTGATCGTGGTGTTTTTCATATATCTTATAAGCCGATGTTTGCTCTTGCTGATGTAGGTAAGACCGAATTAAAGCCCATTGATTTGGTCACTAATGAAGGATCTAGTGCAGGTGAAAACAAAGATTCGAGAAGGCCTATTGTTGAATATTTGCAGGATCCTAGCAGGAGGACGGATAGGGCTGTTCGGCGGATCGCTTTCAAATATGTTTTGATAGATGATAATCTTTATCGCCGAACAGTTGATGGTATTCTCTTGAAGTGTTTGGATGAAGACCAAGCAAGGGTCGCTATGGGGGAGGTACATGAAGGTATCTGTGGTACTCATGAAAGGACGAGATGTCGCCTAGAGGGGGGGTGAATAGGCGTTTTAAAAACAATTACGGAATTGGCTTGAAGGAATGCGGAATTAAACTAACGTTTATTTTCTTCAAGCACAAGACCTAAAAATGCTAGGCTCAACTAAGTGCAACAACAACAACTAGATATAAGCAAGATAGCACAAGATATAATTCACAAGTGATAAGCAAGATATAAGTACTTCAAGCATGATGGCTATCACAAGGAAATAAACTCGGGTATAGAGATAACCGAGGCACGCGGAGACGAAGATGTATCCCGATGTTCACTTACATAAAGTAAGCTAATCACCGTTGGAGAGATGCGGGTAACCACGAAGGCCCCCGAACGCCACGAAGGCTCACCTTCTTCTCCGAGTCCCCCACGAAGCTAGGGACCCCTTCTTATGGTTAGCTTTTCCTCCACTCCGGAGATGGCAAGCTCCACAACCACTTCACAACTCCCACGAAGGGGAAGCCCGGGCCTCTTCACAATCTTCCACGAAGAGGACACCGTGGCACAATCACCGAGCCAACTAGGAGGTCACCCTCCAAGAGTAACAAGCTCACGGTCTCTCACTCGAACTAATCGTAATGGAGAGCTCAACACTATGCAAGGATGCAAAGCAAGAACACAAGGGAAAGTGCTCAAATCCTTCTCTCTCAAATCCCACCAAAGCAACAAATGCTATGGAGGAGTTAGAGAGGAAGAACAAGGGTGGAGGTCAACCAATGACTCCAAGATCTAGATCCCAAAGGTTCCCCTCACTTAGAGGAGGAATGAGTTGGTGGAGATTGTAGATCTAGATCCCCTCTTCCAAATCCCTCAAAAATATGCAAGAATCATTGGAGGGAAGAGAGAGGGAGCAAGCTCAAGAGGTTCAACAATGGAGGTGAGAGAAAGGCTCAAGAACACCCTAGAACACTAGGAAACCGTTGGGGAAGAAGCCTCCTTTTATAGGGCAAGAAAACTGCCCGTTAGGGAGATTTTTCGGTCATTCCGGAGCAGCCCGGAGCAGCCCGGAGCAGCGCCCGGAGCAGCTCCGGCCGGTACTCCGGAGCGAGTACCCGGCCACTGCTCAGCCCGGAGCAGCCCGGAGCAGCTCCGGACGTCACTCCGGATTTGCAAAACAGCAAAACCACTCATACGAAAAACGCGATAACTTTTGCATCCGAACTCCGTTTTTAGCAAACTTGGACTTTTTGAAAAGCTTAGAAAAAGTACTACAACCTTATGCAGAGAAACACTAAGAAAAGTCAAGAGGAAAAATACCAAATGTGGAGAGGTGTGAAACCTCCCAAAGTGAAGAACCGGTAAAACTCTTCAACTCGAAAACGCAATAGACGATGCATTTGGATTCCGTTTTCGATGAACTTGGGCTTGTTGGAAAGCTAGCAACAAGCTCAAGAACCTCACATGGAGAAACACCAAGAAGCAACAAACTAGGAAGATGCAAAGTATGCAAAGGATTGAGCTCCCTATGACGATGTGATCAAGTTACCCAACCGAAAGCCCCTCTTGATAGTGCGGCTATCTATCCTATAACCCGGTCTCCCAACAAACACCTTGAGACCGGTAAAAGGAAAACCTAGCAAGGACATACCTTTGCCTTGAGCATCCCGCTTGATCTTGATGATGAAGCTTCATTTGATTTCATTCTCCCATGGGCCATATTGAATCCTTCTTTTGATGTAAGCCCATGGGAAGATACTTGATTCCACTATTCTCTCTTCATCTTGGTCAACCTTGTATCTACTCATGCTCTATCGAATCTCTCTTAAGATGCATAGGGAATTCTTCATTTGATTGCATTCTCTAAGTCTTGGTCAACCATGGCTCAACCCATGAGACCATCGTGACCTCGACATAGAGCCATAACTTGAATTCTTCTCATGTAACCAAACTCTCAAGATCTTGAGACTCCTTGGCTTAGCACATAAGCTAGAGCATGGAATACTTGAGTTCTACACAAGAACAACATCTTTATTTCTTCTTTTTGATCATATTGGATTCATCTCTTCTATTCAATGATCTTGATGCCAATACTTAAGATATATCTTTATCTTCATGGCATCCAAGCCTTGAATCCAACACATGGACTTCAAGAAATTCCTATGAACAATTCCTTCATAAAAATCTCAATGAAAATATTAGTCCATAGGGATTGTCATTAATTACCAAAAACACACTTAGGGGCAATTGACCCTTACAATCTCCCCCATTTTGGTAATTGATGACAATCTCAACAAGAGGGTTTATATAATGAATGATAGAAACTAATATGCAACTTATCCGGGAATAAATTGCATACAAGAGGTTGTATTTGATATGGTCAAGTAACACAAAGCTACTACCGCATATCAAAATCAATTGTACTCACATAAACTACAACAAATATGGTTGATGTGAGTGCAACCAAAATATATAGAGCAAACTCCCCCACAATATATGCACGTGTGATGAACTTGAATTTCATTGCATACATTGTCAAGATAAACCTTTGATGGAGTTTACACTATATATTCAACCATGCAAAACATCTAACAAAGAAGAGATGCATGAAAGGTAAAACACTTAAGCACAAACCAAACTTAAGTATAAAAACCATTTCCCTTAAACCCTCTAAACTTCTCCCCCATTGGCAACGATTGCCAAAATGGATGAAGGAATTTAGAAGGCCAATATAGTATGAGTTCCTCCCCAAGATGTGCATTTCTCATAAAAATGAGTGAAATCATATGCACTTATCAAATTAACAATATTTGGAGGAAGTCAAACCATATTGAGGATTAAAGATTGCAAAAAGATGACATAGTGAAGGAAGCTTCAACGAATGAAGCAAGCAAGCAATCAAGAGACCCAAAGAACCAATTGGACACAAGAAGAAGTGATGATAAGAGCTACTAGGTGCTTTAAATGAAATAAGGAAGCTCCCCAAGGTCCATGCATAAATTTGAATTTTTGTTGCATTTGAATACAATATGCACAAACATGGAATCCTCACTCCCTCTATATCATTTAAAACAAAACATGAGCACGAAAGAATACAAAAGGATCAATACGCTTATCAAAGTGAACTTTAGTCCAAAAAGATTCACGAGATATGAGTGCGAGAAGAAGCAATAAAGAATAAACAAGCACTCATAAATCAAGTTCTTACCAACACCATCAAAAACCAAATGAATAATAAAGATGGTCGGCAAAGAACGAGGATATCAAGGGAAGAAATTAACACTCTTATGCATATATATTTCTAAGTGGACAAAAAATCATGATGAACAACCACAAAGGAACATGTATACACAAGAGGTTAGTTGAAATTAAGGAAGACATGATATCCAAGAGAGAGTCATAGAATATACCAAATAGCTTTGCTAGAAAGCATATATAGCTCAAGGCTCCATTTTCCATTATGGTATATTAATAAACTCCCCACGCAAAATCATCAAAGCCATCACAACTAGCAATAAGGGATCAAAAGATAGTCGGGATGCTTTGAAAGGCAACAAGCATAATAAAGAAGTGAACAACTTGCAACATTATCTATATTGCACATGAGAGAGCGTTGATGAATTAATATGCAATAAATTGCTAAAGGGCATATTGGGATTGGTGAATCATAAACATGATTTTATATACTCCCCATCATATGCAATCATCTCAACATGCTCACATATACAATAAAGAGATTTCTTTATAAGACCTTTGCAAGAACCACAACATTTGCAAATAAATATTATCATGCCAAGAGCCAACCAACAAGACTTGGGATGCTAGAAAAGTATGCATGAATGTTATACTTGTTACCGAGATAGCAATGGTGTAATGTAGTAGATAAGAGTTCGCCGGTCATCCTAGCTTGGCTCCAATAATCATATGGTGATAACACCTTCCTTATAAACGAGACAAGCATCCATTGCATCTCCAATGTACCTAAGACATCATTCAAGTACATCTTGGTCCCCAAACTTATTGGGTCCAAAGTGGTTAGACTAACCACAATACATATGATAGACTCCATAAAAATATGTGCATAGTTAAAGATGAAATTTGAATTTCATGCACATCTTAGCCATTTAGGATTTGACGGAGTATAACATATATATTGGATCAAAGAAAGAACTAAGACAAAAATTAAGCATAAAGAGAATATGCATGCACCTAGCTTTCAAGATCCAAAGAAGATACATTTAGACAAAAACACCAAGAGTACAAGGAGGTATAAAAGTGTGTGGTAAAACACATTAGTTGTCCAAATGTATCAATAGAACAAATCAACAAATGATTTATTCAACAAATTCAACAAATGAACCTAACAACTCATTGAGCAAGAAAAAAAAAATGCTCAAAGATTTATCTCATTCAAGCAAATAAATCATAGAAGAAGAAATGAGATAACTTACTCCCAAAAGAGCAAGGTTCCAACAAATAAACCAAACCCTCTACACTTTTCACAATGGCACAAGTACCGAACAGAAAAGGTTTGTCTTACAACAACANGCATCTTCCGTCGGCGGCACGGATGTGCCGGCCATCATCACCTCAGCCGACTCTACTGAGCGAGCGCTACGCCCAGTGTGAGCCAGCCGATGTGACGGAGGATCCGACGCCACCAGCACCTCCTTCCTGCAAATTCTCTCAGTTCCCACGTACACCTCGTGGGAACCGAAAGACATAATCCGGCCATCCCTGGGGAACGGCCGGCCACCGAGACAACCGGCGTTGTCACTGACGAAACTGAGCGAGCCTAGCCTCTGGACGAGGCCAGAGACCACGCGCACTCCCGAAGCTGCTATCACAGACCCCGTCCGAATGAACACTCCGCCCAGCATATCGATCTGATGCCCCACGGTGGGCGCCAAATGTCGTCGTGGTGAAACAACATATGCCATAGGATGGCTTAAATGGGGGCCGAACTAGATGCTGGAGGATTCGGGAGAGGGGAACGAGCTAAAAAGCACGACAGAAAGAGACACTGATCTACCCAGGTTCGGGGCTCTCGTAAGGAGATAACACCCCTACTCCTGCTCTACTGATTGTATATATGGGTCGATGTAGTACACCACAATGGTGCTTCCAAGCTCTCTGCTAGAGAAGGAAGATGAACTGCTAAGTGTAGGAGTACAGAGTGATCAATCTACCTTCAACCTTCCAACCTTCTTCCAGCGAACCACCCTTTACCAGGGCTCCCTATGCCACCTTATATAGTGGTGGCCAGGGTTACAACGGTCATAGAAGACCAGGAGACACCAACTACACTCCAAACAGGACTTGCTGTCGAGGGCAGACGCCCACGACTTTCTCCCTGATTGCTCTCGATGGGACTCCCCTTGCTGTACCTTGTACCTCTTGAACTGTGACCTTACCATTCTGAGGTAAGCTTGTACTTGTGCACAGTGAGGGTAGGTAACCTCCACTGTGCACCCTGCCATCTTACTCTGCTACCATGCTTGGATGTTTTCTTCCTTGATTGTAGGGATGTGACACCTTGGTTGACTTAAGTATCCCGGATATGACCGTTGGCCATACCCAGGACTTATATGCCGGACCAACGACCTACGAGGGTCGGGTAATCCGGCCTCCCCTGCTCCTGCACAACACACAAAATAATTAGGCCGGCATATCTGAGTATATGCCGGCACACCTATACTAGTATTCCGGCTATACCGGCATATCCAGACACCAGCCGGGATATACATATATGCCGGCCTGGCCGATGCTCCTATATTCCGGCCAGGCCTTTTCTTGGTCAACCGGCATAAAAGTCAACCATAAGCCTTGTGTCTTTCTAGTCTCTTGACCCTACCGGGGGTCATCCCCCCGACAAGCGCCCAAGTTATAGATTGGCAGGGCGGTGCGCGGGATCGCGGGGATGGAAGCAGAAGAGAAGAAAGCTCTTATTACCTCCTCTCGAGCATCGGTGTTGAGCTCGCTGACGTGAAGCCGGAGGTCATCTCCAGCCCGGTGCGCCCAGATGTTTCGGTAGTGGTCCTGAAGAGGGGCAATGCGTCTGGTGACGAACTCCACTCCAACCATGGTCCCCATGACGCCGGCCTTCTGGAGGTCGTGGATCCGTGGGCGGAGCGTCTTCAAGGCCTCTTCGGGAAGGGCCTCGCTCGCCCAGGTGGTGAGCTTGGTGGGAGGCACTCCGGTGATGAGGAAGAGCTCTGATTCTTCGAGGATGTCGACGAAGAGCCAGCGACTCCGAATGTCTTCAACTTTCATCATCCACTTCAAGTCGATGAAGTCGCCCTCTGTTTCGGCAGTGGTGATGAAGGAGACACAGCCCGAGCTCTGGTTTAGCCCCGAGGACCGAAGGGAGAAGAGGTGGTGGAAGTACGCCACCGATGGCTTGATGCGATCCACACCTCACAGGCATAGGCGAAAACCGCCAGCAGGGTGACAGATTTGGGGTGAAGGTGGATCACCTGGATCCCGTAGGTCTCCAAGATCGCTAGGAGGAAGGGGAGAATGGTGGCACCTGGCCGGCAAAGACGGAGAAGAGGAAGAAGGGCAGTGCCGTCACGGGCAGTGCTTCCCGCGGCGTCCGGCCGTGCCAGATGCGAGTGGCGCCCCACTCGCTGTTCTTGCTCCCAACCATCTCTTGGACGGTTTGGAGCTCGTGGTTGCTCTTGATGCGGGATTCGAGCAGTGGCGCCGCCGGCTGCAACGCCGCTTTAGAATACCTCGTTGCTCTGGTGGCCCTGCGCGGTGCCATGGCGCTGTCGGTCGGGGGCGGATTGCAGCGGGATGATGGATGGCTAAAGGGGAATTGGATGCGCAAGTTCTTTGGAAAGGGGTGCGGCGGCGACGATGTGCTGTGAAGGAGGGGAAGGAGCCTTCTCTGCTAAGCTTTAAAGGAGGCAGAGAGGGCGCGGTTTCCCAAACATCGCCCTTGACGCGACGGTTCGAAACGCCCGTTACTCCTTGCACGGCACACGATCTCCACGCCGCTTCGTCTTGCCAACTGCAGTCGCGCCACGTGTCTGCAGTTCTGCATCTTCACATGGTCCTCTGACCGTGCGCGTTGACGTGTGCCATTGGAGGGCCCAGCAGCTTCTGGGGGCCCCTGACCCTTCGCTCCCTCGAGAGGGCGCGTTTGCGGGCCAGGCTCCCAGGGGCTACTATCGGTGTTCTGGATATTGGAGTATCCCGGTCCACCTGCTCCTGGGCCCCTTCAATAGCCCAGCTTCAGCCCAGGGGTAAAACGACGACCGAAGCCCAGCGGAGAAGACCCTCATGAGGATGCGCCTCATGAGGAGAACGACGGCTAAAACTACTAAGGACTAGAAGACCTCCTCACGAGCTGTTTATCGTGAGGGGAAGGACCACATCCATGTCACCTCAGTACGTTTCCGTGCTGATCAAGAAGATAAGGACGGAAGACTGCGTACCGTCCACGCTACCCCGACAAGAGGGAGACCAGCTTTCGCCGTGCCTGCATAAAGCGGCACAGTTGTTGTTGGCCACCCCCCTAAAAATAGGGTGGACGGTGCAAGGTGCAAGAGGAGGACGTTAGCCTCGTCCACCCCCTCCTGTGGACCAGCGCCACTACCCTACGAAGACTACGTCCACCAAAGACTCAAGACAACAGCTGTCCCCTCTCCTTGGCCGTTTGTGGCAACCCCTTCCCCAAGATGATAAGGGGAAGGAGGACCTCGGCGCTATAAAAGGAGGGGAGGCCACCCCTTAGAGGGGATCTGATCTTCATCTTTGGGCTCCTAGCTAGGCTAAGTTGGTTCTTCAACCTCTGGCCAGTTAGAGCTCTGTAACCAAGACCTTGTACTCCTCGCGAGGTATCGCATCGTAATACAAGAAGGCAGGAAGTAGGGGTTTTACCTCACCAAGAGGGCCCTGAACCTGGGTAAGGCTCGGTGTCTCACTCTATGCAGTGCATTGTGTGTTCCGACGTCTCGAGGCTTCCATCGCCGTGTTTCGTTGCGATCCAAGATCTCACGCGTACAACCCCCTGCGTTCGTATCTTTGGGTCCGTCGTATGGTACCCCGTGTTTTTGCGACACGAAATCCATCGACAACCACTATAAAACTATTGCTACTGATAAACCGTTGCGAGCTAGTCTGTTTCTAGGTGCAGCTGAATTGACAACTCATCTGTTAAGGCTTATAAATATTCTTTGGCTCCCCTTGTGTCAAATCAATAAATTTGGGTTTTACTTCCCTCAAAGACTGTTGCGATCCCCTATACTTGTGGGTCATCAAGACTATTTTCTGGCGCCGTTGCCGGGGAGCATAGCTTTATTTGTAAATTCACTTGGGATTCATATTGTTCGCAGCAATTCATTCATCATGGGTAAACCTTGTGATGGAAAAGTTCCTATATTGCCATCCACTACAAGAAGAGGTACGACTCTGAACACCTCTGTTGCTCTTGATTCACCATCTATTATGAGCAAGTTGCTTACACCACCGCATGCACATGCTACTACTTCTACTGAGTTTGAAAATTCTACTGATAATTTTGATGATGCTTCAACCGTGCTTGATGAGAGTGGTTCATTAGGTTCCTTTTTAGATCCTACCATTGCTAGAGCTAAGCAAATAGGGAACGCTACTGTTACACCTACTAGTTCACCTGAGTCTTCGGAACACCCTAGTAATGATTTTGATGATGCTTATATTGAGTTAGATGATGCTTTTATTGATGAATTTCATGCTACTAGTGATGCTGGTGCTATTAGAGATCTTCTGGCAAGACGTACTGTTAGATACAAGTTATCTCCTGATGCTAAGTTCGCTACTTCTCCTATAAATATTAGTGATAAGGATTGTGATTTCTCTTTGGATTTATCTTACATATCTATTGTAGAGAAAGAACCCTTTTGTGGTACTGAAGGCAAGAGTGCCATGGAGCACATGAATGAGCTTTCCTCTTTGAGTAATTTGTTTTCTGATGACACTAAGCCGCGTATGTACTTTGTTGTTAAGATTTTCCCTTTTTCATTGAAAGGTGCAGCTAAAGCTTAGTTAAATAATTTGTCTCCTGGATCTATTGATAGTCCTATTGCTTTGGTTAACACTTTCTTTCAGAAGTATTTTCCTGCTAGTGCTCAACATGCTGCTTTGCAGAAAATCTTTGACTTTGAATAGGTAAAAGGAGAGAAACTGCCGGAATCATGGGGAAGGTTTTGTTCTTTAATTAGAGTACTGCCTAGAGAGCCATTACCTAAAAATGAACTCCTTGAAATATTTTATAATGGACTAACTATTGAATCCATGCTGGTGGTGTTTTCAGGAAAAGGACTCCAGCAGAAGCTGAAGAATTAATGGCTAAAATAAGCCAGAATTATGGTGATTGGACTATGACTGATTCAACACCAACACCAACACAAGCACCAATGCCAGCTCCGACACCAAAGAAGAGAGGGATGATTGAATTAAATGATGAAGTGATGAGAGAAGCCAAGAAATCTCTTAAGGAGAGGGGCATTAAATCTGAAGACGTGAAGAATCTACCACCTATAGAAGAATTATGTAAGCCAATCCCTTGCTCATCTACTATTGAGGTACACTCACTCCAACGCTTTGATAATAGAGATATTCCTTACTCTAAACCTCCTGATCAATGCTTAGATGAGTTAGATAATTTTATTGTTAAGCAAGATAATTTTAATAGAATGGTGCAGAATCATTTGTTGGAAAATTCTAGAGCTATTAACAAGTTGCGGGATATTGTGGAGAGAACCTCCAATGATGTGAAGATACTTGTTAAACATTTTCAAATGGTTCAGACTCAAATTGATCAGCTTACCAAGGTGCAAAAAGATTTGCTTGTTAATGCCACAAGAGAAAAACAAGCGTGTGAGATACGCACTAGAGGAGATGCTACTACTCAAGATCCCTTATATCCTGAAGGACATCCTAAGAGGATTGAGCAAGATTCTCAATGTGCTACAAGCGATGACATTCCTTCCAAGAAGAAGAAGAAGAAGCATAAAACAGTTGCAGAATCTTCCGAAATAGGTAAAGATCCTAATAGTGTTTCTATATCTGATGCTGAAACAGAAAGTGGTAATGCTTCCGATAAAGAAGAAGTTGAAGAGGAACCAGAAAAGCTTGCGAAAAATGCAAAGTACACTAAGGAAGACTTCATTGCCAACAAGCATGGTAATGAAAGAGAACCGTGGGTGCAGAAACTAATGCCTTTTCCTGGTAAGAAACACAAATCCAAGGAAGAAAAACACTACAACAGGTTTTGTGAATGGATGAGACCTTTATTTTTGCATATTCCTTTGACTGATGCTATTAGAATGCCTCCTTATTCAAAGTATATGAAAGATATTGTTACTAACAAAAGGAAAATTCCTAGTGAGGACATTTCCACTTTACTTGCTAATTACTCTTTTGATGGTAACATTCCGAAAAAGCTTGGAGATCCAGGTATACCAACTATTCCTTGCTCTATTAAAAATAACTATGTTAGAACTGCTTTATGTGATTTGGGAGCTGGAGTTAGTGTGATGCCTTTTTCTCTCTACAAGAGGCTTGATCTAGAAAAGTTGATATCAACTGATATATATTTGCAAATGGCTGATAAGTCTACTACTATACCTATTGGTATATGCGAGAATGTTCTTGTTCAGGTTGCTAATAATTGTTTAATATTGACTAACTTTGTTGTGTTGGAAATGCCTGAGGACGACAATATGTCTATTATTCTTGGGAGACCTTTTCTAAACACTACAGGTGCCGTTATTGATTGCAACCAAGGGAAAGTCACTTTTAATGTTAATGATTAAGAGGACATGGTTTATTTTCCCAAGAAGATTGATAGAAAATATGCTCTAAAGTCAATCAAGAATATTGAGACCATCAGAGTTGGTCAAATTATTTGTTTAGAGCCAAAAGCCAAAGAAGAATATCAAATTGTTATGATTGGGACAATGCCTATCAAGGTCGAGGATACATAATCATTTAGTGAAATGCAAAGTTTTGCTTCAGAAAAAAGGTGGTTTGGTAACAAGACTTGATCAACCTTGTTAACAAAGCAGTTTTTGAATGAACAAAGCTATGTTTTCACCGCATTTACTTTTGTTTCTACCTTGTTTAATTTTGTTTCCGCTGTTTAGCTTCATATTAGAATATCTTAGAGCTGCTGTAAGGTTGGGTTGGATTTGCTTTCGATCGTTCCATCTTCATTTTCCCGAGTTTTATTCTCTAATCATTTTTCTAAAAAATCCTCGAAATTTAAGTTTCTCGAAAAATTCTGGAAAATTCCTTTTAAATTTTTGTGTCAAAAAGGGGCAGAGAGGCACCTGGGAGACCTCAGGGGGACCCACCATGCCACCTCAACATGAGGGGGCGCGGCCCAAGCCTGGCCGTGCCCACCTATGGTGAGGGGGCCCCCCTGGCCTCTCACTTATCTCTTCATCCTCACTTATTTCTCTCTCCCAAAATATGTCAACACCCCAGCTCAAACCCGTGTTCTTGCTGCTCTCTGCTTGGTGCGTGGTAAATGACCAGCCCGTTGGGAACCCCAAGAGGAAGGTGTGATGAATATAGCAGCAAATTTTCCCTCAGTTAAGAAACCAAGGTATGTCGATCTTGGAGAGGAGAGACAAACGACTGAAGGTGATGCAGACTGGCTTAATAGCACTCCAACAAGGGCGCCATTTACGACACTTGTTGACTCGTCTTCGGCCAGTAGCAACGCGGAACCTGCACACACACAACCAAATACTTTGTTCCCAACTTACGATGAGGTTGTCAATCTCACCGGTTTGCTTGAAACAAAGGTTATGAGCGTATCGAGTGGAAAACAGTGAAAGTATGCGAGTAAAGTAAATAGTGCGAGTAAAGTAAACAGGTGATAGTAATATGATGGAAATAGGACCGGGGTCCATAGTTCACTAGTGGTGTCTATCCATAAGATAAATAACACATGCTAGGTAAACAAATTCCAGTTGGGCAATTGATAGAATAAAGATAAACGTGATATGTCAAGAAGATCACTATGCGATTTACTCTGGGCATTACAACAAAATACATAGACCGCCATCCAACTGCATCTATGACTAAAAATCCACTCACGGGGATATCATCCGAACACCCCATGAGTATTAAGTTGCGAACAACAGATAATTGCATTAAGAAAAGTGTGTAATGTAAACAAAGCATATGCCCTTGAGCATATGAATGTTGCTTTCTCCCTAGTAGCAACAGCACATCTACAACCTTAGAGGTTTCTGTCACTCCCCCTGGTTAAATAGAGGCATGAACCCACTATCGAGCATAAATAACCCCTCTTGGAGTCACTAGCAACTACTCGGCCAAGATAGCTACTAACAACGGAGAGCATGCAAGATCGTAAACAACATAGAGATAACATAAGATATATTTCAGTATAGCAACTCAATCATAACACCAATATTCATCGGATCCCAACAAACCAAACATGTAGAATTACATAACGGTGATCTCAATCATGTAGGGCAGCTCATGAGATCTAAACATGAAGCACATGGTGGAGGAGACAACCATCTAGCTACTGCTATGGACCCATAGTCCAAGGTAGACTACTCACTCATCGCTCCGGAGGCAAGCATGGCGATGAAGAAGACCTTCGGTGGCGATTCCCCTCTCCGGCAGGGTGCCGGGAAGAGCTTCTAGACCCTCCCGATCTCGGGTCGACGACGGCGGCGGATCGCGATATGTTTCTAGAAAATTGATCGGGTACTTAGGTTTTTCCCGTCGGGGGTCTTTATAGGCGAAGGGGCATCGTCAGAGGTGGACCGAGGTGCCCTCACACGTAGGGGGCACAGCCAGGGGCTAGGCTGCGCCACCCTGGTGTGTGGGGCCCTCGTGGCCCCCCTCCTACTCCTCTTCGGATCTCTGGAAGCTTCCCGGAAAAATAAGACTTCAGGAACCTGTTTCGTCCAATTCCGAGAATATTTCCTGTGTATCACTTCTGAAACACAAAAACAGCAGAAAACAGGGAACTAGCACTGTGGCGACTTGTTAATAGGTTAGTTCCAGAAAATGCATAAAAGTGCCATGAAGTGTAATGAAACATTAGGCAAATGGTGTAAAAACAAGCATGGAGCATCAAAAATTATGGATACGTTGGAGACGTATCAAGCATCCCCAAGCTTAACTCCTGCTCATCCTCGAGTAGGTAAGTGATAACAAAAGAAATAATTTTTGAGGTGACATGCACCTACACAATCCTGATCATGTATGTAAGCATTGTGAGCTGGGATCATAAGAACTTAAAACATGGGCATGAAACATATAATCTTGACAATAGAAACTTAGCAACCATGTTATAAACATGCAAATGAACACAAACAAAAGATCATGAAAATGAAACAATGAAAGTCAAACGTGTGTTCAAACAATAAGGAAAAACATACAAATGGTTTCAGCTTGTCCTTCATAGAGAGCAAAATATAAATGCATAGGACACCTTCATGTTTAAGAGGGCGACTAGATACAAATAATTTGAGAACAAATGAAACCAACAATATGAATCAATCAATGAAAACTTTGGGACAATGCACATTATACTAAGAATGACAACTATGCTCTCTTAATGGTGCATAAAGATAGAAGGTGGTGACTCAACATAAAAGTAAAAGAAAGGCCCTTCGCTGAGGGAAGCAGTGATTGCAAGTTTTATAACCTTCAAAAATTATGTTACTTACCGGCTTTGAGCTCTCATTGCCCCCATCATAAGCATCTTGAATGGTTAAAGTTAATGCGAGAGCAATTATGATGCATATGCTTGACAAATCATAAGTTGAAAACCTCGTGTCCCGTGAATACGAGTACCCAAACCTTATGCTACTTTACTTAGAGTCCCAAGCAAGGCTCTTGTCATTGTAAGCATACATGTATCATCGAGAACCACCAACGGGGTACCTCTGTGCCCGATGACATGGAACAAGCCCACATCAAAATGACAGGACAAGCAGACAATGAACACCTCGACATCTTTTTATTTACCATTTGTTTAGCTTTTTATTTTGAGATGCGTCGTCGAATGTCCACTATGGGTATGCTGCAAATTTCCACCATGAATTATGCATGGCTTAGATTGGCGGCCCAGGCATTTCCCTAACACATATACAAACTCCATGATCCCCACAAGATTCCCAATTCATTTCACACCGCGGGCATCCATAAACAAAAGATCACGATATCAACTCAAAAGAGAAGTGCAATGTTGAAAGCTTGCCCATGACTGCATGGCTGGGCTAGTCTCCAACTTACAACTTGTAAGCATAACAACTCAACATAAGAGACCACAATGTCAAATTTTTAAGAGCAAGAAAAAGTAAAGTGTGCCTTCCGGTTCGTAAGAGCTTTACTGACCAATTTTCGCATAACACTGGTAAGAGTTTAATTTGAAGAGAAAATAAAAGAAAGTCAAATTTACTTGGAATAGCAAATTGCTAGTAGGTATGTATGGTGGACACTTTGGCAAAACTTGGTTTTTAGGAGTTGGATGCACGAGTAGAGCTCATACTCAGTACAAGGCGAGGGCTAGCAAAAGACTGGGAGCGACCAACTAAGAGAGCAATAATGGCCATAATCATGCAAAGCGACAAAGTGACATTAAAAGAAGCATAAGATGGCATCAAAAGTCAAAAACTAAATGATCATAGAGGCTATTGGCGACTTTGTAAGAGTCTAACATGTGTGAGCATGCGCCAATTCAACCCAAATAAAGCATCAAGGAGAAAACCAAAATAATGCTTCCAAATAATTTTAAAACAACGCATGATTTTTCAAAGGCTCATTAAGCAATCTCAGTTATTTGAGACAAGTCATGCTATAGCAAAACCACTAAGCATACTATCAAAAAGACATCAAGCATGACATGAAAAAGCCTAAGCCGCAGTCTACACAGGCTCCTTCTTGTACCACTTTTTTGCATAAAGCTTTTTCTCTTTTCCAACACCATTCAAACTTTTTATAAACACCTCTTTTGATGAAAACCAATAAAGATCAGAGGAAAAAATACACCTTGATAAACAAATATAAGAAGATCTGAATGCAAATCAAGGTGAAAATGGAAACCAAAAGCAGTAGCGGAAAAAGAAGAACACTCGGTTTTTGATAAGAATGAAAACTAGAGCGTTCTTGGCAAATGAAAAGCAAGGCAACTTCTCCAAAAGAAATTTGTTGGGGTCCAACCATTTATTGCAGAAAACAAACTAAACTAACTAAGAAAACTAAAACAACTGACGCTCCAAGAAAAACACATAGTGCATGAAGCAATAAAAATATAGTGTTTTGAAAGGTGACCTGATTTTTGCCGATGAAGAAGGGCTGCCTCGGGGGCATCCCCAAGCTTTGATGCTTGTACTTCTTGGATATTTCTTGGGGTGATGCATGGGCATCCCCAAGTTGAGCTTTTGTCCATTCTTCAACTCATCTCATCATTCTCCAATCCCTACACTTGAAAACTTCCTTCATACAAAACTAAACACAAATCTATTAGCAACATTAGTGTAGCATAACATATAATCAACCTCTTTTTGCTTCAGGTTTCAACCTAAAACCACCACATATATAACATATACTACTGTAGCAACTTCCCCAAAAGTTCCGTGATCAAAAGAACTCAAAAGAAAGCGATTAAGCGGCAAACACAAATATTGGCAGAAATCTGTCAAAACAGAACAGCTGACAAAGGTCGAATTTTTAGAGGGTTTTCTGTTGCTCAATCAAAAAGTGTTCAACTAATGAAAGTTTGGATATAACCTGGGGCATAAGCACAAGAAATAGCAGGTCCAAAACATATACAGAGAATTTATACGAATTTTTACGGTGCAGCACCAAAAACAGTTTTAGGATAGCAACATCCCCAAATCTTACCTCACTCAAATTAGAGGCTTCTCTTGGCACAACAATAAAATAAAAAGGATAAGGAGTGGTCATTACAGTAGTAATGACTTCCAAGACTCAAATAAAAGAAAAAGTACTGAAAAGAAAACATTGGGTTATCTCCCAAGAGTGCTTTTCTTTAACGCCTTTGAGCTAGGCGCAGAAAATTGCGAATCAAGTAACATCAAGTGATGAAGCATTAATTACCTCAATAGGCACTTTGGAAGTTCCCGAAGATGGTTCAACCTGCAAGTGACTCTTAGTTGAACTAAAAGTCTTACCAATTTTAAGAACATGTTGAGGTTTAAGCGCAGAAACCTTGGGAACATACATAAATTTTTGCTCTTTTCCAACAAAAACTTTCTCTTTCTTAAATTTAAGAGAAGAGAAGATTAAACTAAGAGTTTCCATAGACTCCTCTAGTTTACCAATCCTTAAGTTTTGATTATCATGAGTAGTGCTAGCCTCTAAAGCGGTGATTCTATTACCAATATTTTCTATTGATTCATTAACTCGGCTAGCATTTTCGAGGATACTTGGCAAACTTTTCTCTAAAGAGCTAAGCTTATCTAAAACCTCCTCCAAGTTGATCTCAGTTTTAACAACATGAATAGGTGGTATTCCCACTAAACTTTCAATTATAGTGCATGCTTCTCTAGCGGGAGTACCCAGAAAATTACCTCCTGTAAGAGTATCAAGAACATACCTATTCCAGCTAGATATA
The DNA here is from genome assembly GCA_007115705.1 of Dactylis glomerata. Taxonomy (NCBI): domain Eukaryota; kingdom Viridiplantae; phylum Streptophyta; class Magnoliopsida; order Poales; family Poaceae; genus Dactylis; species Dactylis glomerata. The sequence goes on from QXEO01000553.1 coordinate 10,728,247, forward strand.
CCAACATAAAAATTTCTAAGGAGGATTGTGGTAGAGTGATTTTTTGTACACCTATGGTGGGCATTGTTAATATGGTACCAAGCATCTTTTAAACTTTCTCCCTCTTGTTGCTTAAAACTACGAACTTCTACTTTAGGATTACTCATTTTAACAAAACTAAAAGCAGATAAGTAAAAACAACTATCAAGGATTCTAATTTTTTTGGGTTTTTGATAAAACGATGCAGGTAAAAATAAATAAAGTAAAGCAAAACAATAACAAAGTAAAGGATGTGTGTGCGAAAAACTCCCCTCGCAGAAGTCTTCTACTTCCTCCCCGGCAACGGCGCCAGAAAAGTTGTTGCTTGGTGCGTGGTAAATGACCAGCCCATTGGGAACCCCAAGAGGAAGGTGTGATGAATATAGCAGCAAATTTTCCCTCAGTTAAGAAACCAAGGTATGTCGATCTTGGAGAGGAGAGACAAACGACTGAAGGTGATGCAGACTGGCTTAATAGCACTCCAACAAGGGCGCCATTTACGACACTTGTTGACTCGTCTTCGGCCAGTAGCAACGCGGAACCTGCACACACACAACCAAATACTTTGTTCCCAACTTACGATGAGGTTGTCAATCTCACCGGTTTGCTTGAAACAAAGGTTATGAGCGTATCGGGTGGAATACAGTGAAAGTATGCGAGTAAAGTAAATAGTGCGAGTAAAGTAAACAGGTGATAGTAATATGATGGAAATAGGACCGGGGTCCACAGTTCACTAGTGGTGTCTCTCCATAAGATAAATAACACATGCTGGGTAAACAAATTATAGTTGGGCAATTGATAGAATAAAGATAAACGTGATATGTGAAGAAGATCACTATGCGATTTACTCTGGGCATTACAACAAAATACATAGACCGCCATCCAACTGCATCTATGACTAAAAATCTACTCACGGGGATATCATCCGAACACCCCATGAGTATTAAGTTGCGAACAACAGATAATTGCATTAAGAAAAGTGTGTAATGTAAACAAAGCATATGCCCTTGAGCATATGAATGTTGTTTTATCCCTAGTAGCAACAGCACATCTACAACCTTAGAGGTTTCTGTCACTCCCCCAGGTTAAATAGAGGCATGAACCCACTATCGAGCATAAATACCCCCTCTTGGAGTCACTAGCAACTACTCAGCCAAGATAGCTACTAACAACGGAGAGCATGCAAGATCATAAACAACATAGAGATAACATAAGATATATTTCAGTATAGCAACTCAATCATAACACCAATATTCATCGGATCTCAACAAACCAAACATGTAGAATTACATAACGGTGATCTCAGTCATGTAGGGCAGCTCATGAGATCTAAACATGAAGCACATGGTGGAGGAGACAACCATCTAGCTACTGCTATGGACCCATAGTCCAAGGTAAACTACTCACTCATCTCTCCGGAGGCAAGCATGGCAATGAAGAAGACCTCCGGTGGTGATTCCCCTCTCCGGCATGGTGCCGGGAAGAGCTTCTGGACCCTCCTGATCTCGGGTCGACGACGGTGGCGGGTCGCGATATGTTTCTGGAAAATTGATCGGGTACTTAGGTTTTTCCCGTCGGGGGGTCTTTATAGGCGAAGGGGCATCGTCAGAGGTGGACCGAGGCACCCTCACACATAGGGGGCGCGACCAGGGGCTGGGCCGCGCCACCCTGGTGTGTGGGGCCCTCGTGGCCCCCCTCTGACTCCTCTTCGGATCTCTGGAAGCTTCTAGGAAAAAAAAGACTTTAGCAACTTGTTTCATCCAATTCCGAGAATATTTCATGTGTATCACTTCTGAAACACAAAAACAGCAGAAAATAGGGAACGGGCACTATGGCGACTTGTTAATAGGTTAGTTCTGGAAAATGCATAAAAGTGCCACGAAGTGTAATGAAACATTAGGCAAATGGTGTAAAAACAAGCATGGAGCATCAAAAATTATGGATACGTTGGAGACGTATCACTCTCCATCGCGATTTTTTGATCTCCTTGCTCAGCCCATCTTTGTTGCTGAGATTTGGAGCATTTGTTCTCCGGTATGTGACTCCTTCAATTGTCCAAGTAGAATTTTGTTTAGTGGAGTATTTCTTGAGTATTTTAGTTCTATAGGTGACAGGTGACATGAGTTTGCATGCTTGTTCTATTGCTTAGAAATGTTATTTTGATGCATGTTAGCCCTCTAGTAACTCCCTATAGTAGTTTCCTACATTTGTTTGTCTCAAAATCATTTTTTATGAGGTTTGTCAAAAATTTCAGAAAAGGGAAATGGACAACTACACCTATGGAGAAGTCTTTGAAAGAGAAGCACCAAGGTCATCAAGGCCTTCAAGATCTACTGCTCAATATAGGATATCCTACAATGAAGATCTTATGTCACGGAACATTGAGGGGGACGATGGAGATGCGCATCCATCCACCTTCCCTTGTGCTAACTTTTTGAGTGATGCAGGGATTCTTGAGGATTTCTTACTCATTGTTGAGAGGGTTGGATTGACTACATACATGACGGATGAGAGTAATCAATATGCTATGCTTACGAAGATTTTTGTTGAAAGCTTTAAATTTACTAACTCTCATTTTAAGCCTTCCATTGCATTTAAGATTTATGATAAGTCTATCACCATGTCTTTGGAGAGGTTTTGTGGTATTTTAGGTATTCCCATGTTTGGGACGGCCAAGAAGATGCTGCAACAACCCACTGATTTGTTGGATCTCTACCGAGGAGTAACTAATGATAATGACCGCATAGCACAGCGTGGCAAGATAAGAAACATTCAACTCCCAGCTATTAGATATTTTACTTACTATCTTGCCACTAGTATTCTTGGTAGCGGGAACACTAGCAATATCTCTAACTATCATTTAGCTTTTCTAGCTATTGCGCTTGATGTTAGCAAAAAGTATAACCTCGGTGCTCTTATTGCTCGTCGCCTAGCCGTTTGGGGACCTATTTATGGAGGCATTATTGCTACACGCATTGTTGCTGCTCTAGGACTTTCTATTGCTCCTAATGATATATTGTTGGCTCCACAGAGGCTCGATCTTGCTGCCATGAAGCTCCATCACTTTGTTACTGCTAACTCATGTGCAGGGAAATTAGTTTATAGAATGTTATTCACTGATGGAGAGGAAAGGGAAATTCCCTTGTTGCACTCCAATTTGTTCAGTATTCACAGGAAGCCATGGTCACGCTCGAAGGAGGAGTTGGACAAGAAACTTAGGTTGCTCGGCTTCCATGTTCAGCATGGTGCTGTGGACCAGGAGGAAGAGGAGGCGTTGGCTGATCACTATGCCGCATACCACATCGGGGCTCCCTCGAGCTCATATCAGGACGAAGGTGCTTCTTCGTCATATTTTGGAGATGCCACTTCATGGCCGAGCTGGGATTGATCTCCACTTAGGCCAAATGCCTAAGCTTGAGGGGAGGTACGCCGATGATACACTCATCTACATATCATATTTTGTCGGTACTTTGTATATCCATGTCTTGCTTTCTTAGTTGTTGTTGTTCTTATTTCTACTTTCCAAAACACAAAAAAGACCAAAAATATTTCCATTGTTTCTCTTTGTTTGCCTTTTAGTTTTCTAGCTTTGGTTTGCTTTACTTCCTGTTTTCGGTTTGATATTTGAAAAATCCAAAAATATTTTGCTTTGTTTGCTGTTTCCTTCCATTCTTGTTGCAAAATTCGAGAACCCAAAAATATTTGTTGTTCTTCTTCGGTTTTGTAAAGTTTGCTGCAGAGCTCAGTCTCCCGTGACTCCAATGGAGCTTGGTATTCACTTTATATTATTCAAGCCACACAAGTGAAGAGGAATAATGACGACGTATGACAACTCGATGTGGTGAGAGGCTGGTATGAACTCTATTTGTTTTCATTTATGTACATATACTCCTCTATGTGGACGTGCTTAGCCAGTTCATGTGAGGTATATGTTATCTAATGGATGCTTTGTAGTTCTTGCTCTCATATGATTAGTTTCAATTTACTAATAGTTTGTAGCATGTCATGTAGACGATTGCTTGCATTGTTTTATTCATAATATGGTATGACATGGTGGTATCCTCCTCTGGAAGTTTCATTTGAAGCGACTTGGCACATGCTCAAGCATGCATATGACTGAACAAAAAGTCAATTAAGCCTCTATGATTTACTTTGCCTCAGAGTTCTTGTATCATTTTTATGCCTATATTAATTTTGTTTTGTCGCAAGCATGATTATGACAGTTATTGCTCTCTCGATTGTCGCTTCCCAGTCTTTTGCTAGCCTTCACTTGTACTAAGAGGAAATACTTCTCGTGCATCCAACTCCTGAAAACCAAGTAACCCCAAAGAGTCCACTATAAATTCCTATGCATGGTATTTGCAAGCCATTCCAAGTAAATTTTCATGTGCTACCTTTCAAAACTTTCAAATGCTTCTCATTTTGTGCCACTGTTTTTAGCTCATGAGGATGTAGTGGTCGGAATTGCTATCTTCCATATTAAACTGAGTACCCCTCGACTAGGAAGCTTCATCTGCTCGTCATTAATTTTGCAAGGGAGCTGGTCAGACCATTGTAATCTAAATCTAAAAAAAGAGAAAGGAAAAGGCACTCCTCCATGGTATGTGAAAGTTGGTGGGCACCAGATCGAATCGGCTAGACATGGTTTGAGAAAGGAAAAAGGTGGGGAGGAGTGCCAAAGCTTTATAAAAGAGCACCAATGTGCCAAATTTTCAAAGAACTCGGAACCTCTCTCACTTGTTTAGTATGGAAGATAGCAATTCCCCATTGCCAGTCGTTGACGTGAAACAACCACCTCTCAAAATAAATTTTTATCTCTGTTTACAAATGAAAAGCTCTAGCACATGTTATATCACTGCTTCCCTCTGCGAAGGGCCTTTCTTTTACTTTTATGTTGAGTCTTCATCTTCTAACTTTAAGCACTTTCTTGAGAGCATAGTTGTTATTCTTAGTGTAATGTGCTTGTCCCAGAACATGGTTAATTGTGGTATAACTTTGATGCTTGTATCTTTGATATTTTTACTTCTAGTCTCCCCTTGAACTTTAGAGGTGCCTCAGCATTTATGTTTTTCTTCACAAATAAAGGAAAGCGGGATACCACTCTTCCATATCATTTTATGAACATTACAATCTTGTAGCTTCTTATGTTCATGTTGCTTGTTATTAGTGCATTGGCACTCTTTCATAGCTTGCTTGACTATGAGGTAACATTAGTTGCATATTTCTTATTATGAATTGCCTGAGTACTTGACCATATAGTGAGAATATATACATCTTATGAAGCAAATGTGTTCGTGAAAGTTTCTTTTATCGCTCTCAGTTGTTAACTGAATTGCTTGAGGACAAGCAAATAGCTAAGCTTGGGGGAGTTGATACGTCCAAAATGTATCTACTTTCCTGAACACTTTTGCTATTGTTTCTCCTCTAATTTGTGCCCTAATGTCTTGTTTTTGTGCAGAAATCCGACATTCAGGAAAAATCCTGGAAAATACTACAAAATTCCTATTTTACCAGAAGACCCACGGAGCCAGAAGACGAGACTGGGAGTCAGGCTCACCACCAGGGCGCGGCCCAGGCCTGGCCGCGCCCACCTGTGGTGAGGCAACCTTGGTCATCGCCTCGACCCCTCCTTCCGCCTACATATACCCTCTGACCCGAAAGGAGCAAGGGTTTGGCATTTTTCCCAGATAGACTTCCGCTGCGCCGCCACCATCAGAAACCGCGATTCGGAACCAGAAACTCCGTTCTGGCACCCTGCCGGGACGGGGATTTGGAGGAGATCTTCATCACCATCATCACCGACGTCTCTCCATCAACCATCCATGACTCCCCCATCCATGTGTGAGTAATTCCCATTGTAGGCGAAGGGGATGGTAGGGATTGGATGAGATCATTCATGTAATTTGCTATGAGATTGTTAGGGCATAGTGCCTAGTATCTATTATTAGTGCTTATGACATTGTTGCAACTTGTTGTGCTTAATGCTTATCACTTTGGTCCCGAGTGCCATGATCTCAGATCTGAACTTGTTATTGTTATATGATGATACTTATTGTTTATGATCTTACCTGCAAGTTGTAGACACATATTGTTGTCCGAAACCCAAGGCCCCAAAGTGATAACAATTGGGATAACCGGAGGGGATGGCTATGATGTGAGGATCACATGTGTTCACTGAGTGTTAATGCTTTGCTCTAGTACTCTATTAAAAGGAGTACCTTAATTACCAGTAGTTTCCCTTGAGGCCCCCCTACAACAGGCTGGTAGGACAGAAGATGTCGTGCAAGTTTCTCCTTGTGAGCACGCACGACTATTTACGGAACACGTGCCTATGATTGTTTAGTACTAGGATGCTTTATCTTTATTTATTTGCAATTGCCCATGACTCACTGATTCATGAATTATCTTATCCATGCAACGCCCGTTCATCTATCCCTATGCCTATAGTGTTTAATCCTAATGTTTACTATTGCTATTATTACTGCCTTTACTTTATTATTGTTGCTACTATTTTACTACTATCGCAACTATAAAACTGTTGCTACTGATAAACCATTGCGAGCAAGTCTGTTTCTAGGTGCAGCTGAATTGACAACTCATCTGTTAAGGCTTATAAATATTCTTTGGCTCCCCTTGTGTCAAATCAATAAATTTGGGTTTTACTTCCCTCGAAGACTGTTGCGATCCCCTATACTTGTGGGTCATCAGGGTCCTTACGTATATTAAGTTTATACCACTGCCCGCATCCATATATACTCGTCCGATGTCATATCCTCCGATTGGCGCCTTCAACACCATTGGTGTGTGTCCTGGCCTGGGTACTTTCCTTGGGTGGTCTTCTCTGCTGAACCTGATCGTTTGGTCTGACCATCGCAGATACTCTATAGTGGCTAGTGGTGATGATATTCCTAGGTTTACTTTCCTTGATATACTCTTCTGCTCTTTCTTAGATTTTGGGACAGGTTGGATCATTGCAGATATGTACACCTTTGATTGTGGATGACCTGCGTCACTTTTTACTTGATATCATTGATATGTGGGTGTTTCCTCGCTGTGCTCCTCGGCTTCATTCCATGGCATCTTGGAGTCTTAGGAACGTCCTGCAATCTCTCATCAGATGATTGGAAACTCTCTTGCCATCTAGGTACGCGTAGTGGATGCGACAAGGTCCGTGAAGCATGTCCTCCGCCGATGGGTCAGAATATGTCGGCTTCTCTCGTATGTGGTTGCTTTTGTCTTGGTACTCTCTATTATCGTTTCCTTCCTCGTCTACCCTTTCGTATCCTGTGGCTACTTGGTTGTGTCTTGTGCGGCCATCCTCGTTACGAGACCTGCGCCTTTGGTTGCGTTGCCTTCTTGATCCATCGCCTTCTAGTGAATGCGCCCTATTATTGTTGTAAGCGTCTTCTCCATCGGTGAATCTACTTGCTATTTCTATTAATTTTGACACTGTTTTTGGCCTTGTTCTCCCTAATTCTTCCATGAGATCCAAACGGCGAAGGCCAGCGGAAAAAGCATCTATTGCTCGCTCGTCAGAGATGTCTTCTGCGGAGTTTTTTATTATACTCGATCGATGTATATATGAACGTAGAGTCTCGCCCTTTCTCTGCATACAAGATTTGACTTCTTCTATTGATGCTGGTCATTTGTATGTTGAGCAAAAATTTCTTGCGAATTGATTTTCTAGTTCGCCCCAACTTCCGATATAATCGTTGAGTAAGGTGCTTAACCAGGTCCCTGCTGCACCGGTGAGGTGTAGTTGTAAGCTATACATTGCTTTTGCTCTTGTTCCTCCAAGTATTTGCACTGCTTGAAGGTGGTCTGATAACCACAACCTAGGTTCTTGCGACCCATCATATTTCTGTTGATCGTGTGGTAATTTGAATCCTTTGGGTACTCGCGTTCTGCGAACCCTTCGGGTAAAGCATAGCACGCCCATTTCCTTTTCGTCATCCTCGTAGTTTTCTTCATTCCATACATAGCGTGCCTTGTTCACCCTGGATTGTGCTATAATGTTCCTTGCGTCCGTCGTTAATGCCTCGTGATCTTCATTGCTGGTTGAGTCACTTTTTTGGCTTTGCGGAGATTGGTATTTTCGGCTTTTCTTCCCCTTATAATCGTAATATGTCGACTTCTTCTCTAAAGAGTATTGCATTAACTTATCTCCCACTAGCCTGAGGCTTTTGATGGCTGCTTGATGCATGTGCTCCCGCGGATCTCTGGGTTCCGGCTGTGTGGTTAATAGATATGCCTATGCTGCCACTAAGGCTGATTCTGGTGTTTCTTGTACGATGTTTTCCTCTTCGTCTGATGGTGGTGCGCTGATGCTTCTCGCACGGTTCTCTTCCCTGGTACGTGATGTTTTTCTTCTGCTATGCTTTGGTTCGCGATGTCTTTCTTTGCTAGAGTCAGGCGTTTCGCTGTATTCATCCCAATATGATTTGCTTGATGCCATATTGCTCTCATGACTTCTTCTGAGCTTGCTTTTTTCCTCTCGCAGCTTCTTTTTGTGTTGATGCAGGGCATACTGATATCCCATTAACACTTCTCTTCTCGGGCTTGCGGGTACCTCCGTGCCACTCTCTGGCGGAGACATATTTTCTATGTCTCTTTTCCGCTATTGCTCCTCGGCTTGTTGCCCTGTGTGTCGACTACTATGCATAGTTTTAAAAACCGGACCGGTGATCGAACCGTTGAGGCCCTCGGTTTAGGTTTTTACTGGTTGGACCAGTGGTTCACTGTCTGGTTTTTTAAGATATAAAATGATATATTTATTTGTAAATGTTGCAATAAATTATTAATTATATATGCAAAACTATTCCCCAAATAAAATTTTATATAGTAATTTAAATAACAACAATAGCTCAAAAACTTAGCAAACTACAATGTCAAATAGCAACAACCAAGTAACGCAACTGAATATTCATCAGCATAGCAAAATAATTTAGGAAGCAGCCATATCAATACTTAGACAACATGCACGCATGCAACGGTAAGCTACAAAGGAGCAATCCATCTCTTTTTCTAATCCTACCGTGTAGACAACATATAAAAGGTATGTGTCTCTATTGTATTCATATAGGAACCGTAGCTCAGATGGTTAGGTCCACGTATGCACCAATAGCAATGTTGTCAGGTGGAGTGTTCGAATCCCTATTTTGCCCCAATTTAATTTTTCCAACGCCCACACAACTGAACCGGTCGGACCAACAGGCGGTTTAGTGAGTAAAACCGGCGGTCGGACCACGGTTTCTAAAGTTTTTACCGATTCGATGGCGGGGGCGGTCCTGTGCGCTTAACAAACCGGCGAGGTCACTGGTTCCGGTTTTTTCCGGTCCAACCGGTGAACCGGTCCGGTTTTTAAAACTATGCTACTATATTGTCTGTGTCATTGTTTTCTTCTGCTGTTTCAGTGATGATGACGCATACTTGGTGTACGTTGCTGGAGACACTGCCGCTTTGGATGGTGAAGTCCTTTTGGTCAAGATCTAAACGATCCATTGCTTCTCCTAAGTCGAGGTTTCCCATGATTTTGTCGAGTTCTTCCATTTTGTCTTCAATGCTTATCTTTGCGAAGCTGACCGGCGAGTTTACCTCGCTGGAAAAGCCTACCGATGGTTCTGATTTCGTCGGATTTGAAAGGCGAATCGAACCCAAGGAACCGACGCGAAAGTTCAAGCTTCCAATCGTCAGGTCCATCTCCTGATCCAGGCTTGCAAACACTGGAGCACGGTTTGGTGGATGAGGTTGAAAATCTACGGTCCCAAAGGATATCTGGTTTCCATCGACTTTTGAGTTGTTGTTGGCTGAAAGCAAAAAAGCCATCGAATTCATGATTTCAACACCCAGAGTCCCCACGGTCAGCGCCAATTGACGAGGGTTAACTCGACAAATGTCCTAGATGAAGCACCTAGGATTGGGAGAAGAGGGCGTCGGATGAACTCGAAGGTAAAGGCCAGTCAAACAAGGCATGATTATGCGTGTATCGAGAATAAGCGTGGAACTCAATTGGCCCAATCTCAATCTGTCCCTGGCCGGCCTCTCCTGGCCCCTATATATAGGTGGCCAGGTCTCAAGGATCCGGTCGAGTTTAATACAAATTACAGTATCTGTATATGATATCATCTCGTATTTTGACTATGTCTATGTTTGGGCCTAGCTTAATGGGCCTCATTAGTACAAAGATAATGAGCTCTATTAGCTATACCCTTGTCACTAGGTTTAAGAATTTCATGGAGAAGCAGGGCATGCCTTTCTGTGGTAGCAAGAAAGGCAAAAACAGATGTAAGCAATGCAAATGTACTGGACATAGAGCAGCGGGGTGTCCTTTGAATGGACCAAAGCCTAGGTATGAAATGTTTGCGCATATGATCATTATTTATAATTAGGTAATATCTATGCTTACCTGCTTTCTAACATTTGTCAGGAAGCGCAAGACAAGGTGCAAGACTGTGGATGATGTGTATGTGCTTCACGAGGAAGTTCAGTGGAGCCATGATGACACGGGATCTGATTCAGATTGGCCAGACATTCCAGAACCTTCTGATCCAACATACAAGAAGGCAAGAAAATTGTCCCCAAAGAGGAAGAAGAAAGCTAGGGCGGAGTCTGACTAATTCAGTCTTTTCTGAGTGCGTCATCTCTGTAATACATCAAAATTTTGAAAACTATATTTCTGGAACATGTGTGTGCAGTGTAGAATAGGGGCCCTGGAACTGCCCGAAATTCTGTCAGAACTATATTTGTGATGGAATTTGTAATTCGTAAACTATGTACTCATATTTAAGAAGCCATGTTTGACATTATGCATATGTTCTTGTTCGGTGATTATGTTCAGAGGCATAGTCATAAAAGACAGAATAAATGGCATAGGATAACATTTCACATTACACAATATTTGGGTCCATACAGTTCTGCTTTTCAGGTGCTAGACATCATAATGCCAACATAAACTGCAAATGCCATGGAACATATCCATATGAAAAGCAGATTATTTCCACCATCTACCCTAACCTAGATCTATTCTATTTTAGCTGCTTACTTCTACAACTGAGTATGCACACCACCACTCTGCTCAAGCTTCTGAAGTTGGTCCAGAAGCTCCTTGTTTTCATCATGCAGTGCACGGTTCTCCTCCATCTTCTCCCATACAGCATCACGAAGATCACGAACAAGCTCTCTATAGAAAAATGGCAGCGGGTCGTCCATCCACTCATACTTCTCAAAGCCTCTACCCTTGCCTTCCTACCAAAAACAAAGTAAAGGAAGAGGGAAGATGTGAGAAATCAAATAACAAAACTGCCAAACAAACTAGATTAGTTTGCAATAATACCACGCAGATGCCGCTGTTGTAGAATCTTCTCCCGGCATTTTCATCCGTCTATGCAATCCATCTCGGCATCTTGACTCCACAGTCACAGATTTTGTCCGGCGAGTAGTCGTAGGGCTTACTCCGGTACGAGATAGGGGGGCGTCAGCGAGCTGACCCTGATTTCGCCCGCGAAGAACTGCAGTAGCTGCGAACCATTGCCTTGCACCCAAGGGAGAGCACAACAGAGGAACTTGTGGAACTAGAACACCAGATGTGAGCTAGCCGGAAAAGAATCGTAGGTGCAAGGGGAGAGGGGAAGAAGGAAGAATCAGAGTGAAGACGTTGCTCTTGCATCCGACAGTTATACCAGCGCCCCCCCCCCCCCCCCAGAATATGACCGTTTGAGTATGACAGGTGGGATCGTGCAATGCAACTATGCCATCAATGAAATTGCCATCATGTCACACCAAGAAAATGTATTTTTTACAAGCGTGGAACCAATGCACAGTCGCTGGGGCCATGTGCTTCCCTGGAGAGCTACCGCGACAAAAAGATCTGCTTCCCTCAGGGCAGACACCATGATCACTATCCTCCGCCTCTTGTTCTTCACACGAGCAAGCCCTCCCTTTAGTTCAGATAGCTCGCACCAGCCGCTACAACACCTCCCGCGCATGACGCGGAAGCTCCACCCAGGTTGCGGCCACGGCGGTGGTACATACTACTGCAGCGAGAACTCCACGCCCGATCGTGCACAACACGGTAGCTCAAGCCGCCGCCGCTTCAGATGGCCATGGTGGCTTGAACCGAGCAGCAATGCATCTACTCCAACTCCAACTTCTTTGACCTCGAGAAGGTCTCGCAGTGGCTCCAGCAGGCCTTGCAGTGTAGGCTGATTCAAGACCGCCCTCAAACCCATTTCGTTCATCAATCTTGAATCAGACGATGAGGACGGTTGTGTCAACGCTGAGCAGCCAAGATCCGCAGACGCAAAGTTTGCGCGAGACATGAAGACGGCCATGACCAGGTTACTGGAACCCCAGGGCTGGGGGAAGGGCAAGGCAACGATGATGGAGGGTGATGCAGAGGGCAAGGACAAGGCCCCAATGGAGGTCGACTCTGATGACTCCGACGACGTCATGTATTGGGTTTAGCTTGTGGTTTAGTTAGTAATTTAGGAAGAAAATGCAAATGACATGCATATTAGCTAGCAATTTCTGTTCAATGCAATTTATCTTGTGGAAGATGTGACCCTTCCATTTTAAGTTAATATATAAAATATAATGCATTTTATCTTCCGCCGTGTCTTGGCATGCCTTCTCGTGTATGCAGACCGGTTCCTTCTCGTCGAAGGGTCAAGCCAGGACCCTGGCACTGGCACGATGGGACGGTGCAGTGAGCGTCAGTCAATCGGCGCCACGTAGCCACCCGCGTGTCGGGCGGGGGGTGTATTTTTCATTTAGAGCTCAAAAGAAATGCTACATCACATAGTACAATGTACGGTGGATATGGCTTGAATGAGGAGGCGATAAGACGGAGAGCAGTGGTTGGACCATGGGCTGGGTTGTTTGACTATCTTGCCTTATTATTCATTCACCTACTTCCTTCTCCTTCCTCCTGCCCAGCCATCCGCTCTGTCCAGCCATGCCTCCGAAGAGAAACCGCCCCCTGATGACTTAGGAAGTGGAGAGAATGGAGAGAGCTTGCTGCCGGAAGGAACTTGCTGCATCCATTAGAGAAAGACCTCACATAGAGGCGCAATCTTTGCTCTCCCTGATGGAGAAGGGCAAACTTCAATCAAGCGAGGGCTCATCCGGGTACTGGGCCGAATTCTTCTTCTTCTTCATCATCTTTTTGTTCTTCTTCTTCTTCTATAACTCATTACCGTGGAATAAAATGTTCCAGAGCCGGTGGTTCATTAGTACCTGTTCACACCAATGGCGGAGCCATGAAATTTTTGCAGGGTGTGCCTCTCTCCCAAAAAATGGCGGCGGTGATCCAGAACCCGTTTGCCACAGTTCCCCGGCTCAGCGAGGTAAGCACTCTCTAATTGTGTTGACATGCATTGGGGTTCTTGCGATTCTGACTTAGGTGAGTGTAGAGTTGTTTACCTGTAATGGGGTTTTTGTGAGTATGACTCTGCCACTAAGTTTGCATCCTTGGTAGAAGAAACCATATTTTATTTTATACAACAAAAGAAGGTAGAGCTGAAAGCAGATATGGCGTCCTAGCTTAATGACCGGATAGCGAAACAAAGGGAGAAAAAATATACCCAGGAAGTGGATATGGCTAAAGTCCTCTCAGTTGCCAAGTGCCTTGCTTGTGAGCACAAGCAGCTTGAAAAGGAGAATCTAAAGTGGTCGCAACTGCACAAGGAAGCCAGAGCCTCAATAGAGAAGAATACAGCCAGGATCAAAGATCTATTGGAGGAAAATTTGTAGCTAACAAACAGTACTGTCAACCTCGAGATCACATACAGGAACCTATTGGCTGAAAACGAGAAAGCACTCAGGGAGCTCGTGGAATCCAAAATGAAATACCTCGCAAGCTGCCCACTTGTGGCGTCTCTTGAGAAGGAAAACAAGAAGCTACGCGCCCGGCTTGAACTCTGATGTAGCGTGCTTTTGCAATAAAATTGTGTAATGAACTGAACTATTGAAGTACTATGTGTTTATGTTATGAACTATTATGAAACCATGTTATGCAATTTTATGAACTGAACTATTGCTCGGAACAATGTGTTTGTGGTGAGGTTTTGCACAGTGCCCTTGGTGGCCACTTCACAAAAATCACCTATTTTGACCCCTCTGGCCACTGGAAAAATAGGAAATGCTTTTTTTATGTGGAAACTCAAAAAACACTAGTTACAATTTTTTTTGGCCTTGCAAAGATATCTCCACCAAAAATGGGACCATGGTTCCTTAGTTTGCTATGGCACTTGCACAAACCATGGTCACCTTGCTAGAAGTCCAAGAGAACTCCTGCCTGGTAGCAATTCTTTGTGAAGAGTTTTCCTGTGAATACTTGGCATGCCATGTTTGGTATTTTTCCCAGGTGCTACATCACACACCATGACTCCATGCACTATTTTTCCATTTTTTTTATTTTTTTTCTGAATTCCCTAAGCCCCCCTTCCAGATCTAGGTCAAACTCGCGGTGCCTTCCATGTGTGCCAGGTGGGTTGGGATCCCAAGTTTGGGATGGGTGTAACATCCCAGGATTTGAGACAAGAAATAGTGAGGAAAATGATGTGTGCATTGCATTCATGCATCTAAAAGCCTAGAGAATTTTCGCGCAAACTAATTAAAACACAAAGCGACCGGAGTTTCTCTCGTTCTGATGTTTAGCTTAGTACATCGGAGGGAGTGCGATGAATTTCGGCATGACCTTTGTTGAATTATTGATTTGGGGGGAAAGAATTTGAATTCAAAATTTAAATTTGAACTAGATAATAATTCAAATAAATTTGAAATAAGCAATTGATTAATAAACAACACAAAAATAGAATATAAGAGTAAGTTTTGGATAATGTATTTATTACAAATGAATAGATTATTATATTACAAATCTCAAATTAATGAGATGATTTATAAAATAAATGAATAAAGAAAACCCTAACTAAAGCCAATCCTTGTCATCATCTTCATTCCTGCAAGCAAGAAGCAACAAAGACAAAAGAAATATGTTGTTATGATTAAAATGCTTGCCTCCATATTTTTTGAGGCAATTTAATTTATTAAACTTGGTTAGAGAATTTAGGAAGAACTCCTAAATTCTATATCCTAGAACTAGAGGGCATCATTTTAAAAAATAACCAATCCTGGAAAGGGTCCATAATTCATACACTTGAAGTGATAGGCCTTTCAAAGGCAGACAACCAAAATCATGTTTGTAGTAGATAGTAGCAGTAGTAGACAGCTTATGACACCCTCTATTTCTAGCTAAGTTTAAAGTAATAAAATCCAAACCAATTAATATTAAATTCATACTTAACATGATATTAGTTAAGCAGAATTAAAAGGTCACCAAAATCCATTTAGCAAAGCCAACAGTATATGGACATCCAGAAATACAAGTGGCAGTCCCAAAACAAATGAACAGCTAAGATAATTGATACGTCTCAAACGTATCTATAATTTTTGATGCTCCATGCTTGTTTTACACCATTTGTTTCATGTTTTGTTTACACTTTGTGGCATTTTTATGCATTTTCCGAAACTAACCTACTAACGAGATGCCACAGTGTCAGTTCCCTATTTTCTGCTATTTTTGTGTTTCAGAAAAGCTACATGGGAAATATTCTCGGAATTGGTCGAAACGAGGACCGAAACTCCTATTTTTCCCGGACGAAGGACGAAGACCGAAAGAGAGCCGGAGAGGGGCCAGAGGGCCACCTCACCAGGGGATAGTGCGCCCCCCATCCTGGCCATGCCAGGGGGTGGTGAGGCCCCCTGGTGGCCCTCTAACGCCGCCTCTTCGCCTATAAAGAGCCTCCCAATGGAAAACCCTAAAACGATCAGCAAATTTCCAGAAAAAGTTCCGCAGCTCCGCCGCCGCCACTGACGAATTTCGGGGGACAGAAGTCTCTATTCCGGCACCCTGCAGGGATGGGGAAGTGCCCCCGGAGCCATCTCCATCAGTCTCCATCACCGTCACCGCCGTCTCCATCGACCTCACCGCCATCTCCATCACTGTTACTGCCTCCGATGATGAGGAGGGAGTAGTTCTCCCCCGGGGCTAAGGACTCTACTGGTAGCTATGTGGTTCACCTCTCTCTCCCATGATGTGATCTTTATGTGATCGTGAGCTTTGTATCTAGTTGAATTGGTAGATGCTATTATTCAGATATTATGCTACTCCCGTGCTTTATTATTATAATCTCTGGAGGCACCTTGTATCATAATGTGAAGGTGACAGTGTGCGCATTCTGTGTGTCTTTTTGGCAAGTGTCTCTATGATTGTTGGTGTTTGTTGGAACCATCTAGTGCGTTCATGGTGATAGTGTGGGACAATCTAGTTTGGGGAAATGCAAACTTTGAGGAGTGCTTCGTAGCCCTACGCATGATTAGTGTTTGTTATCCATTGGAGAATAGTTTAGAGTGGCATAGTGAAGTTAGTATCTATTGGTTCAATTATGTTATCTTTGTTGAGAGTGTCCACTAGTGAAAGTATGATCCCTAGGCCTTGTTTCCAAGCATTGAACACCGTTTACATTCAATTATGTTTGCTCGCAGCGATATTTACTTCAGATTGTATTTCCTAGTTATAATCATCACTACTACTTGTATTTCACTATCTCTTCACCGAACTAGTGCACCTATACATCTGACAAGTGTATTGGGTGTGTCGGGGACACAAGAGACTTTCTGTATCGTAATTGCAGGGTTGCTTGAGAGGGATAGCTTTGACCTCCTCCTCCCTGAGTTCTATAAACCTTGGGTGATCCATTTAAGTGAAACTTGCTGCTTCTCTATGATACGTCTCAAACATATCTATAATTTTTGATGCTCCATGCTTGTTTTTACACCATTTGCTTAGTGTTTCATTACACTTCGTGGCGTTTTTATGTATTTTTCGGAAATAACCTATTAACGAGATGCCACAGTGCCAGTTCCCTGTTTTCTACTGTTTTTTGTGTTTCAGAAAAGTTACACAGGAAATATTCTCAAAATTGGACGAAACAAAAGCCGAACATCCAGATATTTACCAAAGCTTCCAGAGGACCGAAGAGGAGACAGAACCGAGCCAGGGGGTGGTCTCACCACTAGGGGGCGCGGCCCAGGGCCTGGCCACGCCGCCCTATGGTGAGCCCCACCTGGTCCACTTCTGACGCTGCCCCTTCGCCTATAAAGACCCCCCGACGGGAAAAACCTAAGTGCCCGATCAATTTTCAAAAACACATCACGATCCGCCGCCGTCGTCGACCCGAGATTGAGAAGGTCCAGAAGCTCTTCCCGGCACCCTGCCGAAGAGGGGAATCACCACCGGATGTCTTCTTCATCGCCATGCTTGCCTCCGGCGCGATGAGTGAGTAGTCTACCTTGGACTATGGGTCCATAGCAGTAGCTAGTTGGTCATCTTCTCCACCATGTGCTTCATGTTTAGATCTCGTGAGCTGCTTTACATGATCGAGACTACCTTCATGTAATTCTACATGTTATGTTTGTTGGGATCCGATAAATATTGGTGTTATGATTGAGTTGATGTGCTGAATATTATCTTATGTTATCTCTATGTTGTTTATGATCTTGCATGCTCTCCGTTGTTAGTAGCTATCTTGACCGAGTAGATACTAGTGACTCCAAGAGGGGTTATTTATGCTCGATAGTTGGGTTCATGCCATTTATTTAATCTGGGGTAGTGACAGAAACCTCTAAGGTTGTAGATGTGATGTGGCCACTAGGGAGAAAACAACATTCTTTTGTCCATGGGCATATGCTCTGTTTACATTACACACTTTGCTTAATGCAGTTATCTGTTGTTCGCAACTTAATACTCGAGGGGTGTTCGGACAATATCCCCGCGAGTGGATTAATAGTCATAGATGCAGTTGGATGGCGGTCTATGTATCTTTTTGTAATGCCTAGAGTAAATCTCATAGTGATCCTCTCGACATATGCACGTTATCTTTATTCTATCAATTGCCCAGCTGTAATTTGTTTACCCAGCATGTCATTATTTATCTTATGGAGAGACACCACTAGTGAACTATGGACCCCGGTCCAATTTCCTTTATATTGCTATCACCTGTTTACTTTATTCGCACTGTTTACTTTCTCGCATACTACTACTGTTTTCCACTCGATACGCTCATTCCTTTGTTTACAGCAAACCGGTGAGATTGACAACCTTATCGTAAGTTGGGAGCAAAGTACTTGGTTATGTTGTGTGCAGGTTCCGTGTTGCAGCTGGCAAACCAAAGCACTGGACGAGGCGCCTTATAAATTGTTCGGAGCTGTCGCGAAGCTAGCCAGCATCACCTTCTGGAGTTTGGCTTTTTCCTGGATACGATAAACCTTGGTTTATTACTGAGGGAAAAACTTGCTGCTGTGCTCATCATACCTTTCTCTTGGGGTTCCCAACTGGATGGTGACTTACATCATCAACACCGTGCCGCATCAAGACTTTTTTCTGGCGCCGTTGCCGGGGAAAAGGAAGACTTCTGCAAGGGGAGTTTCGCACGCACATCCTTTACTTTGTTTTAAGTTTTGCTTTAGTTTATTTTTACTTGCATCATTTTATCAAAAAACACAAAAAAAAATTAGTTTCCTTTGTAGTTGTTTCTTTATTACTTCTAGTTCATTATGTTGTTCCCTAAGTACATTTTGGAGGATCTCTCAGTAGGTAGTTGTTCTATTATTGGGAAAAGTAACATGGAGGAGTTCTTTAATCATATTAGTATGCATAAAGATGTTGAGGAAAAGTCTTTGGCTGAGCTTGCTCCTAGTTATGAAGTTTCTTCTGCTTATTTAGTTCACATGTTGGAAGCTAGGTTTGCTAGCCTTAATCCTTTTATGCAACACATGTTTCTTAAGCTTCATGATAGTGAAGATCCCGAAAAGAAAGCTTTTATCTTGGAAACTTTGCATAGAGAATTTAGAGATGTTGCCATTGAAGCTAGGAAAGTTCTTAAGCGATTTAATAAGCTTGGCTCACATATAAAGGTTGTTAGTACAAACAATAAAGAAACCCAAGTACCAACACCTAGTAAACTCTTGGGATTATATGAAGCTTTTGAAAATAATTTTGATTGGATATGTCCTGCAAATCTTTTTAGTGAATTGAGTGAACCAAAGCGTGATCACAAGGGGTCTTCAAAAACTTATGTGGATGAAATACAATGCCTTATTGAAAAGACTTCTGCGCCTAGCTCAAAGGCGTTAAAGAAAAACACTCTTGGAAGATAACCCAATGTTTTTACTTTCAGTTTATTTTATTTTATTTGAGTCTTGGAAGTTATTACTACTGTAATCACCTCTCCTTATCATTTTTATTTCGTTTTTGTGCCAAGAGAAGCCTCTAATTTGAGTGAGGTAAGATTTGGGGATGTTGCTGTCCTGAAACAGATTTCGGTGCTGCACCGTAAAAATTCGTGCAAATTCTCAGTATATCTTTTGGACCTGCTATTTCTAATGCATATGCCCCAGGTTATATCCAAACTTTCATTGGTTTAACACTTTTTGATTTGAGCAACAGAAAACCCTCTAAAAATTCTACCTTTGTCAACTGTTCTGTTTTGACAGATTTCTGCCAATATTTGTGTTTGCCGCTCGATCGATTTTTTTTTGAGTTCTTTTGATCACGGAACTTTTGGGGAAATTGCTACAGTAGTATATTCTTTATATGTGGTGGTTTTGAGTTGAAACCTGAAGCAAAAAGGGTTGATTCAATGTTATGCTTACACTAATGTTGCTAATAGAATTGTGTTGAGTTTTGTATGAAGGAAGTTTTCAAGTGTAGGGATTAGAGAATGATGAGATGAGTTGAAGAATGGACAAAAGCTCAAGCTTGGGGATTCCCATGCACCCCAAGAAATATCCAAGAGGTACAAGTGTCAAAGCTTGGGGATGCCCCCGAGGCACCCCTTCTTCATCGGCAAAAATCAGGTCACATTTCAACGCACTATATTTTTATTGCTTCATGCACTATGCATTTTTCTTGGAGCGTCAGCTGTTTTAGTTTTCAGTTTAGTTTATTTTTGTTTGCTTCACTAAATGGTTGGACCCCAACAAATTTCTTTTGGAGAAGTTGCCTTGCTTTTCATTTGCTAATAACACTCCATTTTTTTGAATCTTATCGTTCAACGAGTGTTTTCTTTTTCTGCTACTGCATTTAGTTTTCGATTTTTGCCTTGATTTGTGTTCAGATCTTGTTATATCTTTGCATCAAGGTGTATTTTGACCTCTGGTCCATGCTGGTTTTCATCAAAAGAGTTGTTTTAAAAAGGTTCGAATGGTGTTGGAAAAGAGAAAAAGTTTCATGCAAAAAAGTGGTACAAAAAGGAGCTTGTGTAGACTGCGGCCTAGGCTTTTGCATGTCATGCTTGATGTCTTTTTGATAGTATGCTTAGTGGTTTTGTTGTAGCATGACTTGTCTCAAATCACTGAGATCGCTTAATGAGCCTTTGAAAAAAATCATCCGTTGTTTTTAATTATTTGGAAGCATTAATTTGGTTTTCTCCTTGATGCTTTATTTGGGTTGACTTGGCGCATGCTCACACATGTTAGACTCATACAAAGTCGCCATAGCCTCTATGATCATTTAGTTTTTTTACTTTTGATGCCATCTTATGCTTCTTTTAATGTTGCTTTGTCGCTCTGCATGATTATGGCCGTTATTGCTCTCTTAGTTGGTCGCTCCTAGTCTTTTGCTAGCCCTCATTTTGTTCTGAGTATGAGCTCTACTCATGCAACCAACTCCTAAAAACCAAGTTGTTCCAATGTGTCCACCATACATACCTATTAGCAATTTTCTATTCCAAAGTACATTTGACTTGCTTTTATCTATCCTGCAAATTAAACTCTTTTTGGTGTTATGCGAAAATTGGTCAGTAAAGCTCTCATGAACCTGATGGCCCACTTTACTTTTCTCGCTTTAAAATTTTGACATTGTAGCTCTCTTATGTTGAGTTGTTATGCTTGCAAGTTGTAAGTTGGAAATTAGCCCAGCCATGCTGTCATGGGGCAAGCTTTCAACATTGCACAACCTTTCATTTGAGTTGATATCATGATCTTTTGTTTATGGATACTCGCGATGTGAAATAAGTTGGGAATCTTGCGGGATCATGGAGTTTTTATACGTGTTAGGGAAACGCCTGGGCCGCTAATCTAAGCCATGCATAATTCATGGTGGAAATTTACAGCATGCCCATAGTGGACATTCGACAACGCATCTCACAATAAAAAGCTATACCAATGGTAAATAAAAGAGATGTTGAGGTGTTCATTGTCTGTTTGTCTTGTCATTTTGATGTGGGCTTGTTCCATGTCATCGGGCAGGAGGTACCCCGTTGGCGGTTCTCGATGATACGCATATATTTACAATGACAAGAGCTTGCTTGGGACTCTAAGTCGAGTAGCATGAGGTTTGGGTATTCGTACTTCACGGGCCACAAGGTTTTCAACTTATGATTTGTCAAGCATATGCTTCATAATTGTACTCGCATTAACTCTAACCATTCAAGATGCTTATGATGGGGGCAATGAGAGCTCAAAGATAGTAAGTACCATAATTTTTGAAGGTTTATAAAACTTGCAATCACTGCTTCCCTCCGCGAAGGTCCTTTCTTTTACTTTTATGTTGAGTCACCACCTTCTATCTTTATGCACCATCTAAGAGAGCATAGTTGTCATTCTTAGTATAATGTGCATTGTCCCAAAGTTTTCATTGATTGATTCATGATGTTGGTTTCACTTGTTCTTAAATTATTTGTATCTAGTCACCCTCTTAAACTTGAAGGTGTCCTATGCATTTATGTTTTGCTATTCCATAAAGGACAAGCTGAAAACCATTTGCTATGTTTTTCCATATGATTTGAACACATGTTTGACTTTCATTGTTTCATTTTCATGATCTTTCATTTGTGTTCTTTCTCATGTTATAACATTGTTGCTAAGTTTCTTCTATCAAGATTATATCTTTCATGCACATGTTTTAAGTTCTTTTGATCCCAGCACACAATGCTTACATAGATGGTCAAGATTGTGTAGGTGCATGTCACCTCAAAAATTATTTCTTTTGTTATCACTTACCTACTCGAGGATGAGCAGGAGTTAAGCTTGGGGATGCTGATACGTCTCAAACGTATCTATAATTTTTGATGCTCCATGCTTGTTTTTACACCATTTGCTTTGTGTTTCATTACACTTCGTGGCGTTTTTATGCATTTTCCGGAACTAACCTATTAACGAGATGCCACAGTGTCAGTTTCATCTTTTCTGCTGTTTTTGTGTTTCAGAAAAGTTACATGGGAAATATTCTCGGAATTGGATGAAACAAAAGCCAAACATACATATATTAAACGAAGCTTCCAGAGGACCTAAGAGGAGACGGAACCGAGCCAACGGCTGGTCTCACCACCAGGGGGCGCGGCCCAGGGCCTGGCCGCGCCGCCCTATGGTGAGCCCCACCTGGTCCACTTCTGACGCTGCCCCTTCACCTATAAAGACCCCCCGATGGGAAAAACCTAAGTGCCCGATCAATTTTCCAGAAACACATCGCGATCTGCCGCTGTCGTCGACCCGAGATCGGGAGGGTCCAAAAGCTCTTCCCGACACCCTGCCGGAGAGGGGAATCACCACCGGAGGTCTTCTTCATCGCCATGCTTGCCTCCGGCGCGATGAGTGAGTAGTCTACCTTGGACTATGGGTCCATAGCAGTAGCTATTTGGCCGTCTTCTCCACCATGTGCTTCATGCTTAGATCTCGTGAGCTGCTTTACATGGTCGAGACTACCTTTATGTAATTCTACATGTTGTGTTTGTTGGGATCCGATGAATATTGGTGTTATGATTGAGTTGATGTGCTGAATATTATCTTATGTTATCTCTATGTTGTTTATGATCTTGCATGCTCTCCGTTGTTAGTAGCTATCTTGGCCGAGTAGATACTAGTGACTCCAAGAGGGGGTATTTATGCTCGATAGTTGGGTTCATGCCTCTATTTAATCTGGGGGAGTGACAGAAACCTCTAAGGTTGTAGATGTGTTGTTGCCACTAGGGAGAAAAAACATTCTTATGTCCAAGGGCATATGCTTTGTTTACATTACACACTTTGCTTAATGCAGTTATCTATTGTTCATAACTTAATACTCGAGGGGTGTTCGGACGATATCCCCACGAGTGGATTATTAGTCATAGATGCAGTTAAATGGCGGTCTATGTATCTTGTTGTAATGCCCAGAGTAAATCTCATAGTGATCCTCTCGACATATGCATGTTATCTTTATTCTATCAATTGCCCAGATGTAATTTGTTTACCCAGCATGTCGTTATTTATCTTATGGAGAGACACCACTAGTGAACTATGGACCCCGGTCCAATTTCCTTTATATTGCTATCACCTGTTTACTTTACTCACACTGTTTACTTTCTTGCATACTACTACTGTTTTCCACTCGATACGCTCATTCCTTTGTTTACAGCAAACCGGTGAGATTGACAACCTCATCGTAAGTTGGGAGCAAAGTACTTGGTTGTGTTGTGTCCAGGTTCTGTGTTGCAGCTGGCAAACCAAAGCACTGGACGAGG
This sequence comes from Dactylis glomerata, assembly GCA_007115705.1. Classification (NCBI taxonomy): domain Eukaryota; kingdom Viridiplantae; phylum Streptophyta; class Magnoliopsida; order Poales; family Poaceae; genus Dactylis; species Dactylis glomerata. Next base: position 10,751,820 of record QXEO01000553.1, read on the forward strand.
CGCCTTATAAATTGTTCAGAGCTGTCGCGAAGCTAGCCAGCATCACCTTCTAGAGTTTGGCTTTTTCCTCGATACGATAAACCTTGGTTTCTTACTGAGGGAAAAACTTGTTGTTGTGCTCATCATACCTTCCTCTTGGGGTTCCCAACTGGATGGTGACTTACATCATCAACACCATGCCGCATCACTCTACAAACCTCTGCACTTGGAGGCCCAACCCTGTCTACAAGAACAGACGCGTGCATAGACATCAAGCTCTTTTCTGGCGCCGTTGCCGGGGAGGTAAGGTAAAAGGTACTCACATCCTCTGGTTACTAAGTCTTTTAGTTGCTGGTGAGTGCTCGAAGTTATTTCCTTTAGATTTTGCAATTATTTATTTTTGTTTCTTGTTTTTATTTTCACTAATTAGGCTTAATGGAAAACAAAGAGTTTTATAGTATTTTTCCTGAGTTAGGACATGGAGTGTTCAAAAAACCTTTGGAGCTTTATGCGCATAGCAATGTTATTTGTTTGAATTCTTTGAACACCGTTATTGCTAATGCTATAGAAAGGTCTAAGCTTGGGCAAGCTGGTTTTGACAAGCATGATATTTTTAGTTCCCCAGCTTTAGTGGAGAAAGTTTGCTCTGAGGATATTTTATCTCCCATATGTGATAGTTCTCATGACGTTTGTGATCCTCATTCTTTAAAATACCTATGAAAATTGTTGAACATGCTTTGAATAACTGCTATTGAGGGGATGGAACTGTCCATCCCGGTGATCATTTGCTCTTTATACATGAATTATGCGAGTTGTTCAAGTGTGCAGGTATTTCTACAGGTGAAGTTAAGAGCAAGCTATTTTCTTTATCACTAAAGGGCAGAGATGCGAAATGGTATAAGACGCTGAAGGATGGCCGACCTATTGACTGGGAGGAAATTGTACCTCTCTTTTATTCTAAATTCTATCCTTCTAGTGAGGTTCATAAAGATATGAATTATATTTATAATTTTCATCCTCATGATGGAGAAAGCATTGCCCAAGCGTGGGGAAGATTGAAGTCACTAATGCTCAAATATCCTATTCATGAGTTTCCCCGTAATATTGTTATTAATAATTTTTATGCAAGGCTTTTAGGATATTAGAACGACTATCTAGATGCATGCTTTGATGGGTCTTTCACAGGCAAGGAGGTTGACACCAAGTGGGATCTGCTTGAAACAATTCAAAGCAATATCAAAGATTGGGATAGCAACAAAGGTAAAGGATTAGGTATAAATTATGAGTATGATTGCATTAAGTCTTTCTCTGAAACTGCTGATTTTCAAGAGCTTAGTGCTAAATATGGTCTTGATCCTCAAATTATGGTTGATTGTTTTAGAGCCTTTGCTTCCCATATTAATGTTCCCAAAGGAAATGGGGATGTGTATCATGAACCTTTTAAAGACACTTGCATAGAAAGTGATATTGTTATTGATGATTGCAATAAACATGCTCAAACTTCTGAAAGTACTACTTCTGATAAGCATGTTAATTTTTGTGGAGTACTTAGACCTTGTGAAAAGAGTCACCACAAAGAACATTATTGTATCCACCACATGAATGAAGAAACCTGAATGTGGCAGAAGGCTCTAGATGAGCTTGGTGAAAACGTTTGTGACCTTTATCCTTTTATTTGTGATCTTTGCCATGAAAAGGGTCATTTTAATTTTCAATGCTCAGGCCATAATAATGACCTTTCTGATCCAATGAGGACCGCAATTTTGTATTGTGATGACAAGATCACTCTCAATCAGCATGATGAGTTTACTTTATTTTTGGGGTGTGAAGAGTTATCTAAAAAGACTTCTTTGGTAGATATGAGTGCTTTTGATATTAATAGCATCCTTCGTGGTTGTCGTATCTATTGTGTTAAAGATTGCCACGCAAATACTTACATACAAAATGTTATAAAAGAGGATGCTTTACCCAAATTTGACAGGGATGATTTTTGTTTCTATCTTATTAATAAAAAGGAGGAATCCTCCAAAGTTTCTTCTGTCATTTCTGTCTGTAAACCAGATTATGTGGAGAAGCTTCCTTTCAAGCCTCTCCCTCCTAAAGAAGTGAAGAAGAAGAAGAAGAAGAAGAAGAGGAGTAAAAGGAGAGAGGAAACAGTATCTTCCCCTAAGCATGTTGCTCCTATTATAATTTTTGATGAGTCTGAACTCGATGATGTTCTTATGCCTGTTACTTATATTAGTGATCATGATTGGGAAAAGCATTATACTTTTGATATTGAAAATCTTTTTGGTACCGAGTCTGAAAATTATGAGGTTAATAATTGTTGTACCTATCCATGTTCCTTCCAATGATGATATGTTTACAAGTGAACACATTTTGGAAGATAGTTGTTCTATTGCTTATGATGATTACAATGATGAGTATGATATTTTCCGTTCACCTACTATTAGGGAGGAAACAGGGTATGATTACAATACGCCTCCTATTTTTGATGATTATGGTGATGAGAATAGTTATTTTGTTGAATTTGCTCCTACTACTATTGTTCATGTAGGGATTATTAATCTATACCTAATAATAAAAATAGTAAGGTTTCCATTGTCAACCAAATTTTTGGACCAATTTACCCTTGCACTAAAATACATATTACCCTCAATGCCACCGGTAAGTGAAAAAACTGTTCGATTTTTCATTGTTGGTTTGGTCGACTCGCGCATCTCCTCTGGTCCCTCGGTTGTATCACGGTCGATCGGATCAAGCCAAGTTGTAGTCTCTAAGGTTTTTTCTCACGTGAGGACTCTCCAATCTCCAAGCTGATCAGGTTTTGTTTTTTCTTGTTTTTCTATCTCGCGCGAGCCATGTCCTATACAAACTCTGCTTTGAGACTTCAATCACCATGAACCCACATCATATAACTATGACTTGATTCACGGGGCGGAAGCCGTAGACCCGATGCGACCGATTAAGAAAAACTATGGCGGCCACCATGGTGGACAGAAACCAAATCGCCTAGGTCATTGGGAATAGGAGATGCAGGCTTATTAGTACATACACAATCCGATCGAATCAAAACGGCTACGCACCAAGCTAGGGCCACGAACGGTCGCCGTGAACAAAAAAGAAGAGGCCATGCATGAGGCAGGTCTATCTTCTAGAGCGGACGACGAGACCTCGAGGTTATGGCCTGCTTGGCGCCTCAACGGCGAAGGCGTGCTAGGCACCGGATACACCGATGCCGCACCATGTAGACGCGAGGTGTCAAGTATGTCAGTGACTTGCTTCTGATTGCGCCCTCAAGAACACATCCAAGTACACATTCGCGGCTTCCTCACCTTGACATCGAACACATCCAAGTACACATCCGAATGTACCGACGAGGGAGCCTTTTCCAGCTCAGGTTGAACGAGGTACGACATCCGGCGAGGGAGCATCTTCTGGCGGGAGGAGGCACGGAAGTCCTGGATGAAGCCTCTTCTATCTCCGGTAATATGAGAAGCGGCAGCCCCCGAGGGAGCCTCTTCTGTCTCTGGCGCCGTTCTTGGAGCCGCCCTGCCACCTGACGAGGAGACGAGGAGAAGAACAATGCCGACAACAAGCGCGGGAACCGCCTCCACGCTTCTTCTGCCGCAGTACCCGATATCCATGCCGGCAGCAGCAACGAGCAGCTCGACGGCCTGGAAGGACATCCCGGCCCATGAGTCCGCCCCGGCAGGCACGACCCCTAAGCGGGTGATTTTGTTTGCGATCACCGAGTTCCTTGGCACAGGCTCACAGGTGTCGTGGGGATGACTTATGGGGCATGCCAAGGGCCGTGCTATCTGCAGGCTGGCGTCCCAGGAATCTCCACGGCTCTAGGACGAGAAGACCGGCTCCGCCCGAAGGGCCGGCTGCGCCAGCAGCCGGCTGGTGACTCCACCAAGGAGAGCCAGAGCCGGGCGATGAAGACAAGAATCCTCCAATGGCTGTTTCACTGAAAGTGGCCTGGCCCCGACAAGATCGACAGAGGCAACGGACGGTAGTGACGCACGCCATGACCGGACTCCACCAACCAGCGATCAAAGAGCCTTCCCCACGAAAGGATCCGAGGCAAAAGGGAGGGCATATGCCTCCCAGATGCCGGTCGAAGGGGGAAAGGCGCTTTATAAAGTGCGATCGTTAGAGCAGGGCCAGAGGATCATGCCGAGGATGCGGCCACGGAGGAGCTGGCAGCCGGACGAACGTCCACCTAACCTGTAACCAGACCCCCGCCTATATAAGGGGGTATGGACCCTTAGACTAGGGAGATCCGATCTTCTTCTTCCTCCTCTAGACCGAACAGCTCGAGGAGCGTTGTAACCACTATCGAGATAATACAAAGCAGGCAGGAAATAGGGGTTTTACCTCCGGCGTGGAGGGCCCTGAACCTGGGTAAACCGAGGTGTCTCTGTTGGCACAATCCCGAGCCAGACCCATCATCGCACACCGTCAAGCCCCTTCGTTAAGCCACCCCATGGCTACTGTCTCCAAATTCCCACAACAGTTGGCGCCCACCGTGGGGCAACGCGCAGCGCCGACCAGAGTCAAGTTCGGGCCGGGACCCTCATCGGCTCTCAGCGAGAAGGTCACCTCCGGCCTTGTCTGGAGGATCGGCACCTTCGACTGCGTCAGCGACAACTTGGCCTACTTCAAGGACGGCCTCGGCAACAGCGGCTCCTTCCTCGACATCGGCAGCCACCGCTTCTACGTCGCCAAGCCCTTCCCGGAGGAGGTAACCGACATGCTTGACCCTCTCAGTGAAACATGTTCAGACTACAGTGAAAGTAGTGACTTTTGCACCATGGTCGAAGTGCTGGCCCTGGAGGATGATGGTGGCGGTGACCTACCGCGCTCCGCGCGCCCGCCGCTCGAACGCCCACCTCCGCAGGAACAAGATCTTCCACCTCCAGAGCGGGACGTGTTGGACGTAGCCTTCACAGACCTGCGCGCTCCACTCGACCTCACCGCCGACCTGGTCAAGCTCTCCGAGGATCTGGAAAGGACGCGCCGTAACCTCCTCAAGGAGGCGATCGGCATCGAGGACACTCGTCGGCGCATCCTCTCCATGCTCCACGAGTACAACACCGCCCAGGGCTTCACCCCGGCCGGAGACGGTCCCAACCGGGCAGGACAAGTTCGTCAACGAGGCCGCGATCTGGGTGCGGAGCTGAACCAGGCAGCACCCTCGGCGAAGCTGCCTCCTATCATCGCCAAGCCCACCTACAGCACGCCCACAAAGAACCTCCGCGCCGCGCGCTACATCACCTCTGAACTGGCCGGACTGCAAGGCGAGGACTTGTGGGAGAAGCAAGCCCGGCTCCAAGAACTCCTGGATGCCGCCGATCTGCAGCAGCAGGCGATGGAGCTGCACGGGGAGACGAGCGGCATGCGGCACGACAACCGCATCATCGTGGATGGCCAAAACAAGTCGCAGGCGCAGGCTTCATCACCCAATCACGGCCCGGCGGAGCACAGCCGGAGCAACCGAGCTCCTGGCAAGAGCGGTGGAAGCCATCGCACCCAGCATTCTGGCCATCATAGTTGGCAGCCCCGAGATCCGGCTGTGGTCACCAGCAAGCCGCGCAATCACTCTCGGCTAGATGTGGTGGAGCCAGCACGCGGCAAATCCGCGGCGCAAGTGGCACCAGCTCCTGCAGCCGGCCAAGGCGCCCAAGGGCACCATCCGACTCGCTCGCACGTGAGTCTGAGGGTTGAAGAGCGCGTCGACCTGCCAAAGGATGATGCACGCCACCGGCTCAACCAGTTGGCAGACTCCAAGTTCGATGAGGAGGAATCTTCAGCGGGGCCGGTCTCCTTCGGCCCTCGTATCCACAACGAGCCCTTCCCGGCCAAGTTCGCGCTCCCGCGTGACATGCCCAAATACACTAGGGAGGTGAGGCCGGAAGACTGGCTGTCAGACTATGTCACCACCGTTGACATCGCGGGTGGCAACAAGAGGACAGCAGTGCGCTATGCGCCGCTCATGCTCATAGGATCTGCTCAGACATGGCTCAACAGCCTGCCAGCTCTGCAGATCAACTCCTAGCATGATTTCCAAGAAGCATTTATCAAGAACTTCACTGGAACTTATAAGCGACCGCACCGCCCACGGCAGCTGGCCCTCTGCAAGCAAGGCCCAGATGAGCCAGACCGTGACTACCTCACGAGATGGTCCGAGCTGTGCAACTCATGCGAAGGAGTGGGCGAGGAGCAGGCCATTGGCTACTTCACGGACGGATGCAGAGAAGGAACCTTGTTGAAGCATAAGCTCCACAGGGCCGAGCCGAAGACAATGGCAGATTTCATGGCGATAGCGGACAAGTACGCTTCTGCTGACTCCGCCGCGAGGGTGCAATATGTGGAGCTAGCGCCAGCCGGAGGCCAATCTCAGCCGGCATCCAGCCAGAGTGGACATCACAACCGTGATCGCCACGGCAAGAGAAAGGATGAGCGTCGTGATAACAAGTATGGCTCCCAGCAGGTAGCCGCTGTTCAAGGAAGCCCGGGGGCTACGGTGGAAGCCAGAAGCGCAAAGGAGACAAGTTCAGCAAGGACAAGTACACCATCGAGGTGATGCTAGATCAACCTTGCAAGTTCCATAGCGTCTTAGGCAAGCCAGCAGCACATACTACTCGCCAGTGCAGTTTCACCAGGGATCTGGAGCAAGGCAACCATCAACTGCCCGGTCCTCCGCCAGGCCTGTCTGCTGAAGCGTAAGGAAACAAGAATCGGCAGCCGGCTAAAGCTGCTGGGGACTACCCCGAGGAAGCCAATGTGGAACAATATCATGTGTTCACTTCCCAAACGGAAGACCCAAAGGATGAGCCTTGGTTTGGTGTCGAGGTGAATGCAGTCATGCACTGGTCTGACGCGTCCATCACCTGGGGGCGCGAAGATCACCCGCCACTCATGCCGAGACCCGGGGGCTACGCGCTGGTCTTGGACCCGATTGTGTTCTCAGATACGCATACCTGCCGATTCTCTCGAGTGCTCATCGATGGAGGCAGCAGCATCAACCTGCTCTATCGTACTTCGATGGAGAAGCTCGGGATCCCAGCAATCTAGCTGAAGTCTACCAAGCTAACCTTTCATGGGATCGTGCCGGGATACTCTTGTACAACAATGGGGAGGATCGAATTGGAAGTGCTGTTCGGCGGGAAGGACAATCATCGCCGTGAGCCGATCTGGTTCGAGGTGGTAGATCTTAACAGCCCCTACCACGCGTTGGTTGGTCGACCTGCCCTGGCCAAGTTCATGGTAGTCCCGCACTACGCCTACTTGAAGATGAAGCTTCCTGGCCCTCGTGGGGTGATCACTGTCGCCGGGTGCTACAAGAAGTCGATAGAGTGTGCAAGGGCCAGCTCTAAGCTGGCGGAGGCTCTGGTCTCACTGAGGAGAAGCGTCAGCTACTATAGCAAGTGGCGGCGACCCAGCCGAGCCGCCCGGCATCGAGCCAGCCAGCCTCTCACCTCAAGCCAGCAAGCAGCGCCAAGGAAGTCCCACCTGAAGCGGGCAAGGAGGCAGAAGCTCTTGTCTCGGGGGCTGGCCCTTCCTCGAGGTAGGAAGGAGCACCTCACGGCCTCGCCCGAGACAAGTCGAGATGTCAATCGCTTAAGACCTTTGGCTAGCTGAGGCAAAAACCTTGTATCCTGAACAAGTGTTGATGAATAAAAGAAAGTTGGGCGGCATACGGCTGATCCCAGGAAAGAGTGCTTTAAAGTATCTTTTACCTTTCTAGCGTTATTCATGGGGGCTAGAAACCGGCTTCAAATGGGAGCCGGCAGCCCCAAGCCGCCGAACCTCTTGTCAGACGAAAGAGTACTATGTGCGGACCGGACCCCGAGCCCAACCTCCATCCCGCGTCGCAGGAGATGGAGCCGGCAGGTCACCCACCCAGGAAAATCGCTAAGAGGAAATGCCCGAAACCCGACGAACCAAGCCTCTTGTCAGACGAACAAGTACTGTGTGCGGACGGGACCCCGAGCCCAACCTCCATCCCGAGCCGCGGGAGATGGAGCCGGCAGGTCACCCACTTAGGAAAATCGCTAAGAGGACAGGACGCAAAGACGTTAATAAGCGTTGCTATTCACCTAAGAACCGCGTGCGTTGGTTAATAGTCGTGCGTGGACTGGACCAGGCCGGATCTTTTAGACACCGAAGTACTACTCCTCATCCCGCGGTACGATCCCACCCTAGACCAGCATTCGGCTGCCAGTCCAAGGGATACCAACCGGCACCAGGCTGCCGGTTGCGGGTAGAAGGGCCGAAGGATGGGGAGATAAAGGAAAAAGTCGAAAGAGGTCAGGCTAAATCCGGTTCATAAACGACTAGAAACCAATACATAAGGGACTTAGGATGAAACGTCATCAGTGTACACGAGCGAAATGTCATTGAACACGGCATAAGTTCGACAGACGCCCAAACGAGTAAGGAAATCCTGACACAGTCAGGGGGCGCTTGGCGAGCCAGCCGGCTCCAGCAGGGCAGCATCGCCAGTCCTGGCTGCTAAAACAAAGTCATCTCCGCTGGGGGGCGGAGGGATGGAGTTGTCAGCGGGATCCCCGGGGGCTTTCTGAGGCGCCTCTACAGAGCTGGGCTCCTCAAAGTCCGCATCGTCCAAGGACTCGTCACTCTCCCCAGCGTCGAAGAGCACACTGGTGTCGGCACATTCTGCAATGGCACGGGCGCGCTGGCGAAGCTTGGCCTCGTCGAGAGCAGCCAACCCACCCTTGCAAAGATGCTCTAGCTGGTCCAGGCTAACACCTGGGTACCACGAGAGCACAAACTCCAAAGCTTGCGTAGCACCGGCTTAGGCCGAAGTCTCCTTCCAGATGTCAACCCGGTTGGACACGAGCGGGATCCATTTGAGGAGCGTCTCGATATCACCGGGCACCGCTTGCCTAGGCCACAAATCTTTGAACACAGAGGCAACAGCTTGGCGAAGCTCGCCTCCCAGCTTGGCCACAGGGTGGAGTCGGCCTCTGACCAACGCCATCAGCTCTCCGGAAGTAAATTTAGCCTTGAGGTCGCTGCAGGGGACGATCTGCTCGGCTCGGTACTTCTCCAGCGCGGCTGTTGTGGCCTCGTGAGAGTCAGGGAAGGCCCCTGCGAGAGCGGCCAGAAAATGAGGAAACAGCTTGAAAAAGCAAAGGCTAGGAAGCGAGAGCAGAAGCGTACCGCGGAGGGCATCCTCTAGTCCCAGGAGACCGGAGTGGAGCTTGCGGTCCCAAGCGCGCCAAGCGCTGAGATCATCGTCATGCTGCTTGTTGTTGAACGCCCGGAGAGTTTCTAGCTCACTGATCTTGCCTTCGCGGCTCTCGACTTTGCTCTCCAGTGATGCACGAAGCTCGTCCACCTCGCTGTTATACTTCGCGGAGAGGATTTCTCGCTCCTTGGTCAACCGGCGGTCAAATTCCAGCCGTAGCGACGATTCTGCCTCTCGAGTCCCCGTGAGCTCCGTTTCCAACTCTTGGGCCTGGGCAGCTTGAGCCCGCAGGCCTTGGAGCTCCGCCGCATGCTCCTATTTGAGTAGCTCAACCGTGTCGGCCGACATCGAGTTGGCCAGCCGGGACTCAAGCGAGGAGATGAGCGAGGCAGCATCTGAGAATGGAAAAATGAGAAACGGAGAGGGCAACAGTAGCATTTCGAGGCAAAGGGTCCTGGGCCTACCTGATAGCTTCTCTAGCTCCTTTTTTAGACCCTGATACTGAGATTTGCCGGAAGGATACTTTGCCAGCGGCTTCTGGAAGACGTTGGCTCGGAGCATATTCAGATCCTGCGGAAAATAGAAGAGCAATGTTTCTTAACGAGATTCATTTTCAAGTCAGCTGTCACCACAGCTACCTCGAAACTTGGGGGCTAGGGTGAAGGGGGAAATTGGTCACAGAAGTTGCAAGCCCCGCTCCCCAGCTTGTAGAAGAAAATCAAAGGTCGAAAGCATGATACTCATGGCGATGGTTTGCGACGCCTCGAGGAACTGGAGATTTACGTTCCTCAGCAATTCCTTAACAACGGAAAGCTGCCTGCCAGAGTCAAGCGGCCGCCCTGGGCCTGAAGCTTCCCACCAGTCTCGACGCTAGAGGCAGTATCTGCCCATTCTTGCTGAAGTTGACCAGTGGAGCTTAGACTCCCAGGGCCAGACCCGGCCATGGCAACAAGGGTCTTCTCCCCTGAGGCGCCCTTGGCTGCAGCGTCGGGAGCCGAAGGAGCTTCATCATGTGCACTCCCTGCCGCCCGAGCGGTGGGGGGTCCTTGAGGAGCTTTGTCAGAACAGGAAGCAGCCTCGAAGAGAAGGGGGCCAGCGGCTGCGCCAATCCCCATCCCAAATGAGGACATAACAGTCTACACGCTCAGGGCAGCTGGCTCTGGGGGATCTAATGCTTCCACGCGCGCTGAAGTCTCCTCCGTCGCTTTCACCGCAACCGCGCCAGTGTCTTCCTGACCAGGTGGGCTAGAGGACGCGTTAGCGACGACAACCTCCCCCGATACAGCCTCCCTGACGGTGGGAGGAGACGCGACGACCTCTGTCAAGATGGCCTCCCTGGCTCGTATAAGCCCGGCCCTGTCCGCTGCCGCCGAGCCGGAGGCGGTGCCCGTTGACACCTCCGAGCGGACTGGCTCCTCCGTCCGGTCCTCACCTTCGATGATTTCTAATCGTGAGGACCAACGGTCCTTTCCAGCGCGACCTAGGTCACCGCCGGCGTCCTCCCTACGCACCCTCTTGCTGCACGAGAGGTCAGGAGTTGAGGTTTTAGTTTCCCCTGATGCCACTGTGGGGGGAGGCTGCGTAAGCAGGTCGACAGAAAGGGGAGACCTGCAAAGAGAGCACCCCATAGTTAGGCTGATCAGGAATGTGATGGCCAAAGCGGTGAGAAGTGTGGAGACGGAAGGCTTACCCGGCCACTGCGGTAGCTCACCATTTGATCACCTTCTTTATCCTAGGAGGGAGCAAGCTCTTTGCCGTCAGCTCCGCTTTCTTTCGCTTTTCAGCCGGCTCGACCGGAGCCGGCTGGATCCTTCTCTTGGCGCCAGGAGCCCGGCTTTCGGCTCCCTCTGGGTCGTCCGGCTTCGAAGCGGCCGGCTCTGGAGCAACAGGAGGTTTTTCCGGAGATGCCGGCAGGTCCACGACCGAAATGGCCTGGGCTCCTGCAGCGGCCGCAGCGGCAACATGAAGGGCTACACCCCCGAGGGCAGTAGCCGACCCTGGTTCATCATCATCATCCTTGGACCAGTCTCTTAAGGAGGAGGGACCGGGGAACTTACTGGAGTGGCTGAGGGGCTCGCCCGAATCTTCGAGCTCCTCGCTCCCGTCATCGCCGTGGGTGGCGCTTGAGCCTTCGGCGGCAGCGTTGGAGCCGACATCATCGTCCTCCTCGGTGTCATCCCAGACGACCGCATCATCTGAATGCTCCTTATCCGCGGCGAAGCCTGTTTGGCGAACGGCCGAGTTCTCCATGGTTTGCAGAGCAAACAAGTTCTGTCCAAGCCGAACAGGCAGCGGTTAGGGTCCCAATAGTTCAAGGGAGGAGAAGCAGAGCCTAAGCCCGATGAGACATACCTCTGCAATCGGATTGTCGCGGCCGTGAGGCCTCAGGCCCCATGCCCATGTGGCCGGGAGCTTGACCTCGGCGATTATGTTCGCCTTCTGTGCCACCTCTACTATCGCCAGCGTCCTGGAAGAGTGGCGAGTGGGGTCTCTGGCAGCTCCTAGGAAGCACATCTTGTGCGAGCGGCGCTGGAGGGGCGACACGCAGGCATCCAAGAAAGCGAGCAGGAGGTCAGATGGCTTCAGGTTGCCATCCTTCTGCAGGGCGGTGATCCGCTGGAGCATCTTCGTCACGTCCGGCGAGGGACGAGGGAGTGGGGCACTCTAGCTCTCTCGCTCGCCGGGCCCGCTAGCGTCAAAGGGGGAAGGTTGATATAATCAGCCCCCTCCTTCAGATTCTTCACATAGAAGAAGGAGCGCTGCCACTTCTTGCAAGACTCTTTCCCTTTCAGCCCCGGGAAGTCTGCGGTCTTGCGCGCATAGAAGGAGGCTGTTCCGCATACCACCGGGATTGTGTCCGCCGTCTGGGTCTTGAAGTAGATCATCTGCCGGAGCAGCTCGATGTTAGGCCAGATGCCTAAATACGCCTTGCAAAGGGCCACGAATGCGGCCAAGGTCATCATCGCATTTGCCCCAATGTGGTGCAGCTGCAGATGGAAGTGATCCATGAACTGCCGCAGGAAGTTGCTAGCAGGCAGCGCAAAGCCCTTGGGGAAATGGTCGTAGAAGACCACCGTTTCCCCAGGTTGAGGAGTGGGCACTCGTTCGCTGCTGGCGGGACGACAACCCACCAAGTCCGTGGATGGCAGCACTCGGCTCTGGTGCAGCAGCTCGATCCGCTTCTCTTTCACCCAGGAGCCCTCCCAGGATCCTTTAGGCAGATTTGCCGAGGCACTGTCCTCGACCGAGGTAGTGCCCTTTCCCTTTCCCTTCTGCCGAGACGCCTTGGGAGCCATCCGGGTGCGGATCTGGATGAACGGAATGGCAGCGGAGAGAGTTTGGAACCCTAAGTCTGTGGGGGCGAAGCTCCGGAGCAGGGGATTTCGGGGCAAGCGAGCGCTGAAGGAGGAAGAGAAGCGGGCGACCGGTGCTTTGCCTCAGGAGCGGTTCCTAGTTTAAAAGTGGGAGGGGCGGATCAGTTGCGTGTTTCACCCACGGTGAGTTGGCAACTGATCCCTTCATCATGTGCCACGACCTCGTAAAGATCGGGGAACCTCCATGGTTGCCGCTAAGGGTCGTGGGGGCCGAAGCCGATTGGACGTGACGTTGTAGCGTACGAACAAATGGCGCCCTAGCCCAGGTCCCGAGGGAGCAAGTCCCAAGGAGCCGAACACCAGCGGGCGGCTGCTTGGCAGCCGCCAGCCGGATCGGTCTTGGAGTCGGTACATCCCGAGACGGCCGGCAACACTTCGCGGGACTTGACCTCAAGGCCAACAACTCCTAGGCCAGATGAAGAATCCTGGGACTTCGACGGAAACGAACAAGACTTCGGCAAGGAAAAGAACCCGCCGAAGCCCCATGCAAACCCATGAGACTTCGCCAGTTTTGGGGGCTAGTGTCGTGGGGATGACTTATGGGGCATGCCAAGGGCCGTGCTATCTGCCGGCTGGCATCCCAGGAATCTCCACAGCTCTAGGACGAGAAGACCGGCTCCGCCCGAAGGGCCGGTTGCACCAGCAGCCGGCTGGCGACTCCACCGAGGAGAGCCAGAGCCGGGCGATGAAGACAAGAATCCTCCAACGACTGTTTCACCGAAAGTGCCCTGGCCCCGACAAGATCGACAGAGGCAAAGGACGGGAGTGATGCACGCCACGACTGGACTCCACCAACCAGCGATCAAAGAGCCTTCCCCACAAAAGGATCCGAGGCAAAAGGGAGGGCATATGCCTCCCAGATGCCGGTCCAAGGGGGAAAGGTGCTTTATAAAGTGCGATCGTCAGAGCAAGGCCAGAGGATCACGCCGAGGACGTGGCCACGGAGGAGCCGGCAGCCGGACGAACGGCCACCTAACCTGTAACCAGACCCCCGCCTATATAAGGGGGTCTGGACCCTTAGACTAGGGAGATCGGATCTTCTTCTTCCTCCTCTAGACCGAACAGCTCGAGGAGCGTTGTAACCACTGTCGAGATAATACAAAGGAAGCAGGAAGTAGGGGTTTTACCTCCGGCGTGGAGGGCCGTGAACCTGGGTAAACCGAGTTGTCTTTGTTGGCACAATCCTGAGCCGGACCCATCGTCGCACACCGTCGAGCCCCTTCGTTAAGCCACCCTATGGCTACTGTCTCCAAATTCCCATGACAACAAGTACCTTTGTTGCTTGTAATAGATGCCATTTGAAAAGTTGGATAGGTAATTCCTCAGAGGGCCCATTCTGAACGAAATGAGGGCAAACCAAATATTGCCGTGACTTCTCCCGTTTTGGGCCCATTGCGGTCCCGCATGTCAGTATTTCTCCATTATGTGCCGAGTCAGTGGGTCCTGCTTGTCAGGAGTCTCCGTTATGTTGCCTCGTTAGTTGACAGTATGTCAACTCCACCTGCAACTCTCAGTACGAAAAAATCCCCTTTCTTGTCATTCCAACCCTAGACCTCCCTAGGTCGGTGTCGAATTCCGGCGGCGGCGCATGTCTACCAGCAGGAAACGAGAGGCACCATCACCGCCAGGAGCGGCGATTGCTGGAGCTGCTAGCCAGGAAAGCAGCCAGAGATCTTGCAACAAGCCAGCAGCGGGGAGCAGCGAGAAGCGGAAAGCTTGCTCGACGGCGGTGGCGCCGCCGACCAAGCGAAGAGCCGGCCCGGCGGTGGCGCCGCCGACCAAGAGTAATCGGAGCGGTAGCCCTCCAGCGTCGCTGGTGCGGCGCCGCCTGCAGATAGGAGGAAAAGAACAAATCCCAAAGATGAACGGAATTGGGCCTTCTACTGTCAGTGTGAGCCTAGAAAGCAAAGGTGAATATTTCAGATCCCTCTCTTACATCCCGATAGCACTAAGATGTTTTATGGAATGGCAGGAGTAACTGTCAGTATCTGAACAATTGTAGAGAAGAAACTGACTGATTTTTGTCATATGTTTATCGAAATTGTGGTATTATTTTGTATGCAAGTAATCCTCAATCTCTATCAAACCAACCAACATGCAAACCCAGAATTTTTATCTTATGGAAGTCATCTCAAATTATGTTCAGATCTGAAGGCTCCAATTTATCCAAAAGCAGAAAACATACTTTTTGTCTTATGTTTTCCCAAATTGTGGTATGATTAGAGAGAAGCAACTAATTTGTATCTTTTGTTTCCCAATATTTTTAAGATAGCAATGATTTAGAGAACACATACAAAATAAATGTGCGAGTGCATCAGTACATTGCTAGATTAGATTATGGCTTGGAGAGGTGTGTGGCTTCACAGTCTGTGCAAATGAATGTGAATTGCAGTGAGATTGTGTCAGTTTCGCAGCTTGTTGACATTCTTCATGCTAGGATTCCTTGGGGATCCAAACAGAAGGCTAAGTTTGTGTGGATGAACATGAATCAGGTGTACGAACAACTTGAGCACTCCCATCAGCTGTTGCAGATTTGGGAGAAGTATAAGGATACTCGTCAGTTGGATCTCTTTGTTATGGTAGATGATGTTGATGCACCAGAAGCATAGTTAGGTGCCAAAGGTGATCCAGATGGTGGTGCTCCCAGTGGTATGGATGCTTGTAAACTAGCAGCTATTGACCATTCACAATTGTATCTAACTAGTCATCAACCCGTGCAACCGCACGGGCTAGTTCATTAAGAATACATGCAAAAATATAACCGAAGTACCAATATCATATATTTATGTGTGAATTTTATATATTTAAATTGAAGGACAATCCCTCATCAATCTAATATTGCTATGAATTAATGAAATAGTTTTATTAAACACATTATTTTTTGTCTTGAGAATTATTACGAATGGCATATTGATTTATTGGATGCTAGAGAGATTATTTTTGAGAGTATGATGCAGATATTGGACACCTTTTTGAAACATCATGAATATAAACCTTGTATCAAGATACATGTGTCATGTCAAAGAAATTAGGAAAGCAATAACTTTAGAGATGCACAATATAAAGGATTTAAGACTTCAACCAAAAGCATATGAATAAATGTCTTCGTTGTTGTCTTCAAGCAACATACTATTGAAGAACTATACTATGTGCCAGCTTGTAAGCGCAATTGTTACTATTTTTAATGTATTCCATCATCCCTTACGGGTGACTTCAAGCTACTTAGCATCATTAAATAGGCAATAATAGACTATGAATTGTGGAAAGGAGGACTTTGAAAACTTGGGGGTCGATTCAAAGAACTTTCCTATGATGTAGATGTCCATAAGGATGATAATGATGAGATAACAGTTTTGAGCACCCACAAATGTATACGATGCAAAGAAGCTGAGAAACGTATCTTATTAAGTTGAGAAATATATTTTACACTAATTAACCGTCACTTGCTTTGGAATGCCAAATTTTAACTACAGATTGGTACTTATGGAATTAGGCTACACAAAATTACCATGCGTAGTCAAATAATTATAAATGTGATCCAAAAGGAAGCTATAAATATTATCGGTTTCTTAATTCTGTAGTCTATGTGTCAGATATATCATTTCTTGTGCTAATAAATTATAAGTACTATCAATAGATGGAAGACTAGTTTGCACGTATCATCAAAATACAGAAAATAAGATGAAAAAGACCACCTATCCTTACCTTTGCTATATTTGATGTAGATTTGGCAGCAGCTAGCATGTCTAGCGGAGAGAAAATCCATGTCAATAACAGTCCCTGAAACACTAATAATAAACATTGTCAAGTGTTTTTCTTGTTTACAGAATAAAGGATGAACCTATTGTAGCCAAAGGGGCACACAGAAATAAATATCACATACTCTTACCTATCTCAACTTTATGCTCACATATTGTTACTTCTGATAGCACACAGTCTTCTCCCTCAAAAGAACAAAACATCTGCTCAATCCACATAACGGATGCAACATCATGGATGCAATGCGGATTCATAAATTTTTCATCTGACTCCAACTTGCACCTCTGGTACAGTAGAAGAATGAAATTTCATAGGTGGGAATTCATGGAGCACATAGCAAAAAAAAAATCAGAGTAAAGTTTGACTCGGCATAAACTGCTTATCAATGTGAGAACTCGGGATACATATTCCGAAGCTGAGGAAAGGGCGCTGACCATCCCTAGCTACGGTGGATAGCTACACCAAGTTAGCGCGCGGGCGATTTTGCAAACTTCATATGAGTCAGCACGTCGAGAACAATCTGTGAGGACTGCAGGCTGGCTGACATGCACGTACTGAACCTGGTCTATCTGTTCCTCGGATGTACCAAATTGGCTAATAAGCTGGTGGAATTGGGTTGAATGATCGATTGTGCTCCTGATAGGTGCGCACCATTGTTTTAGATCACCGACGATGCTAATTCTGAAATATTTCTAGAGACCCCTATTATGTACTACTAATATGTACATATGAAGCTATCAAAAGACAGTGGACAAATACATGTCAGCATGTCACTCTCGTACGTACCTACCTCAGCGATGGCTTTATGAAGCACATCTTTGATCATACCTAGCTATTGGCTGTCTTGAATATAAGGTGCAAGTCTTTGATTGATCTTGCAGGGCTGCGTGTCCAGTGGTGGCCTGTTGCGTCATGAGGCGCGAGGTTGAGACATGAGCCGCTGATTGCATGTACAAATACGTGGTCAATTGATTAGCTGTGAAGCTCACCGTCTAATAAACTGGAAGTAGGACATGGCAATTACGTACATGAGATTAGCAAGATTACTTCCAGGTCTGCCGAGAAGAGGGTCAAGCAAACGCTGCGGCAGACCTCGGAGTCTCGCCGTCTCGGAGAGGGCGTAAACTTTGGCCGCTAGCTACAGCAGCCATGACGCACTACCTGCATGATGTCTATGAGGCTACGACGACGATGAGGGGTAGAGGAGCATCTCCCATAGATTTATCTTCATGGAACAGCCGAGACAACGCGCTAGGTCACGGAGACGGTAGGGTCTTTTCGGGTGGAAACGGGATTAGGTGGGGCTTGAACGGGGAAATCACATCCGTTTGTAGATTATCGGATGGTTATTATTGATGTATTTCTGAGGATTAATGTGGTGTCTCCTACGGTGCCTCCAATTAGTAAATATAAGATATAAGATATAAGATTGCTTTGCAAGTAGATCCTTACACTGTAGTACTAGATGATGGCCAAGAATTTGCTGTGCAGAACGATCATATGGAAATAATGGTAGATCCCAGCAGGCACGTTTATGTTGGTGGCACTTTAAGAAGAGGGATTTCATCTTAATTGTAAAAGATGATGATCTCATGCAGGTTTTTCGCAGGAAGAAATTGAGTAAGAAGGTATTTTTTGTTGTTGCAATTTCAGAAATGGTTGGAGATGATGAGACTGCTGTAGAGCTGTCATCTTGAAGTTTTGAGCTTGCCGCTTCATAGGTGCTGATATGTTACAGTGAGAAGTAAAACCCAATTCTGATCACTATTTGATTCATCTCCTTCATTCTGCATCACTCTGTAAATGTTTGTGAGTGTGTTGTAGCTACTCCATGCAATAAGCTGTTGTATCTTAGAAAATGTTGTATCTCATATTGTCTGCCTCAAATTTCTTCTGAAAACTAGTGTCAATTTGTAATTTTATTATAGAACTATGTTGAGAGAATGTAATAAATTCATTTCTAGGATATTGAGATGTTGTAATATATTGACCACTGAAATAATAAGCATTGTTTACATCACTTGTTGTATTATATTACAAACAAATCATGTCGTGTATCTACATGCCTTATACTGTGTAGATTCACATTTGTAAAATATATTTCAAATTTTGAAGAGTTAAACCTTGCATAATTGAAATATTAAAAACTAAAAATCAAATATTACAAAAAATACCAACTAGTAGGGGACAATCATTGTTCTGCATAATTTACCTGATTTATCCAAACTCAATTGCCAACTTATGTCTTGTTTTCCTTTTGAAAGCGTATAAATTATTTATTTCCACTGAGGCATGGGTAGTAGGAGGCATGGGTAGTAGGCAGAGCAAGATATTTATGTTCAAACTGACCGTTGAGTCACTATCTCGCACGCTGGCTCTACCACCTCTCTCTCCTTCCTCTAGTTCTACCCCCCCTCTCTCATTCCTTCACCATGCCGTCTTGTAATGATGGCGACGATACAAGCTACGGCAGCGGCAGCCTTCTCTCCGATTTTGACTACTGTCGGACCAATATGAGTTCCTTTTATTCGATGTGTTGGTTTATGGGGTTAGGAATTTAGGTTTAGGTTTTGTTTTAGGTGCCACAGACCATCTACGACCCAGATTGGAATGGTTTGGCAATCGAGAGGGAGGCACCATGTGACCATGGGTTGAAACTAAGGAAATTTGTTGCCTTCGAAGGCACTAACACAGGGAAAGGGTTTATAGGATGCGCAAAGGAGGTTTGGATTATTTATATTGCAAAATGAATGTTTGAATAGCATTGTTCTCTCTTCATTTCATAGTTTCTTATATTTGTTATACTATGCTGCTGATCATTAGGATGGTCCGAAGTGTGGAATAGTGGAGTGGATTGATCCGGAGTGGCCTGACCCACTGAAGAAATATATGTTCAAGTTATGGGAGTTGTATAAATCGGAAAGTATTGGGAGAATTAGTGATGCTTGTGCTGCTGCTGATGAATGTTACAAGCTATCACAGGATAAGAAGGAGCTCAAAGAAATAAACAACAATATGGCCGAAGAACTCCAGAAAATAATGACCGATAGGCAGGTGGGATCTATTTCAAAAAAATCTTCTAGATATTCAGATCTTTCTGAAGCTCAAGGCAGAAAAGTAGAGGGACCAGCTGAAGGAGGAGAAAAAAAGGCTGGAGAACTGCATTGCAGATCTCTTGAAGCAAGCAGCAGTTAATAAGGACAAGTTAGATAGATTGAAACAAATTTTAGATGAATAAGTTATGTCTATGTAATTCAGCATTTCAAGTTATCTAAAAGCAATAGCATACCTACAACAATTGCTTCCATATAACAGAGAGCATTAATGCAACATCATAGTTCAGTTAACATTTCACTACTAGTTCAGATAACATAAGATTTAGGCTAGTTAACACAAAGTTCAGACATACAGGACGATGAAACGTAGCACGCAGACTACATCATATCTCCTCTTACTTGGAGGCAATCTGATCCTGCTGGAGGCGCTCGGACTAATTGATCTTGGCTTTCAGCATGATATTCTCCTTCTTAATAGCCTCGAGCAGACCGGCTGCTTTGCGAGTGCTCTCGGTCATCAGCTTCAAGAGATCTCTGGACTTGTCTCTGGCCTCATAGGCTACCATGGTCCTCTCGCTCTGCTTGATCTGCTCTTTGAGGCCCTTGGTGATTTGCACACGAAGGTCGCTGCACGTGGCATTTAGCTTCAGATTTTCCACCTCCAGCGCCTTGATGGTCAACCTATCCTTGTCCAGCAACATTTTCATCTGCTCCTGCGTCTACACAAGGTAGTCCATATGCCCCGATAGCAAGTCTTTCGCAGCCGTAAGCTTGTCAACCTCATGCGCCAAAGTTCAGGATTTCTCCTTCTCCTGATCCAAATGTGAGCCTAGGCTAGCACAGTGCAGCTTGAGCGAATGTTTCTCGGCCAGTTGGCTCTATATCTTGACATTCAGTGCGGCCACATCTGCCTCGATCTTCTCCTTCGCTTCCTGCACCGGAATTTAGGGCATGCAATAAAATAAATCAATGTTAATACTGCCTCTGTTCACAAATATATAGTTATTTTTATAGTTTTCAAAGTAAACTAGATACGATTAACAATGAGTGAATCTATACACTGAATCTATACAGATCTATATGCGTAGCACCTAGCCGCATTGCCAAAGGTAGGTTATGAACAATGGTAAACGGACTTGATCAGGAAGTAGAGTAGATGGCATGCGATTACCTTGCTTAGCCGGGAACGGGCTTGATCAGGAAGTCCATTGACGGGTCCAGGGTCTTCATGGGCAGCTTCTTATCCATTGATTTTGGGGGCCTAAAAAATCAAATAGGTTACGAAGTTGGAAAGAACAAACAAACGGAAGATCAAGGCGTTGTTAACGTACCCGGGGGAGACAACGTCCCCCTCGTCCGTTGGTGCGCAGAAAGAGAGGACGGCTTCGGCCTGACTGATTAGGCTACTTGCATGGAGATCTGCCTGCCGGCGGGTTAACTCCATCCTCTCTGCCGCCCTAGTCTTGACCCCATCGGTCTTCAACGCCGGTCGGGTCCGCTTCTTGGGAGGCATGGGTTCGTCGTAGAATGGAGGGAGGGGCAAGGAAGGCAGGAGGAAGAAGAGGAAGTCCTGATGGCAATGGGTACCCATTACCCGCTTACCCAGTGGGTTTTTACCCATTAGGATGAGGGTATGGTAGAAAATCAGAACCCATGGGTATGTAAATAGCAAAATATGTCCACCCAATGGGTATAGAGGGTGCGGGTATGATACTGCATAACCCACACCCACATACCCACCTACCCGTCTATGACATGTGGGTCCTTCTTAATAATAAAATTTTATAATAAAAATATATCTAAAATCAAGTCTAACCTACCTTTTACATTCCCTAATTTTTTTTCTTTTCCAAATTCTTAGCTAGCGATTAGATGAATTTTTTAAAAATCTTTTGGCTCTGAATTACTCTGTAAGAGGAGCAACACACTAGTATGACGCAAATTTCTTTTCTCTTTTTTAATTTGGCCCGCCCAACTATTTGTTCAAGCATACAGACTACCTTGTTCTCACATTCAATAATTCAATTTCTAAACTAGGATCTGGCTCTTTGACATGGAAGAACGTGGAGACTTGGAGAGGCTTTTTGGAGACTTTGAGACTTGGAATAATATGTGTTGCTGGAGTATGTTGCAGATTGTCATTTGAATCTTTATTGTGATGACCTTATATAAGTAATAAGTTATTGTCATTTGAACCTTTATTGTAATGCTGTGTGGTAGATTGTGTGATGCCGTGTGGCTGGTTTGCACTCTTGTTACGACTGAAATCTGAACTAAATATTAATATTTTATTATTAATATTATATTGGAATGTAATGCTATTTTTTTCACATCACATATGCAACTTGTTTTGTGTTTGATTTCTTGATCATTTCAAATATGTGTGCTATTTTATTGAATGAATGATACATATATATGCTGATATTTTAGTTATATATTGTGATATTATATTGTCTTGTTGTGTTATTCGAGAGTGGGTATTACCCGCGGGTTTTTTTTACCCAGATGGGTGTGGGTATGGGACAAAATATATACCCAAGTGTGGGTGTGGGTGCGGGTGCGGATAAGATTTTGAGACATGGGTAAGCTTTGGTTAGCCTCTACCCGCACCCATTGGGTGCGGGTGCCATCGGTAAGAGGAAGTGGGTTTCTGCAGAATAGTGCTACCCGGTCAAGGACCAGCTTTAGCTGACCACCGTGTCCTTGCCTCCTGGGCACCATCTCAAGCAATCTCGGTCGTCCGCTTGAATCTAAGCGTAGCCCTTGGTACCTTGTCGACGAAGGGTCACCGTAGGTACGAACAAATAGGAAGCAGTAGTCCTTTGCTTTTTCACTGCGCACTGCCACGATGGGACTGGGCATTGAACTCGATGGGACTCTACATTGGGTCCTAGCTAAGCGGCAACACGACGCGCTTGCCCAGCCGTACATGTACATCTATCTCCTCACCTGGCGTGCATCCATGCCCATGATTTTGTAGAAGAAGAGGCAGAAGAAGAAGGATAGCTGATTGACTGGCTAGCTCGGGAGGCTACTGCGGGTGGCCCGGCTGCTGCGCATTTTGTAGGCCAGGAACCGCCACTTAATCAAGCCATTTTGTGTCACTGGTAAGTAGGGCCCACCACACGTGGGGCTTGCTGTTAGTGACCCAAAGTCAGAAAAGTTAGGGTGTGGAAGTTAGAGGATCCACGACGTGGTTTTTAAATAAAGTCTTTTCGAAGGACCCACACACCTGTTTTGACACCTCCGGCCACTGGAAAAAATGGAAAATACAGCGTTATTCTATTTTTCATGATTGGGATGCCATGTTTGGTATTTTTTCCAGGTGATGTATCACTCACCATGACTCCATGCAGTGTTTTTCCATTTTTTCGATTTTTTCTGAATTCCCCAGGCCCCCCTTCGAGATCTAGGTCAAACTCGCGGTGGCATCGATGTCTGCCAGGTGGGGTTGGAACCATAGTTTGGTCTTGGTTCTAGGGTCCCACACCCCGAGGGGACCTCCCTGTATTTTTCCCCCATTTTTCTGGTGTGCATTTCTTGTAGCCCCAGTGCAAAATTAGATTTAAATCGATTTAGGGCAAAAATAATCAATTATATGGCAGAATGCCGAGATAATTCCTAACCTCCTGCATGTGGCACCCCTGGTAGGTCCCCCACCCATGAAAATTAGAGTGGTGATGTTTTGCAAACTGCCCTTGGTGGCCCTTCACAAAAAGCACCTATTTTGACCCCTCTGGGCACCTGAAAAATGGGAAATGCATTTTTTATGTGGAAACTGAAAAAACACTAGTTGCAAAAGTTGTTGGGAATGCAAAGATGCACATCTCCACCAAAAATGGGACCATGGTTCCACAGTTTGCTGTGGAACTTGCACAAACCATGGTCATCTGGCAAGGAAGACCAAGAGAACTCATGCCTGGAAGCACCTCTGTGTGAAAGAGTCCACCTGTGAACCCTTGGGATGCCATGTTTGGTACTTTTCTTAGGTGATGCATCACTCACCATGACTCCATGCAGTGTTTTTCCATTTTTTTTGATTTTTTCTGAATTCCCTAGGCCTCCCTCCGAGATCTAGGTTTTGCGAATTGAATTGTTTGTATTAACTGATTGCAACGTGTTGTGCTTTCTGTGATGCTCTGATGGTCAACATGTCTATAAATTAAGAGAATGCACAGTGTAATAGCATATAGAATAACAAGTCATACAAGTTTTACAACTCAAGCCTTAATATATAGCATAAACCAGCCGATCAGAACTAGTACTAAAGCTTTAATATCTGGCATACAAGTTGAGTTGGTGCAGATGCATACACCACCAGATTAGTAGTTCAAGTTATCACTTAACTGGCTTACCTATCAGCACATTACTCATTAGATGGATAAACAATACTTCCTTTTCATCTGGTTCAAGCTCGAACACAGCCATGTCATCAACAGACATGCGTGAGGTGGTCACAAGCGTGCTCCAGTTAGTTGTAATCTGGGCACGACCATCGTTGCCCATCTGAAGCTTGACGTAATGGACATCCTACTCAGTTTCACCTTTAGGTGCATACGGGTCATCAGCGCAGGCTGGCACCATAATATCTCCTGCTTCCAGGTACTGCTTGAGATAGAGCTGGCTGTACGGCTTCAAAAATACATGATATGATAGTATAGATACTAGGGTGTCATGCAGTTGAGCAAACACGTTAATATTCACTGTGCACAATAAAATATTACCATCTTTGACTTCCCTTTAGCTGTCAGAGACTTCTTGACAGAGCAGACATACAAAGGGATCACCGGATTATCACTATCAAGCCTTCGTGAGAGCAATTTGAGAAGGCCAATCCTTACATAAGACATTGGTACATCATTTCCGTAAACGATGTTATTTAGCTCCCAAGGTGCTAGGTCAAGAGCCCCCCTTTTATACCCCTAATGATGGGACCTACATGAATTATTTCAGGAATGAGATATATGTCCTATCTCTCAAATTCTATAACCAAACATGTATAAGTTATTACCTTCATCTGTCAGCGCCAGTCCTAGATGGGTGTGGTACTGGTAAGTCCTGGGACTGTGCCCAATCACACAGTTCTCATCATCGGAGGGACAGTCGTAGCATGCTTCATGACATTGCATTGTAACCTGTAATTGTGTGAGGGATAGTTCATTATCATTTTAAAATAGGAACATGACAATATAACCAATAGCATTGCATAGCTTCCAATAGCAATTTAAAAGCTCCACCAAGATCATGTCCTAACTATGTATAATCATTGGAATCCGACCTCATTGGAAAGACCTAAAAGCATGCCAATTTTGTGAAGAGTTTGCCTATGAATCCTTGGCATGCCATGTTTGGTATTTTTCCAAGGTACTACATCACATACAATGACTCCATGCGTTGGTTTTCCAATTTTTCAATTTTATTTGAATTTTTTTTGCTCACTTTTGAAATCTAGGTCAAACTCACGGTGATGTAAGCCCTAAACCCCATAACCCATCACATCTATTTACTTCTTATAAATAATTAATTATAAATCACCAAAAAGCATGATGTAGCTTGCAATGTTTGATATAGAAATAACCAATAGCATGGCTAAGCTTTCAATTATAATATGTAAACTAGAACATGATTTTAAACCCAAAAGATTTACATAGCTTCCAATAGCAATTAAAAAGCTCCACCACGAGCATGTCCTAACTATGTATGATCATTGGAAACTGACCTCCATTTCAAAAGCATGTGGAAAAACTAGGTCAAACTCACAGTGCCGTAAGCTCCCAAAAGCATGCCAAATTTGTAAAGAGTGTGCCTATGAATCCTTGGCATGCCCTGTTTGCTATTTTTCCAAGATACTACATCACATAACATGACTCCATGCGCTGGTTTTCCAATTATTTGATTTTATTTTTATTTCCTTAGCTCAATTTTGAATTCTAGTTCAAACTCACGGTGCCGTCACCCCATAACCCATCACATCTATTTTTTTCGTCTAAATAACAAATTATAAATCACCAAAAAAACATGATGTAGAATGCAATATTTGATATAGATATCACCAAGAGCATGACATAGCTTTCAATTATCATTTAAAATTCTTCTCAACAAGAACATGTCAATATATCCAGTAGCATTGCATCGCTTCCAATAGTGATTTAAAAGCTCCACCAAGAGCATGTCCTAGATTTGCCCTTTTAGCACAATGGAGCTATGTTGTGTCCAAGATACAACACAATTTAAACTGGAATAAGAGCACCCATTCAATCATTTTAAATCTAGCACCATATATTTTGGCAACAAACCGAACCGAACATAGACTTGAATACAATAGGTAACCAATGTTTTGGCATGCAAGTTTGGGAAACATACATAGGTCTGATTATAGAACAATCAAGCAGGCTTAGTGACCCTAGAAATATTTTTGGAAAATTCCCCTTGAACTAGGGCCGCCCCTTGAACTGGTACTAGATCGGAGCATTGGGCAATCCGAATTCATATGGGAAAACCCTACACTTACCTTGAGAAGGGATTCCTGCATGCAGGACGCCGTGGAGGTCGAACGACACCCGGCCGGCGTTGGTTCGAGCAGTCGCAGTGGGCGGGGCTCGACCAACCCCAGCAGCCGCCGGTTTGGGAGGAAGGAGACTAGAAATGTGATTTTCCTGATTTTAGGGTTGACGTCGCCAGGGGTGGAGGAGCATCTAGTACTTTACCCCATATGGCAATCCCAGTCTAACTGACAGTGGACCCAGATAAATGAAGTTAAAGCCCAAGTAGATAAACATGGACAGTCACTGTTATTTTATTTACGGGGTAGATAAAGGCTGATATGCGTCTTCCTCCCCTGTCTCCCTCCCCACTTCACATTCCCCACCCTAAGCTCGCCCCCGCTCATGGCACCGCCGCCGCTGACACTCTTATATCAAGCCCCCATCAAGCAGGCAATGTCTTGCCTTGTCGCCGCTGGTGTGCAGGTGCCAATCGCGGCTGTCATCAACTTCTCCAAGTTGGCATTGTCGGCGGGGGCGGTGGAGGGGGGAGGAGGGTTTCCCCAAGGTCTAGATGCTCACCGGCTCTGTCCGAGGTAAGGGCTATGAAGCTCAAGTGGGGTAAGCTAGGGAAGCATCGTCGTCGCCCATGCACCGGCTGCCCGGCGTCCAAGACCAACAAGAACTTGCGGCAGGCCAGGAAGCGGGCCATATCGAACTCTAAGATATGGCGTGTTCATGCGCCACCGGCAAATCACAACTACACTAATCTGTCATTGCGACTGCGCTTCACCAGGACATACGACCGCTATCAAGAGCTGTCGTACTACTTGTTTGAAGAATGCCTCGCGGCGGTGCTGTTGGTCAGGTTGAACAGGACGCGCCCCTGCCAGAAGCGTGGAAAGCCCTCCTCCCCCAAGGGCGAGCGCGGAAAGCCCTCTTCCCCTGCCCCCAAGGGCGAGCGCAGCCGCCCGAGGAAGGGAAAGCCACGACGTGCATGCTGAATGGAGAAAAGCAGCAGGAGTTAGGCGGGAAGGGAAATCGTTCAATTCTGGTTGATTTTGCAATGAACTTTAGCCCTTCGCAGCATTTTGGTATGCCAACTTCCCTGATGGCTGCTCTCCCCTAGTTTCTTCAGTTAAGTACAGTTAGTGTTAGACTAACTCTGAAGAATAGCTTTTGTATAGACAAGGCTCAAGCGGGCTTTTGTGTTACTAACTAGATTCTGTAAAGTTAATGGAACCAAATATTATGAACTTTCAGATTTAGTGTTTCTCCTATAATTTCAGATCTGAAATCTACATTTATTGTTCTTCATTTTCAAGATTCGCATTTACAGAGATGAATTCAGTGAAAATTAACATAACAACAAACTAGATGTTCACGAGGTTCCGCCGCCAAGTCCACAGGAACGGCCACCACCGCCATCACCATTAGAGACGGCTAGCGGATCTCCTCTGAGATTGCCGCGCTTCCAGAGGTGCCGTCGCCATTAGACACATTAGAGGAGCTTAGATCTATGGGGGAGGAAGGAGCTCAGATCTATGGGGAAGGGAGGAGCTCAGATCTATGGGGGAGGGAGGAGCTCAGATCTATGGGGGAGGGAGGAGCTCAGATCTATGGGGGAGGGAGGAGCCGGAACTGCAAACTAATTGCTTCGGGATGGGAGATGCTAGCACCAGGGTGGCGGAAGCGATGGGGAGCTTGACTCTGGCGAAGCAATGGCGAGCTTGATTCCGGCGTAGCGACGGCGAGGGGTCGACGGTGAGCTAGGCGGGCGGACAGAACAGGGGAGGACGACAGAACAGGGAAGAAGACGGTGGCAACGGAACTCTAACGCTGACAAAGTCAAGTTCTGTTAGAATAACGGGTAAACCTGACAAGGTGGGCTCAGCAAGCGGCAGCGGAACGGGATTTATGAGTTCAAACGTTTTCTCCCCAATTCAAACACTAGAAATTGGGCTCAAACAAATTTGACCGAAAAAAGACCCTCTAAGCTATTTCACAAGGGCTTTTGGACCCGCAGGGTGATTGCAGCGAAGAAGGGCACCTGTGAGCCTGTGGCAAGGAAACTGAAGAGCCTCCCTAAGCATCCAAGATGAGCCCGACCATCTCCCGTGACCGTTGTCCAACGCGCATGCGGTGCCGCGTGGGATGCAGGCGACTACGCATCGTAGGCCAGGCACCTCGGAACGGCCCACACAGGGAAAACCGAAGAACCTTGAGATACAGAGGCTGTGGGCAGGGAGAACCGGAAGATGCGGATCCTGGTGGCTGAATTCGGGATAAATGCAGCCCCATGGTGTATTCCTTGCGCCGGCATGCTCCCGACCCTGTGCGACGCTCGCAGCAGCCAAGAGCAACAGTTCGAGGTGAGGCCTGGCCGCCGGCAATGCCCCACCACGGCAATTTGCTGTTTTGATTAGGTGGACGCCGATTGATTCCCGCCGTGCCGTCCAGGTGCAGCGCAAGTCTGTAGTAAATACAACTGAGTTTTCCTTCGGTGCATCGCAGTTCAGTACGGGGAACATGTCTGGACAACGGCAACAGTGAACCTTCACCATCCAAGGCAGCTCTGAACAGTTTATACTAAAAACGATTGAATGGATCTGTTGTTCTTGCTTTGCCATATGTAGACCGTGGATGCATCTATCTAATGTGGTAGCTTGATGTCGTATGTGCAAATATGTTCAGCTATACTATGAATGTAATTAATTTGTTTTGTGCTCCTTTTGCCACGCCCGTGTGCCATTCGGGAGGCGCCAAGGTTGATGTGTGCGTAGGGGTGGAGATAGATGTTAGGGGATTTCCCCATGTCATCGAGCATGAGAAGGATTTGGTGGCCATGGAAAAAGGATTGAGAAGAGAGAGAGAGGGAGGAGCTAGCAGCGACAGAAGTGAGAGAAGGAAAAGTACCATGGGGGCAGCCGGTGGATTATTGGGTCTCTCAATCTGCTGTTGATGCTTTGCTAGCTGTTCTGCTATTCTTATTTTGCTAGCTGTTTTACTGATGCTCTTACAAACATTAAACTCTCTAAAACAATTAATTGGCTAATTTGATGCATTGAATCTATGCTTGAAAAACATACATATATAATTTGATAACTGCTGATAAAGTGTTTCTATTATGTTTCTTTAGATGTATCTTGTTTGTTTTGGGAAGACATAAAATCAATAAAGCATTGTGGAATTTAGAGAGAGACAGATGGTGAGGTCATTAAATTCTACTGAAAAATGGTAGAGGAATCTTTTAAAGAGGTTCTCCAAACAATGGTATGGATAGAAATTTGATGTTTCCACTCAACTTGCTTTCATTTGGCTTTCCATCAGCGACAACCTAAGTTTTGTCGGTTCGCTTTCATGCTCGGACTTTCCAGGTCCCGTTTGTCTTCGGGTATTCCATGACCAGGTTTAATATCTGCATATAAATGCTCCTCATTCAAATTATAATATCTTTGGAAATATTGCAACTGAACCTATTTTATTTTTCCCGATGCGATGCACGGGCAAATTTCCTAGTTCTTTTACTCATATGGCTCATGATAAGAATGTTTTATGTGATAGTTCTATTGTTAATTCTATTCATGATGCTACTAAAGGTTATTATGAGAGAGGGAAACATGGTTTGATGGATCTCAACAATATTAAGTTTCCCCTCTTTATGTTGCAAATCTTGAAGTTGCACTTGCTTTATCTACCCATGCTTGTTACTATGTGCCTAGTTGATTTATTTTCTTACAAGATTCCTATGCATAGGAAGTGGTTTAGATTTAAATGTGTTTCATATTTGCTTTTTAATGCTCTCTCTTGCTTCAAGTTCTTTTGTGGCGCCTTTGCCTTAAGCTCTTTTATGGTGCCTACATGAGCATCTTTTCAAATTACTGCGCCTAGCTCAAAGGCGTTAAAGAAAAGCACTCTTGGGAGATAATCCAATGTTTTACTTTCAGTAATTTTTATTTTATTTGAGTTTTGGAAGTTATTACTACTGTAATAACATCTCCTTATCATTTTTATTTCGTTGTTGTGCCAAGAAGAACCTCTAATTTGTGAGAGGTAAGATTTGGGGAAGTTGCTGTCCTAAAACAGATTTCGGTGCTGCACCATAAAAATTAGTGAAAATTCTCAGACCATTTTTTCATCTGCGATTTCTTGTGCATATGCCCCAGGTTATTTCCAAACTTTAATTAGTTTTGCACTTTTCGATTTGAGCAACAGAAGGTCCTCAAAAAAATCGACCTTTGTAAGCTGTTCTGTTTTGACAGATTTCTGCCACTATTTGTGTTTGCCTCTCGATCGCTTTCTTTTTGAGTTATTTTGATCGCGGAACTTTTGAGGAAGTTGCTACAGTAGTATATGCTTTATATGTGGTGTTTTTGAGTTGAAACCTGAACCAAAAGGGTTGATTTACTATTATGCTTATGCTAACGTTGCTAATAGAATTGTGTGAAGTTTTGTATGAAGGAAGTTTTCAAGTGTAGGGAATGGAGAGTGATGAGATGAGATGAAGTATAGACAAAAGCTCAAGCTTGGGTATGCCCATGTCACCCCAAGAAATATCCAAGAGGTACAAGCTTCAAAGCTTGGGGATGCCCCTGAGGCACCCCTTCTTCATCGACAAAAATCAGGTCACCTTTTAAGACACTATATTTTTATTGCTTCATGCACTATGCGTTTTTCTTGGAGCGTCTTTACTTTTGCTTTCAGTTTTGTTTTGTATTGTTTGCTGCAATAAATGGTTGGATCACATCATGTTTGTTTTGCAGAGAGACGCACTCCATTTTTCATTTGCCAAGAACACTCTATTTTTTTTACTCTTATCGTTCAACGAGTGTTCTCTTTTTCTAGAACTGCGTTTAGCTTTCGTTTTTTGCCTTGATTTTTGTTCAGATCTTGTTATATCTTTGCATCAAGATATATTTAGACCTCTGGTATATGTTGGTTTTCATCAAAAGAGTTGTCTCAAAAAGGTTTGAATGATGTTGGAAAAGAGGAAAAAGTTTCATGCAAAAATTGGTACAAAAAGGAGCTTGTTTAGACTGCGGCTTAGACTTTTGCATGCCATGCTTGATGTCGTTTTGATAGTATGCTTAGTGATTTTTGCTGTAGCATGACTTGTCTCAAATGACTGAGATTGCTTAATGAGCCTTTGAAAAAATCATGCGTTGTTTTTATTATATGGAAGCATTTATTTGGTTTTCTCCTTGATGCTTTATAAATTGGGTTGACTTGGCGCATGCTTACAACATATTTGACTCTAACAAGTCGCCCAGTCTTTTGCTAGCCTTCATTTTGTAGTGAGTATGAGCTCTACTCGTGCATCCAACTCCCAAAAACCAAGTTTGCCAATGTGTCCACCATACATACCTATTAGCAATTTGTTATTCCAAAGTACATTTGACTTGCTTTTATCTATCCTTCAAATTAAACTCTTTTTGGTGTTATGTGAAAATTAGTCAGTAAAGCTCTCACGAACCTGACAGCACACTTTACTTTTCTCGCTTTTAAAATTCTGACATTGTAGCTCTCTTATGTTGATGTTATGCTTGCAAGTTGTAAGTTGGAAATTAGCCAAACCATGCCGTCATGGGGCAAGCTTTCAACATTGCACTTTCTCTCATTTGAGTTGATATCGTGATCTTTTGTTTATGGATACTCGCGATGTAAAATAAGTTGGGATCATGCGAGATCATGGAGTTTGTATATGTGTTAGAGAAACGCCTGGGCCGCTAATCTAAGCCATGCATCATTCATGGTGGAAATTTACAGCATGCCCATAGTGGACATTCGACGATGCATCTCACAATAAAAAGCTATACCAATGGTAAATAAAAGAGATGCCGAGGTGTTTACTGTCTGTTTGTCTTGTCATTTTGATGTGGGCTTGTTCCATGTCATCGGGCAGGAGGTACCCCGTTGGTGGTTCTCGATGATACATGTATGCTTACAGTGACAAGAGCTTGCTTGGGACCTAAGTCGAGTAGCATGAGGTTTGGGTATTCGTACTTCACAGGACATGAGGTTTTCAACTTATGATTTGTTAAGCATATGCTTTGTAATTGTACTCGCATTAACTTTAACCATTCAAGATGCCTATGATGGGGCAATGAGAGCTCAAAGCTAGTAAGTACCATAATTTTTGAAGGTTTATAACACTTGCAATCCCTGCTTCCCTATGCGAAGGGCCTTTCTTTTACTTTTATGTTGAGTCTCCACCTTCTACCTTTATGCACCGTCTAAGAGAGCATAGTTTCCATTCTGAGTTTAATGTGCATAGTCCCAAAGTTTATCATTGATTGATTCATGAAGGACAAGCTGAAAACCATTTTGCTATGTTTTTCCATATGATTTAAACACACGCTTGACTTTCAATGTTTTCATTACTCATGATCTTTCATTTGTGTTATTTTTCGTGTTATAACATGGTTGCTAAGTTTTATTGTCAAGATTATGTATCTTATGCCCATGTTTTAAGTTCTTTGATCCCAGCACTCAATGCTTTACTTCATTGATCAAGATTATGATGGTGCATGTCACCTCCAAAATTATTATTTTGTTATCACTTACCTACTCGAGGACGAGCAGGAGTTAAGCTTGGGGATGCTTGATACGTCTCAACCGTATCTATAATTTTTGATGCTCCATGCTTGTTTTACACCATTTGTTTCATGCTTGATACGTCTCAACCGTATCTATAATTTTTGATGCTCCGTTTTTATGCATTTTCCGGAACTAACCTAATAACGAGATGCCACGGTGCCAGTTCCCTGTTTTTTGCTATTTTTGTGTTTCAGAAAAGCTACACAGGAAATATTCTCGGAATTGGAATCAAGTTCCAAAACTCCTATTTTTCCCGAACGAAGGACGAAGACCGAAAGAGAGCCGGAGAGGGGCTAGAGGGCCACCTCACCAGGGGGTGGCGCGCCCCCTCCTAGCCAAGCCAGGGGGTGGTGAGGCCCCCCTGGTGGCCCTCTGATGCCGCCTCTTCGCCTATAAAGAGCCTCCCGACGGAAAACCCTAAAACAATCGGCAAATTTCCAGAAAGAGTTCCGCAGCTCCGCTGCCACCACCGACGAATTTCAGGGGACAAAAGTCTCTGTTCCGGCACCCTGCTGGGACAGGGAAGTGCCCTCGGAGCCATCTCCATCGGTCTCCATCACCATCACTACCGTCTCCATCGACCTCACCGCCATCTCCATCGCCGTTGCTGCCTCCGATGATGAGGAGGGAGTAGTTCTCCCCCGGGGCTAAGGGCTCTACCGGTAGCTATGTGGTTCACCTCTCTCTCCCATGATGTGATCTTTATGTGATCGTGAGCTTTGTATCTAGTTGATTTGGTAGATGCTATTATTCATATATTATGCTACTCCCGTGCTTTATTATTATAATCTTCGGAGACACCTTGTATCATAATGTGAAGGTGATAGTGTGCGCATTGTGTGTGTATTTTTGGCTAGTGTCTCTATGATTGTTGGTGTTTGTTGGAACCATCTAGTGCGTTCATGGTGATAGTGTGGGACAATCTAGTTTGGGGAAATGCAAACTTTGAGGAGTGCTTCGTAGCCCTACGCATGATTAGTGTTCGTTATCCATTGGTGAATAATTTAGAGTGGCATAGTGAAGTTAGTATCTATTGTTTCAATTATGTTATCTTTGTTGAGAGTGTCCACTAGTGACAGTATGATCCCTAGGCCTTGTTTCCAAGCATTGAACACCGTTTACATTCAGTTTTGTTACATGTTTGCTCACAGCGATATTTACTTCAGATTGTATTTCCTACTTCATCACTACTACTTGTATTTCACTATCTCTTCGCCGAACTAGTGCACCTATACATCTGACAAATGTATTGGTGTGTTGGGGACACAAGAGACTTTCTGTATCGTAATTGCAGGGTTGCTTGAGAGGGATAGCTTTGACCTCCTCCTCCCTGAGTTCGATAAACCTTGGGTGATCCACTTAAGGGAAACTTGCTGCTGCTCTACAAACCTCTACACTTGGAGGCCCAACACTGTCTACAAGAACAGAAGCGTGCGTAGACATCAATAATCATGAACACCGTCGTGGATTACTTCATAAGGTAAGCAAGCCAAATGGAGACTTTGCACTAACAGATAAATATCACAGAGGCAGCTTGATACGTCTCCAACGTATCTATAATTTTTGATGCTCCACGCTTGTTTTTACACCATTTGCCTAATGTTTCGTTACACTTCGTGGCACTTTTATGCATTTTCCGGAACTAACCTATTAACAAGTTGCCACAGTGCCAGTTCCCTGTTTTCTGCTGTTTTTGTGTTTCAGAAGTGATACACAGGAAATATTCTCGGAATTGGACGAAACAAGTTCCTGAAGTCTTATTTTACCCGGAAGCTTCCAGAGATCCGAAGGAGAGTAGGAGGGGGGCCACCAGGGCCCCACACGCAGAGCTGGCGCGGCCAGGGCCTGGGCCGCGCCACCCTGGCGTGAGGGCACCTGGCCCCTCCTCTGACATCGCCCCTTCGCCTATAAAGACCCCCCGATGGAAAAAACCTAAGTACCCGATCACTTTTCCAGAACACATCGCGATCCGCCGCCGCCGTCGACCCGAAGATCGGGAGGGTCCAGAAGCTCTTCCCGGCACCCTGCCGGAGAGGGGAATCGCCATCGGAGGTCTTCTTCATCGCCATGCTTGCCTCCGGAGCGATGAGTGAGTAGTCTACCTTGGACCATGGGTCCATAGCAGTAGCTAGATGGTTGTCTTCTCCACCATGTGCTTCATGTTTAGATCTCATGAGCTTCCCTACATGATTGAGATCACCGTTATGTAATTCTACATGTTTGGTTTGTTGGGATCCGATGAATATTGGTGTTTATGATTGAGTTGCTGTACTGAATATTATCTTTTGTTATCTCTATGTTGTTTATGATCTTGCATGCTCTCCGTTGTTAGTAGCTATCTTGGCCGAGTAGTTGCTAGTGACTCCAAGAGGGGGTATTTATGCTCGATAGTGGGTTCATGCCTCTATTTAACCTGGGGAGTGACAGAAACCTCTAAGGTTGTAGATGTGCTGTTGCTACTAGGGAGAAAACAACATTCATATGCTCAAGGGCATATGCTTTGTTTACATTACACACTTTGCTTAATGCAATTATCCGTTGTTCGCAACTTAATACTCATGGGGTGTTCGGACGATATCCCCGTGAGTGGATTATTAGTCATAGATGCAGTTGGATGGTGGTCTATGTATTTTGTTGTAATGCCCAGCGTAAATCTCATAGTGATCTTCTTGACATATCACGTTTATCTTTATTTTATAAATTGCCCAACTGTAATTTGTTTACCCAGCATGTGTTATTTATCTTATGGAGAGACACCACTAGTGAACTGTGGACCCCGGTCCTATTTCCATCATATAGCTATCACCTGTTTACTTTACTCGCACTGTTTACTTTATTCGCATACTCTATTGTTTTCCACTCGATACACTCATAACCTTTGTTTCAAGCAAACCGGTGAGATTGACAACCTCATTGCAAGTTGGGAACGAAGTACTTGGTTGTGTTGTGTGCAGGTTCCGCGTTGCAGTTAGCAAGCAAAGCTTGGACGAGGCGCCATATATAAATTGTCCGAAGCTGTCGCAAACTAGCAAGCATCACCTTCAGTCGTTTGTCTCTCCTCTCCAAGAACGATTAAACCTTGGTTTCTTAACTGAGGGAAAACAAGCTGCTATACTCATCATACCTTCCTCTTGGGGTTCCCAACAGGCTGGTTATTCACCACGCACAAGGACCGTCTGCTACGCTTCAACTTGGCACCAGCAGCCTCTTTTCTCGCGCCGTTGCCGGGGAGGAAGTAGAAGACTTCTGCGAGGGGAGTTTTCGCACGCACATCCTTTACTTTGTTTTATTGTTTTGCTTTACTTTATTTATTTTACCTGCATCGTTTTATATCAAAAACCCAAAAAAATTAGAATCCTTGGTAGTTGTTTTTACTTGTTTACTTTCGTTTTGCTGAAATGGCCAATCCTGAAAACACCAAGTTGTGTGACTTTACTAGCACAAACAATAGTGATTTTATCTGCACTCCTATTGCACCACCTGCTCCTGCTGCAAACTTGTATGAGATTAAGCCTGCTTTGTTGAACCTTGTTATAAAAGAGCAATTCTCTGGTGCTAGTACTGAAGATGCTGCAGCTCATCTCAACAATTTTGTTGAGCTATGTGAGATGCAGAAATATAAGGATGTAGAAAGTGATATTATTAAGCTCAAGTTGTTTCCTTTTTCTTTGAGAGGAAAAGCTAAAGATTGGTTGTTGTCTTTGACTAAGAATAGTATTGATTCATGGGCTAAGTGTAAGGATGCTTTTATTGGTAGATACTATCCTCCTGCTAAGATTATATCTCTGCGTAGCAATATTATGAAATTTACTCAGTTTGATAATGAACATGTTGCTCAAGCTTGGGAAAGAATGAAATCTATGATAAAGAATTGCCCCACTCATGGACTGACTACTTGGATGATTGTCCAAACTTTTTATGCAGGACTGAATTTTTCTTCAAGGAACCTATTTGATTCAGCTACTGGAGGCACTTTTATGTCCCTTACCTTGGGCACCACAACAAAGCTACTCGACAACATGATGGTAAATTATTCTGAATGGCACACCGAGAGAGCTCCACAAGGTAAGAAGGTAAATTCTGTTGAGGAAACCTCTTCCTTGAATGATAAGATTGATACCATTATGGCTATGCTTGCTAATGATAGGACTCATGTTGATCCTAATAATGTTCCTTTGGCCTCTCTAGTTGCTCAAGAAGAGCATGTTGATGTGAATTTCATTAGAAACAATAATTTTAACAACAATGCTTATAGGAACAATTTTGCCAGTAACAATTACAGGCTGTTTCCTTCTAATGGTGATAATAGCTATCTTGGTAGACCTAAAATGCCTAGTGAAGAAAGAATTTTTGAACTTGAAAAGGCTACCAAGAATTTTATGCAGGTGCAATATGAGCAGAACAGGGCTTTCACCAAGACTATGGAGGAGCAATCAGCTCTGTTGAGGACTATTAGTCATCAACTTGAAAATTTAATCAAGGCTATTCCTGAATTGCAAGCTAAGGTTTCCAAAGCTGAAACTGATATTTCATTACTGTCTAATGTGCAATCTTCTTTGGTTAACAGAATGTCCGCTAAGCCTGATCCTTTTGCTACTGCTAATGCTATTCAAGTTGGAATTGATAAAAATATTAGATTGTTAGCGGAATTGCATGCCAGGTGGGAAAGAGAAGATGAGATGGCTAGAGAGATGAAGGTATGTACCATTACTACCTCTAATTATGTTGCTCCTAATGCTAGCAATCCTCTTACTTTGACTGGTGTAGAGAAAACTCCCACTCCTTGTGTTAAAAAGCCTAAAACTACCAAAACTTTTTCTCAAAAGAGTGCTGAAATTTTTCGGAGTGTGGGAGATGATAGCTCTACTTCTTTTAATGATTTTGATGTTGATGGCTGCAATATATCTGAATTTATTTTGTTCTTGCAAAAGCTTGCTTTGACTCCCAATGCTAGTTCTTTAAATATTGCTTTTACTAAGCATATTACCAATGCTCTCATGAAAATTAGGGATGAAAAGTTGAAGCAAAAAGCTTCTGTTCCCAAGAAGTTAGAAGATGGTTGGGAACCCATCATTGATATGCATGTTAATGGTTATGATTGCCATTCTTTATGTGATCTAGGTGCTAGTATTTCTATCATGCCTAGAAAGATTTATGACATGCTTGATTTACCACCGCTTGAAAAATGTTATTTTGATGTTCCTATTGCTGATGTTGCTAAGAAGAAACTTTGGGAAGGATTAATGATGTTCTTATTGTGGTTAACAATAACCTTGTTCCCGTTGATTTTCTTGTTATGGACGTTGAATGTCATGCTTCATGTCCTATTATTTTGGGAAGACCCTTTCTTCGAATTGTAGGTGCTATCATTGATATGAGGGAAGGCACTATCAAATATCAATTCCCACTAAAGAAAGGTATGGAACACTTCCCTAGGAAAATAAAGAAATTACTTTTTGACTCTATACTTAGAGCAAATTATGAGCTTGATGCTTCATCTATTGATATTACTTGATTCGCAATTTTCTGCACCTAGCTCAAAGGCGTTAAAGAAAAGCACTCTTGGGAGATAACCCAATGTTTTTATTTTCAGTACTTTTTCCTTTATTTGAGTCTTGGAAGTCATTACTACTGTAATGACCGCTCCTTATCTTGTTTATTTCGTTTTTGTGCCAAGAGAAGCCTCTAATTCGAGTGAGGTAAAGATTTGGGGATGTTGCTGTCCTGAAACTGTTTTCAGTGCTACACCGTAAAAATTCGTATAAATTCTCTGTATATCTTTTGGACCTGCGATTTCTTGTTCATATGACCCAGGTTATATCCAAACTTTTGTTAGTTGAACACTTTTTGATTTGAGCAACAGAAAACCGCTCAAAAATTCGACCTTTGTCAGCTGTTCTGTTTTGACAGATTTCTGCCAATATTTGTGTTTGCCACTTTATCGCTTTCTTTTGAGTTCTTTTGGTTATGGAACTTGTGGAGAAGTTGCTACAGTAGTATTTGCTATATATGTGGTGGTTTTGAGTTGAAACCTGAAGCAAAAAGAGGATTGATTATATGTTATGCTTGCACTAATGTTGCTAATAGAATTGTGTTTAGTTTTGTATGAAGGAAGTTTTCAAGTGTAGGGATTGGAGAATGATGAGATGAGTTGAAGAATGGACGAAAGCTCAATCTTGGAGATGCCCATGCATCACCCCAAGAAATATCCAAGAAGTACAAGCATCAAAGCTTGGGGATGCCCCCGAGGCACCCCTTCTTCATCGGCAAAAATCAGGTCACCTTTCAAAACACTATATTTTTATTGCTTCATGCACTATGTGTTTTTCTTGGAGTGTCAGTTGTTTTAGTTTTATTAGTTAGTTTAGTTTTGTTTGCTGCAATAAATGGTTGGACCCCAACAAATTTCTTTTGGAGATGTACTCGTTTTCATTTGCAAAGAACACTCCGTTTTTTATTCTTACAATTTCACCGGGTGTTCTTCTTTTTCTGCTACTACTTTTGGTTTTTGTTTTCGCCTTGATTTGAGTTCAGACTTTGTCATATATTTTCATCAAGGTGTATTTTTGCCTCTGATCTTTATTGGTTTTCATCAAAAGAGCTGTCTTTAAAAATTTCAAATGGTGTTGGAAAAGAGAAAAAGCTTTGTGCAAAATAGTGGTACAAGAAGGAGCTTGTGTAGACTGCGGCTTAGGCTTTTTCATGTCATGTTTGATGTCTTTTTGATAGTATGCTTAGTGGTTTTGCTGTAGCATGACTTGTCTCAAATAACTGAGATTGCTTAATGAGCCTTTGAAAAAAATCATGCGTTGTTTTTGTTGTATGGAAGCATTATTTTGGTTTTCTCCTTGATGCTTTATTTGGGTTGACTTGGCGCATGCTCACACATGTTAGACTCTTACAAAGTCGCCAATAGCCTCTATGATAATTTAGTTTTTGACTTTTGATGCCATCTTATGCTTCTTTTAATGTCGCTTTGTCGCTTTGCATGATTATGGCCATTATTGCTCTCTTAGTTGGTCGCTCCCAGTCTTTTGCTAGCCCTCGCCTTGTACTGAGTATAAGCTCTACTCGTGCATCCAACTCCTAAAAGCCAAAGTTTTCCAAAGTGTCCACCATACATACCTACTAGCAATTTGCTATTCCAAGTTAATTTGACTTGCTTTTATTTTCTCTTCAAATTAAACTCTTACCAGTGTTATGCGAAATTCGGTCAGTAAAGCTCTCACGAACCGGAAGGCACACTTTACTTTTTCCTGTTCTTAAAAATTTGACATTGTGGTCTCTTATGTTGAGTTGTTATGCTTGCAAGTTGTAAGTTGGAGACTAGCCCAGCCATGCAGTCACGGGCAAGCTTTCAACATTGCACTTCTTATTTGAGTTGATATCGTGATCTTTTGTTTATGGATGCCCGCGGTGTGAAATGAATTGGGAATCTTGTGGGGATCATGGAGTTTGTATATGTGTTAGGGAAACGCTGGGCCGCTAATCTAAGCCATGCATAATTCATGGTGGAAATTTGCAGGATACCCATGGTGAACATTCGACGACGCATCTCACAATAAAAAGCAAAACAAATGGCAAATAAAAGAGATGTCGAGGTGTTCATTGTCTGCTTGTCCTGTCATTTTGGTGTGGGCTTGTTCCACGTCATCGGGCACGGAGGTACCCCATTGGCGGTTCTCAGTGATATGCATATATTTACAATGACAAGAGCCTTGCTTGGGACTCTAAGTAAAGTAGCATGAGGTTTGGGTACTCGTATTCACGGGGCACGAGGTTTTCAACTTATGATTTGTCAAGCATATGCATCATAATTGTTCTCGCATTAACTTTAACCATTCAAGATGCTTATGATGGGGGCAATGAGAGCTCAAAGCCGGTAAGTACCATAATTTTTGAAGGTTATAAAACTTGCAATCACTGCTTCCCTCTACGAAGGGCCTTTCTTCTACTTTTATGTTGAGTCACCACCTTCTATCTTTATGCACCATTAAGAGAGCATAGTTGTCATTCTTAGTGTAATATGCATTGTCCCAAAGTTCATTGATTGATTCATATTGTTGGTTTCACTTGTTCTCAAATTATTTGTATCTAGTCACCCTTTTAAACTTGAAGGTGTCCTATGCATTTATGTTTTGCTCTCTTCGAAGGACAAGCTGAAAACCATTTGTATGTTTTCCTTATGATTTGAACACACGTTTGACTTTCATTGTTTCATTTTCATGATCTTTTGTTTGTGTTCATTTGCATGTTTACCACATGGTTGCTAAGTTTCTATTGTCAAGATTATATCTTTCATGCCCATGTTTTAAGTTCTTTTGATCCCAGCTCACAAATGCTTACATATATGATCAAGATTGTGTAGGTGCATGTCACCTCAAAAATTATTCTTTTGTTATCAATTACCTACTCGAGGACGAGCAGGAGTTAAGCTTGGGGATGCTTGATAAGTCTCCAACGTATCTATAATTTTTGATGCTCTATGCTTGTTTTTACACCATTTGCCTAATGTTTCGTTACACTTCGTGGCACTTTTATGCATTTTCCGGAACTAACCTATTAACAAGTTGCCACAGTGCCAGTTCCCTGTTTTCTGTTGTTTTTGTGTTTCACAAGTGATACACAGGAAATATTCTCGGAATTGGACAAAACAAGTTCCTGAAGTCTTATTTTACCCGGAAGCTTCCAGAGATCCGAAGGAGAGTAGGAGGGGGGCCACCAGGGCCCCACACACAGGGCTGGCGCGGCTAGGGCCTAGGCCACGCCACCCTGGCGTGAGGGCACCTGGCCCCTCCTCTGACATCGCCCCTTCGCCTATAAAGACCCCCCGACGGAAAAAACCTAAGTACCCGATCACTTTTCCAGAACACATCGCGATCCGCCGCCGCCGTCGACCCAAAGATCGGGAGGGTCCAGAAGCTCTTCCCGGCACCCTGCCGGAGAGGGGAATCGCCACCGGAGGTCTTCTTCATCGCCATGCTTGCCTCCGGAGCGATGAGTGAGTAGTCTACCTTGGACCATGGGTCCATAGCAGTAGCTAGATGGTTGTCTTCTCCACCATGTGCTTCATGTTTAGATCTCATGAGCTGCCCTACATGATTGAGATCACCGTTATGTAATTCTACATGTTTGGTTTGTTGGGATCCGATGAATATTGGTGTTTATGATTGAGTTGTTGTACGAAATATTAACTTTTGTTATCTCTATGTTGTTTATGATCTTGCATGCTCTCCGTTGTTAGTAGCTATCTTGGCCGAGTAGTTGCTAGTGACTCCAAGAGGGGGTATTTATGCTCGATAGTGGGTTCATGCCTCTATTTAACCTGGGGGAGTGACAGAAACCTCTAAGGTTGTAGATGTGCTGTTGCTACTAGGGAGAAAACAACATTCATATGCTCAAGGGCATATGCTTTGTTTACATTACACACTTTGCTTAATGCAATTATCCATTGTTCGCAACTTAATACTCATGGGGTGTTCGGACGATATCCCCGTGAGTGGATTATTAGTCATAGATGCAGTTGGATGGCAGTCTATGTATTTTGTTGTAATGCCCAGAGTAAATCTCATAGTGATCTTCTTGACATATCACGTTTATCTTTATTCTATCAATTGCCCAACTGTAATTTGTTTACCCAGCATGTGTTATTTATCTTATGGAGAGACACCACTAGTGAACTATGGACCCCGGTCCTATTTCCATCATATTGCTATCACCTGTTTACTTTACTCGCACTGTTTACTTTATTCGCATACTCTATTGTTTTCCACTCGATACACTCATAACCTTTGTTTCAAGCAAACCGGTGAGATTGACAACCTCATCGCAAGTTCGGAACAAAGTACTTGGTTGTGTTGTGTGCAGGTTCCGTGTTGCAGCTAGCAAGCAAAGCTTGGACGAGGTGCCATATATAAATTATCAGAAGCTGTCGCAAACTAGCAAGCATCACCTTCAGTCGTTTGTCTCTCCTCTCCAAGAACGATTAAACCTTGGTTTCTTAACTGAGGGAAAACAAGCTGCTATACTCATCATACCTTCCTCTTGGGGTTCCCAACGGGCTGGTTATTCACCATGCACAAGGATCGTCTGCTACGCGTCAACTTGCACCAGCACAGCTGCACAGCTGCACACACCTCATCCACAAGCACCACCAGATCTTCTCACCTCATTCCAAGCACACCAAGAACAACTCTCAGGAGATCACCACAAAAATCCCCGCAAAGCTATCAGGGATCATGGTCACTTAGTGGAGCATCAAGAGCTGATCAGGAGGAGGAGAAGGGCTGCCAGGAAGGAGGACCTGGAGCTACTCAAGAGGAGGAGTAGGGCTGCCAGGAAGTAGGAGCAAGGTGACCAGCCGAACCAGATCAAGAAGGACAAAGCTACCACAAGATCAAGATCAAGAAAGAGTAGAAGGGCACCAGAACAAAGCCTGACACCAACTTCATCTCTTCCAAGATTTCAGCAACAAGGTGAGCAAACTAAGAATAAGTAGTAGTATCTGTTCTTATCATCAATCAAAAGAAAATAAGGGGAGGCAGCAGGGTTACCCTCACACTGGCATAGTAGTGCTATGCTAAACTCATCACAGACTAGAAAAACAAAATCAAAGCGAGTATATGTTCTTATTACCACCAAATAGTGCCTCAGCCTTTGCATCACTGGCTAGATTGAGCAAATAAGTAAACCTTTGTTCTTATCAGTATATTGCTTAGCCAATAATTTTTTTTTGCACACAACAGCAATCAAAGTCACCACAAGAACTAGATCATGGCAGCCATCTCAAATCCATCCTAAATCCATTGTGCACACTCCAAAAGAGGCACCACAGTTGATATCTAGGATAGATAGGTAGCATACTCTGATCTAGCATATTAATTAGGTGAAATCTTTAGTAGGGAATCAGTAAATCATCACTGAATGTAAATATTCAGTTCATCGTACCGAAAACAAATCCAGTTATAGGATCATTTCAATCCAATAGGAAAGGCACAACCTATCTGCAAGAAACACAAGCCATCATGGTGACCAGATCATTCACCACACCATTTAAATCCATCATAACAATTACCCCAACACAATATTCAGTTAGCAAGGTAACTGTCAAACCTGAACCCAAAAGTTTAGTCAGCACTTCAACTGTAATCAGTAAACACTAGCACTGCACAACCACCGTATTCAGTTCATATGATGGATGAACCAGTACAGCTACAAACAAGCAGCAAGCCCTAATAGCAGCTATGAGTATCACACACAAGCACGTAGCCACCAATTCATAGTCATTGCAGTAGAGGGACAGGAAGAAGATCAGCTCACAGTGGTCGTAGAGGAAGTAGGCAATGCCGAGGTTGCAACCGCAGCGCCATCTCGCCGGCGTTGTGGTTAAGGTAGATAGCACCAGCAGTATTACAAGCGCAACAACATCACTTCACCACCAGCACACCCCCAAAGCAGCAGCAACACCATCATCTATGCCACAATGGCAGCAGCACCGCGAGTAGGCAGATTGGAGAGGACGCCGAGGTTGCAGTCTTGTGCTGCTGTCCTGCCGGCATCGATGGAGATGACATGGTAGGGCAAAGGATGCATGGGGGAGCAGCACTGGCAGTGGAGAGGGACCAAGAAGTGGCACGGAGCAGCACCAGCACGTAGGGCGGCCGAGATACGCTGGCGGCGACCAAAACAGCCGTTAGTATCTAGGGTTCCGAGGACGAGGACGAACGCGAGAGACCACGAAAATCAAATCAAATCGGAGGGAGAGGTAGATCATGAGGAGGCAAATGAGAGCCTCATACCACTGGCGCCGGATAGGGACTCGGCGGCCGGGAACATGGCGGTGATGCAACGGTGTCAGAGGGGGCGCTCGGGAGTGCGTCTGGGAGAGAGCGAGCAGAGAGAGGGGCATGATCGGGTCGGGCCGGGGTCTTGAGCCGAGTCAGGTCTGGCTAGACTAGTTGGGCCCAGCCCAACCAATCACTTTGTTCCAAATTATTTTTTTAAGAAAATTACTTAAAGATAAAATCAAATAAAACCAACAAACAAAAATTATTTGACAAAAAAATTGTTAGTTAA
Organism: Dactylis glomerata; assembly: GCA_007115705.1. NCBI lineage: Eukaryota > Viridiplantae > Streptophyta > Magnoliopsida > Poales > Poaceae > Dactylis > Dactylis glomerata. Next base: position 10,796,365 of record QXEO01000553.1, read on the forward strand.
GAACTATTTAATTTTGAGGACCATAACCTATTCTATACTTTGTTAATTGAATAGTGGTTCTTAATATTAAAATTGTTCAGATTTAAATCCTAACAAATAATTCCCTAATTGTTTTTTTATAATAGTAAAAATAAGGAAAATAATAATAATTATTATTGGGATTTACTCTCAATTTACATTCATCCAACTAGTCATCAACCCGTGCACCCTGCACATGCTAGCCATTTATAATAATAAAATATTAATCAAAGAAATATTATAGTTGTTAAAACACCTGAAGATAATTATTTATAACTTGTCGGTATAATTTTTTCTAGAAGTTTTAGCTCGTTCCACAAAGACATAATAGAATCATATGATCATATTTGCAATAACAGTCATGATTAGACTGTTTTACATATATATTTTTCATTTTATTAGGATTTCACATTGTGGCGAGACCTTATACTTCTTACCAATGTGTACACACGATTTTTTTGCTTCAAATGACTCTAGCTTTTTTAATTAGAATATGTCGAATGTTTATTTTGTTACATATTGATGGAGACCGTCTCTAGTATTTAACTCTAGCTATCAGTTTTCATGTGAATATTTTACAGAAAATTAACGTAAAATCATCATATTTGTGAAATAATTGTATGGATGGTAGTATGATAATTCGACGAATGCATAACTAAGGCCAATTCTTGTATGTTCTGTCTAGGAACATTTTATCAATAGCTCAGAATTTATATTTGTGAAACTCTGGATAAGAGAGTAGTTGCGGTTGCGGCGCCATACTTTTCAGAGGCATGTCTATGTGGGCGCTGGGCAATTGGTTGGAAAAATTACATACAGACTTGCAGAGTAACGTTAAATCTATTACTGTAATTTTGAATATCGAGCTGCTCCTTTATGAATTTGTTAGGCCTAGATGACAATGGAGTACATTTTTATCAATCCGGCTGCTACTCTGTCTAAATGATTATATTCAAACGATAATGAATTAAACACTGCCAGTCATTCTTCATGGAGATCACTGAGGCTTAGTAAAATCTAATGGATAGAATGAGGGAGATGTTTGTATACTGTATAGTACAGCGATGCGCATGTAGTGACATTCTTTTCTCTACCCAAACTCTTCCAGCACCACTCCACGATTCCGTTTCATCCAGCCTGTAGATCCTACCACTGAGTGCCTCTAGTCAAGGTGGCAGCCCATGCATGCCCCAGCCACCGCGAGCATCTACACATCGATGCTCTGGAACTCCCCAACTCATCAAAATAAGAAAGAAGGTCAAGTTCAGCTCATGATTTATACCAGCCGTATGGAAATAGCGTTGTCCATCCAAACATTGGAATAGATATCGGTGTACCCTTGATCCATGATTGATGTATTCCTGAGGCGACGCACATCCCATCATATGGATTTCTGAACTCAAAATTCAATCGGGGTGCGGCCCTCGTAGCGATCAAAAGTCGTGCCGCGTCGAGGTCGCTGGCGACGTTTAACACCCATTAGATGGATTTCCGAACTCGAAATTAAATCTCAGCCCTCGCGGCGATCAGACCTAGTGCCGCATCGAGCATTCGACCTTGCCGGTGACGTCAAATATCAGGATGCATTTGTTGCGATTCTGCATATATGAGCGTCCTTTGAGATGTATTGTGGTAGCGATTGGATAAGAGTTAAGCCTCCAGAAATTGTTTGATACTTTATCTGTAGGTGCCGTGTTGGACCCAAACAACATACGGCTGAAGATTAATATGTTTAGATTACCGATTCGTATGCTTCCGGGACTCCCGATAAAACTCCACGATCTGTTTGTTATCCTGGACATAGAAGTTAGATCTAAAGGTTAATATCAAGTGTTTTCTAGGATTACCGTGGAGGCTTCTATGGTGCCTCCAATTAGTAAATATAAGATTATGTGATATTCTTAATGCAATTTTATAATCACTTAAAGAAATGATTTAAATCCTAAAAGATACTAGTAGAGGTAATAATGTCTTACTAACCATTTTAGGATTTATAGTAAGAAATAAAACAACATTATGAACTTAAGTGCTTATCCATTAGGTAATGTGTGCTTCGAAAGATATTCTTTCTAAATACATAGCAAGTAATCATTAAATCATTTCATTAAGTCTTAACGTCATTATTTGCTCTTTGTGTGATAATATTGTCACCCACTAAAAATTATAACCATGTGTTGCTACATTGTATTGCACTCTACTGATAAACATTGCATGATCACAAATACAAGTCTTATAAGCAAATTAAAATTGTTCTTTTCATGTCTTCATATTTAATAATTACTTGTTTATAGTAATAAATAACTAGGATAAACCCTAAAACAAGTAGCTCATGTCCCCCAAGTTTTGTTCTTTAACTTATAAGACATTTTCATGTTAATCAAAGAACCTTAATTACTAAAATATAAAAGTGCAACACATTTTAAAGAAATCACCACAACTCATCAATCCTAAATCATCAGGGTTAGGTTACGCTTAGAGCGATGCATAGCATCTATTATGCATATCATGCTGCAATCTTCTAACATCATCCTTATCGGATGATCCTATTTCAGATTTGGATTTCTCACGTATCGAAGTTATTGACTTGCATAATCTTGCAGTCAAAAAGGCAAGTTCACTCTTGCTCATGCCTTTTGACCATTTTTATCAAATTACTTGCAAATATATACATGTGGTATTACTGCTGCATCTAAAATCAAAAGGTTCTCTTTTCATAATAAATATGACTAGCTGGTTATCGACCCGAGTGGTGGTAACCTAGGATGGCTGGAAAATGGAACCATGGTATGATTATTGTGGTGGAGGTTCCATTTGCACGGGAAAGTAAACCCTAGGACTTAACAACCAATGTCGCCAGTGATTCTTGCGTCGTACATCATGCGTTAACCATGAGATCTATAATGGCTCTGGGGAAGTCAGCTGGATCTTCTTCCTTTCGCATGCCAACAGATGTACCACACCGAAGCTATCATCCTGCTAGGATGTGGCAACATAGGTGGGACCCCTCAGTTTCCCTCGGTACCAGGTGTCTATGATGGATTGTATGAAGCTGGCTCGAAGCCTTGAGCAAGGCTCGGCTGCAGGTAGTCAGTGGATTACAAAAGGGTGGGCATGCGGGGTCGCGGAGAAGGGCAGTGATTGGCTTGGATCTTAGACTGGGCCCCATACAAAGGAAGTGTGGATGAGCTCATGACTAGGTTGTGCAACAAGGCTAAGGTCTCTCATGGGTAAAGCAACGCACCTCTGCAAAGTTATCAAATTGTGGCTTGTTACTCCTTGTTCCGGGAAGGAACTGCGAACATGGCAGGAAAGGAACTCCACAAAGTTCTAATCAACCTATGAAGGCTGACGAACATAGTTCTTCAGAATAAAAGCAACATCTTGAAGAAATATTTATGAAAACCTGCATTGCCGAACGACTCTTTGGTCTAAGGCTGTAAATAGTGCATAAAACACCTTATTTCCCCTATGAACTTGCTGGTTAACACTCGTTACTCACCCCACTCCCTCTTAACCCTTGCTTAGGATGGAGGCATCATGAGGAGGCAATCCCAATGTATTGAAGCTGAAGAATAAGTCCTTGATCAAGAGTAGAAGCTATCAAGGGAGGCAACAACTACATCAAAGCTTTGTGGAAACCTAGAATAAGAATAGAAGGGAGTCAAATCCCTAATCCTAGAACCTATGTAGTTAGAGAAGTTCTGTAGCTTAGTAGTAAGCCAACTTCATTAGGTTTAGCTCTAGTTCTATGTTAATCTTCACAATGTACTCTTTTCGATTTCTGTCATCAGAACTAAACCTCTACCTGTTGAGGAGGTTCTAAAACTCCTTTGTATGATAAAGTTGTAATTCTATAGTCATGCCTTGGACCTGCGATGTTTCTGTTGTACCACTCTGATGGATGTAATACTAGTGAGATGGTGTTTCATTGGTGTTATGTCAATGACTTGCATACTACACATGCAGTGGTATGCTGGGTCACCGCAGCTGGTATCAGAGCAAACGCTTTGACCTTAGGATTAAAACCCGTTAAAGGAGACCTATAGGTTGGGTAGTTACTATAGGAAGCCATCTTACCTGAACTATTTCTTCTTATGACTTGAGATGGATATTCAATAAAAGAATATTCCTGACATACTTGAGTCAAGTTTTGTCACTAGTTTTTCTTAAGTGAAGCTAGATATCTTGTTCCATACCAAGTAGTTATGACATCATTAGATCTACATAACAGATGGAAGTAGATTACAATTGGTATAAAATACATGGTAGTCCAAAGAGAGGATACAACCGGAATGGAAACTATCCTATTGGAAGAAGTATACCAAGGCCGATATGTTAAACTCGAGTCATCTGAAACTGGAGTAGGATGATGTTAAGTGAAGAAGTGGGGCTATATGAGGTAGTAGGACCTCAAGTTTAGTCATGTATGTGGATACTCAAGAATGTCATATACAAGTAAGAGGTACCAGTAAAATAAACACTTAAATTATGTTAGATTCACATGAGAATCTTTACACGATGGAGTAGAACTTCATCGTAAGTTAGCAAGGTGCTCAAGAATAGTGAATCAAGTGTTCTAAACCATGGTAACCATGTCCAGTATGACGGAACCATAGTTCTTAGTTGGAGAATACTTATCGAAGCATAGTACATAAACCTTATGGAAGTCGTGGATTATGGGAGTCTTACTCCAAAAAGTTAGGTACTTGCAACAACCAAGCTAGAAATTTGGAGAGATTGTGTGAGATTCGTCTTCGATAGGATGGATGGTAAGCTAGAATAAATAGTCTTAAAGGATCTGGATCCATTAGAATGATTCCCAAAACCCTCCGCTCAAATTTATTCGATTGCAATTGGGCAATTGAGGTAGGTATTGAGATAGAGAGTAGTGGTCCACCACTATGTGCAATATAGCACAATATAAACCTATATTATTTGGTGCTATAAGATACACATCTAAGCCTGAAATCTGGAGATGTTTTACTTAATTTCTATCTCATGGGCTTATGATGATGTATGTTGCATGTACAAATTTGGATTTCTTGGATTTTAATGAGTGACTAGATCTATGCATTAAGTTTGATCTTGATGTGCAAATGCATGTTGCATCATTAAGTTCTTAACTAATGTTGCAGATCTAGGGGGGAAATGGGATTGCGTTAGGAAGAGACGGGTTACCAATGTGATAAGGTTGAGCTAAAGGCTTATGAGGGTAAGGAAGATAAGCAGAAGGAGGCAATCAATACGGTTTTGACCAAAGAATTAACTCCAATAGACTATCCAGTCATCCGGGAAGAAAGAAGGGAGGTGGATCAGGAGAGGCAAGGCAAGTTCAAAGTTAATCTGATGGATGAATTGCCAGAGAATCCACCTGAGAAACTATATTCTCAGGTTAAATTGATGGAATTATTGCAAACCAAACCTTTGAGCTTCGCTATAGCATCAAAACCTATGGAGGCAGAGCATTGGTTAATGGACACATCCCAGAAACTTAAAAGTGTGGGATGTAAGGATGAATAGAAGGTACGATATGCCACTTATTTGTTGACTGAATCAGCTGCAACATGGTGGGAGGAGTTGAAGTATAAGTCATCCGAAGGGGGTGTTATAACCTGGACAGACTTCAAGCAAAAGTTTCGTGAAGCGTATGTGGTTGGAAATACCACAAAGAAGAAGTATGGAGAAGAATTAGAGCAGAGAAATATTCCTGTCTTGAAGCATGTACGAGAATTAAACTGGTTATCTCGTTACATTACTGAAGAGATAGACCTAGAAGCAATACGACAGAATAGGTTCATGAAGAAAATACAAACAACCTTGAAGATGCAGCTCAGGATTGTACGTGCAAAGGAGTTTCAAGAAATATTGGATAGTGTTCATGCCTCAGAGGAGAAGGACAATAAGGTATCTGATGGTCACAGAAAGGAAGTTGTGGTGGAATCATATCAAGATAAGCCAATTATCTCAACTCCAAATCATGAAACCCCAATAGCAAGCTCACAAATTCAGTGTCTCAACTGTAAGTGCAAGGGACATCAGGCTAAGGATTGTCAAAAACCCAAGGTAATATGTTTTAAATGTGGAAAAGAGGGACATATATGGCCTGAGTGCCCAAATATTCAAGAAGACATTACAATATATAATGCACCAATAAGTTGCAAGTGTGGGGGAACTACTAGGCATCTTCACCAAGATTGTTGGAAGGCCAATAAGGAGCTTTATAGAAAGGGGGAGAGTGTCCAAGTTGATAATCGACAAGTTTCAAACTCACAGCTTATACCAAACTCAAGTTATCATTTAGGAAACCAATCAGAGGAGGTTGCAATAACAAAGGTACATCATACACCAAAAAAATCCCGTATCTGCAGCAATTGTGGAATAGAAGGACATGTCAAAAAGGAATGTAGAAAACCAAAGGGGTCATGTTTCGGATGTGGTGAGCCTGGACACAAGAAGATGAACTGCCCAAACCAACAATTAGTTTAGACACCGCCAGCTGAAGGAAGTCAAGCGCATTCATGGGAATAATACCACCAAGTAAAGGGATAGATGAAGGAACATCTACTGAAATGTCAAGTGGGAAGCTGCATGGAAAGCAGAAGTTTGAAAGCATAAACCAGGATGATAAAATCGCAAGGACATGTAAGTCAAACCTTATCCATCTTCTTAGTTGTTGTTAGGCCATTCTTTGTCTTAGACGTAAGGTAGATTTTTTGTCTACGTTCAACACCACTCAGAGAATTTATGACGGATATCCACTAAGGTGGGTATACCACTAATTTCTTCATGAGACCATTCGTACACCCTAAGGGGGAGAGTGCATAGAAAGATAGAAGTACCTAGATTCTTTATTTAAAGTAGAAGTAAGTAGACCGAGAAGATAGCCTTGGAACATAGAGGACCAAAAGGAAACCATGTAGTTGGACTAAAAACCTAGTTTGGATGGACTAAATGAGTCTAATCCATACTTTGAAACTAAAACTTTAGGTATACATCTGTGAAAGAGCATGTGTCCCAATGTGTGGTTTTGGTAATTAATGATAATCCCTATGGACTAATGATTGCATTGAGTTATATTTGTAGGACATGTCCATAGATAATGTTTGAGCCATATGTTGGCTTCAAGGTTGTAATTTGAAGAATGAAGTCGTGTTTGATCAACACATCTTGAAGACTATGAAGTGCAAGTTCAATATGATCCATCTCGGAAGATATCATTTGATTGAAGCTTGCAATGGATTAATGAAGATTGAGCTAAGCAAGACTCTCCCATATTGGTGTATGGGGGAGTATTTTGAGATGTCTTCATGAAGCTCGTGCAAGCAAGCATGATCAAGAAAGGTGTTCAATCTTGAGGGTGTCAAGACCGTCATCATCTAGCTCAAGTGGATCGCACAAGGCAAAGGTTATAGGATTGGAAGCCAGGTTATAGGATCGCACCAGTCTCGTGTGTTATTTTGGAGACCAGGTTATAGGATTGGAAGCCATACTATCAAGAGGGGCTCTCGAGTGAGTAACTTAATCTTATCATTCGGAGAGAGCTCAAACCTTTGCATACTTGGCATTATCTTTCTTGGTTCTTATTTGGCTTTTATCCATGTGAGGTTCTATTTCTTGTGGTTATTTCCATGACAAGCTCTAGCTCAGCAAAAACGGATTTTATATGGAACTCTAATTGCGTGTTTGGTGTTTGGAGGTTTTACGGGTTCATCTTTATAGCTAAGTCAAACCTTGTATCATTTTGTTTCATCCTCCTTTGTTGGACTATGATGTTTCTATGGATGATGTTGCAGAGCTCATTATGGTGATTCCAACGATCCCAAGATCATAGAAAACGGAGTCTGGATGCAAAAGTTATCGCTGTTTTCGTATTGCTTGCTCTTCCTGGCCGGATTATCCGGGACAAACTTGGGCAAGATAATCCCCGGGGCAGATTATTGATACGTCTCCAACGTATCCATAATTTTTGATGCTCCATGCTTGTTTTTACACCATTTGCCTAATGTTTCGTTACACTTCGTGGCACTTTTATGCATTTTCTGGAACTAACCTATTAACAAGTCGCCACAGTGCCAGTTCCCTATTTTCTGCTGTTTTTGTGTTTCAGAAAAGCTACACAGGAAATATTCTCAGAATTGGACGAAACAAGTTCCTGAAGTCTTATTTTTCTCGGAAGCTTCCAGAGATCCGAAGAGGAGACGGAGAGGGGCCATAGGCCACCCTCACACCAGGGCGGAGCGGCCTGGCCCCTGGCCGCGCCCCCTATGTGTGAGGATGCTTGGGTCCACTCCTGATGATGCCCCTTTGCCAATAAAGACCCCCAATGGGAAAAACCTAAGTACCCGATCAATTTTCCAGAAACACATCGCGATCCACCGCCGTTGTCGACCCAAGATTGGGAGGGTCCAGAAGCTCTTCCCGGCACCCTGCCGGAGAGGGGAATCACCACCGAAGGTCTTCTTCATCGCCATGCTTGCCTCCGGAGCGATGAGTGAGTAGTCTATCTTGGACTATGGGTCCATAGCAGTAGCTAGATGGTAGTCTCCTCCACCATGTGCTTCATGTTTAGATCTCATGAGCTGCCCTACATGATTGAGATCACCGTTATGTAATTCTACATGTTTGGTTTGTTGGGATCCGATGAATATTGGTGTTATGATTGAGTTGCTATACTGAAATATATCTTATGTTATCTCTATGTTGTTTATGATCTTGCACGCTCTCCGTTGTTAGTAGCTATCTTGGCCGAGTAGTTGCTAGTGACTCCAGGAGGGGGTATTTATGCTCGATAGTGGGTTCATGCCTCTATTTAACCTGGGGGAGTGACAGAAACCTCTAAGGTTGTAGATGTGCTATTGCTACTAGGGAGAAAACAACATTCATATGCTCAAGGGCATATGCTTTGTTTACATTACACACTTTGCTTAATGCAATTATCTGTTGTTTGCAACTTAATACTCATGGGGTGTTCGGACGATATCCCCGTGAGTGGATTATTAGTCATAGATGCAGTTGGATGGCGGTCTATGTATTTTGTTGTAATGCCCAGAGTAAATCGCATAGTGATCTTCTTGACATATCATGTTTATCTTTATTCTATCAGTTGCCCAACTGTAATTTTTTTACCCAGCATGTGTTATTTATTTTATGGAGAGACACCGCTAGTGAACTGTGGATCCCGGTTCTATTTCCATCATATTGCTATCACCTGTTTACTTTACTCGCACTGTTTACTTTACTCGCATACTATTATCACTGTTTTCCACTCGATACGCTCATACCCTTTGTTTCAAGCAAACCGGTGAGATTGACAACCTCATCGTAAGTTGGGAACAAAGTATTTGGTTGTGTGTGTGCAGGTTCCGCGTTGCTACTGGCCGAAGACGAGTCAACAAGTATCGTTAAATGGCACCCTTGTTGGAGTGCTATTAAGCCAGTCCGCATCACCTTCAGTTGTTTGTCTCTCCTCTCCTGATCGACATACCTTGGTTTCTTACTGAGGGAAAATCTTGCTGCTATATTCATCATACCTTCTTCTTGGGGTTCCCAACGGGCTTGTCATTTACCAGGCATCAAGCTCTTTTTCTGGCGCCGTTGCCAGGGAGGAAGTAGAAGACTTCTGTGAGGGGAGTTTTTCGCACGCACATCCTTTACTTTGTTTATTGTTTTGCTTTACTTTATTTATTTTTACTTGCATCGTTTTATCAAAAACACACAAAAATTAGAATCCTTTGTAGTTGTTTTTACTTATCTGCTTTTAGTTTTGCTGAATTGGCTAATCCTGAAAACATCAAGCTGTGTGACTTTACTAGTACGAACAATAGTGATTTTATCTGCACTCCTATTGTGCCACCTGCTCCTGCTGCAAACTTTTATGAGATTAAGCCTGCTTTATTGAACCTTGTTATGAAAGAGCAATTCTCTGGTGCTAGTACTGAAGATGTTGCAGCTCATCTCAACAATTTTGTTGAGCTATGTGAGATGCAGAAATATAAGGATGTAGAAAGTGATATTATTAAGCTCAAGTTGTTTCCTTTTTCTTTGAGAGGAAAAGCTAAAGATTGGTTGCTATCTTTGACTAAGAATAGTATTGATTCATGGGCTAAGTGTAAGGATGCTTTCATTGGTAGATATTATTCTCCTGCTAAAATTATATCTTTGCGTAGCAATATTATGAAGTTTAGTCAATTTGATAATGAACATGTTGCTCAAGCCTGGGAAAGAATGAAATCTATGATAAAGAATTGCCCCACTCATGGACTGACTACTTGGATGATTGTCCAAACTTTTTATGCAGGACTGAATTTTTCTTCGAGGAACCTATTGGATTCAGCTGCTGGAGGCACTTTTATGTCCCTTACCTTGGGCGCCGCAACAAAGCTACTTGACAACATGATGGTGAATTATTCCGAATGGCACACCGAGAGAGCTCCACAAGGTAAGAAGGTAAATTCTATTGAGGAAACCTCTTCCTTGAGTGATAAGATTGATACCATTATGGCTATGCTTGCCAATGATAGGACTCATGTTGATCCTAATAATGTTCCTTTAGCTTCTTTGCTTGCTCAAGAAGAGCATGTTGATGTGAACTTCATTAGAAACAATAATTTTAACAACAATGCTTATAGGAACAATTTTGCTAGTAACAATTATAGGCCGTATCCTTCTACCAATGGTAATGGTTATGGTAATTCTTATGGTAATTCCTCCAACAACACTAGGGCCGCGCCCTCTGAACTTGAAGTCATGCTTAAAGACTTCATGGTAAAACAAACTGCTTTTAACAAGTCTGTTGAGGAAAAGTTAGGCAAAATTGATATTCTTGCTTCTAAAGTTGATAGCCTTGCTCATGATGTTGAACATCTGAAATTAAAAGTGTTGCCTAATGATGTGAAAGAGAACAATGTTTTTGCTACTGCTAATGCTATCCAAGTTGGAATTGATGAAAATATAGATTGTTAGCAGAATTGCATGCTAGATGGGAAAGAGAGGATGAGATTGTTAGGAATATGAAAGTTTGTACTATTACTACCTCTAATGATGTTGCTCCTAATGCTAGCAATCCTCTTACTTTGATTGGTGTAGAGAAAACTCCCACTCCTTGTGTTAAAAAGCCTAAAACTGCCAAAACTTTTTCTCAAAGGAGTGCTGAAATTTTTCGAAGTGTAGGAGATGATAGCTCTATTTCCTTTAATGATTTTGATATTGATGGCTTCAATATATCTGAAGTAATTTTGTTCTTGCAAAAGCTTGCTTTGACTCCCAATGCTAGTTCTTTAAATGTTGCTTTTACTAAGCATATTACCAATGCTCTCATGAAAATTAGGGATGAAAAGTTGAAGCAAAAAGCTTCTATTCCCAAGAAGTTAGAAGATGGTTGGGAACCCATCATTGATATGCATCTTAATGGTTTTGATTGGCATGCTTTATGTGATCTAGGTGCTAGTATTTCTATCATGCCTAGAAAGATTTATGACATGCTTGACTTACCACCGCTTGAAAAGTGTTATTATGATGTTTCTATTGCTGATGTTGCTAAGAAGAAACCTTTGGGAAGAATTAATGATGTTCTTATTATGGTTAATAATAACCTTGTTCCCGTTGATTTTCTTGTTATGGACGTTGAATGCCATGCTTCATGTCCTATTATCTTGGGAAGACCCTTTCTTCGAACTGTAGGTGCCATCATTGATATGAGAGAAGGCACCATCAAATATCAATTTCCACTCAAGAAAGGTATGGAACACTTCCCTAGGAAAAGGAAGAAATTAATTTTTGACTCTATTCTTAGAGCAAATTATGAGCTTGACGTTTCATCACTTGATGTTACTTGATTCGCAATTTTCTGCGCCTAGCTCAAAGGCGTTAAAGAAAAGCACTCTTGGGAGATAACCCAATGTTTTATTTTCAGTACTTTTTATTTTATTTGAGTCTTGGAAGTCATTACTACTGTAATGACCGCTCCTTATCCTTTTTATTTCATTGTTGTGCCAAGAGAAGCCTCTAATTTGAGTGAGGTAAGATTTGGGGATGTTGCTGTCCTGAAACTGTTTTTGGTGCTGCACCGTAAAAATTCGTATAAATTCTCTGTATATCTTGTGGACCTGCGATTTCTTGTGCATATTCCCCAGGTTATATCCAAACTTTCATTAGTTGAACACTTTTTTATTTGAGCAACAGAAAACCCTTTAAAAATTCGACCTTTGTCAGCTGTTCTGTTTTGACAGATTTCTGCCAATATTTGTGTTTGCCGCTTTATCGCTTTCTTTTGAGTTCTTTTGATCACGGAACTTTTGGGGAAGTTGCTACAGTCATATATGCTATATATTTGGTGGTTTTGGGTTGAAACCTGAAGCAAAAAGAGGTTGATTATATGTTATGCTACACTAATGTTGCTAATAGATTTGTGTTTAGTTTTGTATGAATCAAGTTTTCAAGTGTAGGGATTGGAGAATGATGAGATGAGTTGAAGAATTGACAAAAGCTCAAGCTTGGGGATGCCCATGCATCACCCCAAGAAATATCCAAGAAGTACAAGCGTCAAAGCTTGGGGATGCCCCTGAGGCACCCCTTCTTCATCGGCAAAAATCAGGTCACCTTTCAAGACACTATATTTTTATTGCTTCATGCACTATGCATTTTTCTTGGAGCGTCAGTTGTTTTAGTTTTCTTTATTAGTTTAGTTTTGTTTGCTGCAATAAATGGTTGGACCCCAAAAAATTTCTTTTGGAGAAGTTGCCTTGCTTTTCATTTGCCAAGAACGCTCTAGTTTTCACTCTTATAAAAAACCGAGTGTTCTTCTTTTTCTGCTACTGCTTTTGGTTTTCATTTTCACCTTGATTTGCATTCAGATATTCTTATATTTATTTATCAAGGTGTATTTTTTCCTCTGGACCATATTGGTTTTCATTAAAAGAGGTGTTTATAAAAAGTTCGAATCGTGTTGGAAAAGAGAAAAAGCTTTATGCAAAAAAGTGGTACAAGAAGGAGCTTGTATGGACTGCGGCTTAGGATTTTTCATGGCATGCTTGATATATTTTTGATAGTATGCTTAGCGGTTTTGACTACAAAAATAAGTCGCCTATAGCCTCTATGATCATTTAGTTTTTGACTTTTGATGCCATCTTATGTTTTTTTAATGTTGCTTTGTCGCTTTGCATGATTATGGCCATTATTGCTCTCTTAGTTGGTCGCTCCCAGTCTTTTGCTAGCCCTCGCCTTGTACTGAGTATGAGCTCCACTCGTGCATCCAACTCCTAAAAACCAAGTTTGCCAAAGTGTCCAACATATATACCTACTAGCAATTTGCTATTCCAAGTAAATTTGACTTGCTTTTATTTTCTCTTCAATTAAACTCTTACCAGTGTTATGCAAAAATTGGTCAGTAAAGCTCTCACGAACTGGAAGGCACACTTTAATTTTTCCTGTTCTAAAATTTTTGACATTGTGGTCTCTTATGTTGAGTTGTTATGCTTGCAAGTTGTAAGTTGGAGACTAGCCCAGCCATGCAGTCATGGGCAAGCTTTCAACATTGCACTCCTTATTTGAGTTGATATGGTGATCTTTTGTTTATGGATGCCCGCGGTGTGAAATGAATTGGGAATCTTGCGAGGATCATGGAGTTTGTATATGTGCTAGGGAAACGCCTGGGCCGCCAATCTAAGCCATGCATAATTCATGGTGGAAATTTGCAGCATACCCATAGTGGACATTCGACGACGCATCTCAAAATAAAAAGCTATACAAATGGTAAATAAAAGAGATGTCAAGGTGCTCATTGTCTGCTTGTCCTGTCATTTTGATGTGGGCTTGTTCCATGTCACCGGGCATGGAGGTACCCCGTTGGCGGTTCTCGATGATACGTGTATGCTTACAATGACAAGAGCCTTGCTTGGGACTCTAAGTAAAGTAGCATGAGGTTTGGGTACTCGTATTCACAGGACACGAGGTTTTCAACTTATGATTTGTCAAGCATATGCATCATAATTGTTCTCGCATTAACTTTAACTATTCAAGATGCTTATGATGGGGGCAATGAGAGCTCAAAGCTGGTAAGTACCATAATTTTTGAAGGTTATAAAACTTGCAATCACTGCTTCCCTCGGCGAAGGGCCTTTCTTTTACTTTTATGTTGAGTCACCACCTTCTATCTTTATGCACCATTAAGAGGGCATAGTTGTCATTCTTAGTATAATGTGCATTGTCCCAAAGTTTTCATTGATTGATTCATGATCATGGTTTCACTTGTTCTCAAATTATTTGTATCTAGTCGCCCTCTTAAACTTGAAGGTGTCCTATGCATTTATGTTTTGCTCTCCATGAAGGACAAGCTGAAAACCATTTGTATGTTTTTCCTTATGATTTGAACACACGTTTGACTTTCATTGTTTCATTTTCATGATCTTTTGTTTGTGTTCATTTGCATGTTATAACATGGTTGCTAAATCCTTATTATCAAGATTATATCTTTCATGCCCATGTTTTAAGTTCTTATGATCCCAGCTCACAATGCTTACATAGATGATCAAGATTGTGTAGGTGCATGTCACCTCAAAAATTATTTCTTTTGTTATCAGTTACCTACTCGAGGACGAGCAGGAGTTAAGCTTGGGGATGCTGATACGTCTCCAACGTATCCATAATTTTTGATGCTCCATGCTTGTTTTTACACCATTTGCCTAATGTTTCGTTACACTTCGTGGCACTTTTATGCATTTTCCCGAACTAACCTATTAACAAGTCGCCATAGTGCCAGTTCCCTGTTTTCTGCTGTTTTTGTGTTTCAGAAAAGCTACACAGGAAATATTCTCGGAATTGGACGAAACAAGTTCCTAAAGTCTTATTTTTCCCGGAAGCTTCCAGAGATCCGAAGAGGAGACGGAGAGGGGCCACAGGCCACCCTCACACCAGGGCGGCACGGCCTGGCCCCTGGCCGCGCCCCCTATGTGTGAGGATGCCTGGGTCCACTCCTGATGATGCCCCTTTGCCTATAAAGACCCCCCGACGGGAAAAACCTAAGTACCCGATCAATTTTCCAGAAACACATCGCGATCCGCCGCCGTCATCGACCCGAGATCGGGAGGGTCCAGAAGCTCTTCCCGGCACCCTGCCGAAGAGGGGAATCGCCACCGGAGGTCTTCTTCATCGCCATGCTTGCCTCCGGAGCGATGAGTGAGTAGTCTACCTTGGACTATGGGTCCATAGCAGTAGCTAGATGGTAGTCTCCTCCACCATGTGCTTCATGTTTAGATCTCATGAGCTGCCCTACATGATTGAGATCACCGTTATGTAATTCTACATGTTTGGTTTGTTTGGATCCGATGAATATTGGTGTTATGATTGAGTTGCTATACTGAAATATATCTTATGTTATCTCTATGTTGTTTATGATCTTGCACGCTCTCCGTTGTTAGTAGCTATCTTGGCCGAGTAGTTGCTAGTGACTCCAAGAGGGGGTATTTATGCTCGACAGTGGGTTCATGCCTCTATTTAACCTGGGGGAGTGACAGAAACCTCTAAGGTTGTAGATGTGCTGTTGCTACTAGGGAGAAAACAACATTCATATGCTCAAGGGCATATGCTTTGTTTACATTACACACTTTGCTTAATGCAATTATCTGTTGTTCGCAACTTAATACTCATGGGGTGTTCGGACGATATCCCCGTGAGTGGATTATTAGTCATAGATGCAGTTGGATGGCGGTCTATGTATTTTGTTGTAATGCCCAGAGTAAATCGCATAGTGATCTTCTTGACATATCATGTTTATCTTTATTCTATCAATTGCCCAACTGTAATTTGTTTACCCAGCATGTGTTATTTATTTTATGGAGAGACACCGCTAGTGAACTGTGGATCCCGGTCCTATTTCCATCATATTGCTATCACCTGTTTACTTTACTCGCACTGTTTACTTTACTCGCATACTATTATCACTGTTTTCCACTCGATACGCTCATACCCTTTGTTTCAAGCAAACCGGTGAGATTGACAACCTCATCGTAAGTTGGGAACAAAGTATTTGGTTGTGTGTGTGTAGGTTCCATGTTGCTACTGGCCGAAGACGAGTCAACAAGTATCGTTAAACGGCGCCCTTGTTGGAGTGCTATTAAGCCAGTCCGCATCACCTTCGGTCGTTTGTCTCTCCTCTCCTGATCGACATACCTTGGTTTCTTACTGAGGGAAAATCTTGCTACTATATTCATCATACCTTCCTCTTGGGGTTCCCAACGGGCTGGTCATTTACCAGGCATCAATTATCCGGCAAAAAATAGAAATATCTGGCCTAATAATCTGCCCCCAAACCTAGACGACGCGTGCAAAGTCCTTAGCCGATTTTGGGAGTGGCCGAAATATCCGGCCGGAATTGAAATATCCAGCCGAAATATCCGTTCGTAGTTCTGGGTGATGCGCGCAAAGTCCTTAGCAGATTTTTGGGGGGGGGGAGGGCAGATTATCTGGTCCAAACTTGGACCAGAATATCCGGCTCTGCAGAACAGCAATGGCTACAATCCCGGGACGGGTATAGATACCCCTCCCCTTCTTCTAGCTTGAATTAGCTCATTTTCCCCTCTCTCTCCCTCCATTGATGACCTTGGAAAGCTTGCCCATCTCTCAATTCCTCCCATGATTCTTGCATATCTTTGAGGGAAAAGAGAGAGGAGATCCAGATCTACATTTCCACCAATCAATTTCTCCTCTATGTGAGGGGAACCTATTGGATCTAGATGTTGGAGTTCTTTGCGGATTTCCTCCTTGTTCTTCCTCTCATATCCCTCCATGGCATTTGTTTCTTTGGTAGGATTTGGAAGAGAAGCATTTGAGCACTTTGTGTGTCCTTGCCATTGCATCAGTTGCATCGGTTTGAGTTCTCCTTAGAGATTCGGTGGTGAAACGTTTGTTGAGATTTTTACTCTTGGGTTCTTGGAACCCTAGATGGCTTAGTGGCTTAGTGGATTACTTGGGGACCTCCAATTAAGTTGTGGAGATCTTCCCAAGCTTTGTGGTGCCTCCATGGCAATTACTTGGGGACCTCCAATTAAGTTGTGGAGATCTTCCCAAGCTTTGTGGTGCCTCAGTGGCAATTCTTGGGAGCCTCTAATTGAGTTGTGGAGATTGCCCCAAGCTTGTACGGGTTCGGTGACTGCTCTCAAGTGTCCCATAGTGGTCGGGTCTTCCATCTTGGTGGGAGGGCTCGAGGAGATTACGGTGAGCCTCTGTGGCGTTTGGGGAGCCTTGTGCCTCTACACCGCTCCAACGGAGATTAGCACTCGCAAGGGTGTGAACTTCGGGATACATCATTGTCTCTGCGTGCCTCGGTTATTTCTATACCCGAGCTCCTTTACTTATGCAATTTACTTTGTGATAGCCTTCGTGCTTGAAGTTTATATATCTTGCTATCACTTAATTGCTTATCTTGTCTAGCATAAGTTGTTGGTGCACATAGGTGAAACTAGTTTGTTTAGGTTTTGTATGCTTGGCAAATTAAACGTTACTTTTATTCTGCATTTTCAAGCCACTCGTAAAAATTTTAAATCGCCTATTCACCCCCCTCTAGGCGACATCCTTGTCCTTTCAATTGGTATCAGAGCAAGGTCTCTCATTTTAAGGCTTCACCGCCTTGAGAGCAAAGATGTCGGCTAGGGGATTAATGCATAATGACACCTTTATATTTGATGGGACTAATTATGATATATGGAAAACTTGCATGCTTAATCATTTTTGTGATATGGACCCAAATATAGAGAGAATTTTAGATATGGGTTTCTCTCCTCCTAAGAATTCCGAAAGTCTATCTTTAGAGGAGAAGATAAACTCTTATCTTAATTCTCGAGCTACTAATATGCTTTTCGATGTTGTGAGCAATGCAGTTATTTATGCAATGATGCCTTTCTATAACGCTCATGAGTTTTGGACAAAGATTCAAGAAAAATATGATGTGTCCAACACTATTGAGGATGATTGTATTCCCTCCACTTCCGGCCGTGATGAACTCTCATCCACCTCACCAATGTGTGGCAACACACAAGGTAACGATATGGTGAGTGGTGATGAATATTGCAATGTTGATAGTAAGCTTACTTGTGATGACCGTTCATCTCTATCTCATTGCAATGCTTCATCTTTGGACTTTGACACTTCTAGCACCATAAATGCTTTACATACTTGTGTTGATACTCCTTGCATATTATGTGTATGCTCCTTAAACACATATCATAATGATATGCTTACTTTGTCTTGTTTCCATGATACAAATATTTCTACTTCCTCTATTGTTATGTGTCTAACAATGTAGAGGAAAACACATATTCCATGGGCCAAGACAAGATTTTAATTAGAGCTTCAAGTGATTCTTCTTCATCATCTCTTGGTTCCCACATGTGCCTTATGGCTTGGTCTTCAAAGGTAACTCCTACTTTGGAACCCAATATATCTAGTGATGATGATGAGAATAATGAAGAATAGGATGATGACTTTGCCTCTTTAATTGAGAAGAGTGAAATGTTTTTTCATGCTATTCGTAAGAATAAAATTGCTTGCTCTTACTTCTATAAGATTTTGGCTATTGCAACAGAGCAATAAAATTATTGAGGAGCATGAGAATACTATCTTTAAAATGCAAGGTCATGCCCGTGATTACGCGGACGAGATCGCGGATCTAAAAGAAGCTCTAGAAGAATAACAAACCACCAAGGAATCTCTTGAGGAGACCTTTACTTTAGAATTATCTATAATAAAGAATTCTTATGATAGAACTCTTGTGGTGGCAAATTATTTTGAAACTAAATATGAAGAGCTTGTAGCTACTTATGCTAAACTCCTTGAGAATTTTGAGCTTCTTAAAAATGACTCTAGGGTTGTTTCGAGTGAGCCCATCATTGTCACCGAGTCACATGAGCAACTTAAAGCTTCAAATTAAAATGAGCTTACTAAATTGCCTTCTCTGCTTTCCATTAGTGATGATCCTTGTGCTACTAACTCTACTTCTTGTGAAGCATCTATCTTAAAGGAGAATGTTGAGCTAAGGGCTCAACTTGCTTTGCTAACTAGCAATTATGGAATATTGGAAGAAAGTCATGGGAACCTCTCTTGCTCCCATGAGGATCTCCTAGCTTCCCATGATAGGCTAAAGTTAGCTCATGAGGCTATTATGTCAAAGGTAACATCTAGTGAGCCTCATGTGGACATTTGCACTTCTTCTAAAAATGCCATATTGCCATGTGCTAGTCCTAGTAATTCATCCACTCATAATATTGCTACATCTTGTGATGAATTACTTTCCTTGCCATGTTGCTCTAACAATGAAGCTTCTATTTCCTCTAGTACTTGTGTTGTTACTAACCATGTAGAGGAAATCAAAGAGCTCAAGGCCCAAGTCTCTTCTTTGAAGAAAGACTTGGTAAAGAGTCATGAAGGGAAATCCAAACTCGACAATATGTTGAGTGTGCAAAAATCCCCCAATGACAAGAGTGGACTTTGGTTTATCTCCAACAACAACAAGAAGTCCACGGTTAACAACAAGAAGAAGGGCCAAGGACAAGTCAAAGATCCAGCCAAGATTGTTTGCTTCAAGTGCAAAATTGAAGGGCACCATGTTAGATCTTTCCCTTTGAAGAAGAAGGCACTAGTTGAGAAGCAACAAGGGAAGCGGCCTCAAGTTCAAGGTCATGCTCAACCTCGGGTTGAAGAAAAGCCACTTCCCAAGAAGAATCAAGCTAATGCTCCCATTGTGGAGAAATCAAGTGAGAAGAAGGAGAAGAAAAGAACATGCTACACATGCCATGAGAAGGGCCACCTATCTTCTTCATGCACTATGGGTAACTCATCCAACCATATCATAATTGATGATGTTTATTCACTTTGCAAGGATATGGTTGGCAATGTGTTTGCCAAATATGTTGGTGCTCAAAGTGGTGTCAAGAAAAGAACCATTTGGGTTGCCAAGCCTATTGTGACTAACCTCTTAGGACCCAACTTGATTGGGGACCAACAAGCCCAAACTTGATCAATAGGTGTTTGTTGGAGGGCATTGGAGATTTGCCTATATCATGAAGAATTAAGGGATCTTCATCATTTATATTGTATCAAGTCAAGTCAATTGGATTATAATGTTTACATCCTATATCCATTTTCCTCCTTGCGGTAACATATTCTCAACCTCTATACACTGAAAGTTACTCGCCCCTTTGCATGTGTCGGTTTTGTTCCGTTGCATGAGTTTGTATATGTTGTGCTTCCTACTTGCTTTATTTTGAGTAATCAAGTATGTGCTTGTTGGTTGCACACCATGTACGGGTGTTCTTGTTGAGCCTTTTGCATATTGTTTGTATCTTGTTGGCTCTTGTGAGAGATTAATGGATCATCCTATCTTGGGGGAGTGATATGCTTTAGCATTTCACAACCCTAAAATGTGTGTACATGAGGAATACCACATAGTGTTATATTTTAAATTATCTAGTCTCTATGTGGTATGTCATGCTCATGAGAAATTCAAATTCTATAGTGTCCATTAATCATCTCATGTTGGATTTTATTTGCCTCTTGTGAAAATAAATGCTTTATCATATTGTGGGGGCGTAATATGCTTTGAGCACACTACAAACCAATAAAATGTGTATATTTGAGGTTGTATCACATAGTGTTGATATTGCAAATTATCTTTCTTCTATGTGACATATTTGCTCAAACAAGTTTCAATTTGCCAAATTGTTTTATTGCTCTTGTTTTGGATCTTGTTTGTGAGATACATTCTTGGTAGGGTTTTCCTAAAATATGGAATTCTACATCAAAGTTGGAAAACCATTTGCTTCAAGTCATCCTAATCATTGCTTTGCGTGATTGTTTAACTATTTGAGTCTATCAAGAATATCTTTTTTAGCATGGTGTTTAATTCTTATCCTTTTCATATGCTTCTTGTTGTGAAGATGATTGTCGTCGTGGTGAAACAACATATGCCATAGGATGGCTTAAATGGGGGCCGACTAGATGCTGGAGGATTCGGGAGAGGGGAACGAGCTAAAGAGCACGACAGAAAGGAACACAGATCTACCCAGGTTCGGGGCTCTCGTAAGGAGATAACACCCCTACTCCTGCTCTACTGGTTATCTATTTGGATCGATGGAGTATACAACAATGGTGCTTCCAAGCTCTCTGCTAGAGGAGGAAGATGAACTGCTAAGTCTCAGAACACAGAGTGACCAATCAACCACCAAACCCTTTGCTAGAACTCCCTGTGCCACCTTATATAGTGGTGGCCAGGGTTACAATGGTCAGAGGAGACCAGGAGACACCAACTACACTCCAAATAGGACTTGCTATCGAGGGCAGACGCCCATGACTTTCTCCCTGATTGCTCTCGATGGGACTCACCCTTGCTGTACCTTGTACTTCCAGGACTGTGACCTTACCACTCCGAGGTAAGCTTGTACTTGTGCACAGTGGGGGTAGGCACTTCCACTGTGCACCCTGCCATCATACTCTGCTACCATGCTTGGATGTTTTCTTCCTTGATTGTAGCGATGTGACACCTTGGCTGACTTATGTATCCCGGATATGACCGTTGGCCATATCCTGGACATATATGCCGGACCAACGACCTATGAAGGTCGGGTAATCCGGCCTCACCTGCTCCTGCACAACACACAGAATAGATAGGCCGGCATATCTAAGTATATGCCGGCACTCCCTAGTTAGTATTCCGGTTAATCCGGCATATCCAGACACCAGCCGGGATATACATATATGCCGGCCTGTCCGATGCTCCTATATTCTGGCCAGGCCCTTCCTTGGTCAACCGGTATAAAGTCAACCATGAACCTTGTACCCTTCTAGTCTCTTGACCCTATTGGGGGTCATCCCCCCGACACTAGTCCCCGAAGCTGCCGAGGTTCCCCAGTCATAACTATGGAGCCTTGATAGGTTCAACATATCCTTTTTTCATCATACCCCAGTTTTCCGTTATAACCCGACGATCAGATTATATGGCAGGACATCTACCCATATCCCGGCCACTGTTCCTTCTCCAAAAGTTATTCCGGCCGGTCCCGAGGGTATTCCGGACGGAACACATACACCGGGCAGTTATTCCGACATATAGACGAGTCTTCCTCGAGAAGCCACGCCTGACAGTTTGCATCGAAACTTGCAACTGCCCTGCCACCTCGAACGGTCACACGATGTGACGGTTCACAGCGCAGTTACTCCTCGCCATCATCATGGCCTAGTGGCACGGTTACAGGAACCGCCGCCCCACTCCGTGCTGCCACGTGGCGACTCACCGCAGAAACGGTCGTGGTAGTGGAACACTCCCCATGACCCCCACGACCGGCCTCCTCGATATAAATACGGGGTGGGGGTAACTTGCTCTTTTTACCCCCACATAGTCTTCGTCTTCCTCAGATCCTCTGCCCCTTGCGCTTCGCCGCCGGACCAAGGAACCGAGAAGGAAAGCCGCCGCCGTCGCCCACCTGCACGCCGGCGCCTCCGCTTGCCGACGTCCGGCGTCATCGTCGACGACGCCGCCGCTCCTCTCTGCAACATTGCTGAGAGATCCGATCTTCCTCTGCACGCTCGCCGTCGTTCCACCGCCGCCGGCCAAGCTTCGGTGAGCTTCTCTTTCTCTATTCTTGTTCTTCATCCCTCCTGCCTCTTTGTAGCTATAGCACGATAGCCCTGCTAGCTTGAATCTGCGCTAGTTTCTCTGCTTGATGTCTCCTTAGCATTGCCAGTGATATCCCTTTTGTAGTTCACCGCTGTTCTTCCGTAGGAATTATACCCATGTTTACCTCCAGTTTTAACTGCCTCGGTAGATCTTCTATTTCTGCTAACATTGGTGAGGGCGGTATGCCGGAGAGACTAACCTCCCTCTTTTCTCCGGCCTTAATAGGATTAACATCACGGGACTCCGACTCTCACGCCTTGTCCCGGCCATTAAGATGGCATCTTCAAGCATGACGGGTACCTCGGCCTCGGAGGAAGATAACTCGGCCCGGGTCCAAGGACGCTCCGGCTGGGAGGGGTCGGAGGTCACTCCGGCCGACATATCCTGGGTCACCTCCACCAGGAGAGTACCAGAGGGAGTTGCATGCCGGCTACCAGCGGGAGAGACTGCGCCGGCACCCGAACCCGGCGAACGCGTCGTCTTCATCGCCCACTTCGAGCGGGGTTTCGGCCTGCCGGTGTCGGACTTCTTCCGGGACATCCTCGACACCTACGATCTACAACCTCATCATATCCCGGCCAATGCCGTGATGATCCTCTCCGCCTTCACTGCTTTTTGCGAAGGCTATGCCGGCATAGAGCCCTTATCCCAAGGCTGGGCGAAGTACTTCCAACTGCGGAAGCAAGTCATCCAAGAGCCGCCCCGGAGCAAGGATGAGCCGCAGGAGACAGCCCAGGAGAAGAAGGACCGCCCCATGACCCTATGCGGCGCGGCGACCATCATGTCCCGGAAGGGCTCGGACTTCCCCAAGGTGGAGCTCCTTGAGTCTTGCAAGAAGGGGCAGAAAAGCTTCTTCTACGTCAAGAACACCACCGACGAGGATCTGCTCAACCTGCCGCCATTTGTGGACGAGCCACCTTTGGCCATGAAGAATTGGACTTACAACCCAAAAAACTCGGTGATGCCGGTGAACGCGCTCCACCGGGTTAAGGGCGAGCTCCCGGATGCCGGCCTTACCCCTCAAGATCTGGTGGCATGCTATATCAGTCGGCGCGTCTCCCCTCTGCAGCGCCGGTCGCACAAGATCTGCCAGATGAGCGGGCCCATGGACCCCACCCGGCATTCCACACATGAGCTGACTCCGGCCGACATTCTGCGGCGGATCAAGGACATCTGCAAGTCCTCCTAGGCCACCTTTGCCTGGGGACTTGAACCATACAGCCGGGACCGACCTGCCCCGACGGTAAATACTCTGGCCGACACACGCTCTTTTGCCCGGCACATAGATACTTAAGCCGACACATATCTATTTATCGACATACATCACGCCTGATCCGACATACTTCTTGCACCGGCATATTCCTTGCTTCTGACCAATTTACTCTGCACTATGCAGAAGTTCAGCTTCCAGGGTATGGAGAACTCCCGGATCAAGATTGCGGCAGACCGCACTGTCGCGGATGTTGAAGATCCGGACCATTGGGACAAGCTGCCCCGGAACACCCGTGTTGCCTCTGCCGCGGGTAAGGCCTCTTCATTCCGGCATTTCACTCAGGGCCGGAGTGACGATGAGTCCAATGAAGACTGCCAGACGTTTATCTGCCCGACACCTCTTGCTTATGCTTTTCCAGAAACACCTGTTGCTTACGCCTTTCCAATGCCGTCCTCAGCTATCCCGGACGACATGGTTGTCGACGCCGCTCCTCTGAACCAGGGACCTCCTTCCACCGGTGGACGTTCCGGCCGGAAGCGAGGCGTGAAGCCCCAACCCGACACACCTTAGCAACAGAAGAGGCAGAAGGTTGGCGTGCCTATCCCGAAGAAACCGAGGCCTGTTGCCGCGGGGTAAGTTTCTTTTCTTTGTATTTCCTCCAACATATCTCTTGCTTTGATTATTGACTTGGTGTTTTCTCTTTTTCAGAGCTCCTCTTGCGCCGGAACAAGCTTCTGGCTCGAGTGGCGGCCCGAAGGTTACCAAACCAGCGGCCCCTGAGACCTCCGACATACCCTCTGCCAGCCATACGACCTCACCGGCGCTGGCATCTTCGCCTGCGCCAGACAAGACCATCTCCCCGGCGAAGGACGTTCCTCCGCCGGAACAAGATTTCTCTGCCCCCGACGTCCACATGGACTCGGGGGCTCAACAGGAACCTTCGGCTTCTGATGTCCACATGGACACCGGAGCCCACCAAGAAGCCCCAGACTCCGGCGCGCCCACCAGCGATGCCGGCACAACTGAAGATGCCGGCGCAAGCAACAAGAGCGCCGGCACAGATGACAAAGGGAAAGGCCCGGCCGTGCCGGAAGTCCGGACTATTCCGGAACCTGCCTCTGCTGGCCAAGCTGCACCGGCCGCGCCGGAACAACCTGCCCCCAAGACTCCCTCTATTGAGAAGACTCCAGCACCATCCAAGACCGCTGCTCCGGCCAAGACCCTCATCCCGGACAAGACCTCTGCCCCGGTCAAGTCCGGCACACTCAAGTTTCATCCGACCAAGTCCGGCACACCAGCCGCCGCCACTGCTCCTTCTAAAGCGGCCTCCCGGACCAGCTCTACCCTGGCCCTGCATCTTGGCAGGGCAGCAACCCGGCCTGGCTACCGGCGCAACTTCTTCGACACGCCAGAACTTGAGGGCATCGTCCCCCTGGTGACGAAAAGTGATCAGAGCCTTGGGTCTCTCAAGGAGCACTGTGTCAGGTGGAATGACGCCGGCAACATGGACACAGCGGACTCCAGGAGCAAGAAGATGGCCGAAGCCTCGGCCACTGGCAATCCCTCAGACATCCTGGCCGCGAAGCCCCTTCCAATTGCCTGCGAGCTCCTCAGCCTCCAGCAGAGACTTCACCAACTGGCCGATGCCACCAACGTAAGTCTTCTCTACCTATACACATATCCCCAGTCCCCGAAAATGTCGGCTGTCCGGGATACGGACATCCGGGATTTTCCAATAATCTTGTAGTTATCTGTTCTCGAATTAACTGCCGACATATGAGCTCGATCTGAGCTTCAAATCCTAGTCACCGAGAGCCGGGATAGGTGCGCAGCACCTGTGCCGGGTCTTTACCTATTTCACCTTTAATTATTTTTCAAATCCTCTTGACCGAGATATAAGCTCAATCCGAGCTTCAAATCCTAGTCACCGAGAGCCGGGATAGGTGCGCAGCACCTGTGCCGGGTCTTTACCTATTTCACCTTTAATTATTTTTCAAATCCTCTTGACCGAGATATAAGCTCAATCCGAGCTTCAAATCCTAGTCACCGAGAGCCGGGATAGGTGCACAGCACCTGTGCCGGGTCTTTACCTATTTCACCTTTAATTATTTTTCAAATCCTCTTGACCGAGATATAAGCTCAATCCGAGCTTCAAATCCTAGTCACCGAGAGCCGGGATAGGTGCGAAGCACCTGTGCCGGGTCTCCCAAAGAGTGATCACTTGATAGAATCTTCAACTTTAACTGATATGCTAAGTTTCTCTGCTGATATTCCAAATCCTAACACTTTTGCAGCGCATGAACAACACCCGGGCCGACCTGTATCATGACCTGGTATGCGAGCATCGGAAGTTATCCGACGAGCATAGCAAGCTTCGGCTGGAGCTGTCCCAGAGAGGTAAACCTCGCCGACATACCGCTGTATACCGGATACCTTTCCTCTTTTTACTTTGCAATACTATACCTTATGCCGACATTCCTTAGCTGGCACTGAAGAACAAGTCGCCGAACTTCTTAAGAGGGTCAAGGAGCTGACAGGTATGCCGGATTCCTGAAGATCTTTTATCTCTTCCATTGTACTTCAAATCCTTTAACTCTTGCCATTGTTTTCTATCTTCACATTATTTTGACTTCAAATCTTTTCAGATGAGAAAGCTGGACTGGAAGCACGCCACCAGGACTATATGTCCTCAGTGGATGTGGCCAAGCAACTGGACGACCGGGATGCCGCTCACAAGGCCGAGGTAGAACAGCTGAAGGGCCGGATCACCGAGCTTCTGGACGAGAAGGAACAGAGGGAGGGCCAACTGAAGAAGACCCAGGACTTGCTCGTTGCTTCCGAGACTGATGCCTCCACTGCCCATGCCGAACTGTCCAGCTTAAAGGAGCAAGCGACAAAATGGGAAGTCACAGTCGCACAGCTCAATGCTGACCTCGCCAGTAAGCTTCAAAACCTTTTTCCTTATCCTGCCCGACATATCATGTTCTCTTCCGGCATACCCTCTATGCCGACATACTCTCCTTGTGCTAACATCATTTATTTTTCTCAGACATGTTCCCCGCTTCCGTCGAAGACGTTGAGAGGGCTCTGCAGTTGGATCGAGAAAGCCGGGGTGTTCCGGTTGACTCGGCCAATTGGGACATGTCGGAGCAGCTGCTGGCTCTGCAATCCCGGAAGAATGCCATGACGCTCTACACCGAAGAACTCTTTTATGGCGCCCAGGAGGCATTCTCTGCCCTCTGGCCGGGACAAAGGACGCCCACTGATCCTGTCGACCTCGGAAATGACCTGCAGCTCGCCAAGGTTCGCCTCCGGGAATGGCGAGATTCCAGCGCGAGGGTTGGAGCTGACGAAGCTCTCAGCTACTTCTTGTCCTGGTATGAAAAAGCTGATCTGGAGACTTTGCGCACTGTGCGCGAAGGATCCATCTGGACCACGGACCCAGAACACATCCGGCGTCGGCGGGAGTTGGCCCACAGCTATGTGGACTATGCCGACACCGACGCCTTCGTCCGGGACATCCGCGAGCCAGAGAAGAAGGACGACGCCGGGGCATCTGCCGCTGCTGAGGGCTCCGACTCCAGTCAAGATGAAGAGGAGGCCGAAGAGGCCGACACTGATGCTCCGGAACAGGCATCTGTCCCGGGCGGAGGCGATGGCTCCATTCCATCTGCTGGGTCCGGCACTCCTGAGGCCGACACTTCCACTGCTACTGCTCCACCAGCCGGCGGCTCTGCTTCTGCCCCTGCTTCTTAGCTTTGCAGCACAAAAACTTTAAGTTTTATCAGATCCCCGGAATGCCGGGTGCAGTTGTAATATATACGTTTAATTTCCTTTGGTTTGCTACCTGAACAAGTTTTATCTCGGTTTGCTTGTTATCAATGCCGGATCATCTTTGGCTAAGCCACCGAGTTTGTTTTCCTGTTTCCTCAACTTCACAACCTTGGCTACTTGTCTACCTTAACTGGCTTTCGACGTGTGAGTCTCAAGGTTGCTTCATCGAACATACAGTACTTTAACTTTGAAACTTAGACTTCAAATCATCCGACACTTCAAGTTTTATCTTTAGCTTTAACATAAATGTCGGTTCGCTTGCTCTATACTCCTTAGCCGTTTTCCATGTGTCGACAATCTCCGGCATCTACTCTTGCTAGCCATGAAGCCGGGTTTCGGACAGCAGCTAAGTCGAAGAGCGGCCTTTGGTGCCGACACATTACTAGGCCGACACAGGAAACACTCAAACCAAGCCAACCGGCATATAAACAAGAACTGAAAATAAACAACGACATATCCCGGAGGCAGTGCCCCCTCTCTTCGGGATGCCGACATTTCATTCATTAGACTTGTGCCGGCACAAAGCGCCGGCACTCAAAGCAAAATATGGAAATACATACATTGTGCTGCTCAGGAGTAAAAGGGGCGGAGTAGAGCTATGTTCCATGGCCTCTTGGTTTCTTCTCCGGACCTGTCCGCCTTGTCCTTCTTGGGGGCCTGCGCATCTATAAGATAATAGGCATCATTGTGCAGAGCTCTGCTCACAATGAATGGCCCCTCCCATGGAGGAGTTAACTTATGCCAGCCCTCTGTGCCTTGCCTTAGCCGGAGTACTAGATCTCCCTCTTGGAATCTCCTTGGATTTACCTTCTGCGCATGATAGCGTCTGAGGTTCTGCTGATATACTGCTGTTCTTGACAGAGTTATTTCTCTTGCTTCCTCTAGCAGATCAACATCGTTTTCCCTGGCTTCTTTAGCCTCTTCCTCTGTATATAGCACTACTCTTGTTGCATCATGTATTACATCTGTTGGAAGCACAGCTTCTGCTCCATACACCAGGAAAAATGGTGTGTAGCCTGTTGACCTATTCGGAGTTGTCCTTAAACTCCAAAGTACTGCCGGCAATTCATCTAGCCAACATCCCGGCGTTTTCTCTAGTGGCTCTATCAGCCGGGGTTTTATGCCGGATAATACTAGCCTATTTGACCACTCTACTTGGCCATTGGCACAAGGGTGAGCGACCGACGCAATGTCCAGCCGGATTCCCACTTCCTCACAAAATCTGGCAAATGGCCCTTGGGAAAAGTTCGACCCATTGTCAGTGATGATGCCATGAGGGACACCATACCTCAAGATTATATCTTTTAAGAATTTCACTGCTGTGTGACCATCACACTTGCTTATGGGCTTCACTTCAATCCATTTGGTGAACTTGTCCACCATGACCAGGATATGGGTCATCTTTCCTCTGGCCGGCTTAAAAGCCCCGACCATATCTAGGCCCCAAACAGCAAAGGGCCAGGTTATCGGGATAGTCTTCAAGGCAGATGCCGGCTGATGAATCTGGTGGGCATATCTCTGACATCCATTGCATTTCCGGACCAAGTTTTCTGCTTCTTGCAGTGCCGTCGGCCAATAAAACCCATGTCGGAATACCTTTGCCACCAATGCTCTGGACGAAGCGTGGTGGCCACACTCCCCCTGATGAATTTCCCGGAGCATCTCCAGGCCTTCCGCAGATTCGACACATCTCTGCAATACTCCGGTGACACTTCTTTTGTACATTTCCTTGTTTATGATGGTATAACCTTTGGATCTCCTTGTAACCCGGCGGGCTTCATATTCATCCGCCGGCACTTGGCCATCTACTAGGAAATTCACGATTGGTCGTGCCCATGAGGGCACTTCCCTGACAGTGAATATTGCCTGATCTATCTCCATCATTTCGACCGAGACATAATCGATCTCCATGGGCTGCGAAGTCCCCGGGACTGTGGGATCAGTCCCCGGGTATGCCGGAGCAGTCCCCGGGTATACAGGCACAACCTCTTGGTAAATTTTACCCTTGCCCTTAGCTCTGCTCCGGAATACCGCACTCACCGCATATGTCGGACCAGTCCCCGGGACTGAGGTAACAGTCCCCGGGTTATCTGATCTGGCTCCGGCAACTACTTCCATTGGAACCGCATCCTCCGGACCTGGCGGGACATAAATGGAAGATGACTCCGGCGAGGGCTTGATTGACGGCTTCCTCAGATGCTCCAAAGAAATGCCGGGCGGGATTGAATCTCTGGAAGACCCCAGCTTGGACAATGTATCGGTTGCATCGTTCTGAGCCCGGAGAACATGCCGGAACTCACAACCTTCAAAGTAACCACTTAACTGCTGCACCAGGAAACGGTAGGATCCCATGTTAGCATCATGCGCATCCCATATTCCGGAACACTGCTGAATCACTAAGTCAGAATCACCGAAACACATAATCCGGCGAATTCCTATGTCCTTAGACACCTTCAGGCCATGCACAAGTGCCTCATATTCCGCCACATTGTTTGACGCTGCAAAATGAATCTGCAGGACATATCTCAATTGGTCATTCTCTGGTGAACTGAGAACTATGCCGGCACCCAGGCCATGGATTGTCTTGGACCCATCGAAATGCATCCTCCAATAATTTGCATCTGGCAATGGTGGCTCATACTGTATCTCGGCCCAGTCAATAAAGAAATCAGCCAACACCTGGGACTTGATTGTATCTCTCTTGTCATACTGAGGTGCATACGGTGAAAGCTCTATTGCCCACTTGGCAATTCTGCCACTAGCATCTTTGTTACTTATGATCTCCGAGATAGGGGCCTCGGCCACTACCCGGATTGGATGCTCTTGGAAGTAATGCTTGAGCTTCTTGGCCGCCATATAGACACCATAAGTCATCTTCTGATAGTGTGGGTAGTTTTGCTTTGAGGTGGAGAGGACTTCACTCAGATAATATACCGGCCGCTGCACGGTTTTGCCTCCCTCCTCTCGCTCCACTACTACCACTGCACTGACAACCCTGTTGGTTGCCGCTATATAGAGCAACATCGGCTCCCGGGGCATTGGAGATGCTAGTACCGGCGCTGTTGACAACATCTGTTTCAATTCCTTGAAAGCAGCATCTGCTTGTACTGTCCAGACAAATGTGTCGGACTTCTTCATTAACTGATATAACGGCAAAGCTTTCTCGCCCAGTCGGCTTATGAAACGGCTCAGGGATGCGAGGCACCCTGCGAACTTCTGTACTTCCTTCAAATCTGTCGGCGGCTTCATTCTTTCTATAGCACGAATCTTGCCGGGATTTACCTCAATACCCCGGCTGGAAACAAGGAAGCCGAGCAACTTGCCCGCCGGCACACCGAAGGTACACTTTGCCAGATTTAACTTCATCCGGAACCTCCTCAGATTTGCGAAGGTTTCCCGGAGATCGCCTATGAGAGTTTCACTCTCCTTGGTCTTTATGACGACATCGTCGACATATACCTGCACATTTTTATCTATTTGATCATGCAAACACTTCTGCATACATCTCTGGTAAGTTGCGCCGGCATTTCTTAAACCGAACGGCATAGTGAGATAGCAATAAGCCCCGTACGGGGTAATAAAGGATGTCTTTATTTGATCCGGCTCATACAAAGGGATCTGGTGGAAACCAGAATAGGCATCTACAAATGATAACAGTTCACATCCAGCTGTGGAATCAATCACTTGATCGATTCGAGGGAGCGGGAATGGATCTTTAGGACATGCCTTATTCAAGTTGGTGTAATCAACACACATCTGCCATACTTTCACTATGGCGGGCTCATCCTTCTTCTTTTCCACCAAAACCGGATTAGACACCCAATCCGGATGCAATACTTCCTTGATAAAGCCAGAGGCTAGGAGCCTGGCCACTTCCTCCCATATGGCTTTCCTTCTATCGCCGGCATTCCGCCGGAGCGGCTGCTTCACAGGCTTAGCATCCGGTCTTACATGCAATGCGTGCTCAGCCAGCTCCCTCGGCACACCTTGCAAGTCTGAAGTAGACCATGCAAAGATATCCCGATTCTCACGAAGGAAGCTGATGAGCTCGCTTTCCTATTTGGGATCCAGACTTGCCCCGACGAGGGCATGGCGCTCCGGGAAAACTTCATCCAGAGGCACCTTTTTGACCTCCTTGCCTGCTTGAAAAGTAGCACTGCCATCGGGATTTGCCATGCCCGGCATAGATTTGCCGCCCACGACCGTTTCAGCAATCTCCACTGCTCGCTTGAGCCTCTTCTTTTCCTCTGCAATGATCAGAGTCTCGGCCAGATTAGATCCGGCTGTTGCACATGCCATCGAGCGCTTGTAATCACCAATGATGGTGATCACTCCCTTGGACCCCGGCATTTTCATCTTCAGATACGCAACATGCGTAGAGGCCATGAACTTTGCTAGTGCCGGCCTACCCAGCAAAGCATGGTAGGGGCTTTCCAGATCAACCACCTCGAACATGAGGTTCTCCACCCTGCAGTTATCCCGGCTGCCAAACATGACATCCATCCGGATCTTGCCCATTGGCGCACACGAAAGACCCGGCACAATGCCGTGGAACGTGGTCTTGCTTGGCTCCAACATATTTTCCTTGATGCCCAACTTCTGCATCGTATCTTGGTACATGATGTTGATGCTGCTACCATTGTCAATGAGGACCTTGCTGAATCTCACGTTATTAGCCGGCCCGACGAATGTCGGATCCATCACCAGAGCATACCCGCCGGGGTTTGGCATGATCCTGGGATGATCTGCCCTGTCCCAGCCAATGGCCTGGTCAGACCAGTACATTAGCTTCGGTACTGCCGACATAACGGCATTTACCTCCAGACACCGCCGGTATAAGCTCTGCTTGTCTGTTCTTTCGGTCTCAAAGACCACGTTGCTCTGATCATGCTCCTTGTACTCATTCCGGCCCGCTGCTGGGCCTCCGGCATAGTACTCCGGGTTATGGTTCTGATCCACTTGATTTACACCGGCATTTCCGGCATTGCCCTGATTCCCGGGATTAACCGGCCTGGGCGGGACTGCAATTGTATTGGCACCTGTCAACGGCGATGGAGCTGCCGGGACAGATGGTCTAGCTGGTACCCAGGGACCTGCACGACCTGCTAATATGTCGTCCAGCCATGAACAGTTTCTTGTCAAATGGTTTGCCGGCTTACCCGGCTGGAACATGTGAAACACACAAGGTTTGTCCATGGCTAGACCCACTGTATACTTCGGCCACTGCTTCTTTTGTCCGGCGGCTCCGCCGGCATTCTTGTTGATCCAGACATTCTTCTTCTGAAAGGGCTGTGCTTGCTGCTGCGGCTGCTGATTGCCCTCATATCTCGGATGCTGGCTACTGCCGGCGCCCTCTTGCTCTTCCTCCACAGCAGCTACTTGTGCCGCTCCATACCGGTAATCCGACCTTTCATCTCTTCTTTTGTTCCGGTTATCAGAGCGATAGTATTGCCCTGGTCTCCCGGCGTTGATGGTGTTCCCCTGAGTCTGCCCCTGTCCTTGTGAATCAAGGGTGGGCTGCATGGGATCTCCCAGAGCATAACTATCGGCAATCTTGATTGTCTCGGCCAACGTGGCCGGCATTTCCCTTTGAAGCTTTTGCCACAACATGGTGCCGTGCCGACACCCATGAGCAAACCACATAATGGCCTGCTGCTCGACAACTCCTTCGCAGGAATTGCGCAAGGTGCACCACCTGGTCAGATAGTCACGATCAGTCTCATTCACTCCTTGCCGGCAGTTAGCCAGCTGCTGAGGACGATTCGGCCTCTTATATGTACTGGTGAAGTTTGACACAAACTGCTCTTCAAAATCAACCCAGCCGTTGATACTTCCGGCCGGCAGATTGTTCAGCCATATCCTGGCTGGTCCTTCTAGCATTTGCGGCACATATCGTACCGCCCATCTGAGGTTTCCTCCGGCAATGTTCACTGCGGTGGAGTAATCCTCCAACCAATCTTCCGGCTTTGTACTGCCGTTATATGTCCTCGCCCCACGCGCGAGCTGGAAGTAGTAAGGTACCGGCTCACCCATAATCCGGGGTCCAAAGCACATAGGACCCGGAGCTCCTTGCCTTTCCACCAACTCCGATTGGTGAATCCTGTCCAGCTTGAAGCGCGCATCACTTGCTGCTAAGGACCGAGGTCCTAGCCGGGATGCAATTGGGCCCGCGATCACTTTCTCCTGCTGCTGCTCCGGCTGATACTGCTCACTGTGCCGGCCTTGCTGGTGCTGCTGCTGATATCCCGCCCTGACAAGGGCGGAATTGCCATCATCTTCCCGATGTCCCGGCTGACCTGCACCCTGCTGCTGCGCTGCACCCCCGGCGCCCTGCTGCTGACGCCGGGCCACACTGTTACTCCGGCCAGCACTGGCCGACACTGCCCCATGCCCAGCCGGCACATTCTGACCAGCATTCTTGCCGGCGACATACTTGTCAGCTTGGCCGGCACTCTTCTGAACTATTGCCTGCTTTCCGGCAATTGCCGGATCATACACTTGGATCTGCTTATCCCGGCGGCCAGAGGTCACACTTCCGGCACGCCGGGCGCTTGGATGCGGGGACAAAGCTTCGCCCCTCGATCTTGCGCCGGCACCTCCTACCGACGCAATGTACTGGGATGCCCCGGCACCTGGGTTTGCCTTCTTGAAGGCCTCCTGCTGCTTAGTAGCTTCAGACAAAAGATGGTTAAGCCGGGCTTGCTGCTCATGCAGTGCTTCGCCGGACAAATTAGATAAGTCCTTAGCTACCTCTGCTGCTGCTCTAAGGTTCTTCACTGGAGAGCTATAAATTACCTTAGGCACAGTACTAGTTGCGGTGTGACTCTTAGCTCTAGCAACTTTTCCTAGCTCAGTATTAAGATCTCTACCTCTAGTTCTAACCTCATCTATCCGGCTAGGCCGGGTTACCACAGGAGTAAAACCATGGGCTGCCTCATACTCACGGAGT
The DNA here is from genome assembly GCA_007115705.1 of Dactylis glomerata. NCBI lineage: Eukaryota > Viridiplantae > Streptophyta > Magnoliopsida > Poales > Poaceae > Dactylis > Dactylis glomerata. The sequence goes on from QXEO01000553.1 coordinate 10,831,039, forward strand.
TGCCGGTTAAACCGTTCGCGCTCCTGATGCATGGCCAGGGCCTCGTCGATGAGGGCCTGGCGAGATCCCTCCAGGACCTCCCTTGTCTGCTCCGGATCCTCGCCGGATCGCACCGGCTCGAGAAGTCGCTCGATGACGGGAAGAAGCACCTGACCTTTTGCCGGCACAGCGGAAGTGCCGGCCAGGTTCTCGACACGCTCCAACGGAGGACGTGCCGACCTCTTGGCCTTCGGCGGCTCCGGGGGTGTATCTCCTGCTGCTGCTGCTGCGGCCTTGCCGGCACCATCTGCCGGCGGCACTGATGTGCCGGCCATCATTACCTCGGCCGACTCTACTGAGCGAGCGATACGCCCAGCGCGAACCAACCGATGTGACGGAGGATCCGATGCCACCAGCACCTTTTCCCTGCAAACTCTCTCAGTCCCCACGTACACCTCGTGGGAACCGAAAGACATGATCCGGCCATCCCTGGGGAACGGCCGGCCGCCGAGACATCCGGCGTTGTCACTGACGAAGCTGAGCGAGCCTAGCCTCTGGACGAGGCCAGAGACCACGCGCACTCCCGAAACTGCTATCACAGACCCCGTCCGAATAAACACTCCGCCCAGCATATCGATCAGCCCCACGGTGGGCGCCAAATGTCGTCGTGGTGAAACAACATATGCCATAGGATGGCTTAAATGGGGGCCGACTAGATGCTGGAGGATTCGGGAGAGGGGAACGAGCTAAATAGCACGACAGAAAGGAACACAGATCTACCCAGGTTCGGGGCTCTCGTAAGGAGATAACACCCCTACTCCTGCTCTACTGGTTATCTATTTGGATCGATGGAGTATACAACAATGGTGCTTCCAAGCTCTCTACTAGAGGAGGAAGATGAACTGCTAAGTCTCAGAACACAGAGTGACCAATCAACCACCCAACCCTTTGCTAGAACTCCCTGTGCCACCTTATATAGTGGTGGCCAGGGTTACAATGGTCAGAGGAGACCAGGAGACACCAACTACACTTCAAATAGGACTTGCTGTCGAGGGCAGACGCCCATGACTTTCTCCCTGATTGCTCTCGATGGGACTCACCCTTGCTGTACCTTGTACTTCCAGGACTGTGACCTTACCACTCTGAGGTAAGCTTGTACTTGTGCACAGTGGGGGTAGGCACTTCCACTGTGCACGCTGCCATCATACTCTGCTACCATGCTTGGATGTTTTCTTCCTTGATTGTAGCGATGTGACACCTTGGCTGACTTATGTATCCTGGATATGACCGTTGGCCATATCCTGGACATATATGCCGGACCAACGACCTATGAAGGTCGGGTAATCCGGCCTCACCTGCTCCTGCACAACACACAGAATAGATAGGCCGGCATATCTAAGTATATGTCGGCACTCCCTAGTTAGTATTCCGGTTAATCCGGCATATCCAGACACCAGCCGGGATATACATATATGCCGGCCTGTCCGATGCTCCTATATTCCGGCCAGGCCCTTCCTTGGTCAACCGGTATAAAGTCAACCATGAACCTTGTACCCTTCTAGTCTCTTGACCCTATCGGGGGTCATCCCCCCGATAATGATCTTGGATTTATGTGTAAAATACCACCGGGAAATTAATAACTCCAAATACCTCTTGTCCTTGGACAATTGGTACTTCATCATGTGGTATATATATATTGATCATCTTTACATTGGCTATTTCTTTTAATCACCTTAACTCTTGCCAAGAAATGTATTTGTTTTATTTCCAATTGTCTTCCTTGACTCTTGTGATTCCATTTGATTTTGTTGAACTTGTTTTGTGTTATTCTTAATGTAGGTAGAGATGATGATCCCATTTGTGTGCATTTTGTATTCAAATGCAAAATCATAAATAATGGACTAATCTTGGGGGAGCTCTCCTATATTTTCTATAACATACTCTTGGGGCTTATTTCAATTGGTATTGGTTATTGTTGGAAGACAAATCTTTTCTTTTTGGTACTTAGTGTGTCATCATAAAAGAGTGGAGAGTTTGGTTTGTTTCTTGGAACCTTGCTCTCTATGCGAGAATGGCTATCTCTTTTCTTGATTTTTCTCTATATTCTTAAAATGAGATAAGTCATTGGGCATGTGTGTTTTAGTGATCCTTTATGCTCATTGGCGTTTGCTTTGTTCACTTGGTGGACTTTGGAGTCAATCTTGTGTTGAGTTGATTCTTTGATATAATTTGGACAACCTTTAGTTCTTCACACCCTTGTGTGACTTCTTGGTCTTCTTGGTGTTTTGTCCAAATTGTATCTCTTTTGGCTCTTGACAGTCTTGTGCATGCATATTTACTAAATGTATACTATATGGCATGCTTTGCTTTCTTTGATCCAATATATAGGGTAAACTCCAATAAATCCTAAATCGGCTAAGATGTGCATGAAATTCAAGTTCATATCTATATGCACATATTTATGTGGAGCTTGTCCTATATATTGTAGTGTCTCTAACTACTTTGGACCCAATGAGCTTGGGGACCATATTGTACTTGAATTTGTTTTAGGTACATGAGAGATATATTGGTGCTTGTCTCAATAATAAGCATGAAGCGGTGACTAGTTGATAATTTGTGGCGAGCTAGGATTATTGAAGAACTCCTATCTACTACATCCTCCCAATGGTATCTCGGTAACAAGTATCTTATTCATGCATACTTTTCTAGCATTTGAACCTTGTGTGTTGGAATGGAATGCCAAGCAATATCACTCATTGAAGACTATGTTTATGCTCAATGCTCATCCTTGTCCTTGTAGTAGTCTTATAATATGCTTTGTCATACCTCTCACACATTCTTTTGGTTGAGCCCTTTATTGTTGTTCCTCCCTTGTTGGTCAAACATTTCTTTGATACAAGTGTTAAGCTTAATTTAGTTTCTATGATATCTTGGAAATGGTTGCTTTTTAAATGGTATTGAGGGAGTGAGGATTCCATGTTGTGCAAATTGTATTCACATGCAAACATTCTAATTTTTGCACGTACCTTGGGGAGCTTCCTCATTTCATTTAAAGCATCATTTTGTGGCTATCATAGTATTTGATTTCACTTGATATCATTTTGTTTTGAATAATATTGAGGGAGTGATGATTCCATGTTTGTGCACCTTATACTTTAATCAAATAGAATATTTTGTGCACAAACCTTGGGGAGCTTCCTCATATTATTTAGAGCATTGTTTTGGTCTTATCATAATATCTTTATTTGATTCGCTATTTGGATATTTTGATTGCTATCTTCATTTGTTGGATGTTTAACCATCATGTCATCCTATTTTGTTTGCAATCTTTGATCCTCAATATAGTTTGATTTCCTCCAAATTTTTGTCCTTGGATTTGTGCATGTGTTTTCACTCTTTTTGGGCCATGCATACCTTGAGGAGGAACTCTCACTATAATGGCCTTCTAAGCCTTTCCGCCCATTTTGGCAATGGATGCCAATGGGGGAGAAGTTTCGAGGGTTTGAAGGGAATTGGGCTTCATGCTTTGGTTTTTTTCTTAAGCATTTGCCTTGCATGCTTTGCATGGTTGAGTATATATAGTGGAAACTCCACCAACAACATTGGTTGGCAATATATGCAATGAAATTCAAGTTCATTCACACGTGCATAGATTGTGGGGGAGTTAGCTCTATATATGATGGTTCTACTAGCATCACTTACTTTTGTAGTAATTGATGTTAGTGTAACCATCTTAGTTCTTTAAATTCATTATATAAAACCTCTCAAAGAGATTGTCATCAATTATCAAAATGGGGGAGATTGAAAGAGCATGTTCCCCCATGTGTTGTTTTGGTAATTAATGACAATCCCTATGGACTAATGATTGCATTGAGTTATATTTGTGGGACATGTCCATAGATAATGTTTGAGCCATATGTTGGCTTCAAGGTTGTAATTTGAAGAATGAAGTCGTGTTTGATCAAAACATCTATAAGACTATGAAGTGCAAGTTCAATATGATCCATCTCGGAATATATCATTTGATTAAAGCTTGCAATGGATTAATGAAGATTGAGCTAAGCATGGCTCTCCCATATTGGTGTATGGGGGAGTATTTTGAGATGTCTTCATGAAGCTCGTGCAAGCAAGCATGATCAAGAAAGGTGTTCAATCTTGAGGGTGTCAAGACCGTCATCATCTAGCTCAAGTGGATTGCACAAGGCAAAGGTTTGTTCTTGATAGGTTTTCTCTTCTACCGGTCTTCTGTGTTAGTTTGGAGACCAGGTTATAGGATTGGTAGTCATACTATCAGGAGGGGCTCTCAAGTGAGTAACTTAATCTTATCATTCGGAGAGAGCTCAAACCTTTGCATACTTGGCATTATCTTTCTTGGTTCTTATTTGGATTTTATCCATGTGAGGTTCCAGAGCTTCTGGTTATTTCCATGACAAGCTCTAGCTCATAAAAAACGGATTTCGTATGGAACTCTAATTGCGTTTTTGGTGTTTGGAGGTTTTACCGGTTCATCTTTATAGCTAAGTCAAACCTTTTATCATTTTGTTTCATCCTCCTTTGTTGGACTATGATGTTTCTATGGATGATGTTGTAGAGCTCATTGTGGTGATTTCAATGATCCCAAGATCATAGAAAATGGAGTCCGGATGCAAAAGTTATCATTGTTTTCGTATTGCTTGCTCTTCCTGGCCGGATTATCCGGGACAAACTTGGGCCGGATAATCCCAGGGGCGGATTATCTGGCCAAAAATGGAAATATCTGGCCTAATAATCCGCCCCCAAATCTAGACGACGCGCGCAAAGTCCTTAGCCGATTTCAGGAGTGGCCGAAATATCCGGCCGGAATTGAAATATCCGGCCGAAATATCCGTTCGCACTTCTGGGTGACGCGCGCAAAGTCCTTAGCAGATTTTTGGGGGGAGGGCGGATTATCCGGTCCAAACTTGGACCGGAATATCCGGCTCTGCAGAACAGCAATGGCTACAATCCCGGGAGTGGTATAAATACCCCTCCCCTTCTTCTAGCTTGAATTAGCTCGTTTTCCCCTCTCTCTCCCTCCATTGTTGACCTTGGAAAGCTTGCCCATCTCTCAATTCCTCCCATGATTCTTGCATATCTTTGAGGGAAAAGAGAGAGGAGATCTAGATCTACATTTCCACCAATCACTTTCTCCTATATGTGAGGGGAACCTATTGGATCTAGATCTTGGAGTTCTTTGTGGATTTCGTCCTTGTTCTTCCTCTCATATCCCTCCATAGCATTTGTTGCTTTGGTAGGATTTAGGAGAGAAGCATTTGGGAACTTCGTGTGTCCTTTCCATTGCATCGGTTGCATCAGTTTGAGTTCTCCTCGGAGATTCGGTGGTGAAAAGTTCATTGAGCTTTTTACTCTTTGGTTCTTGGAACCCTAGACGGCTTAGTGGCTTAGTGGATTACTTGGGGACCTCCAATTAAGTTGTGGAGATCTTCCCAAGCTTTGTGGTGCCTACATGGCAATTACTTGGGGACCTCCAATTAAGTTGTGGAGATCTTCCCAAGTTTTGTGGTGCCTCAGTGGCGATTCTTGGGAGCCTCCAATTGAGTTGTGGAGATTTCCCTAAGCTTGTACAGGTTCGGTGACCGCCCTCAAGTGTCCCATAGTGGTTGGGTCTTTCATCTTGGTGGGAGGGCTCGAGGAGATTACGGTGAGCCTCTATGGCGTTTGGGGAGCCTTGTGCCTCCACACCGCTCCAACGGAGATTAGCACTCGCAAGGGTGTGAACTTTGGGATACATCGTTGTCTCCGCGTGCCTCGGTTATTTCTATACCCGAGCTCCTTTACTTATGCAATTTACTTTGTGATAGCCTTTGTGCTTGAAGTTTATATATCTTGCTATCACTTAATTGCTTATCTTGTCTAGCATAAGTTGTTGGTGCACATAGGTGAAGCTAGTTTGTTTAGGTTTTGTATGCTTGGCAAATTAAATGTTAGTTTTATTCCGCATTTGTCAAGCCACTCATAAAAGTTTTAAATCGCCTATTCACCCCCCTCTAGGCGACATCCTTGTCCTTTCAATGTGCTTTTATGAACCTCTTCAATACCATTAGGAGGTTCACGAAACCTTGTTTTATAAATGGAAACTAAGCCATTGATAGAAACTTGATACCTTAGTCTGAATACCTAACCAAAATAGTTTATAATACTAAGTAGGATAGGATACCAAAATTAGTTGATTCTCCAAGACTATTAGAAGGAAGCAAAGTACTGATTTAAGTGGTCGTTGGACAAAGTAGGATTCAGGAAAATCTTCAAAAGAGGTATATCATCTAAATCCAAATTTTTGGAGTTGGAGTTGTAAGATAGATGTCAACAACCTTACAGTTCATTGCAGAACGCAAGAGAGTTCGAACTTCGGGACAAAGTTTAGTTTAAGGGGGAGAGGCTGTAACATCCCAGGATTTGAGATAAGAAATAGTGAGGAAAACGATGTGTGCATTGCATTCATGCATCTGAAAACCTAGAAAATATTCGCGCAAACTAATTAAAACACAAAGCGACCGGAGTTTCTCTCGTTCTGATGTTTAGCTTAGTACATCGGAGGGAGTGCGATGAATTTCGGCATAACCTTTGTTGAATTATTGATTTGGGGGGAAAGAATTTGAATTTAACATTTAAATTTGAACTAGATAATAATTCAAATAAAGCAATTGATTAATAAACAACATAAAAATAGAATATAAGAGTAATTTTTGGATAATGTCTTTATTACAAATGAATAGATTATTATATTACAAATCTCAAATTAATGAGATGATTTACAAAAGAAATGAAATATTACAAAGGGATGAATAAAGAAAACCGTAACTAAAGCCAATCCTTGTCATCATCTTCATTCCTGCAAGCAAGAAGCAACAAAGACAAAAGAAATATGTTGTTATAATTAAAATGTTTGCCTCCATATTTTTGGAGGCAATTTAATTTATTAAACTTAGTTAGAGAATTTAGGAAGAACTCCTAAATTCTATATCCTAGAACTAGAGGGCATCCTTTTAACAAATAACCAATTCTGGATAGGGTCCATAATTCATACACTTGAAGTGATAGGCATTTCAAAGGCAGGCAACCAAAATCATGTTTGTAGCAGATAGTAGCAGTAGTAGACAGCTTATGACACCCTCTATTTCTAGCTAAGTTTAAAGTAATAAAATCCAAACCAATTAATATTAAATTCATACTTAACATGATATTAGTTAAGTAGAATTAAAAGGTCACAAAAATCCATTTAGCAAAGCCAACAGTATTTGGACAGCCAGAAATACAAGTGGCATTCCCAAAACAATTGAACAACTAAGATAATCATGAACACAGTCGTGGATTACATCATAAGGTAAGCAAGCCAAATGGAGACTTTGCACTAACAGATAAATATCACAGAGGCAGCCACACACACCACACACCTCATCCACAAGCACCACTAGAGCTTCTCACCTCATTCCAAGCACACCAACAATAGCTCTCATGAGATCACCACAAAAATCCCAGCAAAGCTATCAGGGATCATGGTCACTTAGTGGAGCATCAAGAGCTGATCAGGAGGAGGAGAAGGGCTGCCAGGAAGGAGAACCTAGAGCTGATCAAGAGGAGGAGCAGGGCTGCCAGGAAGTAGGAGAAAGGTGACCAGCTGAACCAGATCAAGCAGGACAAAGCTACCACAAGATCAAGAAAGAGGGCACTAGAACAAAGCCTGACATCAACTTCATCTCTTACAAGATTTCAGCAACAAGGTGAACAAACTAAGAATAAGCAGTAGTATTTCTTCTTATCATCAATCAAAAGAAAATAAGGGGGGGCAGCAGGGTTACCCTCAAACTGGCATAGTAGTGCTATGCTAAACTCATCACGGAGTAGAAAAACCAAATCAAAGCAAGTATCTATTCTTATTACCAACAAACAGTTCCTCAGCCTTTGCATCACTGGCTAGATTAAGCAAATAAGTAAACCTCTGCTCTTATCAGTATATTGCTTAGCCAACTTTTTTTTTGCACACAACAACAAGCAACCAAAGTCACCATAAGAACTAGATCATGGCAGCCATCTCAAATCCATCCTAAATCCATTGTGCACACTCCTAGAGGCACCACAGTGGATATCTAGGACAAAACAGTAGCATACTCTGATCTAGCATATTAATTAGGTGAAATCATTAGTAGGGAATCAATAAATCATTACTGAATGTAAATATTCAGTTCATAATACCGAAAACAAATCCAGTTATTGGATCATTTCAATCCAACAGGAAAGGCACAGCCTATCTGCAAGCAACACAAGCCATCATGGTGACCAGATCATTCACCACACCATTTAAATGCAAGCATAACAATTACCCCAATACAATATTCAGTTAGCAAGGTAACTATCAAACCTGAACCCAAAAGTTCAGTCAGCACTTCAACTATAATCAGTAAACACTGGCACTACACAACCACCATATTCAGTTCATCTGATGGATGAACCAGTACAGCTACAAACAAGCAGCAAGCCCTAACAGCAGCTATGAGTATCACACGCAAGCATGTAGCCACCAATTCATAGTCATTGCAGTAGAGGGACAGGAAGAAGATTAGCTCACAGTGGCCGTAGAGGAAGTAGGCAACGCCGAGGTTGCAACCGCATCACCGTCCCGCTGGCGTTGTGGTTAAGGTAGAGAGCACCAGCAGTATTACAAGCGCAGCAACATCACTTCACCACCAGCACACCCCCAAAGCAGCAGCAACACCATCACCTGTGCCACCATGGTAGCAGCACCACGAGTAGGCGGATTGGAGAGGACGCCGGGTTGTAGTGTTGTGTTGCCATCCTGTCGGCGTCGATGGAGATAACATGGTAGGGTAGAGGATGCATGGGGGAGTAGCAGTGGCAGTGGAGAGGGACCAAAAAGTGGCACAGAGTAGCACCAGCAAGCAGGGCGGTCGGGATACGCCGGCGGCGACCAAATCAACCGTCGGTATCTAGGGTTTCGAGGACGAGATGAACGTGAGAGACCACGTAAATCAAATCAAATCGGAGGGAGAGGTAGATCATGAGGAGGCGAATGAGAGCCCCATACCACCGGCGTCGGATAGGGACTCGGTGGCCGGGGACACGGCGGCGATGCAGCGGCGTCAGAGGGGGCGCTCGGGAGTGCGTTGGGAGAGAGCGAGCAGAGAGAGGGGAGTGATCGGGTGTAACATCCCATGTTTTTATCAAATTTTGGAATAAAAAAAATATTATTTTATTCGTATGGATTGAATTTTCACAAGGATTTAAAACTTTTGAGTTTATATAAAAGAACTACTACAAAAACTATTTCAAACTTTCCTTTGTTGCTTGAGGAATTATTTTGAGAAAATAAAATTTCAAAATAAAATTTTGCATTTATTCAAATCCAATGTAAGCATTTATGCAAGGGAATTATTTACAAAAGGTTTATTACCACTAAAGTTGCATTTCCAAAAGTGTGTTTTAAAATAAGGTTCAAAGGTTATTTTATTATAATTTTTTCTCTGAAATTAAAAGAAATTATTTTAAAAACCCTAACCCAACTTTGCATTATTGTAATAAAGTATTTTGGCCATAATGTATAAAGTTTTGAGGAACATTTGTTTTATCCTGAAAAATGTCTCTTCACTATTTTGATTTGTAGTGTTGAATATTAATTTTTTTTAGAAATTTATTTGAATTCTTTTGTGGTTAAAATGCAAAAGATACAAAATAATGAAGAAAAAAAAAGAATAAAAAGAAAGAAGAGGAAAAAAATAGAAATGGGGCGGAAACCAGCCCGAGAGCGTGGCCCAGCCAGACCGCCAAGCAGGCCCAGCAGCGCGCAGCACCTCCCCCCTTTCTTATTTTTTTCTCTGACGTGTGGGACCCCCCACATCGTCTCCCTCCTCTCGCCATCAAATCGGCAGTTACCTCCGTTGATGCCACGCATGACTCCGCGGCACTCCCGCTCCCCCTGTTCTCCCTTGATGTCCGCCCTTCAAAGCTCTCGAGACCCTCTCCATTTTCCCCCTACTTCTGTGCACCACGACGCCCCCAGGACATCGAAATTCCTCGCCGGAATCCGCATCCCCGACCGCCGTTCGTCAACTATACCACCGAGCTAGGTGACCCCCGCCTCCATTTTCTCTCTCCCCCTCTTCCCCTGCCTTGGGCGCTTCGTCTGACCCTCGTATCTCCCTCCCTCCTGCCCTTTAGCACTAGAACCGCTGCCGACCAAGCGCACCGCGGCATGCCGAACTCCGTCCGACGAGCGAGACCACACCAGGACGCCCCCATCGATGTTGAGCACATGAGGGAGCTCGCCATCTCCTCCTGCACCTTGTCAGAAACTCCCCGGAGTCCCTGGACCACAAGATCGTCGCCGACATCCACCACCGAGCGCCTCGCCGCCGTTGACCAAAGTTGCCGGCAAAGACTCCGGCCAGGTAACCCCTTCTCCTTCCCTGGCCGTTGGATCCAGATTGTGCGGCCCCAGATCGAAGCCCCAGTCCGGTCAACAAAGTACACCATGGCAAACCCCTGACCAATAGGAAAGCGCTGCATCATCCAGTCAAATTCCACCCCGAGTCAAGCCAGTCAACTTAGAGTTTGAATTTAAATTTAAAAACCAGAATATGTACCCAACTTAGAAAATTCATAGAAAAAGATTTATGTGGCCAAATTTTATGAATTTTATACCAAATGAAAGCACTAAAAATTATCTACACATATATGCAGAAATATAATACTTGTTTTGTAGAAACATTTGAAGAAATATTTAAATTGGTAAAATGACTCAAATACACCAAATAATTTCTAGTTTGAAATCTACTAGGCCAAAATTGTTAATTTTGTAGTTGTTGGAAAGCTCTTGATCTGTAGAACACTTTAGAACCAGTTATTTTCAAAATTGAATCGTGCACATACTTGCTACCTTCAAATTCAATCAAATCACTATTTTGACCACCATTTGAATTCTGAAAATAATTTTGGTGTGAAACCACGTGCAGCAGCTTTGTGTTACTGTCTCCTATCCAGTAGCATCACTATCCAAAATATTTGAATCACCTTGCAAATATTCAAATTCAATTATGAGAATTTGAGTATTTTCTTATCAATATGATTCCTTCTACAAAAGTGAATCATATGATCATACCTATCTATCCCTATCATATATCATCTTGATCATCACCCAGTAGCATGCCATCTTATTCTTGTGGACCCACTTCACAATATTCAAATTACAATTGAGTAAATTGAGTAATGTGTGGTAGAACCAAATAGGTTTCCCTTGCTTTTTGTGGTAGTACACTCCACTCCATGCCACACATATCTTAAACCATTCAAATCAAATACCATTCTTGAACTATAAACAAAACTAGTTTGAATTCTTCAAAGAAGAATTTAAACATTGTTTTGGTCAAATCTTGAGATTCAAACCCTAGTCCCAGTTAATCCTTTTGTCCAAGAAAATCTTATGGCCAAGAAGCCACCATCATTCTAAATAACCTTAATACTTGTTCAACCCCAAGCCAACTTAACCCTTGGCCTATATTGAACTATTCAATTCACAAATAAGTTAATTGAGTAATTCAATGTATCACCAATACCTACCCAAGCCTATGTGTAACTATACTATTAAGAGTAAGTGTTGTCACACTCTATTCATTAGCGATTTGTTGCACTATTCTAAACTTATGTGAATTTATTCACATGAGTCATCTCTAAATTCTAACCATGCTTATACCAAGCATAAGGTTCTATCCCTTCATTGTAATCTTGGAGGACCAATCATTAAACCTTGCCATCCAAATTCTCAACCCATATCTTGTAAGCCAAACTTCTAGCCATATCTCTCTCATCACAGAAATCATAAGAACTTTAAAATGTTAAACCAATCCTTTTCATTTGCTTGTCTTGCTAGATTTGTTGCCTTTGGTGTGGTTTGTTTACTTTGTGTATCTCTACATTATAGATTGGTTTGGAGATCCATACATTTTGTTGAGAGAAGAGAAAGGGGTTTAAGCTTCAAAAGGCAAGTGACACACATGTTCCCCTACCCATTTTACTATATGCATTAGTGTTTTATAAGTAGTACGCATGATAGGTTGGTTTCTCAAAGTGAAGTATTGCAATGCTAGATCCTAGTAGTGTATAGCCACCCCTGAACCAACTCCTGGTAGGTTGTGACAATATTGAAAAATGATGCCAATGCTTATTTCATGGATTGATGATTAGTTTGAAATTTAAACTTCAACCCAATGAAATACCTGGGTGGAAATGACATTGCTTGGTTTATGTTGAGTGGCTACTTGGGGCCACATGCCTGGTGGATTTAACCAGAGTATGTGGTATTTTCCTGAGGGTTAGTACACTTGTGGGATGCCACCCAGGAACAAAGAGACTACCATGTCTTCCATGCTTAGTGAGCTTCCAGTGCAGCCTTATGACAATATGGGCTCTGTCTTGATTGAGTATGTTGTGAGGGTTCATCCATGGGTACTGACATAGGGTGGTATTTTGGGCACGGTCAGATCCGGATGGTTGAATGCTCCTTCTAAAAGGTCTTGTCTCATTCTATATGGGTAGAATGGGTCTTAAGGTGAAAGTGCACAACCCCTGCAGGGTGTAAAACTAATCGATTAGCCGTGTCCCTGGTTATGGACAATTTGAGTTCCTAGACATGGATGTACGGAAGAGTCTCATCACCATTTCAGAATGAATAAAAATTTGTTTAGAAACAATCTCAGGACCATGTGGTGGATTTAACCTCATGGGGTCATCTTGGTGGATTTATCCAGGTGACTTTGGTGCTCATGGTGGATTTAACCATGTGCCCCTTTCCTTTAAACCATGTGGTGGATTTAACCTCATGGGGTCATCTTGGTGGATTTAACCAGGTGACTTGGGTGCCATGGTGGATTTAACCATGTGCCCCTTAAAAGTCTTCCACAGAATAAAAGTTTGTTTCAAAAATGATAGGATAAACATGCTTTATGCAATTCAGCCAGAAGCTCCACCAGCCAAATATCATGTAGATAGCTCTTTCACTACAGCCACCAAATATGTGTCATTTGCCAGTACATCATTGTACTGACCCCCATTCGTGGGGCTCCATATGGCGCATGGTGAAGATGGAGGCTCACTGCTACCCTAGTTTTCATTGTGTTTATGTTATGTTGAACTCTGTCATTTGAGCTAGTCCATGTGACTAAGCTGGTTTGTAATAATTGAAGACTTATGTATCTGGATCCACGTTGTAATCTTTGATACTATGCAATGAATACTTTATTTTGTTCTGTGGTGCTATCAGTGATCTAGGGAATAGCACTTAACACAGGTGTTCCACCTTAATCCAAAGGTGTGGCGTTACAAAATGGTATCAGAGCATAGTGTTGCCTATAGGATCGAGACCCTAGGTTTGGAATTAGAAACAGGAAGACTCTTGGATAAAAAAATTCTATCTCACCTGGTTTCTGTTTACATAAAAAAAAGAGTTTGCATTTTGAACTCCTTGTATTCTCTCCTACTTCCTCTTCAAATGTTTCCTTTTGCTATAGATGACCCTACCCTGAAATCATCAACGAAGGATAGAAGATCACAATGTGCCAGAAATGTGAGACTGATACTCCCTATAATTTCCTTGACTCAACATGAAGAACTACATTGAAGGCCAAACGATGAACTTGGAGAAAGACTCAAATGCATCTTGCACAACTCCAGAAGATGAATCAAGGAAGTAGAGAAGAAACTTGAAGTACACAGGCAAGTAATAGACAAGACCACCAACAATTTTAGTTTATAGAACCAATGAAGTTGTGATAATCTAATGATCATACCAAATTGGGGTATGACCATACTATATTATTAGTGTTTGACCTAGTTTGCTTGATGTGATGAATGTTTGTTGGATGTTGTTTGTAAGATGAATTCTTTTGATCTGATGTGTTTGGCTAGGATTTTTCCCCTATAGATCCTTCTATCTAAACTCATCTAGGCTAAGACCTAAACCTGTCCTAAACCCCAAACAAATTCATCCCCAACACGAGAAGAATCACAACAACACTCAGATGGAGATAGCGATGCAACAGATGGTTGAAGAGCATACTAAAATGATGAGAGTGTTAACTCAGAATATGGTCAACCGCGACAACAATGAGATACCTCCAGGAATCCAACAAGTACTGGATAATCATACACGAATAATACAAATGATGTCCCAGAATTTGGCTAGCACCAATAACAACCTGCCACGAAAGGATCATGGTGGCAAGTAACCAAGAGATGATGTTGAGACGACTCTACGAGCTTGCAAGAGATGTGGAGAAATAGGACACACATCTAAGGAATGTCATGAACAGTGCCCTTACTATGATATGAACCACCCAGTTGGAGAATGTCCCATGACCCAAGTTACTTGTTTCCTATGCGAAGGAATCAATCATGTTCCTGTTGAATGCAAGTTTTATTCCACGGTGCAACGAATGAATCAACAAGCCAAGGATGGACCATGCCAGTTGCTTAGGAGGACCCAAGAAGAAGGAAAAGAACACTTATCTAGAAATTGCTCGAGGAAACGAGAAAGGTTTCCCACAGCTATAGTGGAATATGGAGAAAAGGAAGTAAGAGAGCTCCTAGCCTTAGAGAGACCTCAAAAGAAGAAGGAAAACAACAAGCTGATGTGTTTCAATTGCAAGGAGCTAGAAAATTATGCGAACAAATGTCCAGAAAAGGACAACAAAGCAAACAGTCCAGGTAGCGTGAAGAAGAACCTCAACCATATCACTTGTTACACATGCAAGCAACAAGGACACTATTCGTATCAATGCACAGAGGAAAGTACTTCAAGACCTCAGTGAACTAGGATAACAGAAGGATGCAACCAATACAAGGAGAAGACACAACAAGGTGTAGCCAACTTGGAAGAATTTGTATGCAACTACAACCTTGTAATAAATATTGTAAGTGTAAGAGCTAAGGACAACATTGTTGAATGTATTTTAATTTTTTTCCAGTGAAATGGCAAGCTGATGGATTTGCAACTCAAGAGTTAGCGCCATACGACAGAGTTGCACAAAACCCTAGCTAAGGAACGATAGATTTGTTTTAAAATTTTAGATTTGGAACATTGGCTTTCATTTAAAGAATTTTTTTTGTCAAAGCAAGTGTGGTGGACCAAGAGTTAGAATACGAGGTTTGCAAACCATGTATGAAGTAATGATTTGGGTGCAGGATGGATTGATCACCATTCCTACTACTCTTATTATTTGCTTTCATAATGTTGGCTTTACACACCTAGAGAGACATACCTACATGAGAGACGATGTTGTTAAACCTTAACCTTAGGAAGATAATAGGTTACACCCCTTATAGTGAGCCGGTGTGGCCAAAGCGTAGGATTTCGGTGAATATGAGTCACAAGCTTACCGTTGAAGAAGACACATGATGGAAAGAGTCCTACCAATCTCGAGAACTCCGTTTGACCCCAAAGGTGCTCACCAAGGAAGCAACCATAAGATGAAGGACCTTCAAGGATGTCAGCAAAGAGGATGAAATGAAGATACTGGAGCATCTTAACTTGGTCTTTTGATTGACCCAAAGAGTAACCCTTCAGTGCCAAAGTAGTTCAACAAACTACATTGCTGGATAGAAGCTCCACAATGGAGCAAAGTTATACCCAAGCTCCCTTGAGAAGTACTAGAAATCCAAGATTGTGAATAGACACCCACCTATTGGAAATGAAGACAGAATCTAGCTATAGATTCAAAAGATGACCCAGTGCCAAGTCAAATCACGGGTGTGCTTACTTTGAATCAAAGACCTAGACTACCCACAAAAGTTTCTTTTAAGGGTGGTAGCCACCTAAGTACCCCAAACCCTTCTACCTTTCTAGCCTTTTCAAATCTCGGGGACGAGATTTCTTTTAAGGGTGGTTGTCTATAACATCTTAAGTTTTTATCAAATTTTGGAATAAAAAAATTATTATTTTATTTGTATGGATTGAATTTTCACAAGGATTTAAAACTTTTGAGTTTATATAAAATAACTATTACAAAAACTATTTCAAACTTTCCTTTGTTGCTTGAGGAATTATTTTGAGAAAATAAAATTTCAAAATATAATTTTGCATTTATTCAAATCCAATGTAAGCATTTATGCAAGGGAATTATTTACAAAAGGTTTATTACCACTAAAGTTGCATTTCCAAAAGTGTGTTTTAAAATAAGGTTCAAAGGTTATTTTATTATAATTTTTTCTCTGAAATTAAAAGAAATTATTTTAAAAACCCTAACCCAACTTTGCATTATTGTAATAAAGTATTTTGGCCAAAATGTATAAAGTTTTGAGGAACATTTGTTTTATCTTGAAAAATGTCTCTTCACTGTTTTGATTTGTAGTGTTGAATATTAAAAAAAATTAGAAATTTATTTGAATTCTTTTGTGGTTAAAATGTAAAAGATACAAAATAATGAAGAAAACAAAAAAAAGAATAAAAAGAAAGAAGAGGAAAAAAAATAGAAACGGGGCCAAAACCAGCCCGAGCGCGCAGCCCAGCCAGACCGCCAAGCAGGCCCAGCAGCGCGCAGCACCTCCTCCCTTTCTTATTTTTTTTCTCTGATGTGTTGGACCTCCCACGTCGTCTCCCTCCTCTTGCCATCAAATCGGCAGTTAGCTCCGTTGATGCTGCCCATGACTCCACGGCACTCCCGGTCCCCCTGTTCTCCCTCGATGCCCTCCCTTCAAAGCCCCCGAGCCCCTCTCCATTTTCCCCCTACTCATGTGCACCACGATGCCCCCAGGACATCGAAATTCCTCGCCGGAATCCGCATCCCCGACCGCCGTTAGTCAACTATACCACCGAGCTAGGTGACCCCCGCCTCCATTTTTTCTCTCCCCCTCTTCCCCTGCCTTGGGCGCTTTGTCTGACCCTCGTATCTCCCTCCCTCCTACCCTGTAGCACCAGAACCACCGCCGACCGAGCGCACCGCCGCATGCCGAACTCCGTCCGACGAGCGAGACCACACCAGGACGCCCCCATCGACATTGAGCACACGAGCGAGCTCGCCATCTCCTCCTGCACCTTGTCAGAAACTCCCCGAAGTCCCTGGACCACAAGATCGTCGCCGACATCCACCACCGAGCGCCTCGCTGCCGTTGACCATCGTTGCCGACAAAGTCTCCGGCCAGGTAACCCCTTCTCCTTCCCTGGCCATTGGATCCAGATTGTGCGGCTCCAGATCGAAGCCCCAGTCTGGTCAACAAAGTACGCCATGGCAAACCCTTGACCAATAGGAAAGCACCGCGTCATCCAGTCAAATTCCACCCCGAGTCAAGCCAGTCAACTCAGAGTTTGAATTTAAATTTAAAAACCAGAATATGTACCCAACTTAGAAAATTCATAGAAAAAGATTTACTTGGCCAAATTTTATGAATTGTATACCAAATGAAAGCACTAAAAATTATCAACACATATATGCAGAAATATAATACTTGTTCTGTAGAAACATTTGAAGAAATATTTAAATTGGTAAAATGACTCAAATACACCAAATAATTTCTAGTTTGAAATCTACTAGGCCAAAATTGTTAATTTTGTAGTTGTTGGAAAGCTCTTGATCTGTAGAACACATTAGAACCAGTTATTTTCAAAATTGAATCATGCACATACTTGCTACCTTCAAATTCAATCAAATCACTATTTTGACCACCATTTGAATTCTAAAAATAATTTTGGTGTGAAACCACTTGCAGCAGCTTTGTGTTACTGTCTCCTATCCAGTAGTATCATTGTCCAAAATATTTGAATCACCTTGCAAATATTCAAATTCAATTATGAGAATTTGAGTATTTTCATTATAGAATTAATTCTATAATTCTTATCAATATGATTCCTTCTACAAAAGTGAATCATATGATCACACCTATCTATCCCTATCATGGATCATCTTGATCATCACCCAATATCATGCCATCTTATTCTTGTGGACCTAGTTCACAATATTCAAATTACAATTGAGTAAATTGAGTAATGTGTGGTAGAACCAATTAGGTTTCCCTTGCTTTTTGTGGTAGTACACTCCACTCAATGCCACACATATCTTAAACCATTCAAATCAAATACCATTCTTGAACTATAAACAAAACTAGTTTGAATTCTTCAAAGAAGAATTTAAACATTGTTTTGGTCAAATCTTGAGATTCAAACCCTAGTCCTAGTTAATCCATGTCCAAGAAAATCTTGTGGCCAAGAAGCCACCATCATTCTAAATAACATTCATACTTGTTCAACCCCAAGCCAACTTAACCCTTGGCCTATATTGATCACACTCTATTCATTAGCAATTTGTTGCACTATTCTAAACTTATGTGAATTTATTCACATGAGTCATCTCTAAACTCTAACCATGCTTATACCAAGCATAAGGTTCTATCCCTTCATTGTAATCTTGGAGGACCAATCATTAAACCTTGCCATCCAAACTCTCAACCCATATCTTGTAAACCAAGCTTCTAGCCATATCTCTCTCATCACAGAAATCATAAGAACTTTAAAATGTTAAACCAATCCTTTTCATTTGCTTTGTCTTGCTGGATTTGTTGCTTTTGGTGTGGTGTGTTTACTTTGTGTATCTCTACATTATAGATTGGTTTGGAGAGCCATACATTTTGTTGAGAGAAGAGAAAGGGGTTTAAGCTTCAAAAGGCAAGTGACACACATGTTCCCCTACCCATTTTACTATATGCATTAGTGTTTTATAAGTAGTATGCATGATAGGTTGGTTTCTCAAAGTGAAGTATTGCAATGCTAGATCCTAGTAGTGTATAGCCACCCCTGAACCAACTCCTGGTAGGTTGTGACAATATTGAAAAATGATGCCAATGCTTATTTCATGGATTGATGATTAGTTTGAAATTTAAGCTTCGACCCAATGAAATACCTGGGTGGAAATGGCATTGCTTGGTTTATGTTGAGTGGCTACTTGGGGCCACATGCCTGGTGGATTTAACCAGAGTATGTGGTATTTTCCTGAGGGTTAGTACACTTGTGGGATGCCACCCAGGAACAAAGAGACTACCATGTCTTCCATGCTTAGTGAGCTTCCAGTGCAGCCTTATGACAATATGGGCTCTGTCTTGATTGAGTATGTTGTGAGGGTTCATCCATGGGTACTGACAGAGGGTGGTATTTTGGGCACGGTCAGATCCGGATGGTTGAATGCTCCTTTCAAAAGTTCTTGTCTCATTCTATATGGGTAGAATGGGTCTTAAGGTGAAAGTGCACAACCCCTGCAGGGTGTAAAACTAATCGATTAGCCGTGTCCCCGGTTATGGACAATTTGAGTTCCTAGACATGGATGTACGGAAGAGTCTCATCACCATTTCAGAATGAATAAAAATTTGTTTAGAAACAATCTCAGGACCATGTGGTGGATTTAACCTCATGGGGTCATCTTGGTGGATTTAACCAGGTGACTTTGGTGCTCATGGTGGATTTAACCATGTGCCCCTTTCCTTTAAACCATGTGGTGGATTTAACCTCATGGGGTCATCTTGGTGGATTTAACCAGGTGACTTGGGTGCCATGGTGGATTTAACCATGTGCCCCTTCAAAGTCTTCCAAAGAATAAAAGTATGTTTCAAAAATGATAGGATAAACATGCTTTATGCAATTCAGCCAGAAGCTACACCAGCCAAATATCATGTAGATAGCTCTTTCACTACAACCACCAAATATATGTCATTTGCCAGTACATCATTGTACTGGCCCCCATTCGTGGGGCTGCATATGGCGCATGGTGAAGATGGAGGCTCACTGCTACCCTAGTTTCCGTTGTGTTTATGTTATGTTGAACTCTGTCATTTGAGCTAGTCCATGTGACTAAGTTGGTTTGTAATAATTGAAGACTTATGTCTCTGGATCCACGTTGTAATCTTTGATACTATGCAATGAATACTTTATTTTTTTTAAGAAAATTACTTAAATATAAAATCAAATAAAATCAACAAACAAAAATTATTTGACAAAAAAAACTGTTAGTTAAGAACTATTTAATTTCGAGGACCATAACCTATTTTGTACTTTGTTAATTGAATAGTGGTTCTTAATATTAAAATTGTTCAGATTTAAATCCTAACAAATAATTCCCTAATTGTTTTTTATAATAGTAAAAAGAAGGAAAATAATAAGTAAATAATTATTATTATTATATTGGGATTTACTCTCCAATTTCATTCATCCAATTATGTGATATTCTTAATGCAATTTTATAATCACTTAAAGTTATGATTTAAATCCTAAAAGATACTAGTAGAGGTAATTATGTCTTACTAACCATTTTAGGATTTATAGTAAGAAAATAAAACAATGTTATGAACTTAAGTACTTATCCACTAGGTAATGTGTGCTTCAAAAGCTATATTTTCTAAATACATAGCAAGTAATCATTAAATCATTTCCTTAAGTCTTAAAGTCATTATTTGCTCTTTGTGTGATAAGATTGTCACCCACTAAAAATTATAACCATGTGTTGCTACATTGTATTGCAATCTACTGATAAACATTGCATGATCACAAATACAAGCCTTAGAAGCAAATTAAAATTGTTCTTTTCATGTCTTCATATTTAATAATTACTTGTTTGTAGTAAGAAATAACTAGGATAAACCCTAAAACAAGTAGCTCATGTTTCAAGTTTTGTTCTTTAACTTATAAGACATTTTCATGTTAATCAAAGAATCTTAATTAGTAAAATATAAAAGTGCAACACATTCTAAAGAAATCACCACAACTCATCAATCCAAAATCATCAGGGTTAGGTTACGCTTAGAGCGATGCATAGCATCTATTATGCATATCATGCTGCAATCTTCTAACATCATCCTTATCAGATGATCCTATTTCAGATTTGGATTTCTCACATATCAAAGTTATTGACTTGCATAATCTTGCAGTAAAAAAGGAAAGTTCACTCTTTCTCATGCCTCTTGATTATTTTTATCAAATTACTTGCAAATATATACCTGTGGTATTACTACTGCATCTAAAAGCAAAAGGTTCTCTTTTCATAATAAATATGACTAGCTGGTTATCGACCCGAGTGGTGGTAACCTAGGATGGCTGGCAAATGGAACCATGGTATGATTGTTGTGGTGGAGGTTCCATTTGCACGGGAAAGTAAACCCTAGGACTTAACAACCAATGTCGCCAGTGATTCTTGCACCGTACATCATGCGTTAACCATGAGATCTGTCGCAGGGATGACTTCCAGGGTAGGCCAAGGGCAGAGCCGTCTGCCAGCCGGTATCCCAGGAATCTCCATGGCGCTAAGTTAGGAAGACCGGCTTCGATCAAAGGACCGGCTGCGCCAGCAGTCGGCTGGCGACTCCACCGAGGAAAGCCAGAGCCGGCGAAGATGATGACACTCCTCCAATGGCTGCTTTGCAAAAAGAAGCTTGGCCCTGACAAGATCGACAGAAGTGGGGGACAAGCATGACGCCAGCCACGCCCGATCTCCACCAATCAACGGGCAGGAGCCTTCCCCACGAAAGGATCCGAGGCAGAACGGAGAGCATATACCTCAGAGATGCCGGTCCAAGGGGCAAATGCACTTTATAAAGTCGCCATCGTTAGACAGGGAGTCAGAAGACGGCGGGGCCACGCCAAAACCATGGCCGCGGAGGAGCCGGCAGCCGGGCAGCCGGCCATCTAACCTATAATCAGACCCCTGCCTATATAAGGGGGTCTAGACCCTTAGACTAGGGAGATCCGATCCTTCTTCTTCCTCCTCTAGACCGAACATCTCGAGGAGCGTTGTAGCCACCGTGTGAGCCGGACCCATCGTCGCACACCATCGAGCCCCTCCGTTAAGCCATCCCTATGGCTACTATCACTAAAATCCCACGACAGTTGGCGCCCACCGTGGGGCAACACGCGGCGATGACCGGAGTGAAGTTCTGGCCGGGATCCCCATCGACTCTCGGCAAGAAGGTCGCCTCCGGCCTCGTCTGGAGGTTCGGCACCTTTGATTGCGTCATGGACAATCTTGCCTGCTTCAAGGACGGCTTCGGCGACATCGGCTCCTTCCTCGACTTCGCAGCCACCACTTCTACGTTGCCAAGCCCTTCCCGGAGGAGATAACCGACATTCTCGACCCTCTTAGCGACGGAGGCTCGAGCTGTAGTGAAAGCAGCGACCTTGGTGCCATGGTCGAAGTGATGGCCCTGGGAGACGAGGAAGGCAGCGACTCATCGTGCCCCGCATGCCCGCCGCTCAAACGCCTTCCTCCGTAGGAGCAGAACGCTTCGCTCCCAGAGCAGGATGCCTCGGACATCGTCGTCATGGACCTGCGCGCACCACTCGACCACGTCATCGACCCCGTCCAGGTCGCGGAGGCCGTGGAGCGGACACGCCTCGTCCTCCTCAGCAAGGTGGCCGAGGATGAAGACACCCAACACTACATGAGCACCACGCTCCGCGAGTTCTACGACGTGCATGGAGACGTGCCGGACGAGCTTGCTCATCGTCAGCGGCGTGACCATGGACTCACTGTTGCGGGCCCAAGCCGGGTCCAGCGGTCGCCATCGGCAGGCCAAGGCCAAGGTGGGCACGGACAGGGCGGTCGTGCTCCGAGCTGCAACGCCCGAGGCCGCCACGCCCAGTAGGCTGGCAGAGATGGCCGGCCATGCCAAGTCCCGGTGCCAGCGCCAGGGCTGGGGTCTTAGGCTCGCCAGCCGGCCCTGCACATCCATCTGTGGCTTGACCACATGAAGACGCTCCCCAAAGGATCTGCTAGCTCAAAGCGAGCGGCGGTTGACCAAGGAGGCCCGGGGGCTGCTGGCTGCTGTCAGGGGCGCAAGGAGGGCAAATACACCCTCGATGTTGCACTTGACCAGTCGTGCAAATTCCACAGCACCCCTGGTAGGGAAGCGATCCACTCCACGCGTCAGTGCCGTTTCATGAGAGAGCTAGAGCAGTGCGCTTAGCAGCTCCCTGGAGCCTCGCAGGCGCAGCCGGCTGGAGGTCAGGAGGACCATCAGCATGAGCTGGCTGTCGAGAAGCCAGATCAAGGCAACGATGACTTCCCGGCGGACGTCGATCAGTACCATATCTTTACCACCCCGGGGAAAGACAAAAGGAGCGACCTTTGGTACGAGGCGGAGGTGAATGCCGTCATGCCCGTGGAGCCCCAGTTTATGCACTGGTCTGAGGCGGCCATCACCTGGGGGCACGAGGACCATCCGCGACTGATGCCCAGCCCTAGAGAATACGCTCTGGTTCTGGACCCCGTCATGTGCTCTGATACGCACACCTGTCGGTTTTCTTGGGTGCTCATTGACGGCGGTAGCAAGATCAACCTTCTATACCGAAGCTCAATGGAGAAGCTGGGCATCCCGCTTGCTCAGCTGAAACCGAGTTGGCTCACCTTCCATGGCATCGTGCCAGGGCATTTGTGCGCCCCTATGGGTAGGGTGCAGCTGGAGGTTCTCTTTGGGAAGAAAGGTAACAGCCGCCATGAGCCAATTTGGTTCGAGGTGGTGGACATCAGCAGTCCCTACCATGCGTTGCTAGGCTGTCCAGCCCTAGCCAAGTTCATGGCGGTGCCGCACTACGCCTATCTCAAGATGAAGCTCCCAGGTCCTAGAGGCGTGATCACAGTCTCGGGATGCTTCAAGAAGTCGCTGGCGTGCGCCAAGGCAAGCTCGCAGCTGGCAGAGGCATTGGTCATCACCGAGAAGAAGCGGCAACTCCTCCATTGCATGGAGCTAGCCCAGCAGGATGTGTCAGCTCGCCAGTCACCGGTGGAGCAGTTCAAGCCAGCCGATGACACCATGAAGATCCTGTTGGACGAGAGCGACCCCACCAAGTTCGTCATCATCGGCACCGGCCTCTCTGCTAAATAGGAAAGTGAGCTCACCAGCTTCCTCCATGAGAATTGGGACATCTTCTCGTGGTCTCAAAAGGACATGCCAGGTGTGCCGAGGGAGCTGGCTGAGCACTCACTCCATGTCCGGCCAGATGCCAAGCCAGTCAAGCAACCGCTGCGGCGCTTTGCAGAAGAGAAAAGAAAGGCCATTGGTGAGGAGATCGCCCGGCTCCTCGTAGCAGGCTTCATCATGGAAGTGTTCTACCCTGACTGGTTGGCAAACCTAGTCTTGGTCCTGAAGAAGAACAACACTTGGCGCATGTGTATCGACTACACTAGCCTTAACAAGGCTTGCCCCAAGGACCCCTTTGCGCTGCCGCGCATCGACCAGGTGATCGACTCCACAGCCGGTTGTGACCTCTGTCTTTCCTGGACGCCTATTCAGGATATCACCAGATCCCGCTCTACCAGCCGGATCAGATCAAGACATCCTTCATCACCCCATATGGAGCCTACAACTACATCACCATGCCATTCGGCTTGAAGAACGCTGGAGCAACTTACCAGCGAACCATACAACATTGTCTGCAAGGGCAGATTGGGCGAAATGTGCATGCTTACGTGGACGACGTGGTGGTGAGGACCAAGCAGAGCGGCACGCTCCTGGACAACCTCAAGGAGACCTTCGCCAACCTGCGGCGCTATCGCATGAAGCTTAATCATGAGAAGTGCACCTTCGGCGTGTCGGCTGGACAGCTCCTAGGTTATATCGTTTCCCAGCGAGGGAACAAGGCTAACCCCTCGAAGATAAAAGCCATCGAGGCCCTAGAGCAGCCCACCTAGCTCAGAGATGTGCAGAAGTTTGCTGGCTGTTTGGCCTCGCTCAGTCGATTCATCAGCCGGGTTGGAGAGAAAGCCATGCCGCTGTACCAGCTGATGAAGAAGATAGACCATTTCGTTTGGTCCTAGTGTGCTAATGAGGCCTTCAACGACCTCAAGCGAGCCCTATCCACTGCGTCGATCTTGGCAGCGCCGGCTTCACGGGAGCCAATGCTGCTCTACATCGCAGCTACTCCGTGAGTCGTTAGCGTTGTGATTGTGGTGGAGCGCACCGTGGAAGGCAAGGAGCTGCCAGTCCAACGCCCGGTGTACTACCTAAGTGAGGTGCTCACTCTCTCCAAGCAATACTACCTGCACTACCAGAAGGTCGCGTACGGCGTGTACATGGCGGCCAGGAAGCTGAAGCATTACTTTGAGGAGCACCCCATCACGGTGGTGAGCACCACTTCGCTCTCGAAGATCATAGTTAGCTGCTCACACCATTCAATACAAGCCTAGGACGACGATCAAGTCTCAGATCATAGCGGATTTCTTCGCTGACTGGGGAGAGCACCAGTACCTACCGCCGGCACCATACTCTACGTACTGGCGCATGAGCTTCGATGGCTCCAAGATGCTCGGGGGCTTGGGAGCCGACATCATCTTCACCTCTCCCAACGGGGACAAGCTGCAGTACGTACTACAGATCTACTTCTGCGCGTCAAACAACATCGCCGAATACGAGGCCCTGGTGCATGGGCTCAAGCTGGCCAAGGAGATTGGCATTCGGAGGATACTCTGCTTCAGAGACTCCAACCTGGTGGTGCACCAGGTCTCGGGGGAATGGGAAGCCAAGGACGCCAACATGGCCTCTTATCGCTTCTATGTGCAGCAGCTCTGCGGATTCTTTGAGGGCTGCGAGTTCCATCACGTCCCTAGAGCAAATAATGATGAGGCAGATCGGCTGTCCAAGATCGGCTCCACCAAGCAGGATATCCCGGCTAGGGTGTCACTGGAGATAATCCGCAAGCCATCCATCAAGCCATCGCCGGAATCGGGCTCCATCTTCATGCCAGAAGACCGTGCTCTGGCTCAGATACCGCTGTCGGACTCGGGGACTGCCGCCTCGGAGCTGAAGGAGGCAGCCGGTCAGCCCAGCATGGCCGGCTCGACGAAGGACTCGGGGCCTGCCGTCGCCAAGACGGCCCCCACAGCCGGCCAACCAGACGAAGCTGACACTTTGACAGACTCGGGGGCTGTTGACCCCTTGGTCGCCAGCGTCTTCCACATCCGGGAGATACCATCCTGGGCGGAGCCATTCTCCAACTACCTCATCACTGGGGACTTGCCGAAAGACGAAGTAGAAGCCTGGCGACTACAACGTCGCGCGCAGGCATACACCATCATCATCATCGAGCTGTACAAGCACAGCGTGTCAAGGATCTTCCAGAAGTGCATCGAGCTGGAAGAAGGGTTAGAGCTACTGAAAGAGATACATCAAGGGGAGTGCGGACACCACGCGTCTTCCAGAGCCTTGGTGGATAAAGCCTTCCGCCACGGTTTCTACTGGCCGACGGCCCTGCGGGATGCAGATCAGCTGGTGAAGCATTGCAACGGCTGCCAGCGCATCTGCGAGCATCGGAACACTCCAGCGGTGGCCCTCAAGACCATTCCGCTCACCTGGCCATTCACTGTCTGGGGCCTGGACATGGTGGGACCATTCAAAATAGTGCCCGGCGGCTTGACGCATCTGCTGGTAGCGGTGGATAAGTTCACCAAGTGGATCAAAGCCAAGCCAATCAAAAAACTCGACGGCTCGTCCACCATCAAGTTCTTCAACGAGATCATCATGAGATATGGAGTCCCCCACAGTATCATCACTGACAATGGGACAAATTTTGCAAAGGGAGTCTTCGTAGAGTACTGCGGCCAGAAGGGCATCCGGCTGGACCTAGCATCAGTGGCGCATCCTCAGTCCAATGGGGAAGTGGAGAAGGCAAATGGACTGATCCTAGCTGTCATCAAACCAAGGCTGGTCGAGCCTCTCGAGCGCTCAGCCGGCTGCTGGGTCGAAGATCTACCCTCAGTGCTCTGGAGCCTGCGCACCACTCCTAATCGCTATGTCGGCTTTAGTCCTTTCTTCCTGGTCTACGGAGCAGAGGCAGTGCTGCCCACCGACATTGAATTGGATGCGCCTAGAGTGGTCTAGTACATGGAGAAGCAAGCGAAAGAAGCTTGCGAATACGGCATCGACCTCCTCAAGGAGGCACAAGAGCAGGCCTTGGCTAGATCAGTGCTCTATCAGCAGCTGCTGCGATGATACCACAGCCGGAAGATCCGTCCTCTCGCGTTTCGTGAAGGAGATCTCGTACTCTGATTAGTCCAAAACACCAAAGGCATGCACAAGCTGTCCTCTCCTTGGGAGGGACCATTCATTGTCAGCCGAGTGCTAGGCAATGGGGCATACTACCTCATCGACGCGCAAGAGCCTAGAAAGAACAAGGCAGATAATTTTGACAAGGAGACGGAGCGTCCCTGGAATGTCAGACTCCTAAGACCTTTCTTCTGTTAAGGCAAAAGCTTGTACCCCGAAAACTTGTCAATGAATAAAGGACAATGGAACGGCTAGTTACAGCCGGCTCCGAGAAAAACACTTCGTGCATTTTTTGCTTCCAGCGTTATTCACTTGACTGGCAGTCGGCTTCGGGCAATGAGCTATAGCCGGCTGCCTCAAAATGATCGAACCCCCGTCAGTCGAATGAGTACTATGTATAGAATAGGTCTCGGGACCAACCTCCGTCCCTCGGCTCCGCGAAGCCGGCTGGATAGGAGCCGGCAGACCACATACGAAGGAAAGCCGCAGGGAAAAACCGTAAATGATAAAAGAATCACTCAACTAAGTGTTGAAGGTAGTACTTGTTGACCATACGCCTTCTAGCTCAAGCCGGGTGCCCAACAAACCGAAGTACTACTTCTCACCCCGCGGCACGCTCCCACCCTAGGCCGGCATTCGGCTGCCGGCCCAAGGGAGACCAACCGGCACCAGGCTGCCGGTTGGGGGTAGAAGGGCCGAAGGGTGGGGAGATTAAGGAAAAAGTTGAGGGAATCGGGTTAAGGCAGGCCAGCAAGTGGTTGATGATCCTGGCTTTTAGCGTTTAGGCTGGGTAGCCACGCCAAAGAGGTTCGAAGCCAGAGCTGCCTCGCACGGTGTTGGCATCATACGCAAACGACCTAGTTTTAAGCCAGCTGTCATTCCAGCTGCCCCAAAACTCGGGGGCTAGGGGGAAGGGAAATTGGCCCTTAAAAATGGGCCGGCTCCAATACTTCGCCGGCTGTCCGATCAGTTGGTGCTGCATCATGACTAGCAAAAGAGCATCGGAATCAAAATCTACAAAAGGCGTTCGCAAGGGAAATGGCTAAGGCCAGCAGTTTGGAGGTTCACCCCAGCCGCAACAAGGTTCATGCAATGGTTTGTGAGGGAGAGGCATGCCGGCTCTGGTCTCGCCCAAGCCGGCATAGGATGTAACTTCTACTCCTATCTCCTCAAGCCGACGCTTGCCTGTACCTTCCGAAGCCGGCCAGCAGAGGCACTTCGTGGCATTTTTATGCATTTTCTAGAACTAACCTATTAACGAGATGCCATAGTGCCAGTTCCCTAATTTCTGTTGTTTGTGTGTTTCAGAAAAGTTACACAGGAAATATTCTCGGAATTGGACGAAACAAAAGCCAAACCTCCTAATATTTAACAAAGCTTCCAGAAGACCAAAGAGGAGATGGAGGGGGGCCACGGGCTGATACGTCTCAAACATATCTATAATTTTTGATGCTCCATGCTTGTTTTTACACCATTTGCCTTATGTTTCGTTACACTTCGTGGTGTTTTTTATGCGATTTCCGGAACTAACCTATTGACAAGATGCCACAGTGCCAGTTCCCTATTTTCTGCTGTTTTTGTGTTTCAGAAAAGCTACACAGGAAATATTCTCGAAATTGGACGAAACAAGTTCCTGAAGTCTTATTTTTCCAGGAAGCTTCCAGAGATCCGAAGAGGTGAAGGAGAGGGGCCACAGGCCAGCCTCACACTAGGCCGGCATGGCCCAGGCCCTGGCCGCGCCACCTAGGTGTGAGGAGGCCTGGGGCCACTCCTGACATCGCCCCTTCGCCTACATAAAGCCTCGGGATGGAAAATCCTAGAGGAGTCGGCAAAATTTCCAGAACAGTTCCGCAGCGCCGCCGCCGTCGAAACCAAATTTCAAGGGATAGAAGTCTCTGTTCCGGCACCCTGCCGGGACGGGGAAGTGCCCCCGGAGCCATCTCCATCGGTCTCCATCACCGTCTCCGCCGTCTCCATCGACCTCACCGCCATCTCCATCAACCTTGCTGTCTCCTATGATGAGGAGGGAGTAGTTCATCCCCGGGGCTAAGGGCTCTACCGGTAGCTATGTGGTTCACCTCTCTCCCATGATGTGATCTTTATGTGATCGTGAGCTTTGTATCATGTTGAATAAGTAGATGTTACTCTTCTTCATTATGTGTACTCTAGTGTGTTATTAAAGTAATCTATTCCTCTTGCCATGGTGTAACGGTGACAGTGCGTGCATCATGGTGGTACTTGGTCTAGGCTATGATTGTGATCTCTTATGGATTATGAGAATAATTATCACTATGATAGTATTGAAGTGATCTATTCCTCCTTTCATGGTGTAATGTTGACAGTGTGTGCACCGTGTTAGTACTTGGTCTAAGTTGCAATAATATCTATCTTGAGTTCTGATTTGATTTGGATATCTCTATGAGTGGTGTTTGTCAAGTACTTGATGAACTTTGAGGAGTGCTTCGTAGCCCTACGCAATGATTAGTGTTATTCAATAGGAGAGTAATTCAGAGTACCATAGTGAAGAGAAGTTATTTATTTGTTCAATTATGTTATATTTGTTGGGAGTGTGTCCACTAGTGAAAGTATGATCCCTAGGCCTTGTTTCCAAGCATTGCACACCGTTTACTTCCTATTTTGTTACATGTTTGTTCGCAGCGATATTTATATCAGATCACATTTGCTACTTATAATCATCACTACTACTTGTATTTCACTATCTCTTCGCCGAACTAGTGCACCTATACATCTGACAAGTGTATTGGGTGTGTTGGGGACACAAGAGACTTTCTGTATCGTAATTGCAGGGTTGCTTGAGAGGGATAGCTTTGACCTCTTCCTCCCTGAGTTCGATAAACCTTGGGTGATCCACTTAAGGGAAACTTGCTGCTGTTCTACAAACCTCTGCACTTGGAGGCCCAACACTGTCTACAAGAACAGACGCGTGCGTAGACATCAAGCTCTTTTCTGGCGCCGTTGTTGGGGAGGTAAGGTAAAAGGTACTCGCATCCTCCTGTGTGAGTACTCAGAGTTATTTCCTTTAGATTCTGCAATTACATCTTTTTGTTTCTTGTTTTTATTTTCACTAGTTAGGCTTAATGGAAAACAAAGAGTTCTTTAGTCTTTTTCCTGATTTTAGATTTGAAGAGAAAATTGAAAATCCTTTGGAGCTTATTTCGCATAGCAATGTTATTAGTACGAATGCTTTGAATACCGTTAATGCTAATGCTATAGAAAAGTCTAAGCTTGGGGAAGCTGGTTTTGTTAAGTATGATATTTTTAGTTCCCCAGTTTTAGTGGAGAAAGTTTGCTCTGATGATATTTTATCTCCTATATGTGATGTTTCTAATCATGCTTGTGCTCCTCATCCTTTTAAAATACCTACGAAGATTGTTGAACGTGTCAGGGATAACTGCTATTTAGGAGATGGAACTGTCCATCCTGGTGATCATTTGCTTTTTATACATGAATTATGTGAGTTGTTCCAGTGTGCAGGTATTTCAATGAACCAAGTTAAGAAGAATCTATTCTCTTTTTCACGGAAAGGCAGAGCTGAGGAATGGTATAGAACACTAAAAGATGGTCCATCTATTGACTGGGAGGAAATTGTACATCTCTTTTATTCTAAATTTTATCCTTCTAGTCAGGTTTATAAAGATAGAAACTACATTTATAATTTTCATCCGCATGAGGGAGAAAGCATTGCCCAAGCTTGGGGAAGATTGAAGTTACTAATGCATAAATGTCCTATTCATGATCTTCCCCGTAATATTGTTATTAATAATTTTTATGCAAGGCTTTCAGGATATTACAAGGATTATCTAGATGCATGCTTTGATGGGTCTTTCACAAGCAAGTATGTTGACACCAAGTGGTATCTGCTTGAGACAATTCAAAACAACATTGAAGGTTGGGATAGCAACAAAGGTAAAGGATCAGGTATACGAGTTTGATTGCATTAAGTCTTTCGCTGAAACTGCTAATTTTCAAGAGCTTAGTGCTAAATACGGTCTTGATCCTCAAATTCTGGTTGATTGCTTTAAAGCCTTTGCTTCCCATATGAATGTTCCTAAAGGAAATGGGGATGTGTATCATGAACCTTTTAAGGATACTTGCATAGAAAGTGATATTGTTATTGATGATTGCAATAAACATGCTCAAACTTCTAAAAGTACTATTTCTTATAAGCATGTTAATTTTTGTGGAATACATAGACCTTGTGAACAGAGTTACAACAAGGAAGATTATTGCATCACCCACGCAAATGAAGAAACCAGTATGTGGCTCAAGGATCTAGATGTGCTTGGTGAAAGGGTTTGTGAGCTTTATCCTTTTCTTTGTGAATTTTGCGGTGAAAAGGGTCACTTTAATTCTCAATGCCCAATTAATCGAACGAGTATCGTAGATTTGTATTGTGATGATAAGATTACTTTCAATCAGTATGATGAGCTTACTTTGTTTTTGAATTGTGAAGAGATATCTAGAAAGATTTCTTTGGTTGATATGAGAGATGTTGACATTAATAGCACCCTTCGTGGTTGTCGTCTCTATTGTGCCAAAGATTGCCTTGCAAATACTTACTTACAAGATCTTATAAAACATGATGTTTTGCCAAGCTATGACAGGACTAATAGATGTTTCGATCTTATTAATTGAGAGGAGGAATCCTCCAAAGTTTCTTCTGTTGTTTCTGTCAGCAAATCAGATTATGTGGAGAAGATGCCCTTCAAGTCTCTCCCTCCTAAAGGAGAGAGTAAGAAGAGTACGAAGAAGAAGAAGAGGAGTAAGAGGCGAGAGGACATGGTATCTTCCCCTAAGCGTTATGATCCTGCTATAGATTATGATAATTCTGATTGGGATGATGTTCCTATGCCTGTTACCTATGTTAGTGATCATGATTGGGAAAAGCACTCTACTTTTGATATTGAAAATCTTTTTGGTACCAATTCTAAGGTTAATAATTGTTGTACCATTAGTGCTATCCATGCTCCTTCTTATGATGATATGTTTGATGAGTATGCCTTGTGAAATAGTTGCTCTCTAGCTTGTGATGATACTAAACCTCTAGTTTATGATGGTTATGATGATGAGTATAATATTTTCAGTTAACCTACTTTTGAGGAGAAAATTAGTTATGATTACAATATGCCTCCTATTTTTGATGATTATGGTGATGAGAATAATTTTTCTGTTGAATCTGCTCCTACTACGATTGTTCATGTGGGGAGTATTAATCCTTTTATGCATGTGGCTCATGATAGGGATGCTTTATGTGATAGTTATATTGTTAGTTCTATTCATGATGCTACTAAAAGTTACTATGAGAGAGGGAAACATGGTTTGATTGATCTCAACAATATTGAGTTTCCTCTCTTTATGTTGCAATTCTTGAAGTTGTACTTGTTTTGCCTTCCTATGCTTTTTGCTTTGCGCTTTTATGACTTGTCTCTTTACAAGACTATTTTTCATAGGAAGTGGTTTAGATTTAAATGTGTTCCATACTTGCTTTTTGATGCTCTCTATTGCTTTAAGTTCCTATATGGTGCCTTTGCCTCAAGCTCTTATATGGCGCCCACATGAGCATCTTTGCAAATTACTGCGCCTAGCTCAAAGGCGTTAAAGAAAAGCACTCTTGGGACATAACCCAATGTTTTACTTTTAGTACTTTTTCTTTTATTTGAGTCTTGGAATTCATTACTACTGTAATTACCTCTCCTTATCCTTTTTATTTTGTTGTTGTGCCAAGAGAAGCCTCTAATTCGAGTGAGGTAAAGATTTGGGGATGTTGCTGTCCTGAAACTGTTTTCGGTGCTGCACCGTAAAAATTCGTGAAAATTCTCTGTATATATTTTGGACCTGCGAACTCTTGTGCATATGCCCCAGGTTATATCCAAACTTTCGTTAGTTGAACACTTTTTGATTTGAGCAACAGAAAACCCTCTAAAAAATCGACCTTTATCAGCTGTTCTGTTTTGACAGATTTCTGCCACTATTTGTGTTTGCCGCTTTATCACTTTCTTTTTCAGTTCTTTTGATCAATGAACTTTTGGGGAAGTTGCTACAGTAGTATATGCTTAATATGTGGTGGTTTTGGGTTGAAACCTGAAGCAAAAAGGGTTCATTATATGTTATGCTTACACTAATGTTGCTAATAAATTTGTGTTTAGTTTTATATGAAGGAAGTTTTCAAGTGTAGGGATTGGAGAATGATGAGATGAGATGAAGAATGGACAAAAGCTCAAGCTTGGGGATGCCCATGCAACCCCCAAGAAATATCCAAGAGGTACAAGCGTCAAAGCTTGGGGATGCCCCCGAGGCACCCCTTCTTCATCGGCAAAAATCAGGTCACCTTTCAAAACACTATATTTTTATTGCTTCATGCACTATGTGTTTTTCTTGGAGCGTCAGTTATTTTTGTTTTCAGTTTTATTTTATTTTGTTTGCTGCAATAAATGGTTAGATCACATCATGTTTCTTTTCGAGGAGATGAACTCGTTTTTCATTTGCCAAGAACACTCCGTTTTTCACTCTTATCGTTTCAACGAGTGTTCTCTTTTTCTGCTACTGCGTTTAGCTTGCATTTTTCACCTTGATTTTTGTTCAGATCTTATTTTATCTTTCCATCAAGGTGTATTTAGACCTCTAGTATATGCTGGTTTTCCTCAAAAGAGTTTCCTCAAAAAGGTTTGAATGGTGTTGGAAAAGAGAAAAAGCTTTATGCAAAAAAAAGTGGTACAAAAAGGAGCTTGTGTAGACTGCGGCCTAGGCTTTTGCATGTCGTGCTTGATGTCTTTTTGATAGTATGCTTAGTGGTTTTGCTGTAGCATGACTTGTCTCAAATAACTCAGATTGCTTAATGAGCCTTTGAAAAAATTATGCATTGTTTTTATCGTTTGGGAGCATTGTTTTGGTTTTCTCCTTGATGCTTTATTTGGGTTGACTTGGCGCATGCTCACACATGTTAGACTCTTACAAAGTCGCCAATAGCCTTTATGATCATTTAGTTTTTGACTTTTGATGCCATCTTATGCTTCTTTTAATGTCGCTTTGTCGCTTTGCATGATTATGGCCGTTATTGCTCTCTTAGTTGGTCGCTCCCAGTCTTTTTCTAGCCCTCATTTTGTACTGAGTATGAGCTCTACTCGTGCATCCAACTCCCAAAAACCAAGTTTGCCATTGTGTCCACTATAAATTCCTATGCATGGTATTTGCAAGCCATTCCAAGTAAATTTTCATGTGCTACCTTTCAAAAAACCTTCAAAACACTTCTCGTTTTGTGACACTGTTTTCAGCTCATGGGGACGTAGTGGTCGGATTTGCTATCTTCCATATTGCTTATTCCAAAAAGAAAAAAAAGAAAAAAAAAGAAAAAGGCACTCCTCCATGGAATGTGAATGTTGGTGGGCACCCGATTGAATCGGTTAGCCATGGTTTGAGAAAGGAAAAAAGGTGGGGAGGAGTGCCAAGTTTTATAAAAGAGCACAAAAGTGCCAATCTCTCTCTCAAAAACTTGCTTCATTTTTGTATGGAAGATAGTAAGAACCCCATTGCCAGTCGTTGACAAAGACAACCACCTCTCAAAACCAATTTTTTATCTCTCTGTTTTACAAATGAAAAGCTCTAGCACATGTTTAATCACTGCTTCCCTCTGCGAAGGGCCTTTCTTTTACTTTTATGTTGAGTCACCACCTTCTATCTTTATGCACCATTAAGAGAGCATAGTTGTAATTCTTAGTATAATGTGCATTGTCCCAAAGTTTATCATTGATTGATTCATGACTATGGTTTCACTTGTTCTTAAATTGTTTGTATCTAGTCGCCCTCTTAAACTTGAAGGTGTCCTATGCATTTATGTTTTGCTCTCTTTGAAGGACAAGCTGAAAACCATTTGTATGTTTTTCCTTATGATTTGAACACACGTTTGACTTTCATTGTTTCATTTTCATGATCTTTTGTTTGTGTTCATTTGCATGTTTACAACATGGTTGCTAAGTTCCTATTGTCAAGATTATATATTTCATGCCCATGTTTTAAGTTCTTATGATCCCAGCTCACAAATGCTTACATATATGATCAAGATTGTGATGGTGCATGTCACCTCAAAAATTATTTCTTTTGTTATCACTTACCTACTCGAGGACGAGCAGGAGTTAAGCTTGGGGATGCTGATACGTCTCAAATGTATCTATAATTTTTGATGCTCCATGCTTGTTTTTACACCATTTGCCTTATGTTTCGTTACACTTCGTGGCATTTTTTATGCGATTTCCAGAACTAACCTATTGACAAGATGCCACAGTGCCAGTTCCCTGTTTTCTGCTGTTTTTGTGTTTCAGAAAAGCTACACAGGAAATATTCTCGGAATTGGATGAAACAAGTTCCTGAAGTCTTATTTTTCCCGAAAGCTTCCAGAGATCCGAAGAGGCGAAGGAGAGGGGCCACAGGCCAGCCTCACACTAGGCCGGCGCGGCCCAGGCCCTGGCCACGCCGCCTAGGTGTGAGGAGGCCTGGGGCCACTCCTAACGATGCCCCTTCGCCTATATAAAGCCTCGGGACGGAAAACCCTAGAGGAGTCGGCAAAATTTCCAGAACAGTTCTGCAGCGCCGCCGCCGTCGAAGCCAAATTTCAGGGGATAGAAGTCTCTATTCCGGCACCCTGCCGGGATGGGGAACTGCCCCGGAGCCATCTCCATCGGTCTCCATCGCCGTCTCCGCCGTCTCCATTGACCTCACCGCCATCTCCATCAACCTTGTTGTCTCCTATGATGAGGAGGGAGCAGTTCATCCCCGGGGCTAAGGGCTCTATCGGTAGCTATGTGGTTCACCTCTCTCTCCCATGATGTGATCTTTATGTGATCATGAGCTTTGTATCATGTTGAATAAGTAGATGTTACTCTTCTTCATTATGTGTACTCTAGTGTGTTATTAAAGTAATCTATTCCTCCTGCCATGGTGTAACGTTGACAGTGCGTGCATCATGGTGGTACTTGGTCTAGGCTACGATTGTGATCTCTTATGGATTATGAGAATAATTATCACTATGATAGTATTGACGTGATCTATTTCTCCTTTCATGGTGTAATGTTGACAGTGTGTGCACCGTGTTAGTACTTGGTCTAAGTTGCAAGAATATCTATCTTGAGTTGTGATTTAATTTGGATATATCTATGAGTGGTGTTTGTCAAGTACTTGATGAACTTTGAGGAGTGCTTCGTAGCCCTACGCAATGATTAGTGTTATTCAATAGGAGAGTAATTCAGAGTACCATAGTGAAGAGAAGTTATTTATTTGTTCAATTATGTTATATTTGTTGGGAGTGTGTCCACTAGTGAAAGTATGATCCCTAGGCCTTGTTTCCAAGCATTGCACACCGTTTACTTCCTGTTTTGTTACATGTTTGTTCGCGGCGATATTTATATCAGATCACATTTGCTACTTATAATCATCACTACTACTTGTATTTCACTATCTCTTCGCCGAACTAGTGCACCTATACATCTGACAAGTGTATTGGGTGTGTTGGGGACACAAGAGACTTTCTGTATCATAATTGTAGGGTTGCTTGAGAGGGATAGCTTTGACCTCTTCCTCCCTGAGTTCGATAAACCATGGGTGATCCACTTAAGGGAAACTTGCTGCTGTTCTACAAACCTCTGCACTTGGAGGCCCAACACTGTCTACAAGAACAGACGCGTGCGTAGACATCACGGGCCAGCCACACCATAGGGTGGCGCGGCCAGCCCCTGGCCCGTGCCCCCTATGGGTGAGGTCGCCCTGGTCCACTCCTGACGCCACCCTTCCGCCTATATTCCTCCCGACGGGAAAATCCTAAATACCCAATCAATTTTCTAGAAACACATTGCGATCCGCCACCGTCATCGACCCGAGATTGCGAGGGTCGAGAAGCTCTTCCCGGCACCCTGCCGGAGAGAGGAATCGCCACCAGAGGTCTTCTTCATCACCATGCTTGCCTTCGACGTGATGAGTGAGTAGTCTACCTTGGACTATGGGTCCATAGCAGTAGCTAGATGGTTGTCTTCTCCACCATGTGCTTCATGTTTAGATCTTGTGAGCTGCCCTACATGATCAAGATCATCTTTATGTAATTCTACATGTTGTGTTTGTTGGGATCCGATGAATATTGGTGTTATGATTAAGTTGATGTTCTGAATTTTATCTTATATTATCTCTATGTTGTTTATGATGTTTCATGCTCTCCGTTGTTAGTAGCTATCTTGGCCAAGTAGATTCTAGTGACTCCAAGAGGGGGTATTTATGCTCGATAGTTGGGTTCAATCCTCTATTTCATCTGGGGGGAGTGACAGAAACCTCTAAGGTTGTAGATGTGCTGTTGCCACTAGGGACAAAACAACATTCTTGTGTCTAAGGACATTTGCTTTGTTTACATTACACACTTTGCTTAATGCAGTTATCTGTTGTTCGCAACTTAATACTCAAGGGGTCCTTGGATGATTCCCCACGAGTGGATTATTAGTCATAGATGCAGTTGGATGGCGGTCTATGTATCTTGTTGTAATGGACAGAGTAAATCTCATAGTGATCCTCTTGACATATGCATGTTATCTTTATTCTATCAATTGCCCAACTGTAATTTGTTTACCCAGCATGTTGTTATTTATCTTATGGAGATACACCACTAGTGAACTGTGGACCCCGGTCCAATTTCCTTTATATTGCTATTACCGTTTACTCTTGCACTGTTTACTTTCTCGCATACTACTACTGCTTTCCACTCGATACGCTCATTCCTTTGTTTACAGCAAACCGGTGAGATTGGCAACCTTATCATAAGTTGGGAGCAAAGTATTTGTTTGTGTTGTGTGCAGGTTTCACGTTGCTGCTGGTGCAAAGCAAAGCACTGGACGAGGCGCCCTATAAATTGTCCGGAGCTGTCGCGAAGCTAGCAAGCATCACCTTCTGAAATTTAGCTTTTTCCTACTAGTTCGATAAACCTCGATTTCTTACTGAGGGAAGACTTGCTACTGTGCTCATCATACCTTCCTCTTGGGGTTCCCAACTGGGTGGTTATCTGCCCACATCAGTCACCTGGCTAGAAGTCTAAGAGAACTCCTGCCTCGTAGCAACTCTTTGTGAAGAGTTTTGTTATGAATACTGAAAGATCATATTGAGCCCCATGTGTGGTTTTGGTAATTAATGACAATCCCTATGGACTAATGGTTGCATTGAGTTATATGTGTAGGACTTGTCCATAGACAATGCTTGAACCATTTGTTGGAGTCAAGGTTGTAAGAAGAAGATTATGTGTTAACCAAGGTGCTATTCAAGAAGTGATCCAAAGATTGGTCTTAAGGGAGTTGAGCTTATGTCAAGTGTGGCTTGAAGAATAAGATTGAGTGAGCTCTCATGTGTATCCTCAAGACACCATCATTATGGAGTAAGAAGAATTGATTCGAGGATTGATCAAGTCAAAGCGCAAGTTCAAGATGAGCAACTAGAAGAGAACATATGCTTGAAGCTTGCCATCTATATTGTGATCATGGATATGTGAAGATATGCTTAAAAAGAGTCTCTTCCATAGTAGAGTATGGGGGAGCAATCCGCAAGACTTCACCAAGCAAGCTCAATCAAGAAAGGTGGTCCAACTTGAGAAGATCAAGATCGTCATTATCCACCTCAAGTGGAATGCTCAAGGCAAAGGTATGATAGTGTTAGGGTTTCTTTCTTACCAGTCTCATGGTGTTAGTTGTGAGACCGGGTTATAGGATCGGTAGCCGTACTATCAAGAGGGGCTCTCGAGTGAGTAACTTAATTGTATCGTTCGGAGAGAGCTCAAACCTTTGCATACTTGGCATCATCCTTCTTGGTTCTTATTTGGGTTTTATCCATGTGAGGTTCTAGAGCTTGTGGTTATTTCCATGACAAGCTCTAGCTCATCAAAAATGGATTTCGCATGAAGCTCTTATTGCGTTTTTGATGTTTGGAGGTTTTACCGGTTTGCCTTCAAAGAGAGGTCAAACCTTTCATCATTTGGTTTTATACTCCCTTGTTGGACTATGATGTTTCTATGGATGAAGTTGTAGAGCTCTTTGTGGTGATTCCAACGAGCCCAAGATCATCGAAAATGGAGTCCGGATGAAAAAGTTATCACCGTTTTCGTATTGCAATTTCTGCTCGGCGTCACCCAGTAAGGGGGGCGGATATTCCGGCCAGGGGGGGGGGGGCGGATTATCCGGCCTGGGGGCAAAAATTTCGTTTCGGAATTTCTGCTAAGGACCTGAGTCGGCGTCACCCAGTATAGGGGGCGGATAATCCGGCCTGGGGGCCAGATAATCCGGCCAGCCGGATATTCCGGCCATATTTTGGCCGGATAATCCGCCCCTCCAAGTCTGCAACGGCCATATTTCGTGGGGGGGTATAAATACCCCTTCTTCCACCTTGGGCTGCACACGTTTTTGGGCTCTCTCTCCTCCATTGTTGACTTTGCAAGCTTGCCCTTCCTCCTCCATTCCTCCCATGATTCTTGCATATTTTTGAGGGAAAAGAGAGAGGAGATCTAGATCTATATTTCCACCAATCCATCTCTCCTCTAAGTGAGGGGAACATAGAGGATCTAGATCTTGGAGTTCTTTATGGATTTCCTTTGTTCTTCCTCTCATATCTCTCCATAGCATTAGTTGCTTTGGTAGGATTTGAGTGAGAAGGATTTGAGCACCTTGTGTGCTCTTGCCATTGCATAAGTTGCATCGGTTTGAGTTCTCCCCGGAGATTCGAGTAAGTGAAAGTTTGTGAGCTTATTACTCTTGGGTTCTTGGAACCCTAGACGGCTTTGTGGCTTTGTGGTGCCTTTGTGGCTATTCTTGGGAGCCTCCAATTAAGTTGTGGATGTGTGCCCCAAGCTTTGTGTAAAGGCCCGGTTCCGCCTTGAGGAACCCCTTAGTGGAAGAGTGAGCTAGGCCTTTGTGGCGCAAGCTCACACCGGAGAATAGGGTGAGGCCTTTGTGGCGTTGGTTAGGCCTTTGTGGTGATACCACACCCCTCCAACGAGACGTACTCCCTTTCAAGGGAGGAATTCGGGAATACATCATCGTCTTCGCGTGCCTCGGTTATTTCTATACCCGAGCTCTTTACTTATGCACTTTACATTGTGATAGCCTTCGTGCTTGAAGTCATATATCTTGCTATCACCTTGTTACTTGTATTGCTTAGCATAAGTTGTTGGTGCACATAGGTGAGCCTAGTTTATTTAGGTTTTATGTGCTTGACAAAATAAACGCTAGTTTAATTCCGCTTTTGTTCAAGCCATTCGTAAAATTTGATATCGCCTATTCACCCCCCCCTCTAGGCGAGATCTGTGTCCTTTCAAATACTTGGCATGACATGTTTGGTATTTTTCCCATGTGCTACATCACACACCGTGACTCCATGCACTTTTTTTGATTTTTTTGATTTTTTTCTGAATTCCCTAAGCCCCCCTTCCAGATCTAGGTCAAACTTGCGGTGCCTTTCATGTGTGCCAGGTGGGTTGGGAACCCAAGTTTGGGATAGGTTGTAGTGTCCCACACCCTAAGGGCACCTCCATGTATTTTTCCCCATATTTTTTTAGGTGCATTTCTTGTAGCCCTAGTTCAAATTTGAAATTTAAATGGATTTAGGCCAAAAAATAATTCATTATATGGTTGTATGCTGAGATAATTCCTAAGATCCTAGATGTGGCAACCCTACAAGGTACCCCACCCATGAAAATTAGAATGGTGAGGTTTTGCACAGTGCCGTTGGTGGCCACTTCATAAAAAAACATCTCTTTTAAACCCTTTGGCCAATTGAGAAATCGGAAATGCATTTTTTATGTGGAAACTCAAAAAAAACTAGTTACAAAAGTTGTTGGCCTTGCAAATATGCACATCTCCACCAAAAATGGGACCATGTTCCATAGTTTGCTATGGAACTTGCACAAATCATGGTCACCTCGCAAGAAGTCCAAGAGAACTCCTGCCTGGTAGCAACTCTTTGTGAAGAGTTCTCCTGTGAATCCTTGGCATGCCATGTTTGGTATTTTTCCTAGGTGCTACATCACACACCATGACTCCATGCACTGTTTTTACATATTTTTTTCTGAATTCCCTAAGCCCCCCTTCCAGATCTAGGTCAAACACGTGGTGCTTTCGACATGTGCCAGGTGGGTTGGGAACCCAAGTTTGGGATGGGTTTGTAACAACCCAAAAATTTGTATTCAGCTATTATAAAATTTAGTAGTTTAATTTTGGTATAAATTAAAAACTTTTTGTTGTTGTTGTTGTGAATGCTTGTTTAATATGACTTTGTGGTACTTGCCTATGTGTGTTGGTGATGGACACTAAGAGAAGCCTGCAACATAAACAAGAACAAAGAAAACAACAATAAATAGGAAAGATCACAAAACCCCAAATAGAAAAGAATAGGAAAACAATCTAGAAAATATTATTGACTAGACCACTTCAACCCCTTGGAGTAAGGAATTTTTGAACTAGGCATGGATGCTTTTCTACAAGTCATCCAAGATCTGATAACATAGTTTCAAAGTATAGTTTTAACTTTCCACAAATTCCTCCCCCAACCCTATTTAAAAATGGTCCAAAGTTTGAATCCTATTCATAAGACATACCCAAATCAAAATAAGATTTTAGCAAAACAGCACCTTTGGACCTAACAAAAATATATTTGGCATCACTATCCAATTTAATTAGCACCCAAACTTGAAAATTTTCAAATTTTTTTAAAAAAAATCTTGCGGCCATTTCCACAAACACCTAGCAGGCAGTATTTTGATCTTGTAAGCAAATGCAAGTGGACCACTTGTCCAGCCTCCCCTGGGCTGGCCACTTTCCCTAGAATCCCTGCACCACTCCCAGTTTCCCTCCCCCTCTCTCCCCTTTTACCTTCCCTTGCCCTAACCTGGCCGGAAAACCGAGAATTTGGCATCCGGTCCCTCCCAGACTCCCCTCCGAATTACTGAGCCCCGCTGAATCCTGACGCGCATGGGAACTTTTCTGGTACCCCAAAGCTCGAGACCACCCCCCCAGCACCCTCCCCTTTCCCTCCTCCTTACCGAAACCAACCCGAACTGCAAGCCCGAGGTCACCCCCGGTGCCCACTGCTGCGGCCTATAAAAGCCCACTCCGAGCGTGTTGTCCAACTCGCACCGATCCACTGAGCACCCTAGACATCATCTCTAGCTCCCCCTATCCCTAGTTCGAGCTCACCGGCGATGACATCCCCGCAGACCACCGCCCGTTCCCGGCGCTACCGAGCCTCCCCCGATGCAGCTCTTGCGGGAGGTGGCCAAGAAGACCTCCCTCCGCCGCCAGGACAACCCTCCGCCGCTCGCCGCTGCCCTGGTGAGCCTCCCCAACCACCGCCGCCTCCCTGTCCCCTCGCCCTCTGTGTCTCCTGTCGGGGTGGAGAAGATGGCCCCCGGCCGTCCAATCTTGTCCTAATCGGATGGACCAGGGGAGCCCATACCCCTTCGGGTTATGAAACCCCTAACCGGCAGGCCCCACAGGTCAGCCCCCCTTTTTTTCCTCTCCCGCGCGCACCCGGGTTCCCCTAGTTGGGCTGGCCCGAGTTCGTCCCCCCCCGGCCCGCATAATTCTGTCGGTCTACTTTTTTGGGAAAACTTTTTATTTATTCTTTAGATTACTACAACTTCAAATTTAAATTCCCAGAGATTTAAGAATCCAAAAATAGCAAATAAATACTTTTTGGAAATCTTAGAATATTTCCTAGCCTTTGGAAGTGGTTTGAACCCATTTATAATTATATAATTTCTCTAGTAAAAATAACAAAACTAGAACTTTTTCACCTTAGAAAAATTATATCAAATCAAATAAAATTCATAAAAATATGAAACTAACTCTCAAAATCCATAATTAGTAATATGTATCTGTTTATAAGATTATATTTCATATTTGAACCTTTTAGATGAAATTCTAGATACCCGTTGATAATTAAGCCTTTTCCTAACTTAGGAAATGGATAGAATTAATTTCTATAAATAGAAATTTTATGAATCCTCTGGTGCTAGACTACAACTTCAAATACCAATCAAAAATACATTAACTTGTTCAAGTTTATACTTACAAGAGATATTATAAACTTAAATCCTAATAATGAACTCAAACTTGCACCCTAAAATTCAACGGAGTCCAAATTAATTTGAATTCAACTCAAATTGGGTGAGATAGCATCTATCTATGTTGATAAGCTTGTGTGTATGCTTGGAGTGTTGTTTGCATCAGTTTGGTGATGGTGTGCATGTTGTTTATCGTTAATAGATGCTAGTATTGCCGAAGAAGAGCCCGAGGGAGGATATTATCAAGAAGAAGAAGGCTTCCCCGGACACTTTGCCAACTAAGGCAAGCCATCTTTTGACTCATACCCTAATACCTAGATTTCCAAATTACATATTTACTTGTTTCCAAATTAAATTGCATGATTGAATTGCTAGAGTAGAATAAGAATGTGCAGTGATGTCTCGCTTAACAGGAGCATCAAACCGAGTTTATCCAACACTACCTTAGTTGTAGCATCACTCAGAGTAGCTTGCTTAGCCCCTAATAAAAATGAAGTAATCTGGATGGGAACCCTACTGGAAGTTATGGATTAAACAAGAAAAACCTTGGCTGAAGATTGTTCGTCCAAGTTGAGTTTCTAAAAAGGAATAATAATTACTAAGGACTAGGAAATGAATTTTCGAAATGATGATGAGTGAGGTACTATGTGAGCCAACCATACCATACGACCACATTTCCCCTAAATGGGAAGGGGCTTCGTCCGTAGCTTGTTTGGTTTAGTATGGGATACCTTGCATCATCCTTTATAGAAGTGCACATTGTGCTTTATACTTCCGAACCGAGTGGTCTCATCCATTCATACAACACCCTGTAGCGGGAAAAACTAGGGGTGCCGGAACGGAGAAAGCCGTGTCTCGGGCTCCTAGGGAAGGATCCTATACTAGAGTAGGCAAGTGAAAGATTTTGTTCGATCATCTGAACCCCGCA
The DNA here is from genome assembly GCA_007115705.1 of Dactylis glomerata. Taxonomy (NCBI): domain Eukaryota; kingdom Viridiplantae; phylum Streptophyta; class Magnoliopsida; order Poales; family Poaceae; genus Dactylis; species Dactylis glomerata. The sequence continues at coordinate 10,875,090 of QXEO01000553.1, forward strand.
TACTAGTGTATGACAATCCATGGATTATTCGCGGCAGATGGATTGAATCTTGTGGGTAAAGTGTACCCCCTCTGTAGAGGTCAAAACTATTCGAATAGCCGCGTCCGCGGTCATGGATAGTTGGCAAGCTGTACTTGACCTTTGTCAAGAATTGAACAGCTATGTATTGAAGTTTGCCATTGATGAATGACCGGATTCTTGATTAAGACTGACACCTAATGTTACATACAAGATTTAACTTAGAGAATTAAATATTTATTACCTCTTAATGAACTCTCTTGGGAAAGAAAATTAGCCTTGTGCAAACTAAACTTAGTGCATAGTCCACTATATAAGTCTTGCATATCTCCTTTGTTTTACATTTATAAGATGGTTTGCGAGTGCATCCACAGTACTCATGGCTCTGTCCCTAGCTATTAACTTGGCCAGACTATGAGGAAGAATATCTAAAGGAAGGATACGAAGAGGAGTACCAGAACTAAGATCATCTCCTAGTCAGCATTGTCTGTAGGGTGAAGGCATGGGCCTGAAGACGTTAATTCCGCTGCTACTATTATGTTGCATTATGAACTTGGTCACTATGACCATTTGTATTTGAACCAGTCATATTGTAATATCTATGGAACTGGTTACCAACTATGTTATGTATATCAGAACAATGATTCTGGGATTGTGGTGGAATACATAACAGGCACTTTGAATTTGTTGTAAATTCGGGGTGTCACAAAGCTGGTATCAGAGCCTAGGCTGACCATAGGAGACCTTAGTTAGAATGGGCGTTAGAAAGAAAACAAACAAAATGCTTACTCTTATCCTCTTTAGTCACAAATAACATACAATTTCCGGTTTGTGCATACCTACAATTTTGCACACTTGAGTCACTCACTAACTTAAATCTATCTTAAAATTTTGTAGATGGCCGTGAACTTCACCGAGCACTACCAGCTAGGGCATGATGGGGATCTCATCTTTGAGCATGACCTCACCGCTCTGGCTCTCCACCTTGACTGCTCGTTTCCGGAATTCACGGGCGTTTGGCTCCATGATCACCCGGATGGGAACTTCAGTGGCTTGTCATGGCTAGTGTCCGTGGCAAGATGGGAGACCCTACTTCCATGTTGATCGAGTTCGAGAACTATTGGGCCAATGGCTTGGCTAGGGGCATACAGGAGATGCTCTCACGCCTGTGCGGACACCACGTCGAGGAGATCAAGGGGTTTCGTTTCCAGCATTATGCTCGGTGTGATGACACTAGACGCCCCATGGAGATGTCGCCACTACACCACGAGCTGAGGCACCACGTGGACCATCTAGACTTCATGCTGTACTCCACACAGCAGGAAGCTGATCGTGCCCGTGCCAAGGCCAACCTCGACCACTTCACGCTCTTGCGGGCTAGGGGCACCATCAAGCTCCTTGCCAAAGAGCGTAGGCACCTTCGTCACCAGCGCCAAGCTAGAGATGACACCATTGAGAAGTTGAAGGCAAAGGTGGCCGAGCTGAAGGATTACATTAGTGATATCGAGAATCATCTCGAGAAGGTGGAGGAGGAAGGCATTGACCTCCGCAAGGAGAAAGATGCCCTCCTTAGTGATGACGAGGATTATCTTGAGGACATGGACATGGAAAATCAGGAGGATGAAGATGATGATGAGTTCATTGATGAGGAGGAGAAAGATGCACCCGTGGTGGACCTCGACGATGAGTTTGAGGCTCTGGACATTTAGATCACCTATCTAAGCGTTATCTAGTGAGTAGTCACATTAGAGCACTTCGTGTAGGTGTGAGTTGTATCCCCTCTATCTAGTAGACGAGTCGCAATGGTTTGCTGTCAACCATTTGTAATGTGTGAATTCGATGAGTTGTGTGTTTGATGTTTGATGAATGAAAAATGAGTTTGGCCCTTAAGGCCTTAGAAAGATTAATTGCATCAGCATGAACCCTTAGAACTTAGCAATTAGTTTTCCCTCTTGTCTTATACCCCTTATCTTCAGATGGCTCGTGCTCCACCACCACCGAACCCAGAATTGGCAGAATTGCTAAGGATGATTATGGAAGATCGAAAAGACGCCCGAGCTAAGCGCCAAGCCAACTTGGCCACTCTCCAGCAACTCACTCAGATGGCCATGAACCACAATGCCAATGGAAATGGCCATGGAGGAGGGGATAATAATGGTAATGGAAATGGGCATGGTGAATCCCGATCCAAGCTGAGGAGTTTCCAAAACACCAATCCGCCAACTTTCACCAAGGATGAAGAGCCTTTGGATGCCGATGACTGGCTTCGCACTATGGACAACAATTTGGAAGTCGCCGGAGTTGGCGAGAATGAGAAGGTTCTCTACACCACCCACTACCTTGCGGGAGCCGCAAGAGCTTGGTGGGATAGCACCCGTGCCATGCAAACAAATGGGTATGTGATGCCCTAGGAAGAATTCAAGAGCAAGTTCAGCAAGGCCCATGTCCCAATGGGTCTAGTCAAGAGAATGAGAGATGAGTTTAGAAATCTGAAGCAAGGATCCCTATCTGTGGTTGATTACCGCGACAAGTTTCTTACATTGTCAAGGTATGCCCCAAATGATGCTGACACCAATGAAAAGAAGCAAGAAAGGTTTCTAAATGGAATACATGATGAGATGCAGTGTGTCTTAGTCAGCATCCCCTTCGCGGATCTTGAGTCATTGGTAGACTCTGCCATTTAGATGGAAGGCAAGCTCAAGCAAGCTTTGGAGAACCGCAAACGCCGTATGATGTACCAAGGCAACTCTAGCAACTCACAGAAGCCAAGGGGAAATCCATCTCTGGGTTTCGCCCCTCAACCCAATAGGGCGCATGCACCTGCACCACGCCCCAACTACCCCAACCGTTCAGGGGGCACCAACTTCAACCGTGCACCCCCAAACTCTCGGGGGTAACAACGTCAACTCCACCACTCCAAGGCCTAGTGGCGCACCTGCTCTTCCCAAGCCAGGTGACAAGTCTAGTGTTACCTGCTATGGATGTGGACTCAAAGGGCACTACTCCAACGAGTGCCCAAAAAAGATGAATGAGGCACCAAAGCCTGCCGCCCTTGCTCAACATCAACGCCATGATGGAATTGGCAAGAACTATGCACCAAGGAACCCACCTCACCCTAGAGGCCATCTCAACCACATGAATGTTGAAGAAGCTCAGGAGGCTACCGACGTGGTGCTTGGTATGTTCCTTGTTAATTCTGTTCTTGCAAGAGTTCTATTTGATTCTGGAGCTTCACACTCATTTGTCACCGAGTCTTTTGTGGATAAAAGTGGAATTCAACAAACAGCCCTGAAAAATATCATGACAGTACAAATACCTGGGTCAATGACAAAGGCTCGTTGGACCTGCTTGGCAGTGCCTATAGAAATCCATGGGATAGGGTTCCTAGCGAGTTTGATTGTATTAGGAACCAAAGGATTGGAAGTAGTCCTTGGTATGGATTGGATGTCACAACATCGGGGAGTTATAGATTGTGCCAAAAAGACCATCACCATGACAAGTAGCACAGGAATTGTAGTAAAGCATGTGTCCGTCAAACCCCCGCAAACCACCCGATGCCACAAGATTATCTCTGGACCCACTTTGGATCAAGTTCCCATAGTTTGAGAATATCTGGATGTTTTTCTCGATGAGCTACCCGGTATGCCACCAGATCAGGATATCGAGTTTATCATTGAACTTATTCCCGGCACTGGACCGATAGCCCAGAGACCATACAGAATGAACCCAATGGAATTAGTGGAATTAAAGAAACAACTTGATGACCTCTTGAGTAAAGGCTTGATTAGGCCAAGTTCGTCCGCTTGGAGATCATCTATTTTGTTTGTGGATAAAAGTGATGGTTCCAGCCGATTGTGCACTGATTACCGCAAGCTAAATGATGTTACCATCAAAAACAAGTATCCTCTCCCAAAGATTGATGACCTGTTTGACCAATTGACAAGAGCACAAGTCTTCTCAAAGATAGATCTCAAGACTGGATACCATCAACTGAAGATCCCTGCAACTGATATACCTAAAACAGCCTTCACCACACGATATGGATTGTATGAGTACACCGTAATATCCTTTGGATTAACCAATGCCCCTGCCTATTTCATGAATCTCATGAATAAGGTATTCATGAAGTTTTTGGATAAGTTTGTCGTTGTCTTCATTGACGACATCCTTGTTTACTCAAAGTCTAAAGAAGCTCATGCCAACCATTTGATATTAGTCCTGGAAACCCTGAGAGAACATCAACTTTATGTCAAGTTTAGTAAGTGTGAATTTTGGTTAAAGTAAGTGGGATTCTTAGGACATGTATTATCAGCCGGAGGAGTTTCCGTTGACCCCAAGAAGATCCAATGTGTCGTGGATTGGGAAGCACCAAAAAGCCAAACTGAAGTTAGAAGTATCCTCCGATTAGCGGGTTATTACCGCAAGTTTGTTGAAGGGTTTTCCAGTATTGCCCAACCCATGACCCAATTGTTGAAGAAGGACAAGAAATTTGAATGGACCCCTAAATGTGAGGAAAGTTTTCAAGAGCTTAAGAAGCGGTTGGTTACCACACCAGTTTTAACCATGTGAGATACCACCAAGAATTTTGATGTCTATTGCGATGCTTCCAAACTTGGACTTGGATGTGTGTTAATGCAAGAAGGCAAGGTCATAGCATACCTGTCTCGACAGCTCCGACCTCATGAAGAAAACTATCCAACCCATGACCTTGAGTTAGCAGCCGTAGTTCTCGCTCTGAAGACATGGAGACACTACCTCATGGGTAATCGCTGTGAGATTTACATGGACCATAAGAGTTTTTAAATATATTTTCTCCCAAAAGGAGTTGAACATGAGGCAAAGGAGGTCGATAGAGCTAATTAAGGATAATGATCTTGGAATTCACTACCACCCTGGAAAGGCCAATGTGGTGGCCGATGCTCTTAGTAGAGCCATGCACCCTACACATGTTGATCAAGGAGGAGCAACCCAAGTTGCATCAAGAATTTGAAAGATTTGGATTTGAGCTAGTTAGCCAAGGATTTTTAGCTAATCTTGAGCTTCAACCTACCTTAATGGGCCAAATCAAGGAAGCCCAGAAAGGCAATGGAAGTATTGAAGGAATCAAGCACCAAATTAGTACTGGCAAGGTGCCAGGATTTGAAGAAGATGAACAAGGAGTCCTTTGGTATAAGGGACGTATCTGTGTGCCTGCTGATTCAGAACTAAAAGGAGCCATTATGAGAGAAGCCCATGAGACAGCTTATTCAATTCATCCAGGTGGAACCAAAATGTACCAGGATTTGAAGGAACAATTTTGGTGGCATGGAATGAAGCGACAAATTGCTTCATATATATCCAAGTGTGATACTTGTCACAGAGTCAAGGCCGAGCATCAACATCCTGCAGGACTGCTGTAGCCATTGCAAGTTCCAGAATGGAAGTGGGAGTTTGTTGGAATGGATTTTATCACCGGATTTCCAAAGTCTAGCCATGGAAATGACTTAATTTGGGTCATTGTGGATAGATTGACCAAAGTTGCCCACTTTATCCCTGTCAAGACCACCTATACCTCAGGCCAGTTGGCAGATTTATACCTATCCAGAATTGTTAGTCTTCATGGAGTTCCTAAAACCATTGTGTCCGACCGAGGTACCCAATTTACCTCAAGATTTTGGAAGAGTCTACATCAAGCTTTGGGAACCAAGTTAGCTTTCAGCACAGCTTATCACCCGCAGACTGATGGACAACCTGAGAGAGGGAACCAAATACTGGAGGATATGCTACGAGCTTGTGTATTAGCTTATGGCACCAAGTGGGAAGATTGTCTGCCTTTCGCAGAATTCTCATACAACAACAACTATCAAGCCAGTTTGCAAATGGCACCATTTGAGGCTTTATATGGAAGGAAGTGTTGTACCCCTTTAAATTGGTCTGAGACTGGAGACAGCAAAATCTTTGGACCGGATATTCTGCAAGAAGCCGAAGAAAAGGTTCGCATAATCTGTGAGCACCTCAAGGCCGCCTAGTCCTGACAAAAGAGCTATTCTGACAAGAGACGTCGAGAGCTGACTTTCCAAGTCGGAGATTTTGTTTATCTTCATGTGTCACCACTTAAAGGAATGCAAAGATTCCAAGTCAAGGGAAAGCTTGCACCAAGATATATTGGACCTTTTAAGGTACTAGCTCGCTGAGGAGAAGTGTCCTATCAGCTAGAATTGCCCCCAGAATTGTCCGAAGTACATGATGTCTTTCATGTGTCCCTGCTTTGGAAATGTCTTGAAGTTCTAGAGAAGCCAAAAATTTTCAAAAATATTGATCATCGCTCTGTGGATATTAATAAAGATTTGACCTACCGTGAAGTACCTATTCGTATCCTAGAGGAAGCTTACCGAACCACCCGAACTCGAAGTATCAAGTTTCTAAAGGTTCAATGGAGCAACCACACTAAAGATGAAGCCACTTGGGAAAGAGAAGACTATCTCAATACTGAATTTCCTAATCTCTGTAGTTCTTAGCTTGTGAATCTCGAGGACAAGATTCTTTTTAAGGGGGGAAGATTGTAACAACCCAAAAATTTGTATTCAGCTATTATAACATATAGTAGTTTAATTTTGGTATAAATTAAAAACTTTTTTGTTGTTGTTGTTGAGCACGCTTGTTTAATATGACTTTGTGGTACTTGCCTATGTGTGTTGGTGATGGACACTAAGAGAAGCCTGCAACATAAACAAGAACAAAGAAAACAACAATAAATAGGAAAGATCACAAAACCCCAAATAGAAAAGAATAGGAAAACAATCTAGGAAATATTATTGACTAGACCACTTCAACCCCTTGGAGTAAGGAATTTTTGAACCAGGCATGGATGCTTTTCTACAAGTCATCCAAGATCTGATAACATAGTTTCAAAGTATAGTTTTAACTTTCCACAAATTCCTCCCCAACCCTATTAAAAAATGGTCCAAAGTTTGAATCCTATTCATAAGACATACCCAAATCAAAATAAGATTTTAGCAAAATAGCTACTTTGGACCTAACAAAAATACATTTGGCATCACTATCCAATTTAATTAGCACCCAAACTTGAAAATTTTCAAATTTCAAAAAATATTTTCTTGCGACCAATTCCACAAACACCTGGCAGGCAGAATTTTGATCTTGTAAGCAAATGCAAGTGGACCACTTGTCCAGCCTCCCCTGGGCTGGCCACTTTCCCTAGAATCCCTGCACCACTCCCAGTTGCCCTCCCCCTCTCTCCCCTTGACCTTCCCTCGCCCTAACCTGGCTGGAAAACCGAGAATTTGGCATCCGGTCCCTCCCAGACTCCCCTCTGAATTACTGAGCCCCGCCGAATCCTGACACGCCTGGGAACTTTTCCGGTACCCTGAAGCTCGAGACCACACCCAGCACCCTCCCCTTTCCCTCCTCCTTACCGAAACCAACCCGAAATGCAAGCCCGAGGTCACCCTCGGTGCCCACTGCTGCGGCCTATAAAAGCCCACTCCGAGCGTGCTGTCCAACTCGTAGCGCTCCACTGAGCACCCTAGACATCCTCTCCACCTCCCCCTATCCCTAGTTCAAGCTTGCCGGCGATGACATCCCCGCAGACCACTGCCCGTTACCGGTGCTATCGAGCCTCCCCCGACGCAACTCTTGCGGGAGGTGGCCGAGAAGACCTCCCTTCGCCGCTAGGACAACCCTCCGCCGCTCGCTGCCGCCCTGGTGAGCCTCCCCAACCACCGCCGCCTCCTAGTCCCCTCGCCTTCTTTGTCTCCCATCGGGGTGGATAACATGGCCCTCGGCCGTCCGATCTTGTCCTAATTGGACGGACCAGGGGAGCCCATACCCCTTCGGGTTATGAAACCCTTGACCGGCGGGCCCCGCTGGTCAGCCCCCTTTTTTTCTCTCCCGTGCGCACCCAGGTTCCCCTAGTTGGGCCGGCCCGAGTTCGTCCCCCCCCCCTCCGGCCAGCATAATTCTGTCGGTCTACTTTATTTTTTGGGAAAACTTTTTATTTATTTCTTTAGATTACTGCAACTACAAATTAAAATTCCCTGAGATTTAAGAATCCAAAAATAGCAAATAAATACTTTTTGGAAAGCTTAGAATATTGCCTAGCCTCTGGAAGTGGTTTGAACCCATTTATAATTATATAATTTCTCTAGTAAAGCTAACAAAACAACAACATTTTTCACCTTAGAAAAATTATATCAAATCAAATAAAATTCATAAAAATATGAAAACAACTCTCAAAATCCATAATTAGTAATATGTATCTGTTTATAAGATTATATTTCATATTTGAACCTTTTAGATGAAATGCTAGATACCCGTTGATAATTAAGCCTTTTCCTAACTTAGGAAATAGATAGAATTAATTTCTATAAATAGAAACTTTATGAATCCTCTGGTGCTAGACTACAACTTCAAATACCAATCAGAAATACTTTACCTTGTTCAAGTTTATACTTACAAGAGATATTATAAACTTAAATCCTAGTTATGAACTCAAACTTGCACCCTAAAATTCAACAGAGTCCAAATTAATTTGAATTCAACTCAAATGGGGTGAGATAGCATCTATCAATGTTGATAAGCTTGTGTGTATGCTTGGAGTGTTGTTTGTATCGGTTTCGTGATTGTGTGCATCATGTTTATCGTTAATAGATGCTAGTATTGCTGAAGAAGAGCCCGAGGGTGGATATTATGAAGAAGAAGAAGGCTACCCGGACACTTTGCCAACCAAGGCAAGCCATCTTTTGACTCATACCCTAATACCTAGATTTCCAAATTGCATATTTACTTGTTTTCAAATTAAATTGCATGATTGAATTGCTAGAGTAGAATAAGAATGTGCAGTGATGTCTCGCTTAACAGGAGCATCAAACCGAGTTTATCCAACACTACCTTAGTTGTAGCATCACTCAGAGTTAGTTGCTTAGCCACTAATAAAAATGAAGTAATCTGGATGGGAACCCTACTGGAAGTTATGGATTGAACTAGAAAAACCTTGGCTGAAGATTGTTCATCCAAGTTGAGTTTCTAAAAAGGAATAATAATGACTAAGGACTAGGAAATGAATTTTTGAAATGATGATGAATGAGGTACTATGTGAGCCAACCATACCGTACGACCACATTACCCCTAAATGGGAAGGGGCCTAGTCCGTAACTTGTTTGCTTTAGTATATATGGGATACCTTGCATCATCCTTTATAGAAATGCACATTGTGCTTTATACTTTTGAACCGAGTGGTCTCATCCATTCATACAGCACCCTGTAGCGGGTAAAACTAGGGGTGCCAGAACGGAGAAAGCCATGTCTTGGGCTCCTAGGGAAGGATCCTATACTAGAGTAGGCAAGTGAAAGATTTTGTTCAATCATCTGAACCCCGCATACTGGTGTATGACGATCCATGGATTATTTGCGGCAGATGGATTGAATCTTGTGGGTAAAGTGTACCCCCTCTGCAGAGGTCAAAACTATTCGAATAGCCGCGTCCGCGGTCATGGACAGTTGGCAAGCTGTACTTGACCTTTGTCAAGAATTGAACAGCTATGTATGGAAGTGTGACATTGATGAATGACCGGATTCTTGATTAAGACTAACACCTAATGTTCCATCCAAGATTTAACTTAGAGAATTAAATATTTCTTACCTCTTAATGAACTCTCTTGGGAAAGAAAATTAGCCTTGTGCAAACTAAACTTAGTGCATCGTCCACTATATAAGTCTTGCATATCTCCTTTGTTTTTCATTTATAAGATGGTTTGCGAGTGCATCCAATATACTCATGGCTCTGTCCCTGGCTATTAACTTGGCCAGACTATGAGGAAGAATATCCGTAGGAAGGATACGAAGAGGAGTACTAGAACTAAGATCATCTCCTAGTCAGCATTGCCTGTAGGGTGAAGGCATGGGCCTGAAGACGTTAATTCCGCTGCTACTATTATGTTGTATTATGAACTTGGTCACTATGACCATTTGTATTTGAACCACTCGTATTGTAAAATCTATGGAACTGGTTACCAACTACGTTATGTATATCACAACAATGATTCTGGGATTTTGGTGGACTACATAACGGGCACTTTGAAATAGTTGTAAATTCGGGGTGTCACAGGGTTGTAGGGTCCCACACCCTCAGGGCACCTCCATGTATTTTTCCCCAAATTTTTTGATGTGCATTTCTTGTAGCCCTAGTTCAAATTTGAATTTAAATGGATTTAGGCCAAAAATAATTCATTATATGGCTGCATGCTGAGATAATTCCTAAGATCCATGTGGCACCCCTACAAGGTCCCCCACCCATGAAAATTAGAGTGGTGAGGTTTTGCACAGTGCCCTTGGTGGCCACTTCACGAAAAAGCACCTCTTTTGACCCCTCTGGCCACTGGAAAAATGGGAAATGCATTTTTTATGTGGAAACTCAAAAAACACTAGTTACAAAAGTTGTTGGCCTTGCAAATATGCACATCTCCACAAAAAATGCGACCATGGTTCCATAGTTTGCTATGGAACTTGCACAAACCATGGTCACCTGGCTAAAATGTAACACCCCAACTTTTCTAACCATGTTTAAGTAGTGTTTAGTGAGCCAAAAATGAGGGCCAACAAAAAAAATTGTGCTTGATTAGATTTACTGGGGTATCTTGCATGTTTTCCTTGTTGGATGTGTGATTGTTGCTTTAAGTTGCTTGTTGTATAAGACTATGGACCAACCCCTCCTCTTTCAAATGGTTTGACTTTGTGTGATAAATTGACTTTGTGTGACTTGTTTGACTTTGGTTGAGTTCCTTGTGTGTAGCTCGGATATATAGGTAGGCATGTGGCCTAACCAATCTAAAGCAAATCATTATAAGATGGCCAGTGGGGATATTCTTATAAACTGCTTTCAAATTATTTTCTATATAAAATCTATTTTGATGTTTCCCTCTTTGTAAAACCCTACCACTCTATTCCATATGGAAGGAGTATTTATTTTCAAAACTTAGGTTTATCAGAAATCAGAAATGAGGTTCCCTCCTTATAATCACTCATTTCATTTTTCAATATCTTCTATAAAAGTATTTTCCCAACTACTTTTCCTTTTTACAAAGATAGGAGAAATGGGAAGAATACCTCTTTGGTATTATTCTTGTCTCTGAAAATTATGGGAATAGTACCCAGGGTTTATAAATGTTTTGAGATCTCTCTCTAATATTCAAAAATCCCACTTGGCTAGAAATCAACTCTTGTTTGTAAATCGACCAAAACAAGTTGTTTTCCTCTCAATCCTAAAATCTCTAACTCTAATGTCTTAGTCTTACCATAAGACATTAGGAGCCCCTTTTTGAGGAATTTTAAAACCAATCAAACTAGCCCAAGAAAAGCACCCATGGTGTTATTAGAATCATCTACATCCCATCTTAGGAGGCCCCTCTCAGTTTTCGCAAAATATCTTCTTGCAGTCATTTTATCAAACACCTAGTGTGCAGACTATCTTCGTGTCTGTTAACAGATTTGATTTTCCAACACTTATATTAAGCTCATCTATCCTATCCATGACAATGTACCTTCCTAGAACTCATGTTTGATATATATTCTTCCATTCTTTCTATTACCACCTAGTCGTTTGAGGTCATCTGCTACTTGTTCTAATCATGTTTCTGACCCTAATCAAATCAGCTACCATTTGACTATTATCAGATGCAGTTTTGCTCTCACTTTTAGATTTCGAAGCAAATTGATCAGAGACCATCCTCTGACCTATTCCTCTTCCTTTTGATCTAATCTAACTATCTATGCACTTGTTAGTGCATTTTGAAGCATGTCACCCATTTATATCACTAGGTTTTGAACCCTACTCACAACAACAGCTATTTATCACTTATTCACCTCAAACCAAATTTTGGTTTGGTTTAAACCTTTGGAAGTGTTCCTAGACTTCCACCAACATCGCCTCAACTCTATCTTTGGCTATTATCTACTTAATCTTGATTATCGCTTTGGCTATCTTCTAAAATTTCAATTCTTCTCTTTGGAAACTATTTCCATATCCACCCTTTAATCCTTCTTCTGCCACCACTAGACCTTAAATGAAATTCAAGATCAACTCAGTAGGTGGAATGGATAGTGGAACACCCATATTAAAATATTCTTGAATTGGTTATTCATAAAAGTCATGGTCTTGGTATCCAAATATATATTTTCCCACTACCTAGTCCTTTAATCTTATTCTCTTGCAAGTGGAATATTATTCAAAAACATATGCACATTGGCCTGGCTATTCCTCTCTCCATTTTCCACTCCTATCTCTGGATCATAACAACACCACTTGCACCACTCCCATATTTCCAAGTGTGGTTTGAATTTAAATTCAAACCAAAGTCTACCTTCACTTTTTTTTCTGCTATTTTGAAAATAATCAAAGCAGAGTACCTTGGGCACTAGCCTATCTCTCTCTCATCTTTGTAACCCGGAGAATCGCTGCAGTGCCCTGTTTGTCTCATGCGGATGGAGGGCTCGGCGAAGCCCGGTGCAAATCTTGCAAAGATTTTGCTCTCTCTCTCTCACTCCCCTACCTCCAAATCAACCCCCAATCAGATCTGTAGCTCTCTCCACTCAAGAACCCAACCCTACCATCCAGTGAGAGAAGCCCCAGGCGCCAAACTCTTCAATCTCTGTCCCATGTCTTCCCGTGACCGTGGTGCCTTGGTCAGGAAGGAGAAGGCCGAGACAGCCTCTGAAATCGCGCCATCAGCCTCCCCTGCTACCCTAAAACCCCGCAGATACGCTACCCGTGCTCAGGCCGTAGCTAATCGTGCCCAATCGCGCTGCCCACTCCGTGCCCACGACCGGGTGGACGTGCACCGTGTTCCGAGTTGTACAGCACACGCGCCCCTCTCTCCTTCACACACTCAAGCATGGCACCGCACCTGTACGCCAAATCTGCCTACGACGTGGCCAATCGTCGACCATCGTACCTGTGCTCGTGATCGAACACCTGAAGCTACCGACCCATTCCCTCTTTCTCTTCCCATTAAAGCACGCACAGCTCAATCTTTTAGCCTCTAATACACCTTGTCCATGATGCCGCACCACACTAAACTGCCGGTTCGACCAATGGTGACCATGGCACCCACCCTACGCCGAGCGCACCAGCGTGAGACCCTGTCAGATAAAACACGCGCTCGAGCCCAGAGCCACCTACCGCCCATCATTTAGCTCCACCTTCCTCTCCCGTTCATCCAGAGTCTATCTGCAAAGTCTATTCTAGCCTAGAGCTACTGGGAGCTCGTTTTCTTCTCCGTAATCAAAATGAAGAGGCAGATGTTGCCGTCGTTGCCGTCACTCTCATCTCCACCTCTTTGCATCATCGAGATCCTATTTCCCTGATCTATTTAACCCTACCCTTACCTTGTCTTAGGGTCACTGGACGCTACTGATGTCATCTCGTACTGGACACGCATGCCCTCGACGAAGCCGAAGACCTGGAGCAGCAGAAATCCAAACCAGCACCTTCCCTGGATCGCCTCGAGCACCGCATCCACTTCACCGCTTCTCCGACTACATTCAACCATCCTAGGAGAGCCCCCACATGACCCTGCAGGATCTAGAGTTTCCTCTCTGCTTCTCGTGGCCGGGGGAAGAAGACGACCGTGAACCGTCAATCTAGAGTTGATCCGACGGCCCAGGGCGCCACTGACTGGCAGAGCCCGCCTGTCAGCGCGGCCGGACTCTTCTCCCGCGAGCTCCCGAATTGGAATGGGCCGGCCCAGTGCTGTGCCGCTCAGGCCTGTTTGAATCCGGCCCGCATTTCTTTTTTTAGGAAACCTTTTTAAACTTTTAGGAATATCTATGAACTTTACTGATATTCATAGGAAAATAATTATGAGCCTAAATTTACTGATCCAAATTTCTATGGAAATATTGTTGAGATATCTATCACTTGGTGACGAGGTGTTAACTCGACAAATGTCCTAGACGAAGGACTTAGGATCGGGGGAAGAGCAACGACTAGAGATTCCGGGATCGAGATTGGCACATGATGTACCCAGGTTCACGTCCCCTCGGTGGAGGATCGCTACATCCTGCTAGCAATCTAGTAGATAATCACAATGGTGTTTACATGGTGCCGCCGTAGGCGGAATATTGTATCCAGTCTATGTCTAATCTATCTTGTATCTCTAATATTGCTTGTCTATGATATTCCATGTCTATGAGATTGTCCTCTCTAGGGGCGCCCTTGCCTGGCTTTATATATGCAACCGGGCTAAGGTTTACAAGAGTCCTAGTCGAATACGGATTAGAACCTTCTTTCTTCATCTCCAAGTCATCTTCGAGTCCTTATACCGGTCCACCTCCTTAATGGGCCGAACCTGGTATACTAATCCGTAGGTACCCGAAGGGCATACCCACGTCAGTAGCCCCCGAGACTCTACTTGAGTCGCAGACTCGGGTTGAGTCTCCAAACTTCAAATCTTCATCCATCTTCAAATGCTTCAATCTTCGACTTCATATAACTTCGACTTTTGGAAATCTTTGATTTCTCCAATTTTTGACTTCAGTTCTTCGACTTCCTGAAATCTTCGGGTTCTTGAATCCGCGCTCCCGATGGGAGTGAAATGTCAAGTTTATTTTTTGGTGCTTGCCACCGACAATGGACTCGAAATTTTCTTTCTCGCTCTTCATTGATGATCTTCTTGAAGTAAATCTTCATCGGGTGCGCGACTAGCGCTCCCGATGGGAGTAGCCCCCGAGGCTATGGTCGGGTACTTGTAGTCGATCATAGGCTCCAATTTTCTTCTTCATCATCTCTTGCATCTTCTTCTTCTTGTTGTCGAATTCTTTCTCAAACGATCTTTCTATCGGGTGCGTGACCAGCGCTCCCGATGGGAGTAGCCCCCGAGTTTATGTTCGAGTACTTGTAGCCGGGCATAGACTCAAGTTGTACTACTCGAAGAAGTTTGGCTCTTTGATGACTTTGATGAATTTGTCGATTCCTACAGAAAATATGAAGAATTGTGAAATATTTTGTAACTCGAAGAAATATTGTGTTTGCATATTGCAATGATGATGATGTAGTATGTAAAAAAAAACTCGATGTTTTTTGTGCAATTTTGTTGCTCGTACGTAAGACCCTTTCGTTATCCTGATGCACTTCACGGCTCGATCAGCTACTCAGGTCAGACGTAATGTAGTGCGTTTGCCGCATTTTTGAAGATACTTGCTAAGCCTTTTTGTTAGCCTGACGCCCCAAGATTTTGTGCCTTGCCACCCGTTAGTCGAGCTTCATGCGACTGTAAACTAAATTGTCAAGTATTCGACAAGGAACGCCAGCTACTAGGGCTTTCGCAATTTTTCGAAGTCAATGATATGCAAGATGATTTCTCATGGCGGAGCCCCCGAGTGTCGGGTATAGCAAAAGTAAATGATAACCGATTCTTGGAAGAGGAGAACTTAGCTTTTATCGGGTGCGGCGTGGTCGGCGTGGCATAGTTAACGATGACGCAGTCGAGGTAGACGCAGACGTAGTCGATGCAGCGGAGCGAAGTCGTGGTCATAGAGGCCGGCGAGTTGATGTCGTAGAATCACAACCACGATCGGAGGCGAGGTTGTTGTCGAGCCCCCGAGCGTTGTTTGGGATCGCCGTGTTGCTGATGTCGATGAAATCGCAGGTCTTGAGGGTGATTTTCCGCACTCCGGGGCGAGTTGATGTCGAGCCCCCGAGCGTTGCCGAATGCGCGAGTGCGCGACGATGAGCCCCCGAGTGTGGCAAGCCGCTGTTGTCACTGTTGAAGATGATGAAGTAGTCGAAGTATTTTTCCTCCGGGTTGTCCGCGTAGCTTGGCGAGTAGTCAAAATATTTTTCTTGAAGTTGTCCGTGTAGTCCGGTAATTCTCGCCGGATATATTTGCAGCTGAGTTGGGATATACGCATGTACAAGCGTAGCAGTCTGACACTTTGATGAAGGTCTTTTTATGTTGCTCCACACGAAGTAGTACCACTTGAATTTGTTGACTAATTTTTCCGATTGCAACGCTCCATCAAAACTGAGCCAATTTCCTCTCTTTTTTTCCTTCTGATCATACCAACTAGGTTGATTTGATTGTCGTCTCCTAATCAGCAATTGACCCCACGTGATCTTTATGTTTTTTCCTCTCTTTCCCTGTAAGATGTGTGGAATCTTAATTCGCCACGAATCGAGCCGGCTTCTACCAGGCAAAAGTGAGCTTTTCCAATTCTACATGGAAGATCGTGCACGAAACCGGACTGGATTCTGACCCTGGACTTTTGGGTGAGTTCTGCGGTCGCGTCCTGAATCATGGATCAGATTTTGATGACCGGGTAGTACTTCGACTGGGACAGGATAAAGTCATCTGATCTTTCTTTTTTCTTCTTTCGCTTCTTGTCTTCGTGTTCTGATCTGCGTGATCCGTATGACAGCTTCGATCTGGCAGGCTTATACCGACCGGATCTAGTGCTGCAGATTATTGCCGTAGTCGACAGCAGCATGCCGATTTTTGTCGATGAAGAACTTGAGGATACCGCCAGATGACGAGATGCAAAGTGCCGCCATTGTTGATGATGACTTTCGTTGAAGCGATTTAGCTGCTGCTGGCAGCCGCAAAATTTGCTGATCTTGTCGATGAAAAAAGCTGAAGGATCCCACCCGGATGACAAAATCTAGTCGCCGCGGTCCCCACGGTCGGCGCCAATTGACGAGGTGTTAACTCGACAAATGTCCTAGACGAAGGACTTAGGATCGGGGGAAGAGCAACAACTAGAGATTCCGGGATCGAGATTGGCACACGATGTACCCAGGTTCACGTCCCGTCGGTGGAGGATCGCTACATCCTGCTAGCAATCTAGTAGATAATCACAATGGTGTTTACATGGTGCCGCCGTAGGCGGAATATTGTATCCAGTCTATGTCTAATCTATCTTGTATCTCTAATATTGCTTGTCTATGATATTCGATGTCTATGAGATTGTCCTCTCTAGGGGCGCCCTTGCCTGGCATTATATATGCAACCGGGCTAAGGTTTACAAGAGTCCTAGTCGAATACGGATTAGAACCTTCTTTCTTCGTCTCCAAGTCATCTTCGAGTCCTTATATCGGTCCACCTCCTTAATGGGCCGAACCCGGTATACTAATCCGTAGGTACCCGAAGGGCATACCCACGTCACTTGGCACTAGTCCCATGCAAAATAGATCCCTGTATATTTACTAGTATTTTCACTTGCAAATCTGTCCACTTTTCAATTAAAAATCCAAATCTTGAGTTCTACTAATTGGAATGGTGTGGATCCAATTTTCACTGATGCTCTGATGTGGTATCTTACATGTCTCACTGAGTTTGGTATTTTAGGAGCTGTAGATCTATAGTAGTAGCTGATTTTGCAAATAGTTTATTAAGTATTGTTTATTTTCTCATTTGAAATAGAATAGGAATTTTGGCATGAATCCAATTTATGTGTGTTATGTTTAGTAATAGCTTCCCAAAACATTCTTTGGTGCATTTTTCTTATGCCAGAGAATATCTGGGAATTATTCTAGTGTTATAGTTATTATTGTTGCTAGGAAATTCATAGAAAATCAACCACAAGGTGTTTTGGGATGAATCCAACTTTGTTGCGTTCATAAACTTGTTACCTACCTACTGGTGTGCTGAGAATGATTTTTGAACCATTTTAGCACTTGCTTGCTTGTTTGGTTTGAAATGGTGTATTGTTGCTAGTAATAAAGCGCCCCTTGTTTAATAGATTAACTTGCTATTAGACTTCTATAAAAACTTGTTTAGGTTATAAACATGTTTGTTTCTGATACTCTCTAGTTGTGTGATGTTGAGTGTGGTGATGTTTGTGCCCTGTGTATGCATGCTTGCTTATTGTTTGCTATCACTTTTACCGGCGATAGATTCGAACGACACCGAGAGTACTGAGGAAGAGGACTACCACAAAAATGCTTAAGGAAAAAAGGTGGAACACATTGAGTACTTATTTTATGGAAGGAGCCCAGGGACATAGCTATTCAAGGCAAGCCATCTATACTTGATACATATCTGATCCTATTCACTTACTTTGCATGTTTCATAAAGGTTTATTAAACTGCATGTTTTTATATTGCTATAGTCCTTGTAGCAATTATTTGTTGGCTCAAGCTCCACGAGCCAATTTGTTATCATCCTTTGAGATGACCCCTTTGAACACCTATTCAAAACCCTTACAACAGTGGCTTGTTGATTAGCAGCAAAGCCTTTGGGAAACTTTGTAGTGGAGCAAAAACTCTAGGTTGGGAACACTCAAATGAGTCTTTGAAAATGATTTCGAAAACCTTGGAATGGAGTGCTATTCCATTGATGGATTTCAAAAATGAGTTTGAAAATAAGGTGGGGATGTATATCCCGGAGTTGGAGGCAGGAGTTTTTCAGAAATGACATTGGTGATCACTAAGTGTTCGCTCAGAACAATTAACCCATGCAACCACGATTACCCTGGTATGGGACAGGGCTTAGCTCGTAGTTTGTTTATTTTAGTATGGGAGTCTCATAACTATATAAGGGTACGCGGTACCCCGGAATCCGGCTTGTCGCAAGTGGTGGGCAACAGTGTAGCGGGCCCGCCAATAGGCTACCCGCCTGGAAGACACTATGGGTCTCCTGACGTGGCACTGGAGTTACACTCGAACATGGAGGTAGACTACCAGGGTGTGCCGGGGAGGTACATACTCCATAGGGTAGATTCCCGTACTAAGGTAGATAAGCGAAAGGCTTTGATCGGGTGCTTGTCGTGGCATATGATGTTATGCGGGGAAGATGCCCACACGATGAGTATCCGGATGATTGTGGGTAAAGTGTACAACCTCTGCAGAGTGTAAATCTATTCGAATAGCCAAGTCCTCGGTCATGGACGGTTGGGACGACCGTTACTTAGCCCAATGTCAGGTTTTGGTTTTACAAAAATGTTTTCGGAAAAATGGAGAAAGGTGCCGGACGGAGTACTCAGAGGGTACTGTCGTGGCACGGTTATGTTCGAAGTACTCGCAGGGTACTGCCGAGGGAATGGAGATGGTCATGTGTGATTGACCTGGTTTTATAAAAGAAGGTGGTCATGCTTGATTGACCACCGGCTCTCTCTTGAAAACCAAATGAGTTTCCCCCCTTTTCCTAGAGATTTTACTAAAAAGGTTTTCTAAATATTTTCTTTAATGAGGGTATAGAAATGTCGTAAGACATGCTATATCGACATGAGAAATTGACTAGATAGGATAAACTAGATTAGAGCCTTTCTCCTTGCTACAGCCAAACTGCATGACAACACTTCTTCTTAGATGGTTTGCGAGTACAATTCCAAAATGTACTCACGGCTTTGTCCCTGGCTATTAACTTGGTCAGACCTGGAGGAAGACTTCAATGAAGATGGTGATGGGTATGTCGACGCCGGTGTGAACTAGGAACGTCTCCCAGTCAGTTGCCTATAGGGTAGTAGGCATGACGTGGGTCATCAACGCTGCTTGATATCCGCTGCTTAGTTGTAAACTTGCCCTACGTGGCATATCAAATTTGGTCATGTGACCAATTGTAAGTATATTATTCGGTACAGTAACGGATGATGTAATTCTGTTATCAACTCGGATATGTAGATTCATGACACACTGATCATGGGATTGTGAATTGTATGCATATCGGGTATTCTGGATGGCTAATCCGAGGTCCCCACATAAAAGTCCAAGAAAACTCCTACCTGGTAGCAACTCTTTGTAAAGAGTTTTCCTGTGAATACTTGACATGCGATGTTTGGTATTTTTCCCAGGTGCTACATCACAGACCATGACTCCATGCACTGTTTTTTCCATTTTTTGATTTTTTCTGAATTCCCTAAGCCCCCCTTCCAGATCTAGGTCAAACTCGTGGTGCCTTCCATGTGTGCCAGGTGGGTTGAGAACCCAAGTTTGGGATTGGTTGTAGGGTCCCACACCCTCAGGGCATCTCCATGTATTTTTTCCCATATTTTTTGAGGTGAATTTCTTGTAGCCCTAGTTCAAATTTGATTTTAAATGGATTTAGGCAAAAAAAAAATCATTATATGGCTGCAGGCCTAGATAATTCCTAAGATCCTTGATGTGGCACCCCTACAAGGTCCCCCACCCATGAAAATTAGAGTGGGGAGGTTTTGCACAGTGCCTTTGGTGGCCACTTCACAAAAAGCACCTGTTTTGACCCCTCTGGCTACTGAAAAAAGGGAAATGCATTTTTTATGTGGAAACTCAAAAGACACTAGTTCAAAAGTTGTTGGATATGTGTGCTAGTGACGAATGCACATGATGCTATAAGGATACTCCTTTTAGCCACTCAAACAATGGAAAATGCACAAGTATCATTAACTGCAGTCAATTCCCTTCCCAGTCCTCTTCCCCCTACTCACCCCATCCCCCCACCCCCCACTGAGGCGCATCTAGATCTACCCCTCTTTCTGGTCCGCTGCTACCGCCCTCGCCGACGTTGGTTTGAGCCACCGCCTAGGTCGCCATGCCTAGCTAGAACGACGACTCTGATACGTCTCCAACGTATCTATAATTTTTGATGCTCCATGCTTGTTTTTACACCATTTGCCTATTGTTTCGTTACACTTAGTGGCACTTTTATGCATTTTCCGGAACTAACCTATTAACGAGTTGCCACAGTGCCAGTTCCCTGTTTTCTGTTGTTTTTGTGTTTCAGAAGCGATACACAGGAAATATTCTCGGAATTGGACGAAACAAGTTCCTGAAGTCTTATTTTTTCCGAAAGCTTCCAGAGATCCGAAGAAGAGTCGGAGGGGGGCCACCAGGGCCCCACACGCAGGGGCGGCGCGGCCAGGCCCCTAGCCGCGCGGGCCCCGCGTGAGGGCGCCTGGCTCCCCCTCTCACGACGCCCCTTCGCCTATAAAGACCCCCCGATGAAAAAAACCTAAGTACCCGATCAGATTTCCAGAACACATCGCGATCCGCCGCCGCCGTCGACCCGAAGATCGGGAGGGTCCAGAAGCTCTTCCTGGCACCCTGCCGGAGAGGGGAATCGCCACCGGAGGTCTTCTTCATCGCCATGCTTGCCTCCGGAGCGATGAGTGAGTAGTCTACCTTGGACTATGGGTCCATAGCAGTAGCTAGATGGTTGTCTTCTCCACCATGTGCTTCATGTTTAGATCTCATGAGCTGCCCTACATGATTGAGATCACCGTTATGTAATTCTACATGTTTGGTTTGTTGGGATCCGATGAATATTGGTGTTTATGATTAAGTTGCTGTACTGAATTATATCTTTTGTTATCTCTATGTTGTTTATGATCTTGCATGCTCTCCGTTGTTAGTAGCTATCTTGGCCGAGTAGTTGCTAGTGACTCCAAGAGGGAGTATTTATGCTCGATAGTGGGTTCATGCCTCTATTTCACCTGGGGGAGTGACAGAAACCTCTAAGGTGGTAGATGTGCTGTTGCTACTAGGGAGAAAACAACATTCATATGCTCAAGGGCATATGCTTTGTTTACATTACACACTTTGCTTAATGCAATTATCTGTTGTTCACAACTTAATACTACTGGGGTGTTCGGATTGATATCCCCGGGAGTGGATTATTAGTCATAGATGCAGTTGGATGGCGGTCTATGTATTTTGTTGTAATGCCCACAGTAAATCTCATAGTGATCTTCTTGACATATCACGTTTATCTTTATTCTATCAATTGCCCAACTGTAATTTGTTTACCCAGCATGTGTTATTTTATCTATGGAGAGACACCACTAGTGAACTATGGACCCCGGTCCTATTTCCATCATATTGCTATCACCTGTTTACTTTACTCGCACTGTTTACTTTACTCGTACTGTTTACTTTACTCGCATACTATATTGTTTTCCACTCGATACGCTCATAACCTTTGTTTCAAGCAAACCGGTGAGATTGACAACCTCATCGCAAGTTGGGAAAAAAGTACTTGGTTGTGTTGTGTGCAGGTTCCGCGTTGCTACTGGCCGAAGACGAGTCAACAAGTATCGTTAAACGGCGCCCTTGTTGGAGTGTTACTAAGCCAGTCCGCATCACCTTTAGTCGTCATTATCTCTCCTCTCCTGATCGATATTAAACCTTGGTTTATTAACTGAGGGAAAACTAGCTGCTATACTCATCATACCTTCCTCTTGGGGTTCCCAACGGGCTGGTTATTCACCACGCACAAGGACAGTCTGCTTCACATCAACTTGGCACCAGCAGCTAATTTTCTGGGCGCCATCAATAAGGGAGCAGCTAATTTTCTGGCGCCGTTGCCGGGGAGGAAGAGAAGACTTCTGCGAGGGGAGTTTTTCGCACACACATCCTTTACTTTGTTTTATTGTTTTGCTTTACTTTATTTATTTTACCTGCATTGCTTTTTATCAAAAATCCAAAAAAATTAGAATCCTTGGTAGTTGTTTTTACTTGTTTACTTTCGTTTTGCTGAAATGGCCAATCCTGAAAACACCAAGTTGTGTGACTTTACTAGCACAAACAATAGTGATTTTATCTGCACTCCTATTGCACCACCTGCTACTGCTGCAAACTTTTATGAGATTAAGCCTGCTTTATTGAAGCTTGTTATGAAAGAGCAATTTTCTGGTGCTAGTACTGAAGATGCTGCAGCTCATCTCAACAATTTTGTTGAGCTATGTGAGATGCAGAAATATAAGGATGTTGATTGTGATATTATTAAGCTCAAGTTGTTTCCTTTTTCTTTGAGAGGAAAAGCTAAAGATTGGTTGCTGTCTTTGACTAAGAATAGTATTGATTCATGGGCTAAGTGTAAGGATGCTTTTATTGGTAGATACTATCCTCCTGCTAAGATTATATCTTTGCGTAGCAATATTATGAAGTTTACTCAGTTTGATAATGAACATGTTGCTCAAGCTTGGGAAAGAATGAAATCTATGATAAAGAATTGCCCCACTCATGGACTGACTACTTGGATGACTATCCAAACTTTTTATGCAGGACTGAATTTTTCTTCAAGGAACCTACTTGATTCAGCTGCTGGAGGCACTTTTATGTCCCTTACCTTGGGCGCCGCATCAAAGCTACTTGACAACATGATGGTAAATTATTCTGAATGGCACACCGAGAGAGCTCCACAAGGTAAGAAGGTAAATTCTGTTGAGGAAACCTCTTCCTTGAATGATAAGATTGATACCATTATGGCTATGCTTGCTAATGATAGGACTCATGTTGATCCTAATAATGTTCCTTTGGCCTCTCTGGTTACTCAAGAAGAGCATGTTGATGTGAATTTCATTAGAAACAATAATTTTAACAACAATGCTTATAGGAACAATTTTGCTAGTAACAATTATAGGCCATATCCTTCTACCAATGGTAATGGTTATGGTAACTCTTATGGTAATTCCTACAACAACACTAGGGCCGCACCCTCCGAGCTTGAGGTAATGCTCAAGGACTTCATCGGTAAGCAAACTGCTTTTAACAAGTTTGTTGAGGAAAAGTTAGGCAAAATTGATATTCTTGCTTCTAAAGTTGATAGCCTTGCTCATGATGTTGAACTTCTGAAATTAAAATTGTTTCCTAATGATGTGAAAGAGAGCAATGTTCTTGCTACCGCTAATGCTATCCAAGTTGGAATTGATGAAAATATTAGATTGTTAGCGGAATTGCATGCCAGGTGGGAAAGAGAAGATGAGATGGCTAGAGATATGAAGGTATATACCATTACTACCTCTAATGATGTTGCTCCTACTGCTAGCAATCCTCTTACTTTGATAGGTGTAGAGAAAACTCCCACTCCTTGTGTTAAAAAGCCTAAAACTGCCAAAACTTTTTCTCAAAAGAGTGCTGAAATTTTTCGGAGTGTGGGAGATGATAGCTCTATTTCTTTTAATGATTTTGATGTTGATGGCTGCAATATATCTGAAGTAATTTTGTTCTTGCAAAATCTTGCTTTGACTCCCAATGCTAGTTCTCTAAATATTGCTTTTACTAAGCATATTACCAATGCTCTCATAAAGATTAGGGATGAAAAGATGAAGCAAAAAGCCTATGTTCCCAAGAAGTTAGAAGATGGTTGGGAACCCATCATTGATATGCATGTTAATGGTTATGATTGCCATGCTTTATGTGATCTAGGTGCTAGTATTTCTATCATGCCTAGAAAGATTTATAACATGCTTGATTTACCACCGCTTGAAAAGTGTTATTTTGATGTTCCTATTGCTGATGCTGCTAAGAAGAAATCTTTGGGAAGAATTAATGATGTTCTTATTGTGGTTAACAATAACCTTGTTCCCGTTGATTTTCTTGTTATGGACGTTGAATGCCATGCTTCATGTCCTATTATTTTGGGAAGACCTTTTCTTCGAACTGTAGGTGCCATCATTGATATGAGGGAAGGCACTATCAAATATCAATTCCCACTAAAGAAAGGTATGGAACACTTCCCTAGGAAAAGAAATAAATTGCTTTTTGACTCTATTCTTAGAGCAAATTATGAGCTTGATGCTTCATCACTTGATATTACTTGATTCGCAATTTTCTGCGCCTAGCTCAAAGGCGTTAAAGAAAAGCACTCTTGGGAGATAACCCAATGTTTTCTTTTCAGTACTTTTTCTTTTATTTGAGTCTTGGAAGTCATTAATACTGTAATGACCGCTCCTTATCATGTTTATTTCGTTTTTGTGCCAAGAGAAGCCTCTAATTTGAGTGAGGTAAAGATTTGGGGATGTTGCTGTCCTGAAACTGTTTTCGGTGCTGCACCGTAAAAATTCGTAAAAATTCTCTGTTTATCTTTTGGACCTGAGATTTCTTGTGCATATGCCCCAGGTTATATCCAAACTTTTGTTAGTTGAACACTTTTTGATTTGAGCAACAGAAAATCCCTCAAAAATTCGACCTTTGTCAGCTGTTCAGTTTTGACAGATTTCTGCCAATATTTGTGTTTGCCACTTTATCGCTTTCTTTTGAGTTCTTTTGATAACGGAACTTTTGGGGAGGTTGCTACAGTAGTATCTACTATATATGTGGTGGTTTTGAGTTGAAACCTGAAGCAAATAGAGGATTGATTATATGTTATGCTTACACTAATGTTGCTAATAGAATTGTGTTTAGTTTTGTATGAAGGAAGTTTTCAAGTGTAGGGATTGGAGAATGATGAGATGAGTTGAAGAATGGACAAAAGCTCAAGCTTGGGGATGCCCATGCATCACCCCAAGAAATATCCAAGAAGTACAAGCGTCAAAGCTTGGGGATGCCCCCGAGGCACCCCTTCTTCATCGGCAAAAATCAGGTCACCTTTCAAAACACTATATTTTTATTGCTTCATGCACTATGTGTTTTTCTTGGAGCGTCAGTTGTTTTAGTTTTCTTAGTTGATTTAGTTTGTTTGTTTGCTGCAATAAATGGTTGGACCCCAACAAATTTTCTTTCAAGGAGTTGTACTCGTTTTCATTTAACAAGAATGCTCTAGTTTTCACTCTTATCAAAAATCGAGTGTTCTTCTTTTTCTGCTACTGCTTTTGGTTTTCATTTTCGCCTTGATTTGCGTTCAGACATTGTCATATCTTTTCATCAAGGTGTATTTTTGCCTCTGATATTTATTGGTGTTCATCAAAAGAGGTGTTTATAAAAATTTCAAATGGTGTTGGAAAAGAGAAAAAGCTTTGTGCAAAATAGTGGTACAAGAAGGAGCTTGTGTAGACTGCGGCTTAGGCTTTTTCATATCATGCTTGATGTCTTTTTGATAGTATGCTTAGTGGTTTTGCTGTAGCATGACTTGTCTCAAATAACTGAGATTGCTTAATGAGCCTTTGAAAAAAATCATGCGTTGTTTTTATTGTATGGAAGCATTATGTGACGACCTCAAATTTGATACAAATTTGAAGTGCCCGTTATGCAATCCATCATAATCCCAGAACCATTGTTGTGATTCACATAACGTAATTGGTATCATAGTCATAGACATTAATAGTAAATAAAGGGGATTACATAGGTGGTCACACAGACCAAACCTTACATTACATCAACATGCAGCGGAATAACACTTTGGGTCCATATTGTCAAGCTTCAACCGCACAGGCAAAGCCGACAGTAGGAAACGAGCCTAATTCACAAAGTCGTCAATGAGTCCTTCCTTCTTGATCTTGCTCCTTCCAGTCTGGCCAAGTTAATAGCCAGGGACATAGCCATGAGTACATTGGATGCACTCGCAAACCATCTTATAAACAAAGTGATGAGAGAGATATGCATGGTTGGTATGGTGGACTAAGCACTAAGTTTATTTGCAAAAAGCTAGTTTGTTTCCCAAGAATATTCATTAGTAGAGAAGAAGATTTAATTCTCTAAGTTAAATCTCAAGAGGAACTTCAAGTGTTGGTCACCTTCAATATCAAGTCAAGTCATTCACCAAGTTCACCTTCAGTTGTTAACATTCTTGACAAAAGTCAAGTACAGCTTGCCAACTGTCCATGACCGCGGACGCGGCTATTCGAATAGTTTGAAAACCTCTGCAGAGGGGTACACTTTACCCACAAGATTCGATACATCTGCCGGGAGAAATCCACGGATCGTCATACACAAGTATGCGGGGTTCAGATAATCAAACAAACTCTTTCACTTGCTCACCCTAGTATAGGATCCTTCCCTAGAGCCCGGGGTACGGAATCCCCACTCCGGTGCCTCTAGTTCTGGCCATCCCGGGATGCCGGGTTAGTGGAATCCACCTGGTTCAGAAGTAACCGCGCACGGTGTCCTTCCATAAAGATTTGTTACAAGGCCTCCCATACTAAGGTAAACAAGCTACGGACTAAGCCCCTTCCCATATAGGGGTAATGTGGTTGTACGGTATGGTTGGCTCCCATGGTACATCACTCGTTGTCATTGAGAAATACATTTCATAGTTCTTAGTCAAGATTGATTTCCTTCATAAAGCCATTGTGTAGGAGCATTCTCCAATTCAAGTTTCAAGTTCAAGTCACCACTTTTCAAATGGAGTTCCCCTTATAGATGGCCTCAATATTATTAGCGACTAAGCAACTACATTGAGTGATGATACTACTAAATATGATTGGATAAACTCAGCTTGATGCTCTTGTTAAGCAAGATATCACTATACTTCTATCATTCTACTCTAGCAATTCAATCATGCAATTTACTTAAAACAAGTAGAATGCAATATTAAAACTAGGTAGTGGGAGTATGAATCAAAAGATGGCTTGCCTGGCTTGGCAAAGTCAAAATAGTCTTCATCTTCATCTTTGATTGATTGATCTCCATCTCCATTTCTTGGTGGACTTCGGGATCCATTTTCCTTACTCTCTTGGTCATCTAATCGTTGAAAAATAAATACATACAATCACCAAGCATTTCACAAACCACACACATTCAACAATCAAGGATACTAGGGTAAGGAAAGTTATCTAAGAATGCGATGGAGAGTGGATTCAACTTAATTGAGTTCATATAGATGGGATTATCACTTTCTTGACTTAAGTGAGGATTTAATTTACTTTGAATTGTGAAATATCTCTTGCAAGTCCTTATTGACCATAGTTCATATACTACTAGTATATATTCAAGATTATGGTTCAACTAAAGAGGCTTCATGGGATTTGGAGTCTTTTTCTTTTATTGAAGCCATTTCTAGTTTGCAAGTATTTAGTAATCAAGTTTGAATCTATAAGTGCAATCTATTAATCCTAGTTGAATTGGATCAAGGGTTATAGATCAATACTTAGAAATGTGTTTTATCCTAAATGGATTTAGAAGATTTTCCAATTATGAGATGAGTGTACCAACTTCTATGATCGGAATGCTTATTTACTCCAAATAGTAAATAGCATTTGACTTAAAAGGTTCAAAAATGAGATCTAATGGTATAGGCAGGTGGGTATCACTAATTGTGAATTTCTGAAGTTGGATTTATATTTTTAGGAATTTTATTTGAATTGATATGGATTTTCTAAGTTGGAAAAGCTCCTGTTTTGCTATTTTTACTGCAACCACTATGTAATTATAATTGTGGTGAAACCACTTTTAATGGATAGCTCATATTCTAAGGTTTCCAGAACATTTTCATTTGTTAAATTTGAGTCGGTAGAACTCCGGGAAAATTAAATATACGAAAGCATCTGAAACTATTTCGAAAATTTTGAAAAATCAGAATAACCCCTTTTTTTAAACCTGGGCCGGATACACAGACTACGCTGGGCCAGCCCACTAGGCTGAAGGCTGGCGGGTGGCAACGGAAAAAAAATAGGGAACCGGCCTGACAGCGGGGCCCAGCTGTCAGGACCGAATTAAACGAAACGGTACGTGCTCGTTCTCGACGCGGGATACTGGGAGGCTCACCGACGGCGAGGCGAAGGGCACGGCGGCGGGGCTCGATGTAGAGAGGACGGGAGGCGATGGCGATCTGCAGTCCGGCGGCGGAGGGAGTCCTCGTCCACCTTGTACTGGCGGCAGCTCGAGGGAGGCTCTGGAACGCCAGGAACACGTGGGCGTCCTGGAGCTCGGCCGGCTCCAGCGGGCTCAAACCTGCGAGCAACTAGCGAGGAGATTATGTCTAGGAGGTTCCTGGTGATGGCGTGGTTCTTTTCAGGGAAGAGAGGTGGCCCTTTTATAGGCAGGAGAGGGAGCACCGGCGATGTCCAGTGGCGGCTAGTACACCGTGTGTGTCGGCCGTGGGAGGGGCAAGGCTTGGTTCTGGCGTGGGCGGCGGTTTACTGCATGCTGTGGCTTGTTGCTGGCGCGATGGGAGGGGTCGAGATGGTCTGGTTCAGAGGGGGACATGGGAGGGGTCCGGTGTGATCTTCTTCTTCTCCTCCATGTCTAATGGCCGGTGTTTGGGCAGGGGAGACAAGGGGTCGACAGAGGAGAGTCCAGGGCACTGCTTGGAGGTCAGAGACTCGGACTAGGGCTGCCAACCACTGTTGCAAACAGTTGCTTTGATTTTGTTAGATTTCTGCCCACCAAGTGTTTGTTAAAATGCCCGAAAGAATTCAATTTTTGAATTTTTGAAATATGCCACCGTGGGTTGTCAAGATATTGGATAAGGACTCCAAACATATTTTTGTTATGAAGAAATATGAGGTTTTGCAAAAATCTTATTTCAATTTTGAAGTATGGTTTCTGTTTCAGATTCAAACTTTGGACAGATTTTGAAAGAGGTTAGGGTTTGAGTTTTTGCTGGAAACTTCTTGGTTGAGTTAGTATGTGATATGGTCAAGCTCAACTAACTGATCACACCTTTGCTTGAGTTACAGATTTCTTATTCTAAAGGTCCAAAGTAGGGTAGTGGTTAACTTTTTCTAGATCATCTTTTCTTCTCTTTTTCTTTATTTCCCTTGCTTCTGGTTCTTTTGATCTTTGTGGTTCTTCTCTAATGCTTCTATTGGTTAAGTTTGAATTAACTAAACATTGCACAACAAATTAAAACACACATGAAATCATAAAAGACATATATTATCAAACTATGCATACATGCAATATGAAGTGCAAAGATTTACCTTGGTCAAAAGGTGTTAGTTTTCTTGGAGATGACATGGAGTTGGGAATGACCTCTTATTTGAATTCACACTTTGGTAGAAATTTGAATAGAGTTCCAAGTTGATTTTTGTTTCAAACTTTATTGTATTTGATTCTTTGTAACTTGTTCTTAGTTGTGGTGGAGAGATGCATGATGGTATAGTTCAAATATTGCTTAATATAGGTTTGGCAATTGACCCAAATGGGTTTAGCATGTAACCATGCATTAAATTTTATAGTTAGAAAACTATTTCAATTTAACAAAAATGTTTTACAGGTATAATTATTTGTTTTCCGAAACCTGGCTAAAGAAAACGTTTGGGAGTTTTTTTCAAAGTTTTAAAAATAAGTTTTCGAAAGGTTGATTCCAACATTTTTGGAAATGTCAACTTGAGAAATTAGAAATAGTAATTTTTGAAATGGGATATTTTTCTTCTCCTCTTTTTAAAACAAAGATAGGTTTCTTGAGAATAAAGGTTTTACCTCTATTCCAAATATTTCCTTT
The DNA here is from genome assembly GCA_007115705.1 of Dactylis glomerata. NCBI lineage: Eukaryota > Viridiplantae > Streptophyta > Magnoliopsida > Poales > Poaceae > Dactylis > Dactylis glomerata. Next base: position 10,905,113 of record QXEO01000553.1, read on the forward strand.
CTAAACGATTAAAACTTTGGACTCAAAGGGTTTGTTTTAAACCTTTCTCATACTCTTTTTATTTGAAGCATGGGAGCAAATGCTCAAATTCACAAGTTTTAAAAGACAAGAAATTAATCTTGTATTCAAAATAAAAGTTTTTGTTGTCTCCAAAATTTGGTATTTTAATAAATCCATTTATTTCTATTTTCCAAAAACTTCGGTTGTTACAATCTTCCCCCCTTAAAAAGAATCTCGTCCCGAGATTCACAAGTTAAGATTGAGATAGATTGGGAAATGAGATTAACAGATAAGAGATGTAGTGTATATTGATTCCTATCGAGATAGAAAGATTGGGTACACTCAAAATGTGATAAGGTCAAATGGTCCAAAACACATATTCATCAATCACATAGCATTTTCAACAACAATCACACTTTTCAAAAACAAAATGTTTTAGGTTTAAACCATAGAATTTCATTAATAAGGGGTCTTGCAGATTACATGTCTCATTCATTTTAGAAGGAGATAAACAAGACTACTAGAACACTTTTGAGAAAACAAGTTGTTGGGGTGGTTGCTACATGTTGCCGGAGGGCATATGAGCAACACATCCCAAAACAAATCAATCATTCAAACACACAAGGCACTAAGCGCACTTAATAATCGTGAGGTAAGGGCAGCTCAATGAAATCAACTGAGCATTTCCTATAAATCCTGTGGGTCAAAAGGTTTGCTGGGTCTTCATCATTTTTGATCACTCTTTCTTTGCTCTTGAAGTCTTTGTCTCATAGGGTTGACTCTTGTTGGAAGATTTCTAGATCAGGTGAAGAGACTCTCTTTCGATGGTAGCGGTCGTAGTTGACATCCAAGGTTGAAGTCTTGAAAAATATTGAGTCCCTAATCTTTTGATCCAAAAGTCCTTCGGTCTTAGGTTGGTATATCGTCCATAGTATATATTTGAAGTAGATGAGGAATAGAGTAAAACCAATCTTTGAAAAGACTTTGTAATTAAAGAGGTAAATAAATTCTTTGTCAAAATCTCTTGAGAGTATAAGTTGAGAGTGTAAGATATTTGAAGTGAATAAGATGGGAGTATAAGATTGGCTTTGGATACCAAAGCAATTAAGTTTCTTTTGTAGAAATAAGTGTTTGACAAAATATCACTTTCTTAGCTAACGACCATACTAACTAAGGTCTCCTAAGGTCATGATAGTCCTGATACCAAACTTGTGATATCAGAGATATCATTTTCTAACGACCATGCTAACTAGGGTTTCCTAGAGTCAGCCTAGGCTCTGATACCAACTTGTGACGACCTCAAATTTGATACAAATTCGAAGTGCCCGTTATGCAATCCATCACAATCCCAGAACCATTGTTGTGATTCACATAACGTAATTGGTATCATAGTCATAGACATTAATAGTAAATAAAGGGGATTACATAGGTGGTCACACAGACCAAACCTTACATTACATCAACATGCAGCGGAATAACACTTTGGGTCCATATTGTCAAGCTTCAACCGCACAGGCAGAGCCGACAGTAGGAAACGAGCCTAATTCGCAAAGTCGTCAATGAGTCCTTCCTTCTTGATCTTGCTCCTTCCAGTCTGGCCAAGTTAATAGCCAGGGACATAGCCATGAGTACATTGGATGCACTCGCAAACCATCTTATAAACAAAGTGATGAGAGAGATATGCATGGTTGGTATGGTGGACTAAGCACTAAGTTTATTTGCAAAAAGCTAGTTTGTTTCCCAAGAATATTCATTAGTAGAGAAGGAGATTTAATTCTCTAAGTTAAATCTCAAGAGGAACTTCAAGTGTTGGTCACCTTCAATATCAAGTCAAGTCATTCACCAAGTTCACCTTCAGTTGTTAACATTCTTGACAAAAGTCAAGTACAGCTTGCCAACTGTCCATGACCGCGGACGCGGCTATTCGAATAGTTTGAAAACCTCTGCAGAGGGGTACACTTTACCCACAAGATTCGATACATCTGCCGGGAGAAATCCACGGATCGTCATACACAAGTATGCGGGGTTCAGATAATCAAACAAACTCTTTCACTTGCTCAACCTAGTATAGGATCCTTCCCTAGAGCCCGGGGTACGGAATCCCCGCTCCGGTGCCTCTAGTTCTGGCCATCCCAGGATGCCGGGTTAGTGGAATCCACCTGGTTCAGAAGTAACCGCGCACGGTGTCCTTCCATAAAGATTTGTTACAAGGCCTCCCATACTAAGGTAAACAAGCTACGGACTAAGCCCCTTCCCATATAGGGGTAATGTGGTTGTACGGTATGGTTGGCTCCCATGGTACATCACTCGTTGTCATTGAGAAATACATTTCATAGTTCTTAGTCAAGATTGATTTCCTTCATAAAGCCATTGTGTAGGAGCATTCTCCAATTCAAGTTTCAAGTTCAAGTCACCACTTTTCAAATGGAGTTCCCCTTATAGATGGCCTCAATATTATTAGCGACTAAGCAACTACATTGAGTGATGATACTACTAAATATGATTGGATAAACTCAGCTTGATGCTCTTGTTAAGCAAGATATCACTATACTTCTATCATTCTACTCTAGCAATTCAATCATGCAATTTACTTAAAACAAGTAGAATGCAATATTAAAACTAGGTAGTGGGAGTATGAATCAAAAGATGGCTTGCCTGGCTTGGCAAAGTCAAAATAGTCTTCATCTTCATCTTTGATTGATTGATCTCCATCTCCATTTCTTGGTGGACTTCGGGATCCATTTTCCTTACTCTCTTGGTCGTCTAATCGTTGAAAAATAAATACATACAATCACCAAGCATTTCACAAACCACACACATTCAACAATCAAGGATACTAGGGTAAGGAAAGTTATCTAAGAATGCGATGGAGAGTGGCTTCAACTTAATTGAGTTCATATAGATGGGATTATCACTTTCTTGACTTAAGTGAGGATTTAATTTACTTTGAATTGTGAAATATCTCTTGCAAGTCCTTATTGACCATAGTTCATATACTACTAGTATATATTCAAGATTATGGTTCAACTAAAGAGGCTTCATGGGATTTGGAGTCTTTTTCTTTTATTGAAGCCATTTCTAGTTTGCAAGTATTTAGTAATCAAGTTTGAATCTATAAGTGCAATCTATTAATCCTAGTTGAATTGGATCAAGGGTTATAGATCAATACTTAGAAATGTGTTTTATCCTAAATGGATTTAGAAGATTTTCCAATTATGAGATGAGTGTACCAACTTCTATGATCGGAATGCTTATTTACTCCAAATAGTAAATAGCATTTGACTTAAAAGGTTCAAAAATGAGATCTAATGGTATAGGCAGGTGGGTATCACTAATTGTGAATTTCTGAAGTTGGATTTATATTTTTAGGAATTTTATTTGAATTGATATGGATTTTCTAAGTTGGAAAAGCTCCTGTTTTGCTATTTTTACTGCAACCACTATGTAATTATAATTGTGGTGAAACCACTTTTAATGGATAGCTCATATTCTAAGGTTTCCAGAACATTTTCATTTGTTAAATTTGAGTCGGTAGAACTCCGGGAAAATTAAATATACGAAAGCATCTGAAACTATTTCGAAAATTTTGAAAAATCGGAATAACCCCTTTTTTTTAAACCTGGGCCGGATACACAGACTACGCTGGGCCGGCCCACTAGGCTGAAGGCTGGCGGGTGGCAACGGAAAAAAAATAGGGAACCGGCCTGACAGCGGGGCCCAGCTGTCAGGACCGAATTAAACGAAACGGTACGTGCTCGTTCTCGACGCGGGATACTGGGAGGCTCACCGACGGCGAGGCGAAGGGCACGGCGGCGGGGCTCGCTGTAGAGAGGACGGGAGGCGATGGCGATCTGCAGTCCGGCGGCGGAGGGAGTCCTCGTCCACCTTGTACTGGCGGCAGCTCGAGGGAGGCTCTGGAACGCCGGGAACACGCGGGCGTCCTGGAGCTCGGCTGGCTCCGGCGGGCTCAAACCTGCGAGCAACTAGCGAGGAGATTATGTCTAGGAGGTTACTGGTGATGGCGTGGTTCTTTTCAGGGAAGAGAGGTGGCCCTTTTATAGGCGGGAGAGGGAGCACCGGCGATGTCCAGTGGCGGCCAGTACACCGTGTGTGTCGGTCGTGGGAGGGGCAAGGCTTGGTTCTGGCGTGGGCGGCGGTTTACTGCATGCTGTGGCTTGCTGCTGGCGCGATGGGAGGGGTCGAGATGGTCTGGTTCAGAGGGGGACATGGGAGGGGTCCGGTGTGATCTTCTTCTTCTCCTCCATGTCTAACGGCCGGTGTTTGGGCAGGGGAGACAAGGGGTCGACATAGGAGAGTCCAGGGCACTGCTTGGAGGTCAGAGACTCGGACTAGGGCTGCCAACCACTGTTGCAAACAGTTGCTTTGATTTTGTTAGATTTCTGCCCACCAAGTGTTTGTTAAAATGCCCGAAAGAATTCAATTTTTGAATTTTTGAAATCTGCCACCGTGGGTTGTCAAGATATTGGATAAGGACTCCAAACATATTTTTGTTATGAAGAAATATGAGGTTTTGCAAAAATCTTATTTCAATTTTGAAGTATGGTTTCTGTTTCAGATTCAAACTTTGGACAGATTTTGAAAGAGGTTAGGGTTTGAGTTTTTGCTGGAAACTTCTTGGTTGAGTTAGTATGTGATATGGTCAAGCTCAACTAACTGATCACACCTTTGCTTGAGTTACAGATTTCTTATTCTAAAGGTCCAAAGTAGGGTAGTGGTTAACTTTTTCTAGATCATCTTTTCTTCTCTTTTTCTTTATTTCCCTTGCTTCTGGTTCTTTTGATCTTTGTGGTTCTTCTCTAATGCTTCTATTGGTTAAGTTTGAATTAACTAAACATTGCACAACAAATTAAAACACACATGAAATCATAAAAGACATATATTATCAAACTATGCATACATGCAATATGAAGTGCAAAGATTTACCTTGGTCCAAAGGTGTTAGTTTTCTTGGAGATGACATGGAGTTGGGAATGACCTCTTATTTGAATTCACACTTTGGTAGAAATTTGAATAGAGTTCCAAGTTGATTTTTGTTTCAAACTTTATTGTATTTGATTCTTTGTAACTTGTTCTTAGTTGTGGTGGAGAGATGCATGATGGTATAGTTCAAATATTGCTTAATATAGGTTTGGCAATTGACCCAAATGGGTTTAGCATGTAACCATGCATTAAATTTTATAGTTAGAAAACTATTTCAATTTAACAAAAACGTTTTACAGGTATAATTATTTGTTTTCCGAAACCTGGCTAAAGAAAATGTTTGGGAGTTTTTTTCAAAGTTTTAAAAATAAGTTTTCGAAAGGTTGATTCCAACATTTTTGGAAATGTCAACTTGAGAAATGAGAAATAGTAATTTTTGAAATGGGATATTTTTCTTCTCCTCTTTTTAAAACAAAGATAGGTTTCTTGAGAATAAAGGTTTTACCTCTATTCCAAATATTTCCTTTCTAAACGATTAAAACTTTGGACTCAAAGGGTTTGTTTTCAAACCTTTCTCATACTCTTTTTATTTGAAGCATGGGAGCAAATGCTCAAATTCACAAGTTTTAAAAGACAAGAAATTAATCTTGTATTCAAAATAAAAGTTTTTGTTGTCTCCAAAATTTGGTATTTTAATAAATCCATTTATTTCTATTTTCCAAAAACTTGGGTTGTTACACATTATTTTGGTTTTCTCCTTGATGCTTTATTTGGGTTGACTTGGTGCATGCTCACACATATTAGACTCTTGCAAAGTCACCAATAGCCTTCATGATCATTTAGTTTTTTACTTTTGATGCCATCTTATGCTTATTTTAATGTCGCTTTGTCGCTTTGCATGATGATGGCCATTATTGCTCTCTTAGTTGGTCGCTCCCAGTCTTTTGCTAGCCCTCGCCTTGTACTGAGTATGAGCTCTACTCGTGCATCCAACTCCTAAAAGCCAAAGTTTTCCAAAGTGTCCACCATACATACCTACTAGCAATTTGCTATTCCAAGTAAATTTGACTTGCTTTTATTTTCTCTTCAAATTAAACTCTTACCAGTGTTATGCGAAATTCGGTTAGTAAAGCTCTCACGAACCGGAAGGCACACTTTACTTTTTCCTGTTCTTAAAAATTTGACATTGTGGTCTCTTATGTTGAGTTGTTATGCTTGCAAGTTGTAAGTTGGATTCTAGCCCATCCATGCTGTCATGGGGCAAGCTTTCAACATTGCACTTCTTATTTGAGTTGATATCGTGATCTTTTGTTTATGGATGCCCGCGGTGTGAAATGAATTGGGAATCTTGTGGGGGTCATGGAGTTTGTATATGTGTTAGGGAAACGCCGGGCCGCCAATCTAAGCCATGCATAATTCATGGTGAAAATTTGCAGCATACCCATGGTGAACATTCGACGACGCATCTCACAATAAAAAGCTAAACAAAAGGCAAATAAAAGAGATGTTGAGGTGTTCATTGTCTGCTTGTCCTGTCATTTTGGTGTGGGCTTGTTCCATGTCATCGGGCACGGAGGTACCCCATTGGCGGTTTTCAATTATATGCATATACTTACAATGACAAGAGCCTTGCTTGGGACTCTAAGTAAAGTAGCATGAGGTTTGGGTACTCGTATTCACGGGGCACGAGGTTTTCAACTTATGATTTGTCAAGCATATGCATCATAATTGTTCTCGCATTAACTTTAACCATTCAAGATGCTTATGATGGGGGCAATGAGAGCTCAAAGCCGGTAAGTACCATAATTTTTGAAGGTTATAAAACTTGCAATCACTGCTTCCCTCTGCGAAGGACCTTTCTTTTACTTTTATGTTGATTCACCACCTTCTTTCTTTATGCACCATTAAGAGAGCATAGTTGTCATTCTTAGTGTGATATGCATTGTCCCAAAGTTCATTGATTGATTCATATTGTTGGTTTCACTTGTTCTTAAATTATTTGTATCTAGTCGCCCTCTTAAACTTGAAGGTGTCCTATGCATTTATGTTTTGCTCTCTTTGAAGGACAAGCTGAAAACCATTTGTATGTTTTTCCTTATGATTTGAACACACGTTTGACTTTCATTGTTTCATTTTCATGATCTTTTGTTTGTGTTCATTTGCATGTTTACAACATGGTTGCTAAGTTCTTATTGTCATGATTATATCTTCATGCCCATGTTTTAAGTTCTTATGATCCCAGCTCACCAATGCTTACATATATGATCAAGATTGTGTAGGTGCATGTCACCTCAAAAATTATTCTTTTGTTATCACTTACCTACTCGAGGACGAGCAGGAGTTAAGCTTGGGGATGCTTGATATGTCTCCAACGTATCTATAATTTTTGATGCTCCATGCTTGTTTTTACACCATTTGCCTATTGTTTCGTTACACTTAGTGGCACTTTTATGCATTTTCCGGAACTAACCTATTAACGAGTTGCCACAGTGCCAGTGCCCTGTTTTCTGCTGTTTTTGTGTTTCAGAAGTGATACACAGGAAATATTCTCGGAATTGGACGAAACAAGTTCCTGAAGTCTTATTTTTCCCGGAAGCTTCCAGAGATCCGAAGAAGAGTCAGAGGGGGGCCACCAGGGCCCCACACGCAGGGGCGGCGCGGCCAGGCCCCTGGCCGCGCGGGCCCTGCGTGAGGGCGCCTGGCTCCCTCTCTGACAACGCCCCTTCGCCTATAAAGACCCCCCGACGGAAAAAACCTAAGTACCCAATCAGATTTCCAGAACACATCGCGATCCGCCGCCGCCGTCGACCCGAAGATCGGGAGGGTCCAGAAGCTCTTCCCGGCACCCTGCCGGAGAGGGGAATCGCCACCGGAGGTCTTCTTCATCGCCATGCTTGCCTCCGGAGCGATGAGTGAGTAGTCTACCTTGGACTATCGGTCCATAGCAGTAGCTAGATGGTTGTCTTCTCCACCATGTGCTTCATGTTTAGATCTCATGAGCTGCCCTACATGATTGAGATCACCGTTATGTAATTCTACATGTTTGGTTTGTTGGGATCCGATGAATATTGGTGTTTATGATTAAGTTGTTGTACTGAATTATATCTTTTGTTATCTCTATGTTGTTTATGATCTTGCATGCTCTCCGTTGTTAGTAGCTATCTTGGCCGAGTAGTTGCTAGTGACTCCAAGAGGGGGTATTTATGCTCGATAGTGGGTTCATGCCTCTATTTCACCTGGGGGAGTGACAGAAACCTCTAAGGTGGTAGATGTGCTGTTGCTACTAGGGAGAAAACAACATTCATATGCTCAAGGGCATATGCTTTGTTTACATTACACACTTTGCTTAATGCAATTATCTGTTGTTCGCAACTTAATACTCCTGGGGTGTTCGGATTGATATCCCCGGGAGTGGATTATTAGTCATAGATGCAGTTGGATGGCGGTCTATGTATTTTGTTGTAATGCCCAGAGTAAATCTCATAGTGATCTTCTTGACATATCACGTTTATCTTTATTCTGTCAATTGCCCAACTGTAATTTGTTTACCCAGCATGTGTTATTTTATCTATGGAGAGACACCACTAGTGAACTGTGGACCCCGGTCCTATTTCCATCATATTGCTATCACCTGTTTACTTTACTCGCACTGTTTACTTTACTCGTACTGTTTACTTTACTCGCATACTATATTGTTTTCCACTCGATACGCTCATAACCTTTGTTTCAAGCAAACCGGTGAGATTGACAACCTCATCGCAAGTTGGGAACAAAGTACTTGGTTGTGTTGTGTGCAGGTTCCGCGTTGCTGCTGGCCGAAGACGAGTCAACAAGTATCGTTAAACGGCGCCCTTGTTGGAGTGTTACTAAGCCAGTCCGCATCACCTTCAGTCGTCATTGTCTGTCCTCTCCTGATCGATATTAAACCTTGGTTTCTTAACTGAGGGAAAACTAGCTGCTATACTCATCATACCTTCCTCTTGGGGTTCCCAACGGGCTGGTTATTCACCATGCACAAGGATAGTCTGCTTCACATCAACTTGGCACCAGCAGCTAATTTTCTGGGCGCCATCAATAAGGGAGCAGACTCCTATTCAAGCAATTCTTTTCTCGGGGTAAGCTGCACTGCCCCAAGCTATGTGGTTGGTTTAAGATCTGTGAGTGGCCAATTTCTATTCGATTCGGTCACTTTACGTAGGTTAACGTTGATTTTCTCTACAACTCGTGGACGTTTAGGACCCCAGGGACGTGGATCATGCCCCGCAAACCTGCGAAGTCCCCACATTTCGCGGTTTAGCATCGGGCTGTGAAGAACATTGCCGTGTCCACACAATTGAGCCGCTCAAGTGCGTCGTCTTCGAGGGGACTGATACGGGGTGAAAATTCTACAACTGCTCACTGCAGAATGTGAGTCCTTTTATGTGCACGTTAGCAGAGGAAAAGCATCATTGTTTAGTCCCATTTAGCCAAAGTTTAGTTCAGTTGGCAATAATATTGCCTTGTTTAAGTTGATCTATTGTAGAGTTGTGATACGTCTCCAACGTATCTATAATTTTTGATGCTCCATGCTTGTTTTTACACCATTTGCCTAATGTTTCGTTACACTTCGTGGCACTTTTATGCATTTTCCGGAACTAACCTATTAACGAGTTGCCACAGTGCCAGTTCCCTGTTTTCTGCTGTTTTTGTGTTTCAGAAGTGATACACAGGAAATATTCTCGGAATTGGACGAAACAAGTTCCTAAAATCTTATTTTACCCGGAAGCTTCCAGATATCCGAAGGAGAGTAGGAGGGGGGCCACCAGGGCCCCACACGTAGGGCTGGCGCGGCCAGGGCCTGGCCCGCGCCACCATGGTGTGAGGCCACCTGGCCCCTCGTCTGACATCGCCCCTTCGCCTATAAAGACCCCCCGACGAAAAAAACCTAAGGACCCGATCACTTTTCCAGAACACATCGCGATCCGCCGCCGCCGTCGACCCGAAGATCGGGAGGGTCCAGAAGCTCTTTCCGGCACCCTGTCGGAGAGGGGAATCACCACCGGAGGTCTTCTTCATCGCCATGATTGCCTCCGGAGCGATGAGTGAGTAGTCTACCTTGGACTATGGGTCCATAGCAGTAGCTAGATGGTTGTCTTCTCCACCATGTGCTTCATGTTTAGATCTCATGAGCTGCCCTACATGATTGAGATCACCGTTATGTAATTCTACATGTTTGGTTTGTTGGGATCCGATGAATATTGGTGTTTATGATTGAGTTGCTGTACTGAATATTATCTTTTGTTATCTCTATGTTGTTTATGATCTTGCATGCTCTCCGTTGTTAGTAGCTATCTTGGCCGAGTAGTTGCTAGTGACTCCAAGAGGGGGTATTAATGCTCGATAGTGGGTTCATGCCTCTATTTAACCTGGGGGAGTGACAGAAACCTCTAAGGTTGTAGATGTGCTGTTGCTACTAGGGAGAAAACAACATTCATATGCTCAAGGGCATATGCTTTGTTTACATTACACACTTTGCTTAATGCAATTATCTGTTGTTTGCAACTTAATACTTGTGGAGTTCTCGGATTGATTCGCCACAAGTGGATTATTAGTCATAGATGCAGTTGGATGGCAGTCTATGTATTTTCTTGTAATGCCCAGAGTAAATCTCATAGTGATCTTCTTGACATATCATGTTTATCTTTATTCTATCAATTGCCCAACTGTAATTTGTTTACCCAGCATGTGTTATTTATCTTATGGAGAGACACCACTAGTGAACTGTGGACCCCGGTCCTGTTTCCATCATATTGCTATCACCTGTTTACTTTACTCGCACTGTTTACTTTATTCGCATACTCTATTATTTTCCACCCGGTACGCTCATCACCTTTGTTTCAAGCAAACCGGTGAGATTGACAACCTCATCGCAAGTTGGGAACGAAGTACTTGGTTGTGTTGTGTGCAGGTTCCGCGTTGCAGCTAGCAAGCAAAGATTGGACGAGGCGCCATATATAAATTGTCCGAAGCTGTCGCAAGCTAGCAAGCATCACCTTCAGTCGTTTGTCTCTCCTCTCCAAGATCGACATACCTTGGTTTCTTAACTGAGGGAAAACTAGCTGCTATACTCATCACACCTTCCTCTTGGGGTTCCCAACGGGCTGGTTATTCACCACGCACAAGGACCGCCAGCTACACGCCAGCAGCTTCTTTTCTGGCGCCATCGCCGGGGAGGAAGTAGAAGACTTCTGCGAGGGGAGTTTTTCGCACACACATCCTTTACTTTTTTATTGTTTTGCTTTACTTTATTTATTTTACCTGCATCGTTTTATATCAAAAACTCAAAAAATTTAGAATCCTTGGTAGTTGTTATTTCTTTACTTTTAGTTTATCATGTTGATCCCTAAGTACGTTCTGGAGGACCTCTCAGTAGGTAGTGGTTCAATTATTGGCAAAAGTAACATTGAGGAGTTCTTTAATCACATTAGTATGCATGAGGAAGTTGAGGAAAAGTCTTTGGTTGAGCTAGCTCCTAGTTATGAAGTTGCTTCTGCTTATTTGATTCATATGTTGGAAACTAGGTTTGCTAGTCTTAATCCTTTCATGCAATACATGTTCCTTAAGCTTCACGAAATTGAGGATCCCGAAAAGAAAGCTTTTATCTTGGAAACCTTGCGCATAGAATTTAGAGATGTTGCAATTGAGGCTAGGAAAGTTTTTAAGAAGTTTAATAAGCCTGGCTCGCCTATTGAAATTGTTGGTACACCCGATGATTTTAAAGTACCAATACCTTATGAACTTATAGGAATTCATGATGCTTGGGAAAAGAATTCCAGTTTGATTTGCCCTGAAAATCCTTTCGATGAAAGTAGTGTGCCAAACCGTGATCATAAAGGATTTTCAAAAACTCAGTTGAACACATTTTCCTTCATAGTTGAAAAGATCTCTGCAGTTGATCTTAATGCTTCATCACTTGATGTTACTTGATTCGCAATTTTCTGCGCCTAGCTCAAAGGCGTTAAAGAAAAGCACTCTTGGGAGATAACCCAATATTTTTATTTTCAGTACTTTTTCTTTTATTTGAGTCTTGGAAGTCATTACTACTGTAATGACCGCTCCTTATCTTGTTTATTTTGTTTTTGTGCCAAGAGAAGCCTCTAATTCGAGTGAGGTAAAGATTTGGGGATGTTGCTGTCCTCAAACTGTTTTCGGTGCTGCACCGTAAAAATTCGTATAAATTCTCTGTATATCTTTTGGACCTGCGATTTCTTGTGCATATGCCCCAGGTTATATCCAAACTTTCGTTAGTTGAACACTTTTTGATTTGAGCAACAGAAAACCCCTCAAAAATTCGACCTTTGTCAGCTGTTCAGTTTTGACAGATTTCTGCCAATATTTGTGTTTGCCACTTTATCGCTTTCTTTTGAGTTCTTTTGATCACAGAACTTTTGGAGAAGTTGCTACAGTAGTATTGCTATATATGTGCTGATTTTGAGTTGAAACCTGAAGCAAAAGGAGGTTGATTATATATTATGCTTGCACTAATGTTGCTAATAGAATTGTGTTTAGTTTTGTATGAAGGAAGTTTTCAAGTGTAGGGATTGGAGAATGATGAGATGAGTTGAAGAATGGACAAAAGCTCAGGCTTGGGGATGCCCATGCATCACCCCAAGAAATATCCAAGAAGTACAAGAGTCAAAGCTTGGGGATGCCCCCGAAGCACCCCTTCTTCATCGGCAAAAATCAGGTCACCTTTCAAGACACTATATTTTTATTGCTTCATGCACTATGTGTTTTTCTTGGAGCGTCAGTTGTTTTAGTTTTCTTATTTAGTTTAGTTTGTTTGTTTGCTGCAATAAATGGTTGGACCCCAACAAATTTCTTTTGGAGAAGTTGCCTTGCTTTTATTTGCCAAGAACGCTCTAGTTTTCACTCTTATAAAAAAACGAGTGTTCTTCTTTTTCTGCTACTGCTTTTTGGTTTTCGTTTTCGCCTTGATTTGTGTTCAGACCTTGTCATATCTTTTCATCAAGGTGTATTTAGGCCTCTGATCTTTATTGGTTTTCATCAAAAGAGGTGTCTTTAAAAATTTCAAATGGTGTTGGAAAAGAGAAAAAGCTTTGTGCAAAATAGTGGTACAAGAAGGAGCTTGTGTAGACTGCGGCTTAGGCTTTTTCATGTCATGATTGATGTCTTTTTGATAGTATGCTTAGTGGTTTTGCTGTAGCATGACTTGTCTCAAATAACTAAGATTGCTTAATGAGCCTTTGAAAAAATCATGCGTTGTTTTTATTGTATGGAAGCATTATTTTGGTTTTCTCCTTGATGCTTTATTTGGGTTGACTTGGCGCATGCTCACACATGTTAGACTCTTACAAAGTCGCCAATAGCCTCTATGATCATTTAGTTTTTGACTTTTGATGTCATATTATGCTTCTTTTAATGTCGCTTTGTCGCATTGCATGATTATGGCCATTATTGCTCTCTTAGTTGGTCGCTCCCAGTCTTTTGCTAGCCCTCGCCTTGTACTGTGTATGAGCTCTACTCATGCATCCAACTCCTAAAAGCCAAAGTTTTCCAAAGTGTCCACCATACATACCTACTAGCAATTTGCTATTCCCAGTAAATTTGACTTGCTTTTATTTTCTCTTCAAATTAAACTCTTACCAGTGTTATGCGAAATTCGGTCAGTAAAGCTCTCACGAACCGGAAGGCACACTTTACTTTTTCCTTGTTCTTAAAAATTTGACATTGTGGTCTCTTATGTTGAGTTGTTATGCTTGCAAGTTGTAAGTTGGAGACTAGCCCAGCCATGCAGTCATGGGCAAGCTTTCAACATTGCACTTCTTATTTGAGTTGATATCGTGATCTTTTGTTTATGGATGCCCGCGGTGTGAAATGAATTGGGAATCTTGTGGGGATCATGGAGTTTGTATATGTGTTAGGGAAACGCCGGGCTGCTAATCTAAGCCATGCATAATTCATGGTGGAAATTTGCAGCATACCCATGGTGAACATTCGACGACGCATCTCACAATAAAAAGCTAAACAAATGGCAAATAAAAGAGATGTCGAGGTGTTCATTGTCTGCTTGTCCTGTCATTTTGGTGTGTGCTTGTTCCATGTCATCGGGCACGGAGGTACCCCATTGGCGGTTCTCAATGATATGCATATACTTACAATGACAAGAGCCTTGCTTGGGACTCTAAGTAAAGTAGCATGAGGTTTGGGTACTCGTATTCACGGGGCACGAGGTTTCAACTTATGATTTGTCAAGCATATGCATCATAATTGTTCTCGCATTAACTTTAACCATTCAAGATGCTTATGATGGGGGCAATGAGAGCTCAAAGCCGGTAAGTACCATAATTTTTGAAGGTTATAAAACTTGCAATCACTGCTTCCCTCTATGAAGGGCCTTTCTTCTACTTTTATGTTGAGTCACCACCTTCTATCTTTATGCACCATTAAGAGAGCATAGTTGTCATTCTTAGTGTAATATGCATTGTCCCAAAGTTTTCATTGATTGATTCATATTGTTGGTTTCACTTGTTCTTAAATTATTTGTATCTAGTCGCCCTCTTAAACTTGAAGGTGTCCTATGCATTTATGTTTTGCTCTCTTTGATTGATTCAAGATTGTGTAGGTGCATGTCACCTCAAAAATTATTCTTTTGTTATCACTTACCTACTCGAGGACGAGCAGGAGTTAAGCTTGGGGATGCTTGATACGTCTCCAACGTATCTATAATTTTTGATGCTCCATGCTTGTTTTTACACCATTTGCCTAATGTTTCGTTACACTTCATGGTAGTTTTATGCATTTTCCGGAACTAACCTATTAACGAGTTGCCATAGTTGCAGTTCCCTGTTTTCTGCTGTTTTTGTGTTTCAGAAGTGATACACAGGAAATATTCTCAGAATTGGACGAAACAAGTTCCTGAAGTCTTATTTTACCCGAAAGCTTCCAGAGATCCGAAGGAGAGTAGGAGGGGGGCCACCAGGGCCCCACACACAGGGCTGGCGCGGCCAGGACCTGGCCCGCACCACCATTGTGTGAGGCCACCTGGCCCCTCCTCTGACATCGCCCCTTCGCCTATAAAGACCCCCCGACAGAAAAAACCTAAGGACCCGATCACTTTTCTAGAACACATCGCGATCCGCCGCCGCCGTCGACACGAAGATCGGGAGGGTCTAGAAGCTCTTCCCGGCACCCTGCTGGAGAGGGGAATCGCCACCGGAGGTCTTCTTCATCACCATGCTTGCCTTCGGAGCGATGAGTGAGTAGTCTACCTTGGACTATGGGTCCATAGCAGTAGCTAGATGGTTGTCTTCTCCACCATGTGCTTCATGTTTAGATCTCATGAGCTGCCCTACATGATTGAGATCACCGTTATGTAATTCTACATGTTTGGTTTGTTGGGATCCAATGAATATTGGCGTTTATGATTGAGTTGCTGTACTGAATATTATCTTTTGTTATCTCTATGTTGTTTATGATCTTGCATGCTCTCCGTTGTTAGTAGCTATCTTGGCCGAGTAGTTGCTAGTGACTCCAAGAGGGGGTATTTATGCTCGATAGTGGGTTCATGCCTCTATTTAACCTGGGGGAGTGACAGAAACCTCTAAGGTTGTAGATGTGCTGTTGCTACTAGGGAGAAAACAACATTCATATGCTCAAGGGCATATGCTTTGTTTACATTACACACTTTGCTTAATGCAATTATCTGTTGTTCACAACTTAATACTTGTGGAGTTCTCGGATTGATTCGCCACAACTGGATTATTAGTCATAGATGCAGTTGGATGGCGGTCTATGTATTTTGTTGTAATGCCCAGAGTAAATCTCATAGTGATCTTCTTGACATATCATGTTTATCTTTATTCTATCAATTGCCCAACTGTAATTTGTTTACCCAGCATGTGTTATTTATCTTATGGAGAGACACCACTAGTGAACTGTGGACCCCGGTCCTATTTCCATCATATTGCTATCACCTGGTTACTTTACTCGCACTGTTTACTTTATTCGCATACTCTATTGTCTTCCACCCGATACGCTCATAACCTTTGTTTCAAGCAAACCGGTGAGATTGACAACCTCATCGCAAGTTGGGAACGAAGTACTTGGTTGCGTTGTGTGCAGGTTCCGCGTTGCAGCTAGCAAGCAAAGCTTGGATGAGGCGCCATATATAAATTGTCCGAAGCTGTCGCAAGCTAGCAAGCATCACCTTCAGTTGTTTGTCTCTCCTCTCCAAGATCGACATACCTTGGTTTCTTAACTGAGGGAAAACTAGCTGCTATACTCATCACACCTTCCTCTTGGGGTTCCCAACGGGCTGGTTATTCACCACGCACAAGGACCGCCAGCTACACGCCAGCAAGCTGCAGATAATATCATATTCATATATGGTTCAGATAATATTATGTTCTTGAGAATTTATCTTCAGACTTCTAACTGCAATTTTGTGGGCATGTAATTCCAGTGTTTCCTTCAGTTATACATAATATTATAGTTACACATAATATCGTAGTTGCAGATATTTTGCTTGTTATAGTAGTCATGCATATTTTCCTTCAGTTATTTGCTTGTTGTAGTAATTGATGCATATGAATTACTTGATGGAGACTTTGTATGATCTTTGTCCGCTGCTATTACTACTCGTGTGTAGGTTGCTTATGAATTACTTGCTTCACTGAGTACTATCTTGCTACTTAGTACTATCTTTCATGTGTATTTGCGTATAAATTACTTGCTTCACTGAGTAATATCTTGCGTTTCTTAGTACTATCTTGTGTTACGTAGGGGTAGGTGAAAGCTGCAATTTCCCCTTCGATTCTTCAGTTTATTGTTTAGTATAGTAATTGATGCACATGACTAACATGCTGCAAGTAATTGATGCACATGACTAACCGGCTACACACTTAGTATTTTCTTGCTGCACTTAGTTCTTTCATGTGTACTTGTGTATGAGTTACTTGCTGCACTGAGTCCTATCTTCTGTTACGTAATGGTGTGAGCATTTTCATTTCTTTTTCTATAGGAAGAGAACAATTGTGGGTTTGTTACTTGGGTAGATCAAGAGTGGCCAGACACACTAAAGAATGCACTATCACGACTATGTGGATTGTACCATTCTAGCAATACTACAAGAAGTGCTGACAAAATTAAGCAAGCTGAGCTAGAGAAGAAGAATTCCGCTCTATTCACTGACAAGGCTATGCTGATGGAAGAAGCTGTTCAGCTGAAGGATAATTTGGAAATGCTGAAGAAAACTGTGGAGGAATTGGAGAGAAAAAGGAAGTTGCAACAGCTGCTAACGAGCGCACATGATTGTGTAAGGATGTTGAACAGGGCGGGATGGGACGCCCAAACCGAGAAGGTGAACAGGATCAAGGCAATCATTGATGAGCCATTGTTCGATGAACTGGTAAATGATGATGCGTTAGATGATGACTTAGATGTTGACACGAACTGATCATTAGTAGAGGTATCACAAGATTAGCGTAGTTAAGAACTAGTTGTTATCTGCTATTTGCTCGATGCAATTAGCACGAACCTATTGTTAATGTTACCTACCGTAACCAATGAGTCGCAGTGTTGAAATGAAAGTGCTATGTGCCATTTATTCATTTGTTACCCATGGAAGGGAACTCCTCCATCTATGGCTACTGAACTAGTCGCAAGAGTAGAGTCAGCGATGATGATGCAAATGAGATACACTCTTGAGCACGCCTAGTGAACTAGTTAGACTGCGGAGTGTCTCGTCAATTTACTTGCCCTGTCAAATCCCGCTCGCCCTGTCAAATCCCAGTGCCCTGTCAAATGTCATCCCGCTACTACAGACAACTTGCTACGATGCGTCTGTTGCTTGGGTATTTACCACAGGCCTCCCATGGCTCACTGGCCACGAATCCTAACCCTGATGACATGTGGCCCCACGTAGGACGGGAACACTATTGACAAGTGGGGCCCCAGACACGTCGGACCAAACCTTACCAGACAAGTGGGGCCCCACACGCTTCAGAACTTAAACCTGAACGAGGTTGTCTCACTCCTTTGTCTCATGGAGCAGGGGACCTCCATGAGAAGCAGTTCAATGGTAAGATTTTGTTCTATATTTGTCGCGGGTGCGTTCGCGGACACCGGGGGTAACACCCCCTAGATTGTTTCGTAAGTGCGCGGGAAAGACGTCCTTGTCCCTCTCATAGAGCAAACACAAGAATACACGGCGATTTACCCTGGTTCAGGCCACGAGAGGGGATCTCACGGAAAACACGAGTGTTCCAGCATGTCTGAGCTTATTGATGAAGATGTCATCGATGGGTTGCGGTGACCCAGCATACCACTGCATGTGTAGTATTACAATTAAACACCATATTAGTAGTATTACATCCCTCAGAGTGGTACAACAGAAACAACACAGGTCCAAGACATGACTGTATAATTAGAATTTTCATCATATAGAAGATCTTCAGAACCTCCTCAATAGTTAGTGGTTTAGTCCTAGTGATTACAATTGAGAAAGAATACAACTGAAAGACTAAACTAAAGCTACAACTAATGTAGTTGGCTTACTACTCAAACTATAGAATTATCCTATCTACTTAGGTTCTAGGATTAGGGATTTGGTTCCCTTCTATTGCTATTCTAGTTTTCCACCGAGCTGGATATAGTTGTTGACTCCACTAACAGCTTCCACCTTTGTTCAAGACTTCTTCTTCAGCTTCAATTCATTGGGATTGTCTCCTCATGATGCCTCCAATCTAAGCAAGGGTTAAGAGGGAGTGGGGTGAGTAACGAGCGTTACCCAGCAAGTTCATATAAGGAATAAGGTGTTCTTATGCACTATCTACAGCCGTAGACCCAAGAGTCGTTCAGCAATGCAAGTTTCAAGAGGTATTTTCTTCAAGAGGTTGCTTTTATTCTGAAGAACTATGTCCATCAGCCTTCAAAGGTTTACTAGAACTTCGTGGAGTTCCTTTCCTACCGCGTTCGCAGTTCCTTCTCGGAACAAGGAGTGACAAGCCACAATTTGATAACTCTGCAGAGGTGCATTGCTTTACCCATGAGAGACCTTAGCCTTGTTGCACAACCAAGTGGCCTACCTATCCATACTTCACTTGTGTGGGGCCCAGTCTAAGATCCAAGCCAATCATTGCCCTTCTCTGTGACCCCGCATGCCCACCCTTTTGCTTCGCTCAGGCAATGGGAAAGCCCATCGATTTACGGCGTAGCCAACACGCGAGCCCCAATTTACATGCCCGAGATACCCACAATCCATCATAGACACCAGGTATCGGGGAAACTGAGGGGTCCCACCCTTGTCGTCAGGCAACTCTTTATGATATACATCCTGACTCTTCGGTATATTACTCTGTTGACATGTGAAAGGAAGAAGATCCAGCTGACTTCCCCAGAGCCATTATTGATCTCATGGTTAACGTGGATTCTATGGTGCAAGAATCACTAGCAAAATTTGCTATTAATCCTAGGGTTTACTTTCCCTTGCAAATGTAACCTCCACCACAATAATCATACTGTGGTTCCATTTGCCAGCCATCCTAGGTTATCACCACTCGGGTCGATAACCAGCTAATCATATTAATTATGAAAAGAGAACCTTTTGCTTTTAGATGTAGTAGTAATACCATAGGTATATATTTGCAAGTAATTTGATAAAGATAATCAGGAGGCATGAGCAAGAGTGAACTTGCCCATTTGACTGCAAGATTATGCAAGTCAAGGTCTTCGATACGTAAGAAATCCAAATTCTGAAATAGCACCATCATCTAGTAAAGATGATGTTAAAAGAGCTGCAACATGATATGCATCATATATGCTATGCATTGCTCTCAGCGTAACCTAACCCTGATGGTTTGTTACTATTGAGTTGTGGTGACTTTCTTGTGATGAGTTGCACTTTTAGATTCACTCCACAACAAGGTTGTTAAGGATGTTAGGTTAGTCGACTATTCTTTATTAACAATATAATAAAGTTTAAAACAAGAGTTATTGCAAAAGACTGGTATAACAATAGATGAAGAGTTGAAAGTAACACTTTTAAGTGGTATTTTATTATTAGCAGTCAAGTAGTTGGTTATGGACAAGCAAAGTTGAGGTAATTCATATTTTATAAGAATATCTAGTTAGTTGTAGGGTTGACAACAATCTTAATCACACAAATAGAATTATTTATGTTCAAACTTAATGAAATGGTTTGATAATTGCTTTCAAGAAATTTTGAAAGAATAACATATTTCTTAGTGAATAGAAGTGCTATACATAAGGTTTACTGTTCTAGGGTTTAGCATAATTCACCATTAGTCAAGGAGTAGTTATTAGGTGGAACATTTCAAAGGAACAAATTAAAATTCATCTAGCACTTATACAGTATTAGGTGAGCATGATTATTCAAAGTTATTTACATTGTTGTTACCACATATGTTGGTTTCTATAGTTGACAATATTCCTAACATGCAAAGATAATTATTTACATCGAGGCATATGAATTGGTGTGATGCTTTTTTGGTGTGTCCCTTTAAAAGAATAAATTTTAAAGAACATGTTCTTTAATGGACATTTGGTACACAACTTCATTTAGTGATCCTTTCTTTCTAGGAGCATTTGAGTAAATAAGAAAACATAATTCTCTTTATTATTAGTTGCTAGGGTTTGAATTCAATTTTAGGTGGTTCAAATTAATTCAAGAGTTTTAAATTTAACTTTAAATGAAACAAGTGATGCATAATAATTTTGGAATTATAAAATAATTCTAATACACAAGTTTTATGGTTTTCTTTAATTTTTAGTATTTAAAAATAATTAAGGAAAATGGTTTTAGGGTTTTAAAATCCTAATAGTAAAGTTTAGCATTTATATTTTTGGAATAATAACGTATTAAATGAAACAACATTCTTTAAGTTGTCACAATTTTATTTGGTATTTGTAAATTTGGTTTGAATTATTATAGTTGGTTTTGAATTCGAGATTCAAATACTACTTAGACAACCTTTCAAATATAGTTCAAAATTATTTTAAATAAGCATTCAAGATTATAACTCAAACATATAGATAATGTTTTTAGGATCATTTTGATATATCATTTGTATTTTTCTGATTTAAAATGAATTAGATATGAATTTCCTAAGTATTTACTATTTTTAGGAATTTGTAATTAACAGAGAATACTTTTTGTACCCGCAGGTAACCTAGCCAGAGACACTGACTAGTGGGCCTAGGGCCAACTCGTCTGCCACATCGGTGTTTGACTTAGTCAAACAGTTGACTACTTACTGCCTTACCGGAACTCAACGCCGGCAAGTTGGTCGACGGCGGCGACGATGTTCAAGGCTACCGCGGACACGCGAGTAGGTTAGCTCGAACCGGGAGTCCACGAGGGACACTCTAGTGGCGGCGCCCCCTCGGAAAGGTCACCGGAGTTGCTCCTGTGAGCACAAACGGCAGCGAAGGACGGTGGTCGACTACTTAAATGCGCTACAGGTGCCTAGAGGACAAAATAAAGGGTGCTAATGATGCAAAACCTTACCCTGAATCTTCCTAGAGGGTTGGACGTGATGATTGGGGACAGAGATGAGCGCACGATCGCGGATTTTGGTGATGACTGGACGAAGGGAATGATGAAATTCCAGCTACTGAAGCCTCCTCTTCTCGATTCCTTTATCCCTGATAATCAAATCGGAATGGCCCTCCTCCCCAGCAACTCCACGGAGCTTGGCGTGGACCATAGCGACGATTCACCGGAGAACTGCTAGCGGCCATTTCGGTAGTTTGCGAGAGCTAGAGAGGACTAGGGAGAACGAGAGGTGGCATAAAAGTAATAGGGTTTCCTTTAGGTGCTCCAGGAAGCTTTATATCTCGAGGCGAGGTTTGCATTGGTATTTCACCGCCAGCGACGGCCCAGATGTGGCGACAGAGTGTGTACGTGTTGTGGCACGAATCACTTCAAATTGACTGGCACAGACGCGGATGGTCTTCTATTGAACTCTGAGAAGTTGCGGGCGTCCGGGGTCAACCTTATCGGTAGCGTCGCGGTGGAGCTCGCCGGTGTCGTGGCGTCCATGTGAGAGAGAGGAGGACGACGATGTTCTTCTCCTCTGCTATGATATAACGAAGCAGTAAGCTGGACCAGGCTGATGCTGTGTTGGCTTAGTGGGCCGGCTTGGTCCGCTGTAGGTTTCCCCATTTTTTTATCTTGGATTCTTTTCTTTTTCTGCTTTCTGATTTGAAGTTTGTATTTGAATTTTAGTTCTATTTTTGGAGGAACTTCGTACTTGGCTCCGTATGAGAGGATGCAGGCGCGAAGCATATCTTCAAAGATTTGGTTGACTCTCTCTGTTTGGCCTCCAGTTTGCAGGTGATAGGTTGTGCTAAAGGAAAGCTTGGTCCCTAGGGCTTCATGAAGTTTTGCCCAAAAACGAGATGTGAATTGGGTACCTCGATCAGAGACGATAGTCTTGGATACTCCATGAAGACTCACAATTCTTGAGATATAGAGATCAGCGAGTTCCCTGCCATTATGGGTAGTCTTAACTAGGATAAAGTGCGCAACCTTGGTTAGACGGTCGACGATGACCCAGATGGAGTCATGTCCCCTATTTGACCTCGGAAGGCCGGTGATAAAGTCCATACCAACTTCTTCCCATTTCCACATGGGTACTTTCAATGGCTGCAGCTGACCCGCAGGTCTTTGATGCTCGGCCTTGACACGCAGGCAGACATCACACCGCACAATATAAAAGGCTATCTCTCGCTTCATGCCATGCCACCAAAACTGCTCTTTCAAGTCTTGGTACATCGTGGTGCCTCCGGGGTGGATCGAATAAGGAGTATTGTGGGCCTCCTTTAAAATAAGTTGCTTCAACTCATCAACACTGGGGACGCATAGGCGTCCATTATACCACAGCACACCTTGTTGGTCAATCGAAAACCCCGGTACTTCTTCTCGTCCCATCCTACGCTTGATCCCTTCAATACTCTCATGACCTTTCTGGGCTTCTTTAATTTGATCAAACAGAGTAGGTTGGACTTCAAGGTTGGCTAATAACCCATGGCTTACAAGTTCAAGTCCAAACCTTTCAAACTCCTCGCATAGAGTAGGTTGGTTGGTCTTTAGTAGGGCATTTAGAGAGCTAGGCTCTCGACTGAGGGCATCGGCAACAACATTCGCCTTACCCGGGTGATAGTGAATGCCTAGGTCATAGTCTTTAATAAGCTCAATCCATCTTTGTTGCCTCATGTTCAACTCCTTCTGCGAGAAAATGTACTTCAAGCTCTTGTGGTCTGTGTAGATTTCACACCGGTTTCCCATAAGGTAGTGTCACCAAGTTTTTAGGGCATAAACCACGGCGGTGAGTTCTAGGTAATGGGTAGGGTAGTTTAACTCATGCGGTCGCAGTTGATGGGATAGGTAAGCAATGACCTTGCCATCTTGCATCAAGACACTTCCAAGTCCAATCTTAGATGCGTCGCAATAGACGTCAAAGCTCTTGGTAATATCGGGCATGGTTAGAATAAGGGCTGACACAAGTCTCTTCTTAAGTTCTTGGAAACTTTGCTCGCACTTTTCAGTCCACTCGAACTTTTTATCCTTCTTGAGGAGTTGAGTCAACGGGCGGGCAATGCTGGAAAACCCTTCAACAAACTTCCGATAATAGCCAGCTAGTCCAAGGAAAGCTCGAACCTCAGTGGGGTTAGTTGGGGCTTTTCTCTCCATGATGGAAGTGATTTTAGAGGGGTCAACGGAAACTCCACCGGCTGATATAACGTGGCCTAGGAATCCAACTTCTTTCAGCCAAAACTCACATTTGCTAAACATAGCATAAAGTTGGTGCTCGCGCAGGGTTCCCAATACGAGCCGCAGATGTTCTGCGTGCTCTTCCTCCGTTTTTGGAATAGACCAAAATGTCGTCAATGAACACCACTACAAATTTGTCAAGGAACTTCATGAACACCTTGTTCATGAGGTTCATGAAGTATGCAGGGGCATTGGTCAGGCCAAAGGACATCATGGTGTATTCAAACAAACCATAGCAGGTGGTGAATGCGGTCTTGGGAATATCAGACTCTCAGACTTTGAGCTGATGATATCCGGTACGGAGATCAATCTTAGAGAACACTTTGGCCCCATTCAGCTGATCAAATAGGTCTTCAATCTTTTGGAGCGGATACTTGTTTTTAATGGTCACCTCATTGAGTTTACGGTCGTCCACACACAATCGAATGGTACCGTCCCGCTTGTCCACAAAAAGAACAGGCGAACCCCAAGGTGACGCACTAGGACGAATAAGACCCTTGCTGAGCATATCAGCGAGTTGCCTCTTTAACTCTTCTAGTTCTTGGGGGTTCATGCGGTAGGCTCGTTGCGCAATAGGGGCTGTCCCGGGAACCAACTCAATAATGAACTCGATATCCCGGTCAGGGGGCATACCTGGCAACTCTTCAGGGAAAACATCCGGGTATTCACATACCACTAGAACTTGGCCGAGGGTCGGCCTAGATACGGACTTCTTGTGGTAGGCTTTGCGGGATGGCATTGTTGCAACATGCTCAATTCGAATACCGTCGCTGTTGGTCACGGCTATACACTTTCTGGTGCAATCTATGTGTCCCTGGTACTTGGACATCCAATCCATTCCAAGTACCACATCCAACCCCTTCGTGCCTAAGATAATCAAATTGGCTCGAAAAGATACCCCGTGAATATCTACCGGCACATCTACACAATTATCCTTGGTCTTCACGACAGAACCGGGAATCTGAACTAGCATAGCTCTAGTCATCATGGTAGACTCTAATTTCCCCTTTTTCACAAAGTGCTCGGTAACAAAAGAATGTGATGCACCTGAATCAAACAGCACTTTTGCAGGGATGGAGTTGACAAGAAACTTACCAAGCACAACATCTAGGGCTTCGGCAGCTTCTTCCGCAGTGACATGGTTCAGACGGCCTCTTGCACTATGGGCTTGGGTCTTCGGGTTTCTACCGGAGGGTCCATGGCCTTGACCCTGATTGGGTCGCGACGCGCTAAGGCTCGGGGCAGAAGGCTTCTTTAGAGGACACTCCTTAGAGAAGTGTCCAGGATGACCACAGGTGTAGCATCCACTGCCCTGACTGCGATTGGTGGGGTTGAAGGTGTTGCGGTTGTTTCCAGAGAAGTTTCCTCCTGATGGGCGATTGCTGGGGTACTGACGGCTGGGGTTGTTGGGCCTAGGAGCTTGAGAGGCGAACCTCTGGGGTGGTGGCGCTGCTCTGGATGGGGGCATGCTGCGGGACCTGTGACCACTAGGTCCTCCTTGATTCATCATCCTCCTCTTGCGACTCTCACAGGCAGCTTTGTTCTTGTCTTCGACCATGATGGCAGCATCTAATATGGCTTCCAAATCGGGATAGTGAACAGCCACAAGGCAAGTCTGCAGCTCCTCTTGTAACCCGTTGAGAAATCTCTCTCTTCTTCTCATCGGTATCAATATTGTTTGGGGCATACCTCCCCTAGGTGATGAACTTGTCGAGGTAGTCAGTAACACTCATACCTCCTTGCTTCAGATTGAGGAATTTATCTCTCATGATCTTGATAAGTCCTGAGGGTACGTGGGCCTTGTGGAACTTGGTCTTGAAAGCATCCCAGGTCATAACTTGTCCCTCTGGCTGCATGGCGCGGACATTCTCCCACCATGCTCCAGCTGGTCCAGCTAGGAAGTGAGTTGCATACAGGACCTTCTCCTTCGCTCCCACTCCGGCATACTCAAGCTTATTCGTGATAGTCGGGAGCCAATCATCAGCATCCAGAAGCTCAGTGGACTTGGTAAAGGTGGGTGGGTTGGAGTTCTGGAAATCCCAGAGCTTGTTTTGTGGTTCATCATTACCATTGCCACCATTGTTATTGTTGTTGTTGGTGGCTAGCTGGGCGAGGTGTTGGAGAGTGGCGAGATTGGCTTGGCGTTCAGCACATGCGGCTTCACGTTCTTCTAACATGAGTCGCAGCACCTGCGCCATGTCGGGCTCAGGTGGAGGGGGCGGATTGTTTCCAGCTTGGCCTCGCATTTCCGGAGCCATTCTGGAGAAAAGCGGTTGGGTGAGAAACCAAGACGAAAATAATTAAAAGTAATCGAGCGGTGCATAAATATTTTATAATGAATCATGAATGAGAGACATACATAAGCTAAGCATCCATATCATATTAACATCCAAAAGCATCCAAGTTTAGCACATGCATACATACATACAAAAGTGGTGCCACATCAGTCTAGCACCCATCACTCATAGCCTCATACATCATCACATCAATGGTTTCAGCAGAACCATGCAATACATACGCAAAAGGGGGTAAGTAGTCCTATTCTACAGTCGTCATCCTAAGTGAGGTAGTAGTGCGCCGGACACCTACTAATCGATGGTAACATGGGGCTCAACCTCCTCGGGGTCCTCCTCGCTCGGAGTCTCGGGCGCGTAAAAGTCCATGATAGTGTTGCGGTCATCACCGCCATCCGTGGTGCCGGAGTTACTCTCTGAAGGAGGTACTGCCGGGGTGTGCTGGGGAGGTAGACTTCAAAAGGGTAGGCACTCATACTAAGGTGGATAGATGGAAGGCTCTGATCGATTATCTGAACCCCGCATACTTGTGTATGACGGTCCGTGGTGGTATCCCAGCGGATTTATCGGATGGTGTGGGTAAAGTGTACAACCTCTCCAGAGTGTAAAACTATTCGAATAGCCGAGTCCTCGGTCATGGACAGTTGTAAAGATCACTACATTGCCCAATGTCAAGTTTTAGTTTTATAAATGGTTTTCAAGAAAAACGGAGTTTGTGCCGAACGGAGTACTTGGAGGGTACGGCCGTGGCACGGGTGTGGATCAGAGTATTTGGAGGGTACTGCCGACGACTTGAGGTGGTCATGTCTAATTGACCACCGATCTTATCTTACAAAGGAGTTTCCCCCTTTCCTAGAGCTTTTCCTATAAATGTTTTATAAAAATGTTCTTTAATAAGGATATAGAGATGTCGTATGACATGCTATATCGACAAGAGAAACTAGCTAGTATATAGTTACCTCCAACCAAGCCAACCCTTGCTACAGCCACATAGCATGTACATGTTTCTCTCCTAGATGGTTTGCGAGTACAATTCCAAAATGTACTCACGGCTTTGTCCCTGGCTATTAACTTGGCCAGACTATGGAGATGACTACGAGGAGGACGATGAAGAGTACGATGTCGCCGGTGCGAATTAGGATCGTTTCCCGGTCAGTCGCCTGTAGGGTAGAAGGCCTGACTTGGGTCACCTACGCTACATGTATCCCGCTGCTATATGCTAAGTATGTGTGTTAGTTGAACTTGCCCTGCGTGGCATTTGTATTCGGCCAAGCGGCCTATGTAAGACTTTAATACTCGCTATGTAATGGATGATGTAATCTGAAATGCCAACTCTATTATGTGGATTCACGACGATCTCCTGGGATCGTGAATTATATGCATAACGGGAATCCCGGGTGGTAAGCCGG
Organism: Dactylis glomerata; assembly: GCA_007115705.1. NCBI lineage: Eukaryota > Viridiplantae > Streptophyta > Magnoliopsida > Poales > Poaceae > Dactylis > Dactylis glomerata. The sequence goes on from QXEO01000553.1 coordinate 10,932,553, forward strand.
GGTCCCCACAATTTAAAAGCCTTATTAGAAAAACCATTTCAAACTTTCTATTATTCCTTGAAGGACTTATTTAAGAAAATAAGAATTCAAAATACTATTTTGTATCTAATCAAACCTTTGCAAGCTTGTTTGCAAAATAATTATTTACAAAATGTTTTATATAAAATAAAGTAAGAATTACTAACAATGTGTTTGAAAAGAAATTTCAAAATATTATAAAATATTTCCTCTTATTTCAAAAGATTATGTTGAAACCGTATTTCCAATTTCATTATGAAAGTAAAGCCCCATGGGTCATTTCATAAAGTTTTTATGAAAATAAAGTTTATCTTTGAAAAATGTATGTCTTACTGTTTTAAAACGTTATGTTGAATTTTAGAAAATTTTAGAAACTGGTTTGAATCAATTTGAAGCACACATGAAAAAGTTATGAATTAATCAAGAAAGTAGAAAAGAGAAAGAAGAAAAGAGAAAAAAAATATGAAAAAGGGCCAGGGGCACCGTTTCGGCCCAGAACCAGAAACAAGCCCGCGGCCCATCTATCATTCCCCGAACCGGTACCCTCTCTTCTCTCTCTCTCACTGATAGTGGGACCCACCTCTCATCATCCTCCTCCAGTCGAAATTTCCGCCGGTGACTGTCAATGGATTTCGTGTCGCAAGAACACGGTGTACCACACGACCAACCCAAAGATTCGAACGCAGGGGGCTGTATGCGCGAGATCTTGGATCGCAACGAAACACGGCGACGGAGGCCTCGAGACGTCGGAACGCACAATGCACTGCAGAGAAAGACACCGAGCCTTACCCAGGTTCAGGGCCCTCGTGGTGAGGTAAAACCCCTACTTCCTGCCTTCTTGTATTACGACGCGATACCTCGCAAGGAGTACAAGGTCTTGGTTACAGAGCTCTAACTGGCCGGAGGTAGAAGAACCAACTTAGCCTAGCTAGGAGCCTGGAGATGAAGATTGGATCCCCTCTAAGGGGTGGCCTCCCCTCCTGTTATAGTGCCGAGGTCCTCCTTCCCCTTATCATCTTGGGGAAGGGGTTGCCACAAACGGCCAAGGAGAGGGGACAGCTATTGTCTTGAGTCTCTGGTAGACGTAGTCTTCGTAGGGCAGTGGCGCGGGTCCACAAGAGTGGGTGGAGGAATCTGACGTCCTCCTCTGGCGCCCTGCACCGTACACCCTATTTTTCGGGGGGTGGCCAACAACCACTGTGCCGCTTTATGCAGGCACGGCGAAATCTGGTCTCCTCCTTGTCGGGGTAGCGTGGATGGTACGCAGTCTTCCGTCCTTATCTTCTTGCTCAGCACGGAAACATACTGAGCTGACGTGGATATGGTCCATCCCCTCACGAGAAACAGCTCGTCGGGAGGTCTTCTAGTCCTTAGCAGTTTTAGCCGTCGTTCTCCTCATGAGGCGCCTTCTCATGAGGGTCTTCTCCAAAGGGCTTCGGTCATTGTTTTACCCCTGGGCCGAAGCTGGGCTGTTGAAGGGGCCCAGGAGCAGGTGGACTGAGATACCCCGGTATCCAGAACACCGACAGTAGACCCCGGGAGCCTGGCCCGCAAACGCACCCTCTCGAGGGAGCGAAGGGTCAGGGGCCCCCAGAAGCTGCTAGGCCCTCCAACGGCACGCGTCAATGCGCACGGTCAGAGGACCATGTGAAGATGCAGAGGCCGCGGACGCGTGGCGCGACCGCAGTTGCTGAGACGAAGCGGCGGGCGACGCAGCAGTCCCTGAGGCGTCAAACCGTCATGATGGCGCATCACTTCACTGCAGAGCGCTGTGCCGATGCTCCGATTCCCGCGCTGGGATTTGACGCTTCGACGCCGGTCGCGCCCTTTAAATGTAGCCTCCTCGACACCCTCGGCACTTCACCCACTTCTTCCAGTGCTACTTCTTCCTCTGGTACTTCCCCGAGCCATGGATCCCTCTGCCTCCTCCGCTGCCGCCGGATCCGCGAGCTCGGGGGCGAAACGCCACGGGCGCCCCCTGGGCAGCCGGAACAAGCCGAAGGTTCCTGCCCTGTGGACGCCCGGTGCCGGAGGTCCCCTGTGCATTGGAGCGCCGCCGCATGGCGCGGCGAACCGCGCCGCCCCAGGGACCTCCATTGCCCTGACCCTTCGGGGTCTCGCACCAAGAGGTGCTCTGAACACACCGTCGCTGGTGGTGGTGGTGACGCTGGCTCCCTGCCCCGCAGGGAGCATCGATCGGGCGTTCCGGGAGGTGGAGGCCGCCCTGGGCCCCCTCCCCCCGGCCGCGGATGATCCGCGGCCATAGGAGGTGGCACCTCCCGCGACCGGAGTGGTTGCGACTCCCCGCCGCCTGGCGGCGGAGATGCTGGGACTCCTCATCGCACCGAGGTCCCGTTTCTTGGAGCTCCTCGTTGTCATCGAGGCTTGGAGCTTCATCTCCCTCCGGCTGCCCGATGTAGTTCGGAGGGTAATCTACGCCCCTGGCTTCTCCACTGGAGAGGTCGTGCTGGTGGAGCAGAGGAGGCTAGAGCTCCTCTGGCCTGTTGACATCATCCTCGGAGCGGGCGGCAATGCCGTCCTCTCCGGGCGCTGGAGGGCATTCGCCCTCGGTCACCGCCTCCGCGTTGGTGACCACCTCTGCATCGGTGACCACCTCGCCTTCCGCTTCAAGCTACGGATGCTGGAGGCCTCGGTGCAGATCTACGCCGCCACCGGCGTCCGCCGCACCTTCCCCCAGCCTGTGGCGGAGTAAAGGGGCGGCCTTGCTGCGGAGGTCTTCTGGGGAGGAGAGCTAGTCTCCTCCCCCCTTTTGCGATGTAGCTCCCGCCGGAGGGGTATGCCCCGCCGTGCCTTTGTTCCTTCCCCCGCTGGGGGCTATTTAATGAAATTTCCTTGTTAGTTGTCCTTTTCCTTCGCTCCTTGACGCTTCTCGTCGTCCTGATCATCCGCACGCTCGAGAGCCCTGGCGAGTTGTTCACGCTTGCGGGAGGCCTCCCTGCGCCTCAGAGCTCATGATGGGGTCGGCGCCGGCGACAACGATGGACGATTCCTGAGACAAGTAGTTGAAAAAGAGTCAGAAAAATAAGAAAAAACCCCAAATCCCCGAAAACAAAAAACAAATCGATAAAGCAAACAAAAAAAGAAAGGCGAATAAGATGCCCCTATGACTGGCACAGGGACCTTCGTCGTCGTGAGGGAGCGCGGCACTATCTGTGCCAGCAGCTAAGAGCAAATTGCCGCACGTGACGATTCACGGGGCCTTCCTCGTCATGAGGGAAGCTGGAATCTCACGAACGCGAGAGCGTCGACGCTTAAGAGAGCCCAGAGGCCGTCGACACCTCGTTGAGGGTTGCTCACGAGGTGAAGGGTCTGGCGCGGACCTCCGGATCTGTGTCTCCGTCGCAAGATGATTGGAGCGGCCTTGGTCTTCGATAATCCTGTCGTGTTCGGCATTCCTCGAGCGAGGGGAATCTTGACTCTTGCGGATGCTAAGTGCATCGACGCGTCCGTGCGCCCTCGTGAGGGTTGCTCACGAGGCGCTGGTCCTTAGCGGGTTCCTTGGGCACACCTCAGACTTTTTTCAAAGATTTCTTATTTTCTGGTGTACTTCGCGAGGAACTAAGCACCACGGGCACGTGGGTAACAGGGCCATCGCCCTTGGTCAGAGCTCAGTCCCTTCGGGTTTTTCGGGCTTGCTGTTTTCCGGGCGAAGGCCCCAGCATATACACCGTGCCTAGCCCCCTTCCGCATGGAGTACAACAGAAAATAAATGGACTTCATGCCATTTCAATATCATGTCGAAGCAGAGGCGCTATATGCGCTTTAACTTAATCTCAGTGCTGAAGAGCAGTTTAAGTCGATACAAAATGATGTGATAACGGTATTATCTCCTCGTGAGGAACCTACGGATAGAACTTTCGCAGATGAGCTATGTTCCATGGGTTTCCCACTGGCGTGCCAAATGTCGATGGATTTTGTGTCGCAAGAACACGGGGTACCACACAACGGACCCAAAGATTCGAACGCAGGGGGTTGTACGTGTGAGATCTTGGATCGCAACGAAACACGGCGATGGAAGCCTCGAGACATCGGAACGCACAACGCACTGCAGAGAGAGACACCGAACCTTACCCAGGTTCAGGGCCCTCGTGGTGAGGTAAAATGCCTACTTCCTGCCTTCTTGTATTACAACGTGATACCTCGCGAGGAGTACAAGGTCTTGGTTACAGAGCTCTAACTGGCCAGAGGTAGAGGAACCAACTTAGCCTAGCTAGGAGCCCGGAGATGAAGATCGGATCCCCTCTATTGGGTGGCCTCCCCTCCTTTTATAGCGCCGAGGTCCTCCTTCCCCTTATCATCTTGGGGAAGGGGTTGCCACATACGACCAAGGAGAGGGGACAGCTATTGTCTTGAGTCTTTGGTAGACATAGTCTTTGTATGGCAGTGGCGCCGGTCCGCAGGAGTGGGTGGAGGAAGCTGACGTCCTCCTCTAGCGCCCTGCACCGTCCACCCTATTTTTAGGGGGGTGGCCAACAACCACTATGCCGCTTTATGCAGGCACGGCGAAAGCTGGTCTCCTCCCTGTTAGGGTAGCGTGGACGGTACGCAGTCTTCCGTCCTTATCATCTTGCTCAGCACGGAAACATACTGAGCTAACGTGGACGTGGTCCTTCCCCTCATGAGAAACGGCTCGTGAGGAGGTCTTCTAGTCCTTAGCAGTTTTAGCCATCGTTCTTCTCATGAGGCGCCTCCTCATGAGGGTCTTCTCCGCTGGGCTTCGGTCGTCATTTTACCCCTGGGCTGAAGCTGGGCCGTTGAACGGGCCCAGGAGCAGGTGGACCAGGATACCCCGGTATCCAGAACACCGACAGTGACCAAGTCTGCGCAGTAACTCCTCCCTCCCTCTTCAATCCGGTGATTACCTGCCCCATTCATCGCGTGTGTGCACCTACAAATAGCCCTCAACTCCCTCTCCATTTCCCCCCTTCTTCCTCTCTGGATTACGCCGCCAGGCCGGTGAAATCCCTCGCCGGAGCCCGCAGGTACCTGCGACCGTTCTTGCTCGATTCCGGCGACTCCAGGAGATTTCGCCGCCTCTTTTTGGTACTGAGCGACTCCACTACTCCATGCGCACCTCCCTGTAAGTTTTTGCTGCCCAGAACCCTCTTGTGTCATCAATTTTAACCATACCCGAAACCTCACCGCCGCGCTGCTAACTCCAGCCTGCTCTCGTTGCCGCCACAGGAAGGAACAAACGACTCAGTGCTCCGAAACCTCTTCCCCACACCAAGACGAGCACCGTGGGCACCTTCCCCGATGTGAACGACCATGGGAGCGCAGCCGCCGTCGATGATAGAGCCGTCCTCCACCACGCACGTGTTTTCCGACGACCTAACGGTCAACGCCGGTGAGCCACTCTCCTAGATCTGTTTTCATCCGTTAAATCTAGATCCAAGCGCCCAAAATAGATCACTTAACCGAAGAGTTACGGGATGATCTGGACCATCGAAGCGTCATAAAATCCTACGGCCCAAATCGTCGATCCGGCCGAACTGGTATCGGCCAGTTAAAACACACCATGTGTCAGCCATGACCTAACCCCGGATCTAAATTTGTTTTAAAAACAGAAAATAGTGCAAACTTTGAAAAATCATATCTTCTGTTCTGTAGATCCAAAAATTGCAAATAATATGTCTCTGGGTTCCTAAAATTGTCTTGGACACAATTCTGAAATAAAATTTGACTTTCCAACTATTTTCATAATATTCAAATTTAAATATGTGAGTTTGTGTATTTTTTACATAGTTCAAATTCTATAAATCCTTTTCACTTGATTCTTTCTGCAATAGGATCATATTGTCTTCCTCTTTCTAGTAGAACCACTGCACAAAATATTTGGGCCAATTATCTCAAATATTTGAATTAAAATGAGGATTTGAGTATTCTCTCTAGATTTATTTCTATAAATGTCTTGGGCATAATTCTTTTTGCAAAATTGCTTATCTTGATACTAAAAACCCACCAGAATACTTCACACACATCTTTTCACACTTTTCCAAGAGTCAACTCCACTACTTCATCTTTTTGCAAGATATAGATGTGTTATTTGAGCACCTTGGAAATGTCAATTCAAATTCCTATTGGGCACTTTGTGCTATATGACTATTGACCCACCCACAATGGTGTGAAATATCCTAAGTCCTAATAACCATCCCACTCTACCATGACTTAGTGAAAAATCTACTCTCTATCCTTGCCAAGTGCAAAACTATCAACTCCATCTTATCCAAAATTCTTCTAAGTATTTTGAATTTTCCATCCAACACTATGACATAGAAGTTTTCCCATATCAAGACCATGGAGAAGAAGTTGAAGGCAAAACAAGAAGATGAAGAGAAGACAAGGAGATGAAGGAAAAACAAGAAGATCAAGAGGAAAGAGCCCAAGTCAAAAAGATGACGGAGATAGACCTCAAGACTTAGAATATATCCATCCAACTTCTCAACCTAAGCCTAAGATTTTTCCCTTGAACTAATTTTTCTAAGTGTTTGACACTCCTTAAACAATTTAGAAAACCCCCATCAATCTTTAGAAATCCTTGACTTAGCCAATCTCTTCATCCATGTCAAGTCAACTTCATCTTTTGTGAAATTATCACTTAGACACTTTGAAGACTAAGCTAAAAAAATAAACCATTTTGTTGTCTTGTTTGATTAGGTTGCCTTGAATGGTGTGTTTATGTTGTGTTACTTTCTATCTTATAGTTGTACCCTGATTAAACTGTTAGAAGAAACACCCTAAGTGTAGATTGCTTAGTTGTGCTATAGAATTCATGGTTGGGATTCCACATGTTCTTTTATTAAGTATGAAAACTATGTTTTGCAAAAAATAAGAAAACAACTAAGTTATTGAAACACCTGGGTGGAAATTGGTAAGATGGATTTATGTTGAGTGGTTACACCGGAGCCATCTCTATGGCGGTCATGTGTATCTCACTTGTGGACGGCCACCCAGGAACAAAGAGATTGGAGACATTAAAGTCGTGAAGCTTCCAGTGCAACCACGAGTCATATGGGCTCTGTCTTGACTAACTGAGTTGCGAGAACTCAGCCAGACGGATAGAGAGTGGTAGTGAATTGTAGGATGGAACGCATCCGGGTTGGTCTGAGGGATTGCTTCTGAAAGGTCTCGTCTTAGTCTTCACTTGTCCATTTGAGCAAAATGAGCATCATGGCAAAAGAGGTTGACTGAGTCCTGTGGGAAAAGTGCACCACCTCTGCAGAGGGTTAAAAACTAAGTACTTAGTCGTGTCCCCAGTTACGGACAATTTTGAGCGACAGGATTTTGAAGCTGTTCAAGGATCTCCTCATCCCAACTTCTTAAAATTAAAACTTGAAGTGTTAACAAGGGATTGTTGTGTGATCATAATTACGTGCACCTGGTGGATTCCTGTGTGTGCATAATTAACTAGGAGCACCTGGTGGATTCCAGGGTGTCCAATAGTGTTTTAAAAAGAGACTTGAGATCTTTTGAATAGTAGGATAAACAATTGCTTTTTCTGCAAGCTTATCCTGAAGCTCCACTTAGCCAAATATTCATGTAAGTGTTAGGCTCCATATGTGTCCACCAAAAAGTGACATCTTGCCAATACAATTCAAGTGTATTGACCCTTTGTGGCTGCAACGTTTCATGTTGCAGGTTTTGACGATAAGAAAGGTACGACAGGGTTACAAGTCTATCCGCAGCATGTTCGCCTGTGGCACGTGAAGAAGAAGGACTCCATGCTATTTTTGATTTTGTTGTAAACTCTGATGGCTTTATGCTATGAGCATTGTAAAGTTGTATTTATGTAATTGCTGGATCATGCGATGTAATATAATGACCCTTGTTTCTTGATATTACATCTTAAACTGTGTGTGCTAGCGTTGATCCAGGGACTAGCACTAAGATGTGTGGTGAATGACCAGCCCGTTGGGAACCCCAAGAGGAAGGTGTGATGAGTATAGCAGCTAGTTTTCCCTTAGTTAAGAAACCAAGGTTATGTCGATCAGGAGAAGAGCGGGCAATACGACTGTAGGTGATGCTTGCTAGTTTGCGATAGCTTCGGACAATTTATATATGGCGCCTCGTCCAAGCTTTGCTTGCTAGCTGCAACGCGGAACCTGCACACAACACAACCAAGTACTTTGCTCCCAACTTGCGATGAGGTTGTCAATCTCACCGGTTTGCTTGAAACAAAGGTTATGAGTGTATCGAGTGGAAAGCAGTAGAAGTATGCGAATAAAGTAAACAGTGCGAGTAAAGTAAATAGGTGATAGCAATATGATGGAAATAGGACCGGGGTCCACAGTTCACTAGTGGTGTCTCTCCATAAGATAAACTAGCACAGTGGCCCACGCACATGCGCGGGCGACATCTTGTTGGTCTATTAAAATTTCTTATATAGTGCATACAACTGAGTCATTTGTAGTATAATTAGGTATGAAAAATAAGTACCAACCATATAATATATTGAAGTTAGTTGCAATCCTTTGAATACATCTAGCTTAATGTATATGCATGAACCACTACTACTCAGTAGTTCTGATAATACCTGTTTTAACCTTGACATGTATATATGATCCTAAATTTTATGACTAATAACTATTTGTGTATATATGTTTTTAGATGTTTTGAATTAGCCATATACATTTTTGCCCAAAGTTCATTCGTTTGTGGTTCTCGTGTTATTATTTATTGGGGAATCCTAATGTACCTACGAGAAATTTTGTTCGACACTCCTAGGATCATACCTGGCTGCGACTCTATCCTAGTTTGTGTTGGGCTGAGACTGGATAATGGGATCGAACCATCTCTCCCTTCTGGTAATCCCAGCCTGCCTTTTTTTTTTAACTTTTGCCTTATACCTTTTGCGCTGCTTGGGCGGACTGTTCTAGTAGCAGGTACTCCTAGCAGCCATCCGTTGCTACATCTGGTACTGGTAGAGGAATTGGTCTGTGTATGTAGATTTCACCAAGGTCAGCTTAATGCGAGATTGATTAGTAGGGCGGCAAGCCTGAGATTGGCTAGCGACAGCAGTCTCAGGGATTGAACTCACGACTGTGGCAAGGGAGCTTAGCGACTGTGCTCGTCGATGGCTTAAATCATGCTGAGGGGGACGGAGCGCTAGCCGCCTGGATGCAGCCTGCAGAGGGAAGGGGCGCTCGAGATTTGCTGGTTCGTCTTGAATTTCAGAGATGGAGCTCGATGCTAGCTCTAATGGCAGAGGTGAGTGCCAGTTATTCCATACTCATTTTGCCTGTACGAGTACTCCCTTGTACTCCTAGCATAAGTTCTTTTCTTACTTAAATACATCAGCCGCTTGACTTCAACGGGAAAGACAAATTGATTGGAATTGTAGGAAATTGAGTAACTAAGGCCACTTTTAACCTGAGAACTAAACTCTTGGAAAATAATTAGTAACAGACAACATCTTTGCTTGGACTTGTATGATGGTCGTGGTCAAGCATAACAGTAGTAACCCAACACTTTTCTCCAGGACGACATAAATTAATCTTATATGGGCATTGCATCCTTGTCGATGGATTGGGTTTAAATGAGTTTTTTAATGAGTACTGAGCCTGTTCTTAAGGATGGAATAATTAATCCCTTCTTTTTAGCATGTAGAACCTTACAGGCATGCTTGCTATGAAACATCATCCCTTCTTAGGTTCTAACATCATGATTGTCTTTCCTTGTTGGACATCCCAATAATCCCCAATCTCCTCCGAGATGAAAGCATTGTCATCTTCATTATATATTGTATGTTGTCCTGCTACTTCAACTATATTAAAATTTTACTCCATCGTCTACCTAAAATTGCAAGTGACAGATCAAATATGCTGGTTGTATAATCCAGTTTGGTATGTAAGGTTAGTTATTCCTATGTGGAATATAGGAGTTCTGATATTAATGAAGGCCGCCAATTCACCACCTGTATATTCTATCCTTGCATGTATTTTATGATAACATTTATGATTACTATAAAGATCTACTACAATGTTCCCGGATGAACAGAGACACATGCTAAGATTATGAAAATATCTTTAACAAACTTTCACTCATTAGAGATATCAAACCAAAGCTTACTGAATCCCATCATCATGATTCATGAAAGGACATAATGGTGTCTTCAGCTTTGAGAAAAATATTTTTAACCAATTACATAAAATTGTGATGGGTGTTTCTTATATTTTGGTAGAGTAGTAGATCATATCTATCCGTTCATACAGTGTATGACAACTCGCAAGTATATATACGTTATGTATTAATTGAAAGTTTATTCATGCCATTACTAAGTTTTCTTTGTCATTATATATTTTGAAACGTTTGTAGCATCATCTAGTTAAAGTAGCAGTATAAATCATAATCCCATATCTTTATAAAATTTCTTTGTAGACTATGTTCTTCATAACATCTTCAGATGTTCAATCTTCGTCATTGACCATTACACGCAGCCCGACCGTTCTTGTCACTCTTAAGAATGCTACGTATAGTTGTCCGTTTGTGAAAACTGGTATGGGTAGATATAGTCCTACTGTGTTTAGAGATTGCCCTGGCTTTTGTTGATTTTCATAGCAAAGCAGCCCAAAATAGGATATTGTCTCTGCTTTAGAAGGAATGGTCACGCTGATTATATCGGTGACATTATTATCCTTGGAATTTAGACTTTTCCTCCCACATGAGTACCTGTTATTATCTGCGCCTCGATGAATATTCTTCCAAGTTGAATAATAGTCATCTTGTAAGATTGTATAACCCGACACTTTGGTTGATATTACCTAGGAGCATCACTGGTAGACCTACTTTTAGATGTAGTAGATGATTTAGAATTCCAGGAAAAAAAGATTTTTGGAAATTCTGTTGGGTATGTAATATTTATTTCACCATTTAAGGTTGCTTCTTTGCATCCTGTGTTACAATTTAGATAAGTTTCCTCTTCACCTTCTTGTTGATCCATTATACATTCATTTATCTCGTGGACTGTCTTTTTCCTTGGACATAAGGTTGCTCTTTCTTGTACGAATTCTAGTTGGCGATACCCGTCCCTCAAATTTGGATAGATGCTTCCTACAATCACCTTTTTTTGGGATCTTTTACTTTTTCAGTAGAATGTCACTTGGTATTTTATCAGATTTTCATCTTCCGCTGATGTATTTGTTCCATTGGCAGTATTGAAAATCCAGTCTGTAAATTCTGCTACCCATTGTTTCTCTTTATATCATTTTTCATGCTATTGAGAGGCATGTTCTTTGTTAGCTTCAGTATATGGAAGTGTTTTCAATGATATGACCTTTTAGTGGATGCAGTGACACTATGTTGTGTCTTCTCCCTTTGGTAGACCTGGAAGTATCTGGCCGAAGTCCTCTCCTAGAACCACTGTCATTCCACCGAATGATCTCTCCCTTTTGTTCTCATCTTTGTGCCTTAATAGATCCCTTAGAGTTCTGTCGAGAGCCCCGAAGCATATCTTTTTTGCCACTGGAGCCTCATCCCATAGAGGAAAAATTAAGCATGGACGGTTTAGATCTCTGTTTTCTCAAGGTACTTTGTCGATCAGCGCATATGTAAAAGCCTCACCACTCCTATTATGATTCTAGCCATATGCATGTTCTAGTATCACATGCAGATTGCAGTGTTGGGCATTATCCAGGGTACATCTAGGTGAAATTTATCCAAACATATATCTGTAATTCCTATGTGATTATATGTTTACGCTATTGGAACCTTAAATCATATGGTTTTTTTCCTAGAATGTTTGCTAAAAAGGTATCAACCTTGTTTGCAAAACGGAATACATTGGAACTTGTCAAGACTTTGTTAGCTCCAACAAAACCTAATATCTAGATGAGGTGATGTGAATCGACGAAGTCTGGGTTACCTGTTGGTTGTTATCTTCAAAAACAAAACAAATAAGGTACTATCAGGCAACTCAGTGGTTTTTTTTTGGTTGATCTGCTGCTGCAGAGCCTCGATGCCTAAAGGAACTTGCAGCCTGGGAGCAAATGACAAGGGATTGTCGGTGTTTGAACTGATCCAAAACAAAATACTGATCAGCATTGATCATCCTAGAGGCGTAGAATTCTGGTGAAAACTATAGTACTTAAATAACTGTGAGTATGCAATTGCATCTTATGGAAAAGCATATTTCCTGCCAATTCCCGTATCTAATTTTCAAATCATGGTTTATGATTATGTGCAACTGTGCTAACCTGTTTGTTCTTCTTTCCGGGCGCAGCTTGCAGGCGTGCAGCCTCGTGCAAGAGATCGTCTTCCCAGACCCCGCTGACACCCATGAGAAACGACTAAGATGGCTCCCGTGATTTGAAATCCAGGCGCGATGATATGTTGTGGCAGAACGTCCCAATTAGCACTTGATTTTGAGGAACATGATAAAATAATTTTACAAATTAATACCAAGTGTGTCTGCATGTTTTCCAATCTGTTCCGCCTAGTTCTTTGCAAACAGTATTGAAATATATAGCAGCCAAGCCAACGAAGCCATCAATCGAGCACTCACGCTGCTGTCGGCCTGGCCGCGTGGACGTCATGCCCCATTCGACGCAATTACTTCTCCTCCATCACCCCGATTCCATCCACCTGCAGGGTGAGAAAATTAAGAAAACTTCGACTGATCTGGCGTTGAGAAAATTAAGAAAACTTCGACTGATTTGGCGTTGAGGTCGGCAGTTGAACGATCGGATAAATCTGGCGTTGATAATGGCAACAAACCGATTGGCCATGCAGGGAGACGGCAACCAAGCGATCGCCAATTTGCAGAAGATTATTCTTTCCTTCTTTTCACAATTTAATCTAGGGTTTAGTTGGTCCTAGAGGCTGCGGCCATGTTGTGGAGAATAAGGGAAATAATAGAAAACGGTTAGAGAATTCCTATTGTAATGGCAATGGTGGGTAATTTTTTCACTTAAGTCTAATCCAATGGCTATAGATTTTTAGTCTACCAAATAAATGGTCAGATGTTTCTAATTAATGTGGGAATTTTTAGCAGTTTTCTCTTTTTTCTGGTTAGCCCGTAATGTACTTTTAATATATAATAGATAACACATGCTGGGTAAACAAATTACAGTTGGGCAATTGATAGAATAAAGATAAACATGAGATGTCAAGAAGATCACTATGCGATTTACTCTGGGCATTACAACAAAATACATAGACCGCCATCCAACTGCATCTATGACTAATAATCCACTTGTGGCGAATCAATCCGAGAACTCCACAAGTATTAAGTTGCGAACAACAGATAATTGCATTAAGCAAAGTGTGTAATGTAAACAAAGCATATGCCCTTGAGCATATGAATGTTGTTTTCTCCCTAGTAGCAACAGCACATCTACAACCTTAGAGGTTTCTGTCACTCCCCCAGATTAAATAGAGGCATGAACCCACTATCGAGCATAAATACCCCCTCTTGGAGTCACTAGCAACTACTCGGCCAAGATAGCTACTAACAACGGAGAGCATGCAAGATCATAAACAACATAGAGATAACAAAAGATATATTTCAGTATAGCAACTCAATCATAACACCAATATTCATCGGATCCCAACAAACCAAACATGTAGAATTACATAACGGTGATCTCAATCATGTAGGGCAGCTCATGAGATCTAAACATGAAGCACATGGTGGAGGAGACAACCATCTAGCTACTGCTATGGACCCATAGTCCAAGGTAGACTACTCACTCATCGCTCCGGAGGCAAGCATGGCGATGAAGAAGACCTCCGGTGGCGATTCCCCTCTCCGGCAGGGTGCCGGGAAGAGCTTCTGGACCCTCCCGATCTTCGGGTCGACGGCGGCGGCGGATCGCGATGTGTTCTGGAAAATTGATCGGGGTACTTAGGTTTTTTCCATCCGGGGGTCTTTATAGGTGAAGGGGCATCGTCAAAAGTGGACCGAGGTGGTCTCACACGTAGGGGGCGCGGCCAGGGCCTGGGCCGCGCCGCCCTGGTGTGTGGCCCCCTCGTGGCCCCACTCTGTCTCCTCTTCGGATCTCTGGAAGCTTCCGGGAAAAATAAGACTTGGGGAACTTGTTTCATCCAATTCCGAGAATATTTCCTGTGTATCACTTCTGAAACACAAAAACAGCAGAAAATAGGGAACTGGCACTGTGGCGACTTGTTAATAGGTTAGTTTCGGAAAATGCATAAAAGTGCCACGAAGTGTAACGAAATAGTAGGCAAATGGTGTATAAACAAGCATGGAGCATCAAAAATTATAGATACGTTGGAGACGTATCAAGCATCCCCAAGCTTAACTCCTGCTCGTCCTCGAGTAGGTAAGTGATAACAAAAGAATAATTTTTGAGGTGACATGCACCTACACAATCTTGATCATATATGTAAGCATTTGTGAGCTGGGATCATAAGAACTTAAAACATGGGCATGAAAGATATAATCTTGACAATAAGAACTTAGCAACCATGTTATAAACATGAAAATGAACACAAACAAAAGATCATGAAAATGAAACAATGAAATTCAAACATGTGTTCAAATCATAACGAAAAACATACAAATGGTTTTCAGCTTGTCCTTCAAAGAGAGCAAAACATAAATGTATAGGACACCTTCAAGTTTAAGAGGGCGACTAGATACAAATAATTTAAGAACAAGTGAAACCAACAATATGAATCAGTCAATGAAAACTTTGGGACAATGCACATTATACTAAGAATGACAACTTTGCTCTCTTATGGTGCATAAAGAAAGAAGGTGGTGACTCAACATAAAAGTAAAAGAAAGACCCTTCGCAGAGGGAAGCAGTGATTGCAAGTTTTATAGACCTTCAAAAATTATGTTACTTACCGACTTTGAGCTCTCATTGCCCCCATCATAAGCATCTTGAATTGTTAAATTTAATGCGAGAACAATTATGATGCATATGCTTGACAAATCATAAGTTGAAAACCTCGTGTCCCGTGAATACGAGTACCCAAACCTCATGCTACTTTACTTAGAGTCCCAAGCAAGGCTCTTGTCATTGTAAGTATACACGTATCATCGAGAACCGCCAACGGGGTACCTCCGTGCCCGATGACATGGAACAAGCCCACATCAAAATGACAGGACAAGCAGACAATGAACACCTCGACATCTCTTTTATTTGCCATTTGTTTAGCTTTTTATTGTGAGATGCGTTGTCGAATGTCCACCATGGGTATGCTGCAAATTTCCACCATGAATTATGCATGGCTTAGATTGGCAGCCCAGGCGTTTCCCTAACACATATACAAACTCCATGATCCCCACAAGATTCCCAATTCATTTCACACCGCGGGCATCCATAAACAAAAGATCACGATATCAACTCAAAAGAGAAGTGCAATGTTGAAAGCTTGCCCATGACTGCATGGCTAGGCTAGTCTCCAACTTACAACTTGCAAGCATAAAAACTCAACATAAGAGACCACAATGTCAAATTTTTAAGAATAGGAAAAAGTAAAGTGTGCCTTCCGGTTCGTGAGAGCTTTACTGACCAATTTTTGCATAACACTGGTAAGAGTTTAATTTGAAGAGAAAATAAAAGCAAGTCAAATTTACTTGGAATAGCAAATTGCTAGTAGGTATGTATGGTGGACACTTTGGCAAACTTGGTTTTTAGGTGTTGGATGCACGAGTAGAGCTCATACTCAGTACAAGGTGAGGGCTAGCAAAAGACTGGGAGCGACCAACTAAGAGAGCAATAATGGCCATAATCATGCAAAGTGACAAAGCAACATTAAAAGAAGCATAAGATGGCATCAAAAGTCAAAAACTAAATGATCATAGAGGCTATTGGCGACTTTGTAAGAGTCTAACATGTGTGAGCATGCGCCAAGTCAACCCAAATAAAGCATCAAGGAGAAAACCAAAATAATGCTTCCAAATAATTAAAAACAATGCATGATTTTTTCAAAGGCTCATTAAGCAATCTCAGTTATTTGAGACAAGTCATGCTACAGCAAAACCACTAAGCATACTATCAAAATGATATCAAGCATGACATGAAAAAGCCTAAGCCGCAGTCTACACAAGCTCCTTCTTGTACCACTTTTTTGCATAAAGCTTTTTCTCTTTTCCAATACCATTTGAAATTTTTAGAGACACCTCTTTTGATGAAAACCAATAAAGATCAGAGGCAAAAATACACCTTGATAAACAAATATATGAAGATCTGAACGCAAATCAAGGCAAAAACAAAAACCAAAAGCAGTAGCAGAAAAAGAAGAACATTCGGTTTTTGATAAGAATGAAAACTAGAGCGTTCTTGGCAAATGAAAAGCAAGGCAACTTCTCCAAAATAAATTTGTTGGGGTCCAACCATTTATTGCAGCAAACAAACTAAACTAACTAAGAAAACTAAAACAACTGACGCTCCAAGAAAAACACATAGTGCATGAAGCAATAAAAATATAGTGTTTTGAAAGGTGACCTGATTTTTGCCGATGAAGAAGGGGTGCCTCGGGGGCATCCCCAAGATTTGACGCTTGTACTTCTTGGATATTTCTTGGGGTGAAGCATGGGCATCCCCAAGCTTGAGCTTTTGTTCATTCTTCAACTCATCTCATCATTCTCCAATCCCTACACTTGAAAACTTCCTTCATACAAAACTAAACACAAATCTATTAGCAACATTAGTGTAGCATAACATATAATCAACCTCTTTTTGCTTCAGGTTTCAACCCAAAACCACCACATATAAAGTATATACTACTGTAGCAACTTCCCCAAAAGTTCTATGATCAAAAGAACTCGCAAAGAAAGCGATAAAGTGGCAAAAACAAATGTTGGCAGAAATCTGTCAAAACAGAACAGCTGACAAAGGTCGAATTTTTGAGGGGTTTTCTCTTGCTCAAATCAAAAAGTATTCAACTAACGAAAGTTTGGATATAACCTGGGGCATATGCACAAGAAATCGCAGGTCCAAAAGATATACAGAGAATTTATACGAAATTTTACGGTGCAGCACTGAAAACAGTTTTAGGACAGCAACATCCCCAAATCTTTACCTCACTCGAATTAGAGGCTTCTCTTGGCACAACAATGAAATAAAAAGGATAAGAAGCGGTCATTACAGTAGTAATGACTTCCAAGACTCAAATAAAAGAAAAAGTATTAAAAATAAAACATTGGGTTATCTCCCAAGAGTGCTTTTCTTTAACGCCTTTGAGCTAGGCGCAGAAAATTGCGAATCAAGTAATAATGAAAGGGGGATCAGGATCCACTATAGGAATAAAGAAATGAATACTATCCAATTGAGGTTTTGAGTATCCCTTGTAGTCACGCTTTGGTA
The DNA here is from genome assembly GCA_007115705.1 of Dactylis glomerata. Classification (NCBI taxonomy): domain Eukaryota; kingdom Viridiplantae; phylum Streptophyta; class Magnoliopsida; order Poales; family Poaceae; genus Dactylis; species Dactylis glomerata. Next base: position 10,949,868 of record QXEO01000553.1, read on the forward strand.
CACTATTTTCATCAAAAAGATTTTCAGGACAAATCCAACTAAAATTAGTTACCAAGGCATTATGAATTCCTACGAGTTTACAAGGTATTGGCATTCTAGAATCTTCGTTGGGTGTACTAACAATTTCAACAGGCGAGCCAAGCTTATTAAACTTCTTATAAACTTTTCTAAACTCAATTGCAACATCTCTAAATTCTATGTGCAAAGTTTCCAAGATAAAAGCTTTTTTTCAGGATCTTCAATTTCATGAAGCTTAAGGAACATGTATTGCATAAAAGGATTAAGACTAGCAAACCTAGCTTCTAACATGTGAACTAAATAAGCAGAAGCAACTTCATAACTAGGAGCTAGCTCAACCAAAGATTTTTCCTCAACTTCCTTATGCATACTAATGTGATTAAAGAACTCCTCAATGTTATCTTTCCCAATAATTGAACCACTATCTACTGAGAGGTCCTCCAGAACGTACTTAGGGAACAGCATGATGAACTAAAAGTAAAGAAATAACAACTACCAAGGATTCTAATTTTTTTGGGTTTTTGATATAAAACGATGCAGGTAAAATAAATAAAGTAAAGCAAAACAATAACAAAGTAAAGGATGTGCGTGCGAAAAACTCCCCTTGCAGAGGTCTTCCACTCTTCCCCGGCAACAGCGCCAGAAAATTAGCTTGATGCGTGGTGAATGACCAGCCCGTTGGGAACCCCAAGAGGAAGGTGTGATGAGTATAGCAGCTAGTTTTCCCTCAGTTAAGAAACCAAGGTTATGTCGATCAGGAGAAGAGCGGGCAATACGACTGTAGGTGATGCTTGCTAGTTTGCGACAGCTTCAGACAATTTATATATGGCGCCTTGTCCAAGCTTTGCTTGCTAGCTGCAACGCAGAACCTGCACACAACACAACCAAGTACTTTGCTCCCAAGTTGCGATGAGGTTGTCAATCTCACCGGTTTGCTTGAAACAAAGGTTATGAGCGTATCGAGTGGAAAGCAGTAGAAGTATGCGAATAAAGTAAACAGTGCGAGTAAAGTAAACAGGTGATAGCAATATGATGGAAATAGGACCGGGGTCCACAGTTCACTAGTGGTGTCTCTCCATAAGATAAATAACACATGCTGGGTAAACAAATTATAGTTGGGCAATTGATAGAATAAAGATAAACGTGATATGTCAAGAAAATCACTATGCGATTTACTCTGGGCATTACAACAAAATACATAGACCGCCATCCAACTGCATCTATGACTAATAATCCACTTGTGGCGAATCAATCCGAGAACTCCACAAGTATTAAGTTGCGAACAACAGATAATTGCATTAAGCAAAGTATGTAATGTAAACAAAGCATATGCCCTTGAGCATATGAACATTGTTTTCTCCCTAGTAGCAACAACACATCTACAACCTTAGAGGTTTCTGTTACTCCCCTAGATTAAATAGAGGCATGAACCCACTATCGAGCATAAATACCCCCTCTTGGAGTCAGTAGCAACTACTCGGCCAAAGTAGCTACTAACAACGGAGAGCATGCAAGATCATAAACAACATAGAGATAACAAAAGATATATTTTAGTATAGCAACTCAATCATAACACCAATATTCATCGAATCCCAACAAACCAAACATGTAGAATTACATAACGGTGATCTCAATCATGTAGGGCAGCTCATGAGATCTAAACATGAAGCACATGGTGGAGGAGACAACCATCTAGCTACTGCTATGGACCCATAGTCCAAGGTAAACTACTCACTCATCGCTCCGGAGGCAAGCATGGCGATGAAGAAGACCTCCGGTGGCGATTCCCCTCTCCGGCAGGGTGCCAGGAAGAGCTTCTGGACCCTCCCGATCTTCGGGTCGACGGCGGCGGCGGATCGCGATGTGTTCTGGAAAATTTATCGGGGTACTTAGGTTTTTTCCGTCGGGGGGTCTTTATAGGCGAAGGGGCATCGTCAGAAGTGGACCGAGGCGGTCTCACACGTAGGGGGCGCGGCCAGGGCCTGGGCCGCGCCGCCCTGGTGTGTGGCCCCCACTCCGTCTCCTCTTCGGATCTCTGGAAGCTTCCGGGAAAAATAAGACTTCAGGAACTTGTTTCGTCCAATTCCGAGAATATTTCCTGTGTATCACTTCTGAAACACAAAAACAGCAGAAAACAGGGAACTGGCACTGTGGCGACTTGTTAATAGATTAGTTCCAAAAAATGCATAAAAGTGCCACGAAGTGTAACGAAACAGTAGGCAAATGGTGTATAAACAAGCATGGAGCATCAAAAATTATAGATACGTTAGAGACGTATCACACTGAAAAGCACAAGGATCGTCATCTTTAAAAGGTGAGGTCACTACAATCATCGCTGCCAGCCACCACAGAGTACCTACGGTTGTCCGAGCAGACAGTCAGATTCAGCAGAGCAGATCACCCAAGGAAAGTACCTAGACCAGGGCACACACCAATGGTATTGAAGCCACAAATCAGAGGATATGACGTTGGAAGGGTATTTATGGATGCAGGCAGCGGTATAAACCTAATATACGCAAAAACCCTAAAGGCGATGAACATATCATTAGAGTGGCTACAGCCAACAAACTGCTCCTTTCACGGAACAGTACCGGGAAGTGCAAACAATCCTGTGGGAAAAATCAAACTCGATGTTTGCTTTGGCGATAGAGGCAACTTCCGAATGGAAAAGCTAGAATTCGAAGTCATGGATTGGCCCTCATAGTATCATGCAATCCTGAGGCGGCCAGCATTTGCGTGGTTCATGGCAATACCCCACTATGCATATCTCATACTAAAAATCCCAGGGCCAACCGGAGTTATCACGGTCAAAGGAAATTTCAAGGTCGCAGATACCTATGATAGGGAATTCAATAAAATGGCGCAAAACTTATGCATGAGTAGAATATGCAAGACTCAAAGGATAGACTGATCATAACATACTAGCCAACGTAGGTCGATCCTTGCCACATCAGGATTTCAACTCTACTCGAGATTCCAAGAAAGTTCGGGTTCACCCCACGGGTTCAGCAAGGACAACTTCCATCGCGGTCGACCTGGACCCCGCATAGGAAAGTGCGCTCATCGAGTTCCTACATGAGTGCTGGGAAATCTTTGCCTAGTGTCCTTCAGACATGCCAGGGGTTCCCAGGGAACTCGTCGAGCACACACTAAATGTGGATCTAAAGGCACGGCCAGTCAAGCAACCTCTCCGACAATTTGATGAGCCTAAATGTAAAGCGATAGCAGCTGAGCTTCACAGATTGTAAAATGCAGGCTTTATTAGAGAAATCAAAATGTCAACTTGGCTATCCAATCCAGTGATCGTCCCAAAGAAAAACACAGACGTACGCCGCGTCTGCATGGATTATACATCCCTCAACAAGCATTGTCCAAAGGATCCCTTCCCGCTACCTCACATAGACCAAATAATCAACTCAACTGCGGGCTGCACAAGGCTTTTCTTTTTGGATGCATATTCGGGTTACAACCAGATCAAACTGAAAGTAGAAGATGAAGAAAAAACAGCACTTATCACACCATATGGTGTCTTTTGCTACCAAGTAATGCCTTTTGTCTTAAAGAACGCAGGAGCAATTTACCAGAGGATGATGCAAAATTGCCTCGGGAGCCAAATAGGACAAATATACAAGTATATATTGACGACGTGGTAACCACCACAATAAAAGAGGAGTCCTTGATCACTGACTTGAGAGAAATCTTCGATAACCTGGACAGGTACAAGCTAAAGTTAAATCCGACTAAATGTTCCTTCGGTGTCCCAGTAGGACAGCTACTCGGGTTTTTGGTATCAGCCAGAGGAATAGTGGCAAACCCAGAGAAGATTCAGGCAATACTGACAATGGGAAAGCCAACAAAACTGCATCAAGTGCAACAACTCGCAAGGCGAGTAGGAGTATTGAGTCGATTCGTTGCATGGCTGGGCGAAAAGGCCCTCCCATTCTACGCACTCACGGAAAAAGTCAGACAAGAAATTCGAGTGGACGGAAGAAGCGGACGTATCATTTGCGCATCTCAAAAAAGTGCTTTCCACGCCACCAGTGCTGGACGCATCCAAGGGAAATGAGCCATTACTGCTGTACATTGCCGCCACATATCAGGTGGTTTGCATGGTACTAGTCGTCGAACGGAGCGAAGAGGGAAAGGCACATGGAGTCCAGTGGCCGGTGTATTTTCTCAGTGAAGTGTTATCGCTGACGTTACCCGCACTACCAAAAACTCACATACAGCATGTTCACGACAGCATGCAAATTGCGACACTACTTCGCGGTTCACCCGATAATAGTGGTTAACGAAGCTCCACTATCAAACATACTGAACAACCCCGAAGCAGCATGATGTGTCTCCTTATGTGGAATTGAACTCTCTCCTTTGGACATCACATATGATAAGAGGAAGGCCATCAAGTCTCAGGTTTTGCCAGATTTTACAGCTAGAACTACAGAACACAGGTTCACCTGATTTGTCAAGCATTTGGACAATGTACTTCGACGGATCTAAGAGAGTCGAAGGGGCTGAAGCAGGAGTAGTACTAATATCGCCACAAGGAGATAGAGAGCTAATTTGCTGCCCACATGGGTAGCTACACACCTATCCCCTGTACGGTGATTCAAGCTCTATGATGCCATTTTAGCTCGTTTTCCTAATAGAACACGAGATCATGCTGTGCAAAAGTGGTATCAAAAATTCGGTTTGATTTTTTTGGGCCAAAGTCAACTAACAAAAGGGTTTTCTTTGACTTTTTGAATTCTGAGTTGAATTTTATCACAAAATTTTCAAACCAAAATTTTGAAACCACTTTTGCACAGCAGAATCTTGTGTTCTACTAGGAAAACGACCTAAAACGGATTCATATGGCTTGAATCACGGTACAGGGCATAGGTGTGTAGCTACCCATGTGGGCAACAAGTTTCTTTCGCAAAGAGATAAGTTGAAATATGTGTTGCAGATGAGTTTCCCGCAAGCATCCAACAACGAAGCCTAATACAAAGCTTTCATGGAATGAGGATGCCTAAAGCCTGCAGGGCAACCCGATCAAAAATATTCGGGTACTCAAATATAGTGGTCCAGCATGTAATGAATCGTTGTGACGCGGTCAGCAACAACATGACTGCTTACAGAAAGTTGTATTATTACTTGGAAGGAACTTTCGATGGATATGAAGTATCGCACGTCAGCAGATCAAGCAATGAGGAAGCCGAGAATTTGGCAAACATCGGGTCCCAATGTCTACCAGTACTGCCAGCAGTTTTCTGGGAAGAAATAATAGAGCGGTCAATCAAGGATAATAAAACTTTGAGTTCAAGCAAGCAAAAGCAGCATACAACAATAGCCTTGGGGGCTGATAAAGAAGCAACAGAGGATACAACAGAACCAGAGGAGATGATACTGATCAAAGTTACATGGATGCAACCATATTTTTCATACATGATTAACTAAACACTACCCGAAGATGCGGTAGAAGCACGAATGATAGCGTGACGGTCTAAAGCTTTTGTGGTGGTACAAGGGAAATTATATAAGAAAAGCATATCCATCGTCTTGCAAAGGTGTGTCACCCCCAAGAAGGACAAGTCACACTGAAAGATATTCACGCGGAAGTTTGTGGTCATCACGCTAGTAGCATAGCTATAGCAGCCAAAGCTTTCCGTGCAGGGTTTTACTGGTTGACATCAATAGAATATGCAAAGGACATTGTCCGACAATGTGAGGCCTGCCAGCGATTATAGACAGACCTCATGCGCTAGCAGCTGAACTCCAGCTAATACCCTTGTCTTGGCCGTTTGCACATTGGGGTTTAGATATGGTGGGCAAATTACACAAGTCCTGGCCAGAAGGGCACGTCTATATGTTGGTGGCAGTCGATAAGTTCACCAAATGGGTAGAGGCAGCCCCAGTAACTACACAAGATTCTACGGCAGCAATCAATTTCACCAAGTCAATAATATTCCGTTTTGGGGTACCATACAACATTATCATAGACAATGGAACAAATTTTACGTCCAAGGAGTTCAAAAACAATTGTGAAATGTGAATCAAATTAAAATTCGCATTGGTGGTGCACCCAAAGACAAATGGACAAGTCCAAAAAGCCAATGGGCTGATATGTAATGGAATAAAAAAGAGATTATTGGCGCCCCTCAAGAAAGCCAAGCACGCTTGGGTTGATGAGCTACCCTCCGTACTTTGGAGTCTCCGAACCACTCCTAACGCAGCTACTCAAGAGACACCTTTCTTTCTGGTCCATGGAGCAGAAGCCGTGCTTCTAGTCGAAATTACTCACGAGCCCCCAAGAATCGTGGCTTACGATGAAAGAACTTCCAATGAGGCACTTCAAGATGATGTTGATGCATTAGATGAAGTAAGAGATGTTGCGTTGGCTAGATCCACGCAATATTAGCAGAACCTGAGAAAATTACCATAGCAATCAATTTCGGCCCCGCTCTTTCATGGTGGGAGATCTCGTGTTGCGACTAAAACAGGATGGTCATGGAAAATTAGAATCACCATGGCTAGGAATTTACGTCCTAACCGAAGTAATACCTGGAGGAGCATATCAACTTCAACACAAGAAGACCGGCAAGGACGAAGGCAATCCTTGGAACGGTGAGCAACTCTGAAGATTCTACGCATAGAAATTGTGTCTAGCAGATACATGGGCTTTTCAGCCCAAACAAGTGAAGTCGATGTTTTCTATTTCCTCGAGTATTACCCCTCTAAACCCAGAACACATGCCATAGGTCGGGTTTATTGGGCTGTAACTATGTACTTTGTTTTGTCACAGTTGGTTCATAAAATATGCTCGCGGGCTCCCCCGCAAGAGTTGAAGCAAATACAGCAAGAAATTTTAAATATTGGCGAGTAACCACGAGACATACAAGCAAAGTTTGCCAGATCAGCAAACCAAAACAAGTTTCCAAATAATAATGACAATCGCACATAGTTGCCAAAATTTCATGAACATAAACAAAAATTGAACCTCGAATTATTTAAGTTCCATAGGTCTCCTTTTTCTGGAGCAACATTTGAATAATACAAAATTCAGGAGCATTACAAAAGGGGTAGATCATTAGTCATTACAATTTATATAGAAATGTTGTACTAATTATGGCACTGGGTGCCATCATAGATCTTCACGTCGAATTTGGCAGTCCCGCGTTGATAGTCAAACATCAAGATCTAGCCTTGATGAATATTGTGATCTTCAGTGAAGCGGTCCTAGCCACCTCTAAAGAAAGCATTGCCATTGCCATCATAATACACCTCCAATTCATATGGTGGCCCGCCACTGGAAGTTTAACGAAGAACAACTTCTCGAAGTTCATGGCCCTCCATGAATTATGTGAACTTCACAGGAAGGCGCTGATGTTCGCGTTAATGGGCACCAGCAAAAGAAAAGAAGGAAAATATATCGCCAGATGATGATGACGGTGCAGAAGGGTGAGCAAAACTTACATCAAGACGATCAGCAGGATCTGCTGTCACTATAGTAGTTTTCTTGTTTTAACTCCTAAGCAGACGACCATGATGGCGCTTGGCCGGGGCCGATGATGATGCAATTACAACAAGAGAAGATTTGGGCTTGTTCTTACTTCCGTGTGGACGGCCTCGTCCGTGCTTTTCTACTGTAGCCACATCACCTTGATTAGTGGCATTGACACTGGCCATGGGGGAAGATTAACAAAGGAAACCCTAGATGGAGGAAGAAGAAGATGGTACGGTGGCGATAGCTAACAGTAAAAGGCTTAGGGTTAAAAGATGTTGAGCAATGGGTATTTATAGCCATGCAAGATGGGCCTTTGGGCCAGAATATAAACATAAGATGACCTAGTAGAGTGCTTGTTTATGCAATATAGCCCAAGGAACAATTTCAGTTGTTTTCAGGTGGACAGGAGACTTCAGTAAAGGAAAAGGAGCGGAGTACAAACATTTGGAAGAAGTCAAAGAATTTTGGAGCCTATAATTGGATCCAAGCGCCCCATTATAGCCTCGGGGGCTACTCCCATCGGGAGCACTGGTCGTGCACCCAATGAAACAAAAAGCTTGAGAAAGAAATGAGTAAAGAATTGTTTTACATAGGTCATGTCGAAAGAAGAAGAAGGTGAATAAACTTTTGAGCCTATACTCAAAAACAAAATTCGACTACAGCCTTGCGGCTACTCCCATCAGGAGCGCTGGTCGTGCACCCGATGAAGATGGAAATATCGGCTTCACAATATGAGTAAAATATCGACTTCATCAGCAATGATAAAACACCTGATGATAAACTCGACAATTCACTCCCATCGGGAGGGATTTGCAACTAGATGAAGAAAACAACTCAAAGATTTGAGGCATTGAAATAGCCAAATAAGGCTCACAATAAAATTTTGATTCTCAAGTCGTGTCATCGCGATAAAATGCTTAAATGCTGTGGTCGCAAAGATCATGAAGGTAAGACCTCAGGATCCGTCCTGCATGGCCTAGTATATGAACATGGATGCGCTCTGCTAGTAAATTCCCATATCCACGATACGAAGAAAATCTTGGTGGATGCACTGGGTACTCTAAGAAATACTAGAATCCACTCCTTGTAATTCCTTAATGCGGCAAAAGCTGGGTTATGCTAGGTACCGAATTCTAGTCGGGGACTTGAGTTTGAAGTAGGTAGCAAGTTTTTGCCCAGGAAATTAAATGGTTTCCTGATCCATCAGAAGCACAAGACTTGTTAACCAAAATCCCCGTGAAAACTTAAGAATATGAAATATTCAACGAAATCGAGAGAAAGAAGAAGACAAAGATTGATCAAGTCGAAGATTACAAGTCGAAGATATGAAGATTGGAGATTCAACCTGAATCTACAATTCTGGTAGAATCTCGGGGGCTACTGACAAGGGTATAGCTACCAAGGCCTGTTATCTTAGTACCCCTGGGACCCGTTCGGGTGATAGCCCAGTGGGAACTAGGCCTAGGCATAGTTATAGTCAAAATACGAGATCATATCGTATACAAACATTATAATTTGTATTGAACCCGAACGGATCCTCGAGACCTGGCCACCTATATATAGAGGCCAGGAGAGGCCGGCAAGGGACCGATTGAGATTGAGCCAATTATCTACTAGCTTATTCTCAACACGCAACAAATTTCGCCTTGTTTGTCTGAATCTTTACCTTCGAGTTCATCTGACGCCCTCTTCCCCCGATCCTATGTCCTTCATATAGGACATTTGATGAGTTAACCCTTGTTAGGGCGAGATCTAAAAAAATGTGAAGACATTGATGCTATATATAATTGTAATACAACCACTTATCACAATAGAAATGGATACATACCTTAATAAAAGTAAAACCTATCAATAATTTTATGGATCAAGACTTATAAATATCTCTAGCTCAATGTAGCGCATCATCAAAACATCACGAACCCATCACCGAGCACCCGGTCTTGATGATCTCATAAAGCCATTTCAAATTTGTCACCACCACAAGAAAATTGACATGTGTTTGAAATATAAGACAATCTCTAAGGTGTTAAATTCTCCTCATATGAATAATGAATAGCTCAAGATTATCTTATATATGCTCATGCCTATAATTATATCCATGATAAATCTCTCTATGGTGAGCGACTTGTTCACATTAAACCTAGAAAATGAGCCCCTTGAGTCGAGACAACATAAAATTTGAAGCAACTCTGAAGATGGCGCATTAAATCGAGGGGGTATAAGCATCATCACAGTATGTACGATCAAAGCAAACCAAGGGGGTATAAGCATCATCACAGTATGTACAATCAGAGTTGTTGCATTTTACCAACAGTATGAAGATATATATGTAAGCAAAGTAACATGTATGGCATAGTACCCAACAAACTAAAAACCAGAACATTCATGAAGATTTACGGAAAAATGAAGACTTTTCCAATGAACACATGGATACGAATATGTGCCACAAATTCAGAGTTAAGAGCATACCAACTTATTGTGCACTTCCTCTAGTGTTCTGGTTTTGAAGATTGTCTCCCCTATCACCGGGTGAATCTGTGCGCGAGCCCTCACAAAATCCTTTGCAGGACCTGGCTCGAGGGACGATAAAGGTCAAGCTATCCCAGCCTCTAAGGCGATCTCGTCCTCCTTGCCCACAATATATGCTTCCCTCTATTGCCATGGCTTCCCATCTTGTGGTTCATCGTGATCTTCATCCCCATGCACATCCCCTTTGAACTCATCACCCTCAATGTATCTTCTCAGTGAGATTTAACGAACTCCTTCCAATCCTCCTCTTGTATTTGAGGCCATTTCTTCTTTATATCAGTCTCAAAATCTTCATCCTTAATTTTGTTTGCAGTGGTTCGCCATGTGTTCAATGCCTTTGACATAATGCACAGGGCTTTTTCTCTGATTCTCCTAAATGTGGAACTGCATCCATCGTCTCCAATGCAAAACAGGTATCGGTCAAACAGCTTCATCAAGAGGTACTCCCTCAAGTTCCTTTGCCCTTCCTTCCAGAAGTCCATGCATGTGATTTTCATGCCATCCCGAGCAATGGCCCCTATGGCGATGTTGTACCCTTTTGTAGCCTTTACTGGACTGACATGAAAACCTTGTTTGTCAAATCGGGTGATAACCCGTATTGGCAACAAAGATCTGTCCATTCTACAAAAAATATAAACTAGTTATCAAATGAACTTGGAACAAGTATACTTAACAATATCAGTTGAGTAAAAATATATGAATACGTCATTTATTCAAAAAAGTGTGGATATTAAATAAATTAACATATGGACGTCTGGAAAGCATAAATGAAGTAAACAAGATTTAATTCTCAAATATAGCAGGAAATTATCAGGACATTTTAAACTAGCATGGAAAAAGGTAAACTTAAACAACCATGGTGTAGTTATCATAGATGTATAAGGAAACGATAATCAAGCTATCAATAATGAATCATAGCATAATTAACTTTGCAAATGAACAACGAGTATGCAGTGTGCATGAAAAGTTATCATACATATATAGTGTGTTTGGAAGAAATTACTATTAAATATGCTAATGACTGTAGGGTCTGCCTGCAGGGTATAGTTGAAGACATATGTGAACATAATAAGTTCATTGTAGTAAAAAGCGTAAACAATACCTAGTTTCAGAAAATGATGCATAAATAGGCGGCACACATGCCGTACTAAGACAAGTTTAATGATCCAACAAATCCAGAACTGTAAGAACATAGTTATAGTACAATTAACATCAGCCGTAAAAAACATCCGCATACCAGGGGTCCGGGAACAGAAGAACCAAAAACGCAATACACGACAAAAACACCAGTGGGTCGGGTAGTAGTGAGAACAGAAGATGGCTACATAAGATATGACGAATCTTAGGGGGGGTATATCGTTTGCAAGCAACGTATGGGGGATTTACAGTTTGCTGGATTTGGGTATTGTGGCCATGTGGGCATGGCCGGTAGTGGAGCCCGGCGGATAGAGAGAGAAAGTTACTTGCATTGCCACCGTCTCTATGTGGCTGGAGCTAGGGGACAAAACTCGGCGTTCATCTGAAGAGGGGCGGCGCGGGTGCAAATTCGCGTGTCTGCGAGAGCTCCGGGAAGCAGAGGGAACCTCAGCTAGGGTTTTTTACGAAGGTCAGAAGGGCGTGGAAGATTTGAGCACTAAGGGCTCGGAAGATTTGAATACTAAGGGCGCGGTAGATTTGAGCACTGGTGCGGAATGGATTTGGGAACGAAGGGCACAGAGTGTGGATTTGGGATTTGAGCACAAAGGGCGCGGAATGTGGATCTGGCCCTGGCCCCAGCGTAGATACACATATAAGTCTATAAATAATGATGAGCAATTGTAAAAAAAACAATGACGAGCAGCTATTACATTCACCATTTTCCACTGAATTTGCTTGGGTCAAACTTTCCAGCTTTTGCCATCTATCTATTATATTATTAAAACAACAAACAAACGATGGCTAAGATTAATCCCAGAATCAACCATGAACAAGGGACGGCTCAAATTTGCAACAAAGGATGGGTAACGATTCGGGTAAGAAAAGGAAAGAGACGCATCGATCTGTCCAATCGATCTGTCCGGCATACATACATTGGCTTTCAGGTTTGGGTTGGAAAAGGAAAGAGACACATCAATCTGTCTAGCATACATACGTTGGCTTTCAGGAGAGAAAACTCCCCATCTGAAATATGCGGAGAAGCGCACAATGAAAAAACGGCAAATGCCGAAGACGTGCACAATAAAGATTGATTATATGAAGGAACAAGAGAATAGCAAGGAAGGACACGTCTCGGCTGATTTTACTCAACTCGCTCGCACATAAATCCCACACGCAGCAAGTTCTGCAATCATGGCTAGAAAGTTGTGCATGACATGGGCGGTGGGGTGTCATGGAATAGCACGGTATAGTCTCTGATGATTTCCGTTCGACCACAGCAAGCCTCTGAGTCTGAGTATACGGCGAGTTTTACGATGAGCCAGCCATGACGATAAACGGCAGCGCGTCCGCGCCGAAAGGTAGCACGGTATAGTCTCCGATGATTTCCGTTCGACCGCAGCAAGCCTCGGAGTTTACGGCAAGTTTTACGATGAGCCAGCCATGGCGATATACGGCAGCGCTTCCGTGCCAAAAAGTCAAGTGGTGGCAATTAGGATTAATGGTGACTCAAGCTTGATGGCGCCCAGGCGACGTTGATGGAAAATATACAACTGCATAGAATTTCTACTCTCCGATGATTGTTCTTAAATTCCAGACATGAGTTCACCTGCGTGGAACATGATCGCCTTTGCTTTCTCGCCGAAGCCCAGCTACCGTGAATTCGTGTTGTTGTGGAAGTTGGAAGATTGGAGCCCAACAACTCCAGTTACAGGCTCGGCTGGTCAATATCTAATCTAATCATATATATGTACTTCTTGAGAGTTGAGATATGCTTGAAACGGGTGATTATTTGGAGTCGGGTGATTATAGATAAACTAGTCACCAATCCGTGCGTTGCACGGGCTAGTCAATTTTAAAACTCATACTTCACAATGTAACAAAAACTTCATAGTACTTTGTCTACACATAGAAATTTTACATAAAATATTTTTTCTTTGAAATCTTGTACAAAATAGAACTATTAAAAATTGATAAAGACTATTTTAATAGTGTGTGAACTATCAAAATGGCCACAAAACTAATAAACAACTGATACCGCTCTCTAGTTTCTCGGTGATGGTTCCATATTATAATATATAGGTAATTTTTTTATGAGTTTGATATCCTCCGTGGACTGGATTTCTCAAAAATACATGTCAATAAATCTAGGAGTCTCAAATGTCAGATCAACTTTATAAGTAAAAAATCATAGTGTATGAAACTTGTTACTTGAGTTGAATGGGGGTGGGGGGGGGGGGGGGGGTGGAAATCTGCATTCTTAAGTTGTTCCTCCTTAAAAGTACATGTAATATTATGAGTGAAGTTCATGAAAGAGAGGAGGTAATAAAGTGCAATTTATATGAATCGAGGGATAGATGTTATACTTTACACTTTACAGAGCATCGATATGGTAGACAGATACTTTCAGACCATCATGGTGAACATTGCTGGACAATTCATAAACTTGTGTAAGTATTTGATAGAAATTCTAATCCAGGACATATTGAAAAATTAAAAGTACATTTTTCCCCAATCCGTTCCCACGACTCTACATAGTTTAACCATGAGTTCTCAGTTATTATTACTACAAAGAGCAATAAAGGATTAAAGGCTGATCAGGATCCCTACAATGTAAAAAACGGAGAGAGAGGCCGCAAAATGAAAAACAAATATTGTAGTGTTGTATTCCCTGTAATATAAAGGCAATTTTATTATTTCACCTTTGCATTATGTGACTAACTCCAGCAAGTAGATGGTATTCAGCTACGCATTAGCAAAACTGGAACAAAAGTTACCATTAATCAACTCTCAGACCAAAACAACAGGGAATACTTCGCCATCAGGACATGAGGATTGAAATTTCCGAACTTGATAAGTATTTCAATATAGCTTTTTTCTCGAATTCCTGTACCTTTGTAAGGCCAAAACAAATAGCCATACTATAGTATACCATGATTGTATATGCACCTATCAGCAACTGTACAGATGCAACGTATATGCATGAATGCATGCTCTAGATTTACAAACAAATATGAACCCAGGCTGTAGACACCATCCAATTAAGCAGGCTTTTGTCATGCCAGGAGTAGTAAACCAAAGAAAAGCACTGACCCAGAAATAAAGCATGTGCAAACGTTGTACTCCCTCCGATCAGAAATAACTGTCGGCAATTTTGTACTAGCTTAGTACAAAATTTATACTAAGTGTCCGACAGTTATTTCCGATCGGAGGGAGTAGCATATAGGGACACCAAAGCTACATGATGATATTACCTTAACAATGTCTCAAAAAACTGGCTTTAGCCGCAGACATGCAGGCGGAGCTCATCGCTCAAGCTTCAAGGTGAATCTTCCTTTAGCCTCGGCGGCAGCAAAGCGTGGCCGGCCAGGGACGGAGCCAGAAACTAAGCTTAAGGGGGGCAAATCAAGTGTGTAATTTCAATGAGGGGGGCTAAGCTAGCTAAATTAGCCTAGTTAAGAACTTGGTATGGCTAATCTTCCAATATAAATCACAAGCATAGGGGGGCGTAGCCCCTGCTCGCCCCCCTTGTCTCCGTGCCTGTGGCCGGCTGCTTGACTCTTTTCCTTCATGTAATGCTTGGTACTGCACTGGTGAGAAGAGGCAGAGAAGATGTATAGGAGAAATCCACCGCAGCAACGATCCTTTCTCTTTTCAAACTGCTACCTGTACCTTGGCTCCTCCGTGTCATGTTTGCATCAATACTCTTGAGGATATGACCGGACCAAAAGAATTAGATCGCGGCGTGGTCAACTATTGAAAATTCAGCAGATTGAAAGGTCACTCATGAACACGCCGATACCTTCTTTTTTAGATCAATTTGAAACGGTGACACCTCAATTACGATTTTCCCATGAAGGCGCGCGGTGCAATCAAAATCAGTGGAGAAAATTCCAAACTGGATTTTCTCATTGGTCCATCTGAGACCAGGAGGTGGGAGGTGTGCGATCATAGCTGCAACCTGCAGGCACGAATCGAGGAGGTGGAGCGGCAAAAGTAGACCCTCACCGCCGTTGAGGACTTGAGGTGCCCGAGCCATGCCAGTCTAAGAATAGGCGAGGATGGTGACCGCCTTATCTGCAGCAAGATATCGAGCCGGCGACCCTTGTGGGGTCTGGAACCCATGGCGCTTCTGCCATCGTCGGAGACGCAGCCATCCACATGCAATCCAGGCTGCCATCGGAGAATTCATCAATGCGTCTGCAAATTTGTAGGGATGAAGAAAAGTAATTCTTTGATAGATGCGATCTGGAAGAAAACTCTAGTATTAAGAGTTGCGGAGAGTTTGGCTTTTCGGGAGACAGAGACTTTGCATCCAACGGCTAAAGACGTTTAAGAAATAGATCCAATGGTTAATTATTTAGCTTTTCTAGGATTAACGTGGTGTCTCCTACGGTGCCTCCAATTAGTAAATATATACTAGTCATCAACCCGTGCACCTGCACGGCTAGCTATTTGTAAAAAATAAGATATAAATTATAGAAACATTACTCTTGTTATAACACATGAAGATAATTTTATAATGTATTGGTACTAAAAGTTGTGGAAGTTTGAAAGACATAATAGAATCACATATATATGATCATATGCATTTAATCTGACTGATTAGATGGTTTTACATGTATATCTTTCATTGTATCGGGGTTTCAAATTCTGGTGACCTCATACTTCTTAACAATGTTTCACATAATTTTCGCTTTAAATGACTCGATCTTGTTTGATTAGAATATGTCTTATTTTGTCACATATTTATATAAATCTATGGCTGTTAATATGGTATACTCCATCGTTAGAAGATGTTTCGTGCATGTAGATTGTCTTTAGTGTTAAACTTGGGCTATCAGTTTTCATCTGACTATTTTACGGAAAATCAACGCATAATTGTGATATTTGTTAAATATTTTTATGGTAACTCGACGAATGCATAACTCAGACTAATCCTTGTATGTTCAGTCTAGAAACATTTTATCAATATCTCAAAAAAAAATTGTGAATTGGTTGCCAGCAGCATGAAGTAGAAATCATACAAAAGCCAACATGTCCCTGATTTTTCACCAAGTGCCTACGCACTATGAATAAAAGTAGTTGCGGCGCCATACGTCCATCACACACTGAAGCGCTTGAGTAAATTTTTTTGTTGTATGTAGCTTAGTCAGATATATATACTTCCTGTTACATGATAAAAAACCATGGAGATCACTGACGATATAGAGGCTTGGTAAAAATCTAATGGATAGAGGGAGAGAGATGTTTGTACAGCATAGCGATGCGCATGTAGCAAGTAGCGAAGTGTCAAAAAAAGTAGCAAGTAGCGACATCCTATGTGTTTCTAGCTTGTAGCATGTGCTTCCCTGTACGTAGAGTCGTAGTAGAGCCTGCCTTTGACTGCCTGTAGTCAAGGTTGCAGTCCATGCATGCCCAGCCATCACCAGCATCTACACATCGATGCTCTAGAACTCCCCGTATATTTATGATTCATCCAAATAACGAAAAAGGTCAAGTTTAACATCTGATTCATGCCAACCGTATGGAAATAGCGTTGTCTATGCAAAAGTTGGAGTAGATACTGGTGTACCCTTGATCATGAGATGGATAAATTCAATCGCAGCCCTCGTGGCGGTCAAAAGTCAGTGCCGCATCGAGGCCGCTAGCTGGCCCCATTAAACATCTCATTACATGTAGTGCCGCATCGAGCTTCACTATCAGGATTAGTTAGTTGCGATCCCGCATAGATGAGCATCCTTTAACATGCATTGTGGCACCGATTGGATAAACGATAAGCCTCTAAAAATTGTTTGGTATTTTACATGTAGGAGCCGTATTGGACCCAACCACACAGCTGGTAGATTTTTTTATGATCGAAGAGAAATATGTTTGGATTACCGATTCGTATGCTTCCAGGACTCCCGATTAAACTGCACGGTTCTTTTTAAGATCTCAAACGTCCAAATGAGATCCAAAGGTTATTATTATGCTGCTTTCTAGGATTAATGTGGAGGCTTCTATGGTGTCTCCAATTAGTAAATATAAGATATAAGATGGACGCGGCTAGCCAACACTCTTGGGCTGGTTAGTACGAACCAGCATCCACCCAAAAATAGAAAGTTTTCCGCCGTCCGCCCGAAAATAGTAAGTTTGCCTTCCGCTAGTCAGCCCAGCAAGCAATCCGGGAACCTTGACCAGGTGCTAGCTCGTACTTTCCCGCCGTACAAGCTCAGGCGCTCAGCCAGCCGCGCCGAGCTCCTCTCTCGTTCCACGCGCATCGATCCCTCACAACAGACCGATGACGCCTTTCATGTCTCCTTTTGCACCACACGTCCTTTTCCTCCTCTAGATCTCCATCGTTCAGTACTTCTTCATAGGTTGTTGCACATCGAAAAATAAACTTCCGTCAAAATTGCTACTGTACTACATATTCCAATAGGACTAGTAAACAAAATCGCACGCCCTTTTACTCCTGCCTTAGTGTCTTACCCCAAAAAATTGGTTCCCAATTTATCTGTCAAGGTAGCAACTACGTACTAGATCCTAGAAAGAAATGAATCACAATCTTGTTGCAACTTGAATGCATTCAGAACCCCAAGCCTAGAAAATACAACCTCCGTTTTGTGCCATATAAACTGTTGCAAATTGCGCATATTTTTCTAGATTTGCATTTATCTACACACCAAAACACATATAGATACATGTGAATTTAGACAAACCTGTGACAACTAATATGAAACAGGGAGAGTACACAACATAAACCAAACGTGTAGCAACTACGCAGATCCTAGAACAGACAAAAGCACAAACTTGTGGACCATGGTTGCATTAGAACCCATGTCTAAAAATAAAACATAATCCAAAACTATAGGAACTTAGTAGATCCCAGAACATACAAAATCACAGCCATGTGCATGCACCCTGGTGCATTATAAACACAATCCTAGAAACACATGTCCCTGCAGATCATCCAGCACCTAGTATCTATAGGATGCGTTCAACTAATGTCAGTACTTTCTACAACTAATCTAGTTCCGATGTCGTGCTGAACTCATCTATAGAATATCCCCCACCTACAACTCATCTCAGTACTGGAACTAATCTAAATACCACATTGTTAGGCTGAACTCATCTATAGAATACACCCCTAACTACAACTAAGCCTAACCCAGTGTCAATGTTACGGAAATTGGTAACTAGTAGTCGCTCGGTCGGCTAGGGAGCAGAATTAATCAACGAATAGGCCTATTAACTGGATAATTGATACATATAGCTAGAAGACAACTTGGTTACGATGAAATAGCAACTATCCAAATAAGAAACCAACTAATAAGCAAAGAGGTTGCTAAAAATAGCAAAAATTTGAAAGGTCAATGCAAGATGACACAAAAAAACAACTTGCTTAGATTGAGAAGACAGCTTAGTTATGTTGACATAGCAACTTAATTCAAATTAGAAACCAACCAATAAGCAAAAGAGGTTGGTGAAAAATAGTACAAATCTAAGGTCAATGCATGATTACACAAAAACCAAATTTTTTAGATTGAGAAGACAACTTAGTTATGATGAAAGAGCAACTAAATAAAAATTAGAAACCAAGTAATAACCAAAGAGTTCGATAAAAAAATAGCAAAATGTTCTAAGGTAAAATTCATGATGACACAAAACCCAACTAGGTTAGATTGAGAACACAACTTGGTTATGCTGACAGGGCAACTTAATTCAAATCAGAAACCAACTATTAAGCAAATGAGGTTGGTAAACAATAGAAAAATTCTAAGGTAAAAGCATGATTACACAAAACCAACTTGGTTAGATTGAAAAGACGATTATTTATGATGACAGAGCAACTTAATAAAAATCAGAAACCAACTAATAAGCAAAGATGTTCATAAAATATAGATAAAAGTTCAAAGGTAAAAGCATGATGAAACAAAAACCAACTAATAAGGAAAGTGGTTGATAAAAAATAGCAGAAAGTGTGTGAAGCATGATTACAGTAAACCAACTTGGGTATATTTAGAAGACAAGTTAGTTATGATGACAAAACAACTTAATCAAAATCAGAAACCAACTAACAAGCAAAGAATGAAAGAAGTTGATAAATCGGTATATACTAGAGGGGCGTTTGGGTGTAACTCAAACACATAAGGGATGTTGATAAAAAGCAGAAAAGGCAACTTAGTTTATTTTCAGTAACCAACTTAAGCATGATTTTTTCGCAAAAGCACAAAAAAGCATTGAGCTTTGATGCATTGATACAAAGAGTGATGATTGCAATCCTTAGACTAGGCCAACACACCCGATCACTTAAGACGAGAACACAAACAACAACTCTGACACACGTTACAACCGACACCACCAAACTATCGTCAGCATAGATGCCATCAAAACAAACACAGAGGGCACCACAACCTCCCAAAGCTCCGATCCTGTAAAGAAGTGCAGAATCAGACCACTCCCGCTTTGGAGAAATCAATGGTGTTGTGGACCGATAGACTTGCCTAAGACCGCCAATAAACAATCAAACTTAATGAAAATTAGTGTCAAACTTAACCATTTAGTCCAAAAAGCAATTTTAAAGTTGACCACCTCAAACGACTCGGCAAAAACCAGTATGTTTCCAGTAGCATGGTAACAAACTTTGTTAGATGATAGCACAACTTAAGTATGCTGACATAAGTAACTCAATTAAATTCAGTGATCAACTAAAAAGCATGATGATAAAGAGCAAACTTAACTAAATCAGGATACTACTTCGGTGCACATTGGTTGTACCTCAAACTTAAGCAAAGTTGAACAAACGACATGATCAAATCTATATGCAACTTAAAAGGATGTTGATAATTATCAAAAATAAACTAGATGGTAAAAATCAACCTTAAAAACATGTTGTGAAAGACAAACTTAGCTATATGTAGTACACAACTTAGCATGCAGAACAAACAACTCGGCTAAAAACAATATGCAACTTAAGCATGGTGAACCATAAAACGCAAAAAGCAACTTAGTTATTTTCTGTAACAACTTAAGCATGATGAACAATCAAACTTGATGAAATCAGTATCAACTTAACCATTATTTAGTTAAAAACAACTTTAAAAATTGACCACCAAATATTAACAACTTGGTAAAATCCTTCATATGCAAAACTAATGAACTGTGCCAATGAACTGAACTGTACTCCTATTCCCTTTGCAACTCGTAGGAAAGTCAACTTAATACTGTGGTGCAAACAACTTACCTATGTTACCAAAATCAACTTAATTATGAAAGGATCCTACCAACTATTTGCAAGTTGCAAGTAACTTACGTACGTTGATAAAATCAACTTAATTAATAAAGTTGGATCAGAAAAGGCAACTTAGACTACAAAAGAATGGTTGTATGGAGAACCAGCTTAATAGGGAGTTGTTGTTTTTTGCAGGAGGGTAATGAGTTGCTGTGCAATAAACTTAATTAAATGGTACATGGAACTCTACCAGTAGGCGCTTGAACTTAATATCATGGTGTAAGCAACTTACCTGTTGACAATGGATCATTTCTTTTCAACTTAGGCTAATCTGGCTAATCAACTTAGTTCCATGCTGAAAGCAACTTAACTACGGTGACAAGACAACTTAGTCAAGGACAAAAAGGATAGTGAATCAAAGCAAACCAACTCTCTCCCTACAATCATTATGCAACTAATCTCTCTGATCTACTCAACTAAAGGGTTCAAAAAGTAACTTAAGTATACTGTGAATGCTTGTTCGGCTCTTCTATTATTTTCTTGTTACCAAAATATGTGTTCTTGGTTTCCTGAATAATCAGCTGCACACAAGACATTGACAGAGTGTTTCCTTATCAGCGGCACACAAGACATTGACAGAGTGCATTCGTAGGAATCTTTACCTGCACATTTTAATACCACACCAAAAATTCTATGAATCTACAGACAGATACTAGTATATTTGCGTTATTGAGCCACTCCTTTTCTTGATTTGCATCGAGTAACTTTCAGAAGCATCAACGATGCCAACGTAGGTAGCTAGCACCTGAAGAGATAAAAGGGGTGAGGAAAGGCAGACTAAACGAACTAGAAGATTGTAAGATTGATCGGCCCAAACTTCGTACGCGGTTGTGGCTGCCTGCTGCAGTGCCTCCCGTCGCCCTGCTACCGCCGGCATTCTACCTGCAACTTGCCGGAGGCCGGCCGCCGCAATTAGCTAGGGCTAGTACAAAACAACAGTATTCGCCGACCAGTGATGTCAATCGAGACTTCCGATTTAGAGATATAGTATAAGGGATCGTGGTACCTTTGCTGGGTCGGGCCCAAATAGTCGTGATTATCACAAAGCAGCGAGCCTCCTGCTTCTTGTCTTTTCGGCTCCTCCTGAAGGACGCGGTGTCCCCGGCGACGCCCGAGTCCTCGCCGTCGGAGGGCAAAGGGCGATGAGGCGGAGGGTGCCCCGCGGGTGGGGACAGCGGGACGACGGGAGTGCGAGAGAGGAGAGCGGGCGGGTCGGCATGAGGAAGAGGAGGAGCCGGAAGGGGCGCGAAGGCGGGCGGCGCAGCGGCAGGGCGGCGGCTGCAGCACGAGTCCGGGTCGTCGATGCCGCCACTAGAGAAGAATGGGGAACGGAATGGAAAAAAAGTTGTGGAGTCCAGGTGGAAACCTGTCGGAACCGATGCCGGGCGCGGGTGCGATCCAACCGATCCGACGGCTAGGAATCGAGGGCTGCGTCAGACAAACCAGCACCCGAGCACTATTTAGCAGTTGGGATATAAGATATATCTATCTAAATCTATCTAAACTAATAATACGACTTGAGGACGCGATGGTTAGAAAACCGTGGTAGGTCAAAAAATCACCGGTCTATTTTCGTACGTCAAATAAATCGGTCCGTCTCGTCCGTCCGTGTGTTCCTGTCCATCCGTGTGTTATTTTGGTATGACCGAATCCTACGTAATCAAACTGTTCCAGGACTCTACAACATATAGACGTGAATTGAGCAATAGGCCTTCACTTTCCCGATTGGATCAAATTGGCGTTATGACTTTTATTATAGAATCATACGTAATCAAACTGTTCTAGGACTCTACCACGCATAGACGTGAATCATTTTTCATTAGCTCGAGGACTTTACAGAAAGGGTTTCTTGTACGAGTGGTTTCGTACGTCGTCCTGTCGATGGTATCGGTTTCGTCCGTTTTTGTCCATGGGCCTGCCATAGCCTTCGGCCCAGGCCCAAACGGATACAGTATGCATTCATCGTATGTCGTTGACCATCGATCAATCGATCGTCCGTGTTCATCCGCTGTTTCGCCTCTAATCACGCCTTGTCGTCCGGCTCGCTGTTTCGCCTCAATCTCCCCGGCTCCGGAATCACGCCTTGTCGTCCGGCTTGGGGGCTAGACTTACGGCCCCGGGGGTCAAATCCATGGGCGACGACATGTTCATGGAGTGGTCTTTTGAGGCCTTATTCTCCTCCGCGCAGGTGCAGCTGGTGCACACCGCGGCCATGGCTTCGAGGCGCTGAACCGTAGGCTGGGAAGAAGACCGACGCAGCAGGGAATTATTCATCTGCAGCCGGAGCGCCTCGCCGATGAGGCTGTTCCACATCGTTCACGATCTCCCTCCAGCAACGCCGACATGAAATTCGTCTAGGTCCCAATCTCCTCTGCAGGTAACATTGAGAGGTCAACTCAATCTGTGCGGCGGAGGATATCCGAATGCAAGCACAAACAGCGAGGTCTCAATTCAGTTCTCCCCTGCAGATTACTGAGTCTACAACATCCATGTACCCTTCCAGAGGCCCACCACGTCTCTTCCTCCAACGCCGCCTAGCTTTTTGGTGATGCCCACTGTGGTGGACGCTAGCTCCAGCGCCTCTTTCTCTCCCCTCCACTTCTCTCTACGAGCAGTACAGGTACAGATGTGTATTCATACAAAGTTCTTCCAAAGCGGTTCAGCAAACGAGTGCAAAATATTTCCATGTCCGGTTCAGCACGGTAGTGGCAGTGTCTCCAAAATTACTTCTCTGGAAGTAGGGAAAAATAATGGCAGTAGTGTGGAAGATATGCATTGCATTACATACCTGAAAAGTGTGTAGAATTGATGGGATTCAAAAGTTGATGTAGAACAACCCAGCTGGTCTAAAGGCACGCTTAGTGTTTCTCTCGCTGAGTACTTTGTACGTAAATGGAGAGATCTCATTCTGTAATTTCAGTTTGCTAATTCATCATCTGTTTTGTACATGCTCTTTGCAAATCTACAATTTTTAAGGGTACCAACGCATGGCGGCTGCAATGATCCATGTTGTGGAGTTGAAGTTATTAGGGCAAATCGTTTTGATAAAAAATGTGTTAAACTTTTGTCTTTGATTTGCCAAATGCCAACATATATTTCAAATCTTGCACTGTTTTTAAGTTACAAAGTGTTGAAGTTTGTATATTGGATTAGCATTGCACTACTTCGTGACTGATTTAACGAGCTAAAACTCAGAATTATTCAAATCTATAGAAATCAAGATTTAATTTTACTTTGGTTTTCTTGATATAGATATCATGAAATTTTTGCGGCTGTAATACACAATGTAGTGTAGGCGATACAGATCACTTCGTGTTAAATTTTGACATTGAGCTATGTTTTTCTCAGGCTAGATCGTGCGATATTATTTTTTCCCGATGCAACGCACGGACATATTTGCTATCTCTACTAATAATATTACTAGAGGTATGGTCCGTGGCTCGCAAGTACACTTTCAATTCACCTAAATACGTTTTCGTTCAAACATAAATTTACCCACCTATACCACCCATAAGTAAAAAAAAAGGTTCGAAGAATGAAAAAATAGCACATCAGCCCTCGCACCCGCATGCCTGGAAAGAACACGCATGCCTGGCGGACAGTGGCGACTGGCGAGCCGCGCTTGCAGAGGAGAGGCATCGGCTAGCTCGCCTCTGGGGACGACGGCAGCGGTGTCCTACTTCACAGATTGGCGGCTCGGCTAGCTCGCCTCTGGGGACGACGGCAGCGGCGTCCCACTTCGCAGATTGGCGGCGGCGCGGAGATGTCCGGCTCCCTATGGTGCCGATCCCCTGGGTTGTGAGGCTAGGGTTGGCTGCAACGGCAGCCAAGTCCGTGGATCAACGGCGGTGAGGTGATGGCCGGATCCATACAGCACCCCCTGGGTCGCATCCGGGGACGGCTGTAGCGACGGCCCAGCTCTACGGATTGGCAGTAGAGAGAAGATGATGCTTCCCTCCGGCGCCATCCTCCAAATTTCTACTTATCACGGCCGGCGTCGCCGTGCTCTCCTCGTGGGTATGGAGAGATGGGTTTGCTCCACCGCGTCGGCTCCCCATCTCCACTAACCTACAACTTACAGGATTACAAAGAAACCTCGTCGATCTGTGTATCTGGACCATTGTCGGTGTTCCTAGCAGCCTCTGCACCCCCGTCCTGCTGCGCGCCGCCCGGAGCAGGCAGACAACCCGTCGATCCACACATCGCCAGTCGAGCAGAGCGGTCTTACAGGTCAGCGTCGTGAGGCAATTGCAGCAGTGTCGAGCACTCGAGCATCAGCTTGCCAGCCATGTGCTTGTGCACCTTGTGTGCATAGCAAGCCCAAACTCAAATTCAAGGCTACTATGTAGATGCTCTTTGCGTTTTGAACGTTTTGGAGGCTTTCGAGGTAGGAGGAGAAGCATTTTCTATTCTGAACGATTTGAGTATGTGTTGAATCTTGCTAGAACTGAGGACGATGATTTAAGTGTGAGGCCCTTATTATTCCCCTTTCACTCTTTCGATCAGTATTTTAGGAATAACAGTGAACCAAGTTTTTAGATTCTTCATGTCGATCTGTCCCGACAGTTGGGCTTAATTGATGCCTTATGAGTAATTTTACAAGGAAATCTGTATACTACCATATTTTTCAGATTACATTATTTGACAGCAAGAGAGTGATCATATGTTGGCAGTTTAAGTTGTATGCTTCTACTGCTGGGGGGTGATGATGCTTGGCCGTGTTTTTCGCTCTTAGGATAACAACTGAGACTGAGAGGTATGTCATTTTGTCCTACTGATGATCGGCAGGAGCATGACCTCTTCCTTGCATTGGATTTGTTCCAGTAGTAGTACCACATCTACTTCTGCTCTCCTTTAAACAACAAAAAAGGCAAAACACCAAGAAAAATAAGGCTTGATTTGACAAAGAAATAGAAGTTTTCTGTTTTATCTTTCGATAAGATCTATTATTAGTTCATGACCATTTTTGGGGGCTCTTTGGAAATGAAAGTGTGTTCGATACATTCCTTTGTGTGTGTGTGTAAGATTTCTTTCTTGAACGATGCAACCTGATTTTTTTTCCATACAATTGTCTGCTGGAAGTATTCTACCCATGATTAATCAGGATTTAGTGTACAGTTTGTGGAGTAAGATTTATTGCACATGGTTTGCAAGATATGCTTATATTTCTTTCTTGAACAAAATATGTAAGCAAGTGGCAACTTTTTTCATGGTTAAATTGATTATTCGAAATGTTATACTCCCTCCGATTCTATAATTCTTAACATGATTGTCATTCCAATTTATACAAATTCAAACAACAATACCGTCAAGAATTATGGAACAGAGGGAATACATGCGAGTTATTACGATTTAGTGAACATGAATTTCCCAAGATATGCATATAAGCTGAATGTTGTTCTCAGATGTCAAGCTAAAACTCAAGGAAACTCACAAGTGACATTATATATGAGATGCATGACTGTAATGATTCTCAGTTGTTGAACTTATATTAAATTTCACCTTACTACCGAGAAGTGGGTGATATAGAAGTTGTTAGGTTGGCTCACTATAAACCTGAGCCCCTTCTAGGCCACTTCGTGTTCCGACCTTTAACATGCGTTTGAATTGGCCATTTTCATTTGATCTTAAACTTAAGCCTGCTCTCGTAGCTGGAAGAGCTCAGGTATCAGTGAATCACAAGAGGGTGAGAGGCAGGATGTGGAAGAAAAAATTGTAATGTACTTAGAGGCATTTCTCATTTTTTCCCGTAGCAACGCACGGGTATTGTGCTAGTATATATAAGATTTGATTTAGAGGAGAATATCAGTGAACATGGTGCACCACCGTGGTCCAGTGTACGAGTTCACTATTGCAAATGACACGATGAATTATTTCTATGTCTTCCCCTTAATTTGCATTGGTCTTAACAATGAGATTCCATGGAGAGTATGCGAACTACACCGAGAAATAAAAGCAAACCATGTACAAACTCTGGTACGCTCTATAATAAGCTAGCTAGATCTATATATGATGAATTATTTGCACATATTCAAACAAGATAGGAGAAAATAAACATGATTAAGTTAGAACGATGCAAATGTACTTGAACTTTTTTTGTTATAAGTTTCATGATAAAGCTCTGTTAGAAGAAGATATACATATATGTAACAATACTTCTTATAAACAATTTCTGGAAAATTACTAATTGGTGGATTTGAGGGTGAGAATGACAAGGGACATAATCAGTGCATGCAGCCTCTAATCATCCCATACGTACGTTCATAGAATCTTAGATACTTTCCGACAGTTTAATTTACCTAATGAGAAAACTCCAACATAATTATACCCTGTTTTCTCAACACTTGGCTATAATATATGCTAAATTTTGAAAACATATTAAGATAAGAGTTTGCAATATGGAAAGTTTGCAGAAAAAGGAATGCATGTCCTGGCTACATTGAGAAATAGAGGACATTGAAAATGTGAAATCTAACACTTCAAACGTTTTCATGAATGCAAACAATATGATTGCCCAAGTAAAGTTAGCTTAATTTTTTAATGTATTTTTTAATATAATATTAGACCTTACATATTATCTAAGTGTATAATTATAGATAGACAGTGAAAACATAAAGGTGAAAAGCATAACCGGAAGAACAATCTAGCCGCGCAAATGCGCGGGTCACCCTGCTAGTTAATATGAAATGGTTAAATTTTTGAAATTTATTTATGGAAATTCCATATAAATCACCTAGTGGTTTCATCCAGAGTCCCTCTATCATCTTGATATCCACTGGTCAACCCAAGTTTGACCAAATGTTGCATCTGCCATCAATTGTGCACATGATGGCATGACAAATGATGTTAGCTCGGAGTGTTGCATAACTAAAGTAAATAAAACCATTTATTTTATGTACATAGTAAAATTAAGGTTTTTTTGGTGAAACAAGTACCCTAAGACCCTAGAGAACAACTGTTGGCCAAAACACATCAGCACTGCCTAGCTACTACATCACATGGTACTCACACAAATCACCTAGCGGTTTCATCCATAGTCCCTCTATCATCTTAACATCCACTGGTTAACCTAAGTTTGACCAAATCTTGCATCTGCCTTCAGTTGTGTATATGATGGCATGACAAATGATGTTAGCCCTGACTGTTGCATAACTAAAGAAAATAAAACCGTTTGTTTCTTGTACATATTGAAATTAAGATTTTTTTGGTGAAGCAAGTACCCGAAGACCCTAAAGAAGAACTGTTGGTCGACACACATCAGCACTGCCTACCTGCTACATCACATGGTACTCACATAAATTGCCTAGTGGTTTCATCCACATGCCCTCTATCATCTTGACATCTACTAGTCAACTCAAGTTTGACCAAATCTCGCATCTGCGTCCAGTTGTGCACATGATGGCATGACAAATGATGTTAGCCCTGAGTGTTGCATAACTAAAGTAAATAAAACCATTTTTTCATGTACATAGTGAAATTAAGGATTTTTTGGTGAAGTACCCAAAGACCCTAGAGAACAACTGTTGGCCAACACACATCAGCACTGCCTAGCTACTACATAACAAGGTACACTCACACAAATCACCTAGTGGTTTCATCCATAGTCTCTATCATCTTGACATCCACTGGTCAACCCAAGTTTGACCAAATCATGCATTTGCCTTCAATTGTGCACATGATGGTATGACAAGTGATGTTGGCCCTCATTATTGCATAGCTAAAGTAAATAAAATCATCTATTTCATGTACATAGTGAAATTAAGTTTTTTTGGTGAAGCAAGTAACCAAAGACCCTAGCTAGAGAACAACTGTTGGCCAACACACATCATCACTGCCTAGCTACTACATCATATGATACTTACACAAATTACCTAGTGGTTTCATCCACAGTCCCTCTATCATCTTGACATCCACTTGTCAACCCAAGTAACTAAATCTTGCATCTCTCCCCTTTAATATTGTGCACATGATGGCATGACAAATGATGTTAATTAGCCATGAGTGTTGCATAACTAAAGTAAATAAAACCATCTATTTCATGTACATAGTGAAATTAAGTTTTTTTTGGTGAAGCAAGTACCTAAGGACCCTAGCTAGAGAACAACTGTTGGCCAACACACATCAGCACTGCCTAGCTACTACATCACATGGTACTCACACAAATCACCTAGTGGTTTCATCCACAGTCTCTCTATCATCTTGACATCCACTGATCAACCCAAGTGACAAAATCTTGCATGTCTCCCCTTCAATATTGTGCACATGATGGCATGACAAATGATGTTAATTAGCCCTGAGTGTTGCATAACTAAAGTAAATAAAACCATCTATTTCATGTACATAGTGAAATTAAGTTTTTTTGGTGAAGCACGTACCCAAAGACCCTTGCTAGAGACCAATTGTTGGCCAACACACATCAGCACTGCCTAGCTACTACCACTAAAAGAAAGTAAAGCTGTCCTCGGACAAGTTTCCTGAATAAAATAAATCACACCCCAACTGGAAGACAATCCAATCTACTTGTTCCAAATCAATAGCTCGCAAGGTCAAAATGAGGCAGCAAAGGGATCAGCCACCGACAAGTCATGTATGACCATTTTAACACCTCCTACACAGAACTTATCGAAGCCGATAGGTAATGTTCCAAACTTAATAACATCTTGTGCAGAACCTTTGTTATTCAGCTATAGCTGCTTCCACTGAGTAGACCACCATTTCTCGTTGTGGTCATACTTGATGCCTAATCTCTTTAGATTGATCACTTTTGCGTTCAGAATAAAAAATTGACAAAGTTAATATCAGGTCTCGTGCCTCGGTAGTTGTTCAAAGGAATTTCTCTGAGATGCAGTTCAAGGCATTCCACGAGATGGACTGTGTTACATTGCTGCATATTTTTCACGTCCATGTGGCTTTCTGACTGCAAAAGATGAGAAAAAAATAAGTATACTGGCTCCAACAAAACAATTGAATTGCTGGTATCTAATCGACATCAGGTTTGGTTCCCCACCCTCAAATAAGTCTTCTAGATTTTGACAACTAGATTAGTCTTTGTAAACTTGGGAACGTTACAGAAAATTAAAACTCCATTGTGGATGTTCTTCTATCAGGTATTGTTCATGCGATCCAAGCTCATAAACAAGTTTAACTGCATGTTACTCTACATTCTTGCTAGAGTGGTTATCATTTAACATGACAAAAAATTCACCTCTATGTATAGCTTCTCCGTGCAGGGAAAGCATCTAAGGAATCCAACAACTGCATTCAAATTGGGACCGACTGAGTTTAGTGCCAAGACCTTCACAGTGCATAGAGACACAACTGCATCTAGATTGGGGCGGATAGAGTTTACTGCCAAGACCTTGACTGCGCGCAGAGAAAGGATCAAGCTGGTGGGGATAATTTTCTAGAGGATAGACGTAAATACATTAAGAGAATTAGAAAATCTAAAGAAGAAGAAGAAGATGGAGGAAGAAGATACCTCATCAGCTGTTGTGTCTCCAATAAAAAGTTGAGACATATCATTAAAGACAAAGCCCAACACAGTCAATTTCAGCGCATCGATGACCTTGATATCTGTTGGAACATCTCGATCAAGTAGGATCATTCTCTCAAGGGAAGGTGCATCCTCAATGACTAGACGGTAAAACACATTAAGTCCTCTACTGTACGACCAACAAAACACACACCAATCGTACCGAGAATCGGCGAGCGGATACTAAGAGTGCTGAATCCACTGATCTCTTGAAGCTGAAGGCCCTCGAGAGCAGTACAAGCGGTAAACAGGCGGTGCATGGCTATCTTCGTGATGCCGACATCGAAGAGCCTGAGCTGCTTCAGCCGAGGGAGGAGAAGCACAAGAGAGGCATCAATCTGGGGGAAATCGTAGGTGGCAAAGCTGGCAAATCGCAGCGTGGGCGCGAGGCGGAGCGCAGATGGCGGCAGCGAGCGCCGCCATTGTCTAGTTCAGAAAATGAGCTCCTTGAGGTGATTTAGGACAGGGGATAGGAACCACTTCTTGAACATGGAATCGAGCTTGCAGTTGGGGTAGAAGGCGCCGATGGCAAGGCGTCTGGCAGGCCCATGATGCGTACCGAGGATCTCAGAAACTACGGCGACGCGTTCGCTTTGCTTGTCGCAGGGGTCGTAGTAGACGGTGAGGTTGAGAGGTGCAGAGCTCCAGAGGGGCGCCACCGACAGGACATACTGGATGTCCGCACGGCGGACTTGGTGTGAAGGAGGGAGATGATGATGTACATAAACTCGTCGGGGAGGCGGGTGAGGAGTTCAAGGTCAAGGCTCGCCTGAGGCGCTTGCGCTTCTGGCTTGAGCTGCCTCCGCTTGTTGGCTGCCTTGTTCTCCATCTCAGCCAGAGCCATAGGCAACCAAAGAATCTCCTCGGAGAAAGGGGAATCTGCGACGATACTTTGGGGGTGCACATAGGATAGATGGGAAAGGGCGGTGGCGGTGGCTAGGATTGCATGCAGCGGAGGTGTGGGGGCCTTGGACTAGCTGTCCAAAACACCTGTTATGCATTCATTCACGATCCCATGATCAGTGTGTCGTGAACAACATCACCGAACTGGTAATCAGATTACAACATCCATACAACTAAATTTATACAAGTCTTACAACAAAGGCCACGTAGCCAAGTCTTACAACAAAGCCTCGCAGGCTAAAACAACATAACAAGCAGCAACATCGCTGGGCCCAAGTCAAGCCTTAACCACACATGCAACTGACTGGGAGAACGTCCTAGTTCGCATAGTCGTCATCGTAGCCTTCTTCACCATCGAACACCTCCTCATAGTCTGGTCAAGTTAATAGCCAGGGACAAAGCCATTAGTACATTTGGAATTGTACTCGCAGACCACCTAAGATGAGAAATATGCAAGAATATGCTAATATGTGTCGTGGGAATTTCGAGACAGTAGCCATGGGGTGGCTTATCGAAGGGGCTCGATGGTGGTGACGATGGGTCCGGCTTGGGATTGTGCCAACGGAGACACCTCGGTTTACCCAGGTTCAGGGCCCTCCCCGATGGAGGTAAAACCCCTACTTCATGCCTGCTTTGTATTATCTCGACAGTGGTTACAATGCTCCTCGAGCTGTTCGGGCTAGAGGAGGAAGAAGAAGATCGGATCTCCCTAGACTAAGGGTCCAGACCCCCTTATATAGGCGGGGGTCTGGTTACAGGTTAGGTGGTAGTTCGGCCGGCTACTGGCTCCTCCGTGGCTGCGTCCTCGGCGTGATCCTCTGGCCCCACTCTGACGATCACGCTTTATAAAGCATCTTTCCCCCTTGGACCGGCATCTGGGAGGCATATGCCCTCCCTTTTGCCTCGGATCTTTTCGTGGGGAAGGCTCCTTGGTCGCTGATTGGTCGAGTCCGATCATGGCGTTCATCACTCCCGTCCTTTGCCTCTATCGATCTTGTCGGGGCCAGCCCACTTTCAGCGAAACAGCCATTGGAGGGCTTTTGTCTTCATCGCCCGGCTCTGGCTCTCCTCGGCGAAGTCGCCAGCCGGCTGCTGGCGCAGCCGGCCCTTCGGATGGAGCCGGTCTTCTCATCCTAGCGCCGTGGAGACTCCTGGGACGCCAGCCAGCAGATTGCTCGGCCCTTCGCACACCCCATAAGTCATCCCCACGACACTAGCCCCCGAAACAGGCGAAGTCTCATGGGTTTGCGTGGGGCTTCGGCGGGTTCTTTGCCTCGCCGAAGTCAGCTCGTTTCCATCAAAGTCCCAGGATTCTTTGTTCGGCCTAGAAGTTGCTGGCCTCAAGGTCAAGTCCCACGGAACGTCGCCGGCCGTCTCGGGATGAACCGGCTCCAAAACCGATCCGGCTGGCGGCTGCCTGGCGGTTGCGAGCCGGTATGCTGTTTCCTTGGAACTTGTGTTGCTTCAGGCTTTGATCCCACGCTGCGGCTGGCGTAGTGCAGCAGCGTCCTGTCTTGTCACTTTGACTCTTCAGTCCCCGTAATGATTCCAGAGGACGTCACATGACTAGATGAGGCTTGCGTCAGTGATGCGTCCCATCGAGACGCCACGCGTATGATTTATTCGCATTAAACTGGCTCAACTTTTCATGCCTCGCCATCCTTTAAGTCTCGGAGCCCTCGAGGGTTTTCCCCACTCCCGAGCACCTCCACTCTTTCTCTTCATCGAGCGGTCGCCTCCGCTTCTCCCCCTTCAGCTCCACCTCCTCCAATGTCGTCGCTCGAAGCCATCAACGGAGCCAGGGCTGGAGCCACCGGTGGGTCGGGCGGGCGCAAGCGTGGCCGCCCGCTCAGGAGTCAGAACAAAGCGAAGGACCCAGCGGCGACACCACCAGTTCCTCGGAGGCGCGGCCGCCCCCGGGCAGCCGCAACAAGAAGACCCTGGAGGTGCTTGCGGCTGTGGCCACCGCGGAGCCCTCCGGGGTCAGTCGCTCCACCGCCATCGCCATGGCCCCTGGAGGGGTGGTTACATTGGCCGCCGCCAATGCCGCGGCTCCCGCGGCCGCGACCTCTGTCGCTGGCCTCACCGGGACTTCCCTGGAGGCAGCGGCCGCCCTCGTCGATGCCGCGATGGCGGTCGGGGCTGCCCCTCTAGGCCTCACCGGCAGGAGCGTCGGCGGCTCCTCCAGCGCGGCCGCCGGCAAGGCGCACAAGCCCCGGCATCCGCCGCCTGAGCAGCGGCTCTCCTACGTCCCGAAGCACGGGTACGCCACCTCCGTGGTGCACCTGCTGGACGGGTGCGAGGAGCGTCTGCCACTCCCTGCCAGCTTCGTCGGCACGATGGGGAAGAACCCCCCGACGAGCATCATGTTGGAGGAAGGCAGCGGCGGCCAGCCCCTGTACCTCGTCGAGGTCCTCCACGACGAGCAGGGGAAGAGCTACCTCAATGAGGGCTGGACGAAGTTCCTCGACGACTATGACCTGAAGTGGGTCTGGTCTCTCATCCTGACCCACCGCACCGGGTCACCCATCCTCTGCATCCGCGTCGTCGACGCCTCCGGCTGTGCCCGCGCCTACTCCCCCTGGCCGTGATTGGCGAGCGTCCTCAAAGCCCCCTCCTTGAAAATGGCACCATCAACGGAGGTCCAGGGGCATAGAGGGGGGAGTTCTTTTGTTGTCTTGGCCCTTAGCGTGGCCCGTATTATGTAATCATCCGTTGTATGCCTAAGAACTGCTTTAGTTTCTTGCAAGTCTCTGCTCATCTGTTGTGTGTTTGCCATCGTGTGAATGTCTTCTATTTGCATCGTCGCGCGGTGATGATTTCCCAGCTAGGATTCTTCCTTCGATGAAACCATTGCCGCGCGAATCTGTAGGTAGGGGCTACGATAGCCACTGACCCGCGCAGACGCTTCTGGCGAGGTTCTCTGGCTTCAGCGTGGAGGGAGTAGTGCTTCTGCTGGCTGACTTTGGGAAATGCAAGCTAACTCTGACTTGAGGGGATAGGAGTGAAAGCTAAGTCTTGCGCCGGCTCGAGCAAGGCCGGAGCCGGCACGTTTCCCTTCCCGGGCCCTCGCATGTCCCTTGCCGCGGCTGGAGTAAATCTCCAAGTTTCTAGCTCTAGCCATTTCTTTGCGGGTGCTAAGTTTCGATTTCGTCGCTCTTTTGCTAGTCATGTCACATTGCCAACTGACCGGACAGCCGGCGAGGTACTGGAGCCGGCCCGCTTTTGAGGGCCAATTCCCTTTCCCCCTAGCCCCCGAGTTTTAGGATAGCTGGACTGACAGCTGGCTCGAAACTAACTTGTCCGCATACGATGCCAACGCCGGGCGAGGTAGCTCTAGCTTCGAACCTCTCTGACGTGGCTACTCAGCCCAGGCATCGAGAGACTGTGATCATCGACCATTCGCTGGCTTGCCTTAGTCCGGTTCCCTCAACTTTTTCCTTAATCTCCCCACCCTTCGGCCCTTCTACCCCCAACCGGCAGCCTGGTGCCGGTTGGTCTCCCTTGGGCCGGCAGCCGAATGCCGGCCTAGGGTGGGAGCGTGCCGCGGAATGAGAAGTAGTACTTTGGTTTATCGGGCACCCGACTCGTGGTAGCCAACGCATGGTTAACGAGCACTGCCTTCAACGCTTGGTTGAGCGATTTTCTATCGTTTACGGTTTTTCTCTGCGGCTTTCCTTCGTATGTGGCCTGCCGGCTCCTGTCTGTCCGGCTGTGCGGAGCCGGAAGATGGAGGTTTGGCTCGAGACCTTCATACGTAGTACTCATCCGGCTGATGAGGAATCGATTCGTTCTTTAGGGCTGCCGGCTGTGGCTCGGTGCCCGGAGCCGGCTGCCGGTCAAGTGAATAACGCAGGAAGCAAAACATACACAAAGTGTTTTCCTCGGAGCCGACCGTAACTGGCCACTCCATCATCCTTTATTCATTGACAAGTTTTTTGGGGTACAAGCTTTTGCCTTAGCAGAAAAAAGGTCTTAGGAGACTGACATTCCAGGGATGCTCCGTCTCCTTGTCAGAGTTATCTGCCTTGTTCTTCCTGGGCTCTTATGCGTCGATGAGGTAGTATGCCCCATTGCCTAGCACCCGGCTGACAATGAACGGTCCCTCCCAGGGAGAGGACAGCTTGTGCATGCCTTTAGTGTTTTGGATCAGCCGGAGTATGAGATCTCCTTCGTGGAACGCGAGCGGACGGATCTTCCGGCTGTGGTATCGTCGCAGCTGCTGCTGATAGAGTGCTGATCTGGCCAAAGCCTGCTCACGTGCCTCCTTGAGGAGGTCGACACCATCTTCACGGGCTTCCTTTGCTTGCTTCTCCATGTACTGGACAACTCTGGGCGCATCGAATTCGATATCAGTGGGCAGCACCACTTCGGCTCCATAGACTAGGAAGAAAGGTGTGAAGCCGACAGAACGATTTGGGGTAGTGCGCAGGCTCCAGAGCACTGAGGGCAGTTCTTCGACCCAACAGCCAGCTGAACGCTCGAGAGGCTCGACCAACCTTGGTTTGATGCCAGCCACGATTAGCCCATTTGCCTTCTCCACTTGCCCATTTGTCTGAGGGTGCGCCACTGATGCTAGGTCCAGCCGGATGCCCTTCTTGCCGCAGTACTCAGCGAAGACTCCCTTTGCGAAGTTTGTTCCGTTGTCAGTGATGATGCTGTGGGGGACTCCATATCTTGTGATGATCTCGTTGAAGAATTTGATGGTGGACGAGCCGTCTAGTTTTTTGATTGGCTTGGCCTCGATCCACTTGGTGAACTTGTCCATAGCAACCAACAGATGCGTTAAGCCCCCAGGTGCGGTCCTGAATGGTCCTACCATGTCCAGGCCCCAGATAGCGAACGGCCAGGTGAGCGGGATGGTCTTGAGGGCTGCCGCTGGAGTGTTTCGATGCTTGGAGAAGCGTTGGCAGCCGTTGCACTGTTTCACCAGTTGCTCTGCATTCTTCTGGGCTATCGGCCAGTAGAAACCATGGCGGAAAGCCTTGGCCACCAAGCTCTGGAGGATGCGTGGTGTCCGCACTCCCCCTGGTGTATCTCCCTCAGGAGCTCCATCCCTTCTTCTGGCTCGATGCACTTCTGGAAGATTCCTGACATGCTGCGCTTGTACAGCTCGCTGTTGATGATGGTGTATGCTCCCACACGGTGCTGAAGTCGCCTAGCTTCCACTTCGTCTTGCGGCAAGTCCCCAGTGATGAGGTAGTTGGAGAATGGCTCCGCCCAGGATGGTATCTCCCGTATGTGGAAGACACTGGCGACCAGGGGATCAGCAGCCCCCGGGTCCGTCGTCGTGCCGGCTTTGTCTGATTGGCCAGCTGTGGGGGCTAGCATGGAGCCGGCAGCCCCTGAATCCTTCATCGAGCCGGCCGCGCTGGGCTGGCCGGCTGCTTCCTTTAGCCCCGAGGCGGCAGCCCCCGGGTCCGGTGGTGACACCTGAGCCGGGGCAGGATCTCCAGGCACGTAGATGGATGGACATTCCGGCGAGGGCTTGATGGACGGCTTGCGGATGATTTCCTGTGACACCCCAGCTGGGATATCCTGCTTGGTGGAGCCGATCTTGGATAGCCGGTCTGCCTCGTCGTTGTTTGCTCTGGGGACGTGGTGGAACTCGCAGCCCTCAAAGAATCCGCTGAGCTGCTGCACATAGAAGCGGTAGGAGGCCATGTTGGTGTCCTTGGCATCCCACTCCCCTGAGACCTGGTGCGCCACCAGGTCGGAATCTCCAAAGCAGAGGATCCTCCGGATGCCAATCTCCTTGGCTAGCTTGAGCCCATGCACCAGGGCTTCGTACTCGGCGACGTTGTTTGACACGCGGAAGTGCATCTGCAACACATACTGCAGCTTGTCTCCCTTGGGAGAGGTGAGGACGACGCCGGCTCCCAAGCCCCCAAGCATCTTGGAGCCATCGAAGTGCATGCGCCAGTGGGTTGAGTCCGGAGCCGGCGGCAGGTACTGGTGCTCTCCCTAGTCAGCGAAGAAATCTGCTATGATCTGCGACTTGATCGTCGTCCTGGGCTTGTACTAAATGGTATGAGCGGCAAGCTCAATCGCCCATTTGGCCACTCTGCCTGATGCATCCTTGCACCCGATGATCTCCGAGAGCGGAGTGGTGCTCACCACCATGATAGGATGCTCCTCGAAGTAGTGCTTCAGCTTCTTGGCCACCATGTACACGCCGTATGCGACCTTCTGGTAGTGCGGATAGTTTTGCTTGGAGAGAGTGAGCACCTCACTCAGGTAGTACACCGGGCGTTGAATCGGCAGCTCCTTGCCTTCCTCGGCGCGTTCCACCATGATCACAACGCCGATGACTCGCGGAGTAGCCGCGATGTAGAGCAACATTGGGTCTCGCGGAGCCGGCGCTGCCAAGATTGGCGCGGTAGACAAGGCTTGCTTGAGGTCATTGAAGGCATCATCAGCGCGCTGGGACCAAACGAAGTGGTCTATCTTCTTCATCAGCTGGTACAGTGGCATGGCCTTCTCCCCGAGCCGGCTAACGAACCGGCTGAGCGAGACCAAGCAACCAGCAAACTTCTGCACGTCCCTGAGCTGGGTGGGCGGCTCTAGGACCTCGATGGCTTTTATCTTCGAGGGGTTAGCCTCGATCCCTCGCTGGGAAATGATATAACCTAGGAGCTGTCCAGCCGGCACGCCAAAGGTGCACTTCTCCGGATTGAGCTTCATGCGATAGCGCCGCAGGTTGGCAAAGGTCTCCTTGAGATCATCCAGGAGCGTGCCGCTCTGCTTGGTCTTCACCACCACGTCGTCCACATAAGCGTGCACGTTCCTCCCAATCTGCCCTTGCAGACATCGCTGCCTGGTTCGCTGGTAAGTAGCTCCAGTGTTCTTCAGGCCAAATGGCATGGTGACGTAGCAGTAGGCTCCATATGGGGTGATGAAGGACGTCTTGATCTCATCCGGCTGGTAGAGCGGGATCTAGTGATAGCCTGAATAGGCATCCAGGAAGGACAGCAGGTCACAACCGGCTATGGAATCGATCACCTGGCCGATGCGTGGTAGTGCGAAAGGATCCTTGGGGCAAGCCTTGTTGAGGCTGGTGTAGTCGATACACATATGCCAAGTGTTATTCTTCTTCAGGACCAAGACTGGGTTCGCCAACCAGTCAGGGTAAAATACCTCCATGATAAAGCCGCCTGCGAGGAGCCGGGCAATCTCTTCACCAATGGCCTTCCTTTTCTCTTCTGCAAAACACCATAGCGGTTGCTTGACCAGCTTGGCATCCGGCCGGACGTTGAGTGAGTGCTCAGCCAGCTCCCTCGGCACACCTGGCATGTCCTTTGGAGACCATGCAAAGATGTCTTGATTCTCACGGAGGAAGCTGGTGAGCTCGCCTTCCTATTTGGCAGACAAGCCGGTGCCGATGACGACGTACTTGGTGGGATCACTCTCGTCCAGCAGGATCTTCTTGGTGTCGTTGGCCGGCTTGAACTGCTCCACCGGCGACAGGCGAACCGGCACATCTTGCTGGGCAAGCTCCACGCGATGTAGAAGCTACCGCTTCTCCTCGGCGATGACTAGTGCCTCTGCCAGCTGCGAGCTCTCCTTTGCGCAGGCCAGGGACTTCTTGAAGCTTCCCGAGACCATGATCACACCTCTGGGTCCTGGGAGCTTCATCTTCAGATAGGCGTAATGTGGCACCGCCATGAACTTGGCCAGGGCTGGACGGCCAAGCAGCACATGGTAGGGACTGCTGATGTCCACCACCTCGAACCAGATGGGCTCGCGGCGGCTGTTTCCTTTCTTCCCGAAGAGAACCTCTAGCTGCACCCTGCCTAAAGAGGTGCAAGAATGCCCAGGCACGATGCCATGGAAGGTGAGCCGGCTCGGTTTCAGCTGAGCAAGCGGGATGCCCAACTTCTCCAGAGAGCTTCGGTAAAGAAGGTTGATGCTGCTGCCGCCGTCAATGAGCACGCGGGAGAACCGACACATGTGCGTATCGGAGCACACAATAGGGTCCAGGACCAGAGCGTATTCTCTAGGGCTGGGCATCAGTCGCGAATGGTCCTCGTGCCCCCAGGTGATGGCCGCCTCAGTCCAATGCATGAACTGGGGTTCTGCAGGCATAACAGCGTTCACCTCTGCCTCATGCCAAAGGTCATTCCTTTTATCCTTGCCAGGGGTGGTAAAGATGTGATACTGCTCAACATCCGCCGGGAAGTCATCATCTTGGTCCGGCTCACCTCCAGCCGGGTCATGCTATTGGTCCTCCTGACCTCCAGCCGGCTTTGCTTGCGATGCTCCAGGGAGCTACCGAGCGCATTGCTCCAGCTCTCTCATGAACCGACACTGACGCGTGGAGTGGGTTGCTTCCCTGCCCGGGGTGTTGTGGAATTTGCACGGCTGGTCAAGCATAGCATCGAGGGTGTACTTGCCCTCTTTGCGCCCCTGACTGTTACCGGCAGCCCCCGGGCCTCCTTGGTCAGAAGCCGCTCGCTTTGAGCTAGCAGATCCCCTGGGAAACGCCTCGACGTGGTCAAGCCACAGGTGGATGTGAAGCACCGGTGGGCGAGCTTGAGACTCCGACCCTGGCGCTGGCACTGGGACCTGGCGTGGCCTGCCTGCTCCGCCACCTTGCTGGGCACGACGGCCTCGGGCGTTGTAGCTCGGAGCACGGCCACCCTGCCCGCACCCTCCGTGGCTTTGGCTTGCCGATGGCGACCGCTGGATCTGGCTAGGGCCCGCGGTGGCGAAGCTGTGCCGCGGGTCATGAGCAAGTTCGGCCGGTGCATCTCCCTGCATGTCATAGAACTCGGTAAGCGTGGTGCTTGTGTAGCACTGGTTGGCCTCGTCCTCAGCCACCTTGCTGAGGAGGACGAGACGCGTCCGCTCTAGGGCCTCGGCGACCCGGGCGGGGTTGATGACGCAGTTGAGGGGTGCGTGCAAGTCCACCACGGAGACGTCCGGGGCGTCCTGCTCTGGGAGCGGAGCATCCTGCTCCTGTGGAAGAAGGCGTTCGGGCGACGGGCGCTCGGGGCACGGTGAGTCGCCGCCCTCCTCTTCTCCCAGGGCCATCACCTCGACCATGGCGCCAAGACCGCTGTTTTCAATGCAGCTCGAGCCTCCGCCACTGAGAGGGTCGAAGATGTCGGTCACCTCCTCCGGGAAGCGCTTGGCGACATAGAAGCGGTGGCTACCAACGTCAAGGAAGAAGCCGCTGTTGTCGAAGCCGTTCTCGAAGTGGGCCAAGTTGTCGCTGACGCAGTCGAAGGTGCCGAACCTCCTGCTACGTGTGGTGATGTATAGTTGATGTGGGAGCAGACTGTCCTTGTGCGTGGTGAATAACCAGCCCGTTGGGAACCCCAAGAGGAAGGTATGATGAGTGTAGCAGCAAGTTTTCCCTCAGTTTAAGAAACCAAGGTTTAATATCGGTCAGGAGAAGAGAGACAATGAAGGCTGAAGGTGATGCGGACTGGCTTAGTAACACTCCAACAAGGGCGCCGTTTAACGATACTTGTTGACTCGTCTTCGGCCAGTAGCAACACGGAACCTGCACATAACACAAACAAATACTTTGTCCCCAACTTGCGATGAGGTTGTCAATCTCACCGGTTTGCTTGAAACAAAGGTTATGAGCGTATCGAGTGGAAAACAATATAGTATGCGAGTAAAGTAAACAGTGCGAGTAAAGTAAACAGGTGATAGCAATATGATGGAAATAGGACCGGGGTCCACAGTTCACTAGTGGTGTCTCTCCATAGATAAAATAACACATGCTGGGTAAACAAATTACAGTTGGGCAATTGATAGAATAAAGATAACGTGATATGTCAAGAAGATCACTATGAGATTTACTCTGGGCATTACAACAAAATACATAGACCGCCATCCAACTGCATCTATGACTAATAATCCACCCCCGGGGATATCAATCCAAACACCCTAGAAGTATTAAGTTGCGAACAACAGATAATTGCATTAAGCAAAGTGTGTAATGTAAACAAAGCATATGCCCTTGAGCATATGAATGTTGTTTTCTCCCTAGTAGCAACAGCACATCTACCACCTTAGAGGTTTCTGTCACTCCCCCAGGTGAAATAGAGGCATGAACCCACTATCGAGCATAAATACCCCCTCTTGGAGTCACTAGCAACTACTCGACCAAGATAGCTACTAACAACGGAGAGCATGCAAGATCATAAACAACATAGAGATAACAAAAGATATAATTCAGTACAGCAACTTAATCATAAACACCAATATTCATCGGATCCCAACAAACCAAACATGTAGAATTACATAACGGTGATCTCAATCATGTAAGGCAGCTCATGAGATCTAAACATGAAGCACATACTGGAGAAGACAACCATCTAGCTACTGCTATGGACCCATAGTCCAAGGTAGACTACTCACTCATCGCTCCGGAGGCAAGCATGGCGATGAAGAAGACCTCCGGTGGCGATTCCTCTCTCCGGCAGGGTGCCGGGAAGAGCTTCTGGATCCTCCCGATCTTCGGGTCGACGGCGGCGGCGGATCGCGATGTGTTCTGGAAAACTGATCGGGCACTTAGGTTTTTCTCGTCGGGGGGTCTTTATAGGCGAAGGGACGTTGTCAGAGGAGGGGCCAGGCGCCCTCACATGGGGGTGGCGCGGGCCAGGACCTGGCCGCGCCGCCCCTGTGTGTGGGGCCCTGGTGGCCCCCCTCCTACTTCTCTTCGGATCTCTGGAAGCTTCCGGGTAAAATAAGACTTCAGGAACTTGTTTCGTCCAATTCTGAGAATATTTCCTGTGTATCACTCTGAAACACAAAAACAGCAGAAAACAGGGAACTGGCACTGTGGCACTTCGTTAATAGGTTAGTTCCGGAAAATGCATAAAAATGCCACTAAGTGTAACGAAACAATAGGCAAATGGTGTAAAAACAAGCATGGAGCATGAAAAATTATAGATACGTTTGAGACGTATCAAGCATCCCCAAGCTTAACTCCTGCTCATCCTCGAGTAGGTAAGTGATAACAAAAGAATAATTTTTGAGGTGACATGCACCTACACAATCTTGATCATATATGTAAGCATTGGTGAGCTGGGATCAATAGAACTTAAAACATGGGCATGAAGATATAATCATGACAATAAGAACTTAGCAACCATGTTGTAAACATGCAAATGAACACAAACAAAAGATCATGAAAATGAAACAATGAAAGTCAAACGTGTGTTCAAATCATAAGGAAAAACATACAAATGGTTTTCAGCTTGTCCTTCAAAGAGAGCAAAACATAAATGCATAGGACACCTTCAAGTCTAAGAGGGCGACCAGATACAAATAATTTAAGAACAAGTGAAACCAACAATATGAATCAATCAATGAACTTTGGGACAATGCATATCACACTAAGAATGACAACTATGCTCTCTTAATGGTGCATAAAGAAAGAAGGTGGTGACTCAACATAAAAGTAAAAGAAAGACCCTTCGCAGAGGGAAGCAGTGATTGCAAGTTTTATAACCTTCAAAAATTATGGTACTTACCGGCTTTGAGCTCTCATTGCCCCCATCATAAGCATCTTGAATGGTTAAAGTTAATGCGAGAACAATTATGATGCATATGCTTGACAAATCATAAGTTGAAAACCTCGTGCCCCGTGAATACGAGTACCCAAACCTCATGCTACTTTACTTAGAGTCCCAAGCAAGGCTCTTGTCATTGTAAGTATATGCATATCATTGAGAGCCGCCAATGGGGTACCTCCGTGCCCGATGACATGGAACAAGCCCACACCAAAATGACAGGACAAGCAGACAATGAACACCTCGACATCTCTTTTATTTGCTATATTGTTTAGCTTTTTATTATGAGATGCGTCGTCGAATGTTCACCATGGGTATGCTGCAAATTTCCACCATGAATTATGCATGGCTTAGATTGGCGGCCCGACGTTTCCCTAACACATATACAAACTCCATGATCCCTACAAGATTCCCAATTCATTTCACACCGCGGGCATCCATAAACAAAAGATCACGATATCAACTCAAATAAGAAGTGCAATGTTGAAAGCTTGCCCATGACAGCATGGCTAGGCTAGTCTCCAACTTACAACTTGCAAGCATAACAACTCAACATAAGAGACCACAATGTCAAATTTTTTAGAACAGGAAAAAGTAAAGTGTGCCTTCCGGTTCGTGAGAGCTTTACTGACCGAATTTCGCATAACACTGGTAAGAGTTTAATTTGAAGAGAAAATAAAAGCAAGTCAAATTTACTGGGAATAGCAAATTGCTAGTAGGTATGTATGGTGGACACTTTGGAAAACTTTGGCTTTTAGGAGTTGGATGCATGAGTAGAGCTCATACACAGTACAAGGCGAGGGCTAGCAAAAGACTGGGAGCGACCAACTAAGAGAGCAATAATGGCCATAATCATGCAAAGCGACAAAGCGACATTAAAAGAAGCATAATATGGCATCAAAAGTCAAAAACTAAATGATCATAGAGGCTATTGGCGACTTTGTAAGAGTCTAACATGTGTGAGCATGCGCCAAGTCAACCCAAATAAAGCATCAAGGAGAAACCAAAATAATGCTTCCATACAATAAAAACAACGCATGATTTTTTCAAAGGCTCATTAAGCAATCTCAGTTATTTGAGACAAGTCATGCTACAGCAAAACCACTAAGCATACTATCAAAAAGACATCAAGCATGACATGAAAAAGCCTAAGCCGCAGTCTACACAAGCTCCTTCTTGTACCAATATTTTGCACAAAGCTTTTTCTCTTTTCCAACACCATTTGAAATTTTTAAAGACACCTCTTTTGATGAAAACTAATAAAGATCAGAGGCAAAAATACACCTTGATGAAAAGATATGACAAGGTCTGAATGCAAATCAAGGCGAAAACGAAAACCAAAAGCAGTAGCAGAAAAAGGAGAACACTCGATAAACGATAAGAGTAAAAAACTGAGCGTTCTTTGCAAATGAAAACGAGTACATCTCCTCCAAATAAAATTTGTTGGGGTCCAACCATTTATTGCAGCAAACAAACAAACTAAACCAACTAAGAAAACTAAAACAACTGACGCTCCAAGAAAAACACATAGTGCATAAAGCAATAAAAATATAGTGTTTTGAAAGGTGACCTGATTTTTGCCGATGAAGAAGGGGTGCCTCGGGGGCATCCCCAAGCTTTGACGCTTGTACTTCTTGGATATTTCTTGGGGTGATGCATGGGCATCCCCAAGCTTGAGCTTTTGTCCATTCTTCAACTCATCTCATCATTCTCCAATCCCTACACTTGAAAACTTCCTTCATACAAAACTAAACACAATTCTATTAGCAACATTAGTGCAAGCATAATATATAATCAATCCTCTATTTGCTTCAGGTTTCAACTCAAAACCACCACATATATAGTACATACTACTGTAGCAACCTCCCCAAAAGTTCCGTGATCAAAAGAACTCAAAAGAAAGCGATAAAGTGGCAAACACAAATATTGGCAGAAATCTGTCAAAACTGAACAGCTGACAAAGGTCGAATTTTTGAGGGATTTTCTGTTGCTCAAATCAAAAAGTGTTCATCTAAGAAAAGTTTGGATATAACCTGGGGCATATGCACAAGAAATCGCAGGTCCAAAAGATAAACAGAGAATATTCACGAATTTTTACGGTGCAGCACCGAAAACAGTTTCAGGACAGCAACATCCCCAAATCTTTACCTCACTCAAATTAGAGGCTTCTCTTGGCACAAAAACGAAATAAACAAGATAAGGAGCGGTCATTACAGTAGTAATGACTTCCAAGACTCAAATAAAAGAAAAAGTACTGAAAAGAAAACATTGGGTTATCTCCCAAGAGTGCTTTTCTTTAACGCCTTTGAGCTAGGCGCAGAAAATTGCGAATCAA
Source organism: Dactylis glomerata (assembly GCA_007115705.1). Classification (NCBI taxonomy): domain Eukaryota; kingdom Viridiplantae; phylum Streptophyta; class Magnoliopsida; order Poales; family Poaceae; genus Dactylis; species Dactylis glomerata. The sequence continues at coordinate 10,994,613 of QXEO01000553.1, forward strand.
GTAATATCAAGAGATGAAGTATTTAGCTCATAATTTGCTCTAAGAATAGAGTCAAAAAGTAATTTATTTCTTTTCCTAGGGAAGTGTTCCATACCTTTCTTTAGTGGGAATTGATATTTGATAGTGCCTTCCCTCATATCAATGATGGCACCTGCAGTTCGAAGAAAGGGTCTTCCCAAAATAATAGGACATGAAGCATGGCATTCAACGTCCATAACAAGAAAATCAACGGGAACAAGGTTATTGTTAACCACAATAAGAACATCATTAATCCTTCCCAAAGGTTTCTTCTTAGCAACATCAGCAATAGGAACATCAAAATAACACTTTTCAAGCGGTGGTAAATCAAGCATGTCATAAATCTTTCTAGGCGTGATAGAAATGCTAGCACCTAGATCACATAAAGCATGGCAATAATAACCATTAACATGCATATCAATGATGGGTTCCCAACCATCTTCTAACTTCTTGGGAACAGAGGCTTTTTTGCTTCAACTTTTCATCCCTAATCTTTATAAGAGCATTGGTAATATGCTTAGTAAAAGCAATATTTAGAGAACTAGCATTGGGAGTCAAAGCAAGCTTTTGAAAGAACAAAATTACTTCAGATATATTGCAATCATCAAAATCATTAAAAGAAATAGAGCTATCATCTCCTACACTCCGAAAAATTTCAGCACTCTTTTGAGAAAAAGTTTTGGCAGTTTTAGGCTTTTTAACATAAGGAGTGGGAGTTTTCTCTACACCAATCAAAGTAAGAGGATTGATACCAGTAGGAGCAACATCATTAGAGGTAGTAATGGTACATACCTTCATCTCTCTAGCCATCTCATCTTCTCTTTCCCACCTGGCATGCAATTCTGCTAACAATCTAATATTTTCATCAATTCCAACTTGGATAGCATTAGCGGTAGAAAAAACATTGTTCTCTTTCACATCATTAGGAAACACTTTTAATTTCAGAAGTTCAACATCATGAGCAAGGCTATCAACTTTAGAAGCAAGAGTATCAATTTTGCCTAACTTTTCCTCAACAGACTTATTAAAAGCAGTTTGCTTACCGATGAAGTCCTTGAGCATTACCTCAAGCTCGGAGGGCGCGGCCCTAGTGTTGTTGTAGGAATTACCATAAGAGTTACCATAACCATTACCATTGGTAGAAGGATACGGCCTATAATTGTTACTAGCAAAATTGTTCCTATAAGCATTGTTGTTAAAATTATTGTTTCTAATGAAATTCACATCAACATGCTCTTCTTGAGCAACCAGAGAGGCCAAAGGAACATTATTAGGATCAACATGAGTTCTATCATTAGCAAGCATAGCCATAATGGTATCAATCTTATCATTCAAGGAAGAGGTTTCCTCAACAGAATTTACCTTCTTACCTTGTGGAGCTCTCTCGGTGTGCCATTCAGAATAATTTACCATCATGTTGTCGAGTAGCTTTGATGCGGCGCCCAAGGTAAGGGACATAAAAGTGCCTCCAGCAGCGGAATCAAGTAGGTTCCTTGAAGAAAAATTCAGTCCTGCATAAAAAGTTTGGATAATCATCCAAGTAGTCAGTCCATGAGTGGGGCAATTCTTTATCATAGATTTCATTCTTTCCCAAGCTTGAGCAACATGTTGATTATCAAACTGAGTAAACTTCATAATATTGCTACGCAACGATATAATCTTAGCAGGAGGATAGTATCTACCAATAAAAGCATCCTTACACTTAGCCCATGAATCAATACTATTCTTAGTCAAAGACAGCAACCAATCTTTAGCCTTTCCTCTCAAAGAAAAAGGAAACAACTTGAGCTTAATAATATCACTATCAACATCCTTATATTTCTGCATCTCACATAGCTCAACAAAATTGTTGAGATGAGCTGCAGCATCTTCAGTACTAGCACCAGAAAATTGCTATTTCATAACAAGGTTCAACAAAGCAGGCTTAATCTCATAAAAGTTTGCAGCAGGAATAGGTGGTGCAATAGGAGTGCAGATAAAATCACTATTGTTTGTGCTAGTAAAGTCACGCAACTTGGTGTTTTCAGGATTGGCCATTTCAGCAAAACGAAAGTAAACAAGTAAAAACAACTACCAAGGATTCTAAAATTTTTTGGGTTTTTGATAAAAAGCAATGCAGGTAAAATAAATAAAGTAAAGCAAAACAATAACAAAGTAAAGAATGTGTGTGCGAAGAACTCCCCTCGCAGAAGTCTTCTCTCTTCCCCGGCAACGGCGCCAGAAAAGTGGCTGCTACGTGTGGTGATGTATAGTTGACGTGGGAGCAGACTGTCCTTGTGCGTGGTGAATAACCAGCCCGTTGGGAACCCCAAAAGGAAGGTATGATGAGTGTAGCAGCAAGTTTTCCCTCAGTTTAAGAAACCAAGGTTTAATATCGGTCAGGAGAAGAGAGACAATGAAGGCTGAAGGTGATGCGGACTGGCTTAGTAACACTCCAACAAGGGCGCATTTAACGATACTTGTTGACTCGTCTTCGGCCAGTAGCAACGCGGAACCTGCACACAACACAAACAAATACTTTGTCCCCAACTTGCGATGAGGTTGTCAATCTCACCGGTTTGCTTGAAACAAAGGTTATGAGCGTATCGAGTGGAAAACAATATAGTATGCGAGTAAAGTAAACAGTGCGAGTAAAGTAAACAGGTGATAGCAATATGATGGAAATAGGACCGGGGTCCACAGTTCACTAGTGGTGTCTCTCCATAGATAAAATAACACATGCTGGGTAAACAAATTATAGTTGGGCAATTGATAGAATAAAGATAACGTGATATGTCAAGAAGATCACTATGAGATTTACTCTGGGCATTACAACAAAATACATAGACCGCCATCCAACTGCATCTATGACTAATAATCCACCCCCGGGGATATCAATCCGAACACCCTAGAAGTATTAAGTTGCGAACAACAGATAATTGCATTAAGCAAAGTGTGTAATGTAAACAAAGCATATGCCCTTGAGCATATGAATGTTGTTTTCTCCCTAGTAGCAACAGCACATCTACCACCTTAGAGGTTTCTGTCACTCCCCCAGGTGAAATAGAAGCATGAACCCACTATCGAGCATAAATACCCCCTCTTGGAGTCACTAGCAACTACTCGGCCAAGATAGCTACTAACAACGGAGAGCATGCAAGATCATAAACAACATAGAGATAACAAAAGATATAATTCAGTACAGCAACTTAATCATAAACACCAATATTCATCGGATCCCAACAAACCAAACATGTAGAATTACATAACGGTGATCTCAATCATGTAAGGCAGCTCATGAGATCTAAACATGAAGCACATAGTGGAGAAGACAACCATCTAGCTACTGCTATGGACCCATAGTCCAAGGTAGACTACTCACTCATCGCTCCGGAGGCAAGCATGGCGATGAAGAAGACCTCCGGTGGCGATTCCTCTCTCTGGCAGGGTGCCGGGAAGAGCTTCTAGACCCTCCCGATCTTCGGGTCGACGGCGGCGGCGGATCGCGATGTGTTCTGGAAAACTGATCGGGCACTTAGGTTTTTCTCGTCGGGGGGTCTTTATAGGCGAAGGGACGTTGTCAGAGGAGGGGCCAGACGCCCTCACACGGGGGTGGCGCGGGCCAGGGCCTGGTCGCGCCGCCCCTGTGTGTGGGGCCCTGGTGGCCCCCCTCCTACTTCTCTTCGGATCTCTGGAAGCTTCCGGGTAAAATAAGACTTCAGGAACTTGTTTCGTCCAATTCCGAGAATATTTCCTGTGTATCACTCTGAAACACAAAAACAGCAGAAAACAGGGAACTGGCACTGTGGCACTTCGTTAATAGGTTAGTTCCGGAAAATGCATAAAAATGCCACTAAGTGTAACGAAACAATAGGCAAATGGTGTAAAAACAAGCATGGAGCATCAAAAATTATAGATACGTTTGAGACATATCACCTCCAGACTAGGCCGGAGGCGACCTTCTCACCGAGAGCCGATGAGGGTCCCGGTCGGAACTTGACTCCGCTCGCCGCCGCGCTTTGCCCCATGGTGGGCGCCAACTATTGTGGGAATTTAGAGACAGTAGCCATGGGGTGGCTTATCGAAGGGGCTCGATGGTGGTGACGATGGGTCTGGCTCGGGATTGTGCCAAAGGAGACACCTCGGTTTACCCAGGTTCAGGGCCCTCCCCGATGGAGGTAAAACCCCTACTTCCTGTCTGCTTCGTATTATCTTGGTAGTGGTTACAATGCTCCTCGAGCTGTTCGGGCTAGAGGAGGAAGAAGAAGATTGGATCTCCCTAGACTAAGGGTCCAGACCCCCTTATATAGGCGGGGGTCTGGTTACAGGTTAGGTGGCAGTTTGGCCGGCTGCCGGCTCCTCCGTGGCTGCGTCCTCGGTGTGATCCTCTGGCCCCGCTCTGATGATCATGCTTTATAAAGCGCCTTTCCCCCTTGGACCGACATCTGGGAGGCATATGCCCTCCCTTTTGCCTCGAATCCTTTCATGGGGAAGGCTCCTTGATTGCTGATTGGTCGAGTCCGGTCGTGGCATTCGTCACTCCCATCCTTTGCCTCTGTCGATCTTGTCGGGGCCAGCCCACTTTCAGCGAAACAGCCGTTGGAGGGCTTTTGTCTTCATTGCCCGGCTCCGGCTCTCCTCGGCGGAGTCGCCAGCCGGCTGCTGGCGCAGCCGGCCCTTCGGATGGAGCCGGTCCTCTCATCCTAGCACCGTGGAGACTCCTGGGACGCCAGCCAGCAGATTGCTCGGCCCTTGGCACGCCCCATATGTCATCCCCACGACAATATGGCTGAAGCAAGGATGGCTCTATTCTAAGTTTTATTTTATTTTAAAGTTTCTCGTGTCAATATAGCATGTTAAGAAACATGTTCTAAGACATCTCTATATCTCTATTAAGACATTTATAAAACGAGTTTTAGTAAAATCTCTAGGAAGGGTGACCCAATTTGGCATTTTCTTTAGCCCAAACTCATTTCCACGGTAGTACCCCCATGGGTACTCCAAACCATCTCCTCTTTCCTTGTTCCAAGAAACCCTTTTAAAACAAAACCAGCTCCGGTTAAGTATGGACATTCCAACCGTCCATGACCAAGCACGCGGCTATTCGAATAGATTTACACTCTGCAGAGGTTGTACACTTTACCCACAAGATTCATTACATCCTCCGTGATCAACCACGGATCATCATACGCAAAGTATGCAGGTTTCAGATTATCAAACAAAACCTTTCGCTTGTCTACCCTAGCATAAGGACCTACCCAATGGAGTTGTTTCTCCCCGGCAAACCCTGGTAGTCTACCCCCTTTCGTCCTTATTGGGAGTAACCCCAGTGCCACGGTAGGAGACCCATTGTGTCTTCCGGGCGGGTCAACTCAAGTGCCTCCTGCTATTCTATTGCCCTCTTCTATTGTAGCAATCCAGATTCCGGGGTCCAGAGACCATTTATATAGTTGTGAGGTCTCCCATGCTAAGGTAAACAAACTACGGGTTAAGCCCCATCCCATTTTAGGGTAATGTGGTTGCATGGGAATAAGTTGGTTTGGCGAACACTTGACCGCCAGGAGATGGCGGCAGTGGATGCTGCTGTCGACGCGGGCGCCACGGCTGAGGCTGGGCTTGTGTGGATAGAGGAAGCTGTCATGATGGAGGTCGTCATGTCTCGCCCTACCGTGGATGAGGTTGCGGCGGGGGAAGTCGCTACCACTGAAGCGTCCTCTGGCCTGGCTAGCCAGGAGGACTCGCGCGAGGTCGCGGGGGAGGCGGTGAAAGAGGCTTCGGCGAGCATGAGGGCATCAGAGCCTCCAAAAACAGACGTGCGGGCTTCCTCCGGTCCTCGTCCTGCGCTAGTAGGGGTGAAAATGGAACGGATTATTTCCGACCGACCGACCGATCGAAGGCTTACAGAAGGCAAAAACGGATTCGGTCGGATAGTTGCCGGATACGGTCACGGATACGGCTAGTGATTGACGGATACAGAAAAGGATATGGTTTTACTAATATCCGACCATATCCAAAGATATACCACATTTCACGGTTATATCCGGACAATATCCGATAAAATATCCGGCAATGAGTTGTTGAGTACGTGATTGAGGAGAGAAAATAAAAGAGAGTTATACATTTTTTCTTATGGTACCCAAATACCATTATGCAAGGCACAAGCTAGTTTTATATGAATATATATTTATGTATGTAGAAAAATTTACAAGCTAATTTTACTGTATTATCAACGAGAGATCCGACAAATGTTTATCCGCAACCGAAATTCGTTCCATATTCGGTCCGTATTCGTTACCGATAGACTCCGATTCCGTATTCATATCCGCATGCTATCCGCTCCGATTCCGAATCCTAAAAAAATATAGTAACGAATACGGTTTCACTACTATCCGTCCGTATCCGCTCTGTTTTCACCCCTATGCGCTAGGCACAAAGGCCGACATGCTCGCGCCCGGGACGGAGATTGGCGCGGCCGCCGGTCCCCCTCTCTTTGGGGCCACCTCTGGTTCCGAGGAGGCTTCTCAGGGATCTCGCACTGCTCAGACGATGGAGAGCGACCACAGTGAAGCTTCCTTAGGGCATCAATGATCTTCGGGCTGGAGTCTTCCATAATCTGCTGGCGAAGTACCGTACTGGCAAGTCCTAGTACCAAGCCCTAAAAAGGACTTGGAGAAGTTTTTAGGTGAGCCTGAATCCCTAGCTTCAGTATGTGCTTCCGTTGCCGTTCCGCTTCTGAAGTTTTCCGTCCTCAGATGCTGCCTCGCACATCTCCTCGCTTAAGTCCCGGCTGGCCAACTCGGTACCGGCCAGCAAAATCGGTCTGCTTAAGCACAAACTGTAACATCCCAAGATTTTATCAAATTTTGGGGGATTTTTTTTTTGCTTTTGTTATGCTTGAGATGATTGGAAATTCACAGGGATTTAAAACTTTTTGAGTCTATTTGAAAGCTTTATTAGAAAACTATTTTAAACTTTCTATTATTTTCTTAAGGAACCTCTTTGAGAAAAACCAAATATCAAAATATTACTTTCTTGCTTTTAATCGGCCTTATGCAAGCTTGCTTGCAAAAGAAATGTCCTACAAAACGATTTATAAAGTTTTCTATGCCAAAGGAAGATTTGAAAAATATATTTCAAAAACTATTTTTGTAAACTTTATTCTCTGAAATTTAAAAGGATTATTTTAAAATCCTATTTCTACCTTGGTTCATGCAAATAAGCCCTTTGTCTAAATTATAGAGTTTTATTTGGAAAATTTGTTTTAATTATAAAAACATGTTTATTACTGTTTTAAAATGTAGTGTTGAATTTTACAAAAATTTAGAAACTTGTTTGAATGCATTTGGTATCCAAATGTTAGAGTTATAAAACAAACCATAAAATAGAAAATAAGAAAAGAAACAGCTCAAAAAAAAGTGAGAGAAGAGGAGGGCACCAGCCCAACTGGGCCGACCCGGGGCCCAAACCAACCGAGCAGCAGCCCAGCTAGCCCGTTTTCCCCCGCGTACCCCTTCCTTTTCCTTTTCTTTTTCCTTTTTCATTTCTTTCCCTGACAGGTGGGACCCACCCGTCAGAGTCACCCCTAACCTCCGGCAGTTTCCTTCTTTCTCTCTCTGTTTCCGAAACCGTCGCCGGAGTAACGCTCCCGTTAATTTCTCGCGAGTAAATGGCCATCAAGACCCCAGCTATAAGCACCCCGCGCGCTCCTCTCTCTGCTCTCTCTTTTCCCCTCTCACTCGACGCCGCCAGGCTGCGTATTTGACCGCCGGAATCTGCAGACGCCGACGCCGCTCGTCGTCAAATTCGTCGAGTCAAGGCACTTCCGAGTCTCCTCTCTGGACTCCCTCTCTTCTCCTCTCCCTTGCGCACTCACTGACCATCGGCCGGACTTTTCCCTCCACAGAATAGTGCACACCGGCGGTACCCGAGGCCGCCCCGCCTCCAGTCGCCGTTCCCCATCGTTACTGGACGAATTCATCGTCTCCGATCAAGCACCCGAGCTCGCCGTCTTCTTCCCCATGTTGTCGCCGACTCAGTCATCACGGGGAACCACCGGAGCATCGCCGGAGTCACCTACCTGGCCGCCTCGCCGGCGAACCTCGCCGGAAACCTAGGTGAGCTCCTCTCTTTCTTTTCTCGCCGTCCGATCGTGATCCAAGAGCCACGAACACACGACTTAACCGAACGGGTATGAGAGGATCTGGACCGTACCCTCCCCTTTAGATCCAACGCCCCGCGTTGATGATCCGCGCGAACCGGTACCTACCAATCAAAACACACCACGTGGCCAGCCTCGGTTTAAAACAAATTTCAAATAGGTTTTCAAATCAGATTTCAACTAAATCTTCAAAAATTCATATCTTTCGATCTATAAGTCCAAAAATAACAAATTATATCTCGTTGGAATCCTTAGGAAGTGTAGAATCCAGCAGTACCATAAAATATTATATTTTATGGGTTCAATTTGAAACTATTTTCAAATTGGAATCAAACTCTCTGTTAGCATGATTAATTCATATCTTTAGAACCAAGTATCCAAAAATTACAAATTTGTAGTCCTTGGAACCCTCTCAACTTGTAGAACATCATAGGATCAAGAAAATCCAAATTTGATACGTGCATACACTTTGTGCATTCAAATTTGTCCAAATCACTATTTCGGTGATAATTCAATTTCTATAACTCATATTTGAGCGATTCCAATTGCAGTGACTTTGTATTACTGCAAGCTATCCAGTAGCATCACTCCCATAATTTCTTGAACCACTTCCCAATTATTCAAATTCTAATATGAGGAATTGAGTAATTTCTACTATAGGAATAAAGCTAATCCTTTTAGCAATGTTTCCTTCTACCATAGCAAATCTTATAATCATACCTAGCCCTCAATGTTATCTAAATAACATCTTGATCAAGATCATATCTACCTAGACCTATCTTGTCTAGTTCACATATATTCAAATTACAATTGTATTATTTGAGTAAAGTGTGATACATCTCAATCATAGACTCTATTCTTGCTATCTTTGTGGTGTTGATCTAATCAACATTATAGCACCTATCCAATACTCTATGTACCCAATAGAAACCTTAAACCATAATCTCAAATGTTATCTACCCATACTCGATTCTCTGTCCACTTGATCCTGAATTCATGTGTAGAGCTATTCAATTAACAAATGAGTTAATTGAGTAACTCAATGCTTCATGAATCCTAGCCCATTGCCTAAGTGTAATATATGTACTATTTAAGAATAATTGTTGTCACACTTATTCAATAGTATTGCTATTGCACTATTTTGTCTCCTATGTGATTTACCCACATAAGATGTTCCAAGATTCAATATGCTTTGATAAAGCATAAAGATCTCACTCAGTATATTTTGTCTAATTCATATATATATATTCAAATTGCAATTGTGCTACTTGAGTAGAATATGAATTCATCTCAAACCTAGATTTTGTTAATGTGGTGTTGTTATAACCCATACCATAGTATGTGTTATACACCATGTTGATCAATGAACCATTTGATCCATGCCCTCAAATATCAATCATCCATACCCAATCCAATGCCTACTTAGTTTTGTTCACATGTATTGAACTATTCAACTTGCAAATGTGCTAATTGAGTAGTTCAAGCATTCTTAAAACCTAGCCTAGTTTCTAAGTGCAATAGATACTATTCAAGAGTAATTGTTGTCACATTTACTCAATAGTATTGTAGTTGCACAAATTGACTCTTGTGTAATTTATTTCACATGAGCTATTCCTAAAACTCTTATATGCTTTAATAAAGCATAAAAACTCCATCAATTATATTTTTTGCCTAGCCCAATTCTCTCTCAAATCATATTGATCTTCCCCAGCTTAGCTCTCAAACCCATATCTCACAAATCGTATTTCCTTTGCCATATCTTTCTATCATAACATATCAATTAAACTAAATTGTTGAACAAACACTTTTCAATTGTTTGAATTGTTTGCTTGTGTTTGAATGATATGTTTATGTTATGTTATTTCTGTGCTATAGTTTGTGCGAAGAGCTGCGAGCTTAGTTGAGAGAAGTGAAACGTCGTGATCTTCAGAAAGGCAAGTGACACACATATCCCCTACCTACTTTTCAAATACTGCATTAGTGTTTTTAATGTAGTATGCATGACAGGTGTTCTAATGTTCTCAATTGCAAAGACTTTGCAAATGCTTAGATCCTAGTAGTGTGAAGCTATCCCTCAAAACCTACCTTGCTAGGATTGAATGTCAAAGTTTTGAAAATGATGATGCCAATGCCTTGCTGTGTATGATTTGTGAAAATGAAAATTTATAACCCAATGAACCACCGGGGTGCAATCTTGTGGCTACTCAGGGCTACACACCTGGCTATCAACCCAGGACATGTGTGGTGGTTATCACCTGAGAGTACACAACTCAGGGCTACACACCTGGCTATCAACCCAGGACATGTGTGGTGGTTATCACCTGAGAATACTTTGTATTGGTTGTACCTAGGAACAGAGAGAGGACATGTCACGCGAAAGGAATCTCATCACCATTTCAGAATAATTAAAACTTGAATAGTGACTACTTAGGGCTACACACCTGACTATCAACTCAGGACATGTGTGGTGGTTATCACCTAAGGGTCCTCACCAATCCCAAGACTAGCTACTTAGGGCTACACACCTGACTATCAACTCAGGACTTGTGTGGTGGTTATCACCTAAGGGTTATCTTGGGGCTTTAATTGAACCAAACTTGAATAGTGACTACTTAGGGCTACACACCTGACTATCAACTTAGGACATGTGTGGTGGTTATCACCTAAGGGTCCTCACCAATCTCAAGACTAGCTACTTAGGGCTACACACCTGACTATCAACTCAGGACATGTGTGGTGGTTATCACCTAAGGGTTATCTTGGGGCTTTAATTGAATCAAGCTACTCAGGGCCATATGCCTGGCTATCAACCCATGGTATGTGGTGGTTATCACCTGAGAGTTATTCGTGTTTTGTTAAGTTACTACCCAGAGCCACACAACTTGGCTATCAACCCAAGGTTTGTGTGGTGATTATCATCTGGGGGTTACCTTGACCTTAAAGAAAACCTGAATGTTTTAAAAATGTTTTGATAAGATAAAACTTGCTTTATGCAATTCAGCCTTTGAGATCCACCAGCCAAATATCATGTAGATAGCTTTTTCACAACAGCCACCAAATATGTGTTATTTGCCAGTACATCATTGTACTGACCCCTCTGGGGCTGCATATTCAAACGTGCAGGTTTTATTCGAGTAAGGAACCAGGAGTAGGATCTCGAGCTTACATTCCAACATGTCTGCCTGTGGCACTTGATGAAGATGGAAGCTCACTGCAATCTATGCTTTATGCTGTGTACTCGTAAGGTTGAATACCTATGTAACTGGATTTACGTTGTAATATTGATGCTATTGCAATGATTTCTCATTTTGTACTGTGGTGCTATCTACTGATCCAGGGAATGGCACAGATACACAGGAGTTCTGCCTTAATCTAAAGGCGGGGCGTTACACAAACATGCGGAGGAACTTAGGGGCTTGCAGACCCAAGTGGACAGAGCCCAGGGATTGGAGATGGAGCTGGCGATGGCCCAGGAGGCGGAATCGAAGCCACGGCTGGATTTTGATCAGCGGTTGACCAAGGAGAAGGAGATCCTCATAGAGAAATACGAAACTGAGGTGGATGAGTTCCACGCATCGCAAGGCATCAAGATCGAGAAACATGACGCCGAGATTCGCAAGCTGGTCGACCTTCGGGAGCTCGACGATGACAAGCATGCCGCCGAGCTTAGCGTTTGGAGTGCGCGAGATCGCAATCTCCACGCTGGTCTCAAGGGCTGGAGCGCACTCTTCATGGTGCATTTCCTCCTCCGCTTCTCCGCTTTTGCTCTTTTGTGTTGTTTCCCCCCTCATTTGTTGCCCTCGCAGAGGCCTTCCCCAGTTCTGCCCAGGACGCGGCAGCCGCGGTGGAGAAGTGCCGGGCAGAGTACCATATCGTCCGCCATGAGGACCCCAAGGCCGAGCTCTCCTCGGAAGAACTGATGGCATCGATCAAAGGACAGCTCAAGCATGTGGCTAAGCTGGGATCCAAGCTTCATCAAGCAGTTGCCTCTGTATTCCAGGATCTATGGCCTAGGTGGGCGGTACCTGACGATGTCGACGTGCTTCTCCAATGGATATCACTTGTGTCTAACCGAGTTGACGTCTGGAAGGAGTCTGCAGCCTGAGCCGGCGCAAAACAAGCCCTATCCTTTGTGCTCTCGTGGTACCAGGGCGTCAGCCTGGACCAGTTAGAGCATCTTCGCGAGGGCAGCCTCTACGACATCAACAAAGCTAAGCTTCGCCAGCGTGCCTGTGCCATTGCAGAGTGCGCCAATACCAACAAGTTCTTCGATGTGGGAGAAGATGGCAGCGATGAGTCCCTGGATGATGCGGATTTCGAAGAGCCTGGCTTTGCGGAGGCGCCTGAGAAGGCTTCTGAAGACCCCGCTGATAGCTCCATCCCTCCATCTCCCAGCGGCGACGATTTCGTGTTGGCAGCTAGGACCGGTGATGTTGCCCCTTTAGAGCCGACTGAAATGCCGACTGCCCCTTAATTGAATTGGGGCCTCTTTGCTTGTCTGTGTATGTACTGAACTTATGTCGTGCCGAACAACATTTCATTCATGCACCTCGACGTTGTTTTATCCTAAGCCCTTTGTGCCTCGATCTTTAACTATTTGTGGACTGGCCTCAGCCTGATCCCCTTGACCTTTTCCTTAATCTTCCCATCCTTCGGTTCTTCTACCCCCAACCGGCAGCCTGGTGTCGGCTGGTCTCCCTTGGACCGGTAGCCAAATGCCGATCTAGGGTGGGAGCGTGCCGCAGGATGAGAAGTAGTACTTCAGCATTAAGAGATCTAGCTCAGTCCAGCCTACACGCAGTTATGGATCGATACACTTAGCTCTTAGGTAAATGATAACATTTTCGGGGCTTATGCGTTTTATCTCAAGCCTGGGAAGGAGGTTAGGCTCGGGGTCCGGTTTGCACGAAGTACTCGTTCGTCTGACTACAGGTTCGATTGCTCGGGTTTCGTACGTTTTCCTCTTAGCAATTTTCCTGGGTGGGCGACCTGCCAACTCTGTTCCCAGCGGCCATCTTGAGCCTGGGGAGGAGGTTAGGCTCGGTGTCCGGTCCGCACGAAGTACTCGTTCCTTTGAAAAGAGGTTCGATCATTCGGGGCAGCCGGCTCCCGCTTGGAGCCGGTCTTCAGCCTTGTGAATAGCATCAGAAAGGTAAAAGACACTCAAGGTATTCTTTTTTTGGGAATCAGCCGTACGTTCGGGATACAAGATTTTGCCTTGGCGAACGAAAGGGCTTACACGATCGACATCTTGATTCTTCACGGGTGAGTTCGTTAGGCAAGCTTTCCTACTTCGCGAAAAGGCCAACCTCCAAGACAATGGCCTCAGCCCTCTTGTCTACTTTGGGTGGGATCTCCTTGGCGCCGCTTGCCGGCTTGAGGCTGGAAGCCGGCTGACTCGGGGTCGGTCGCCCAGGCTAAGCCAGCGCCACTCGTTGAAGTAGCTAGCATTTCTCCTCGGCGATGACCAAGGCCTCAGCGAGTTTAGAGCTGGCTTTCGCGCAATCCATCGATTTCTTGTAGCACCCGGTGATGGTAATCACTCCACGAGGGCCAGGAAGCTTCATCTTGAGGTTTGCATAGTGTGGAACCGCCATGAACTTGGCAAGGGCAGGGCGACCGAGCAGCGCATGGTATGGACTGTTGAGGTCCACCACCTCGAACCGGATTGGCTCACGGCGGTAGTTGTCCTTTTCTCTGAATAACAGCTCCAACTGGATTCTTCCCATTGGCGTGCAGGAGTGTCCTGGCACGATGCCATGGAAGGTTAGCTTGGTTGGCTTCAGCTGGATTGCGGGGATCCCGAGCTTTTCCATTGAGGTGCGGTAGAGAAGGTTGATGTTGCTGCCTCCATTGATGAGCACGCGCGAGAAATGGCAGGTATGTGATGTCTACGCACTTCTATTCTTGTAGACACTTGATGGGCCTCCAAGTGCAGAGGTTTGTAGAACAGCAGCAAGTTTCCCTTAAGTGGATCACCCAAGGTTTATCGAACTCAGGGAGGTTAGAGGTCAAAGCTATCCCTCTCAAGCAACCCTGCAATTACGATACAGAAAGTCTCTTGTGTCCCCAACACACCCAATACACTTGTCAGATGTATAGGTGCACTAGTTCGGCGAAGAGATAGTGAAATACAAGTGGTATAGATGATTATAAGTAGTAAATACAATCTGGAATAAAAATCGCTGCGAGCAAACATGTAACAAAACAGCAAGTAAACGGTGTGCAATGCTTGGAAACAAGGCCTAGGGATCATACTTTCACTAGTGGACACACTCCCAACAATATAACATGATTGAACAAATAAACAACTTCTCTCCGCGATGGTACTCTGAATTACTCTCCTATTGAATAACACTAATCACTGTGTAGTGGCTACAGAAGCACCCCTTAAAGTTCATCAAGTACTTGACAAACACCACTCATAGAGATACCCAAATCAAAGCACAACTCAAGATAGAAATCATTGCAACTTAGACCAAGTACTAACACGGTGCACACACTGTCAACATTACACCATGAAAGGAGGAATAGATCACTCAAACTATCATAGCAATAATCATTCTCATAATCCACAAGAGATCACAATCATAGCCTAAACCAAGTACCACCATGATGCACGCACTGTCACCGTTACACCAAGGCAGGAGGAATAGATTACTTTAACAATCACCACTAGAGTACACATAACATCTGAATAATAACATCTACTTGTTCAACATGATCCAAAGCTCACGATCACATAAAGATCACATCATGGGAGAGAGAGGTGAACCACATAGCTACCGGTAGAGCCCTTAGCCCCGGGGATGAACTACTCCCTCCTCATCATAGGAGACAGCAAGGTTAATGGAGATGGCGGTGAGGTCGATGGAGACGGCGGAGACGGCGATAGAGACCGATGGAGATGGCTCCGGGGGCACTTCCCCGTCCCGGCAGGGTGCCGGAACAGAGACTTCTGTCCCCCAAAATTCGTCGGTGGCGGCGGCGGAACTACGGAACTGCTTCTGGAAAATTGCCGAATCCCCTAGGGTTTTCCGTCCCGAGGCTTCTTATAGGCGAAGGGGCGATGTCAGAGGGCTGCCAGGGCCTCCTCACACAGGGGCGGCGCGGCCAGGGGCCTGGCCGCGCCAGCCCTATGTGCGGGGCCCTGGTGGCCCCTCTCCGTCTCTCCTTCGGATCTCTGGAAGCTTCCGGGTAAAATAAGACTTCAGGAACTTGTTTCGTCCAATTCCGAGAATATTTCCTGTGTATCACTTCTGAAACACAAAAATAGCAGAAAACAGGAAACTGGCACTGTGGCACTTGTTAATAGGTTAGTTCCGGAAAATGCATAAAAATGCCACTAAGTGTAACGAAACAATAGGCAAATGGTGTAAAAACAAGCATGGAGCATCAAAAATTATAGATACGTTTGAGACATATCAAGCATCCCCAAGCTTAACTCCTGCTCGTCCTCGAGTAGGTAAGTGATAACAAAAGAATAATTTTTGAGGTGACATGCACCTACACAATCTTGATCATATATGTAAGCATTGGTGAGCTGGGATCAATAGAACTTAAAATATGGGCATGAAGATATAATCATGACAATAAGAACTTAGCAACCATGTTGTAAACATGCAAATGAACACAAACAAAAGATCATGAAAATGAAACAATTAAAGTCAAACGTGTGTTCAAATCATAAGAAAAAACATACAAATGGTTTTCAGCCTGTCCTTCAAAGAGAGCAAAACATAAATGCATAGGACACCTTCAAGTTTAAGAGGGCGACTAGATACAAATAATTTAAGAACAAGTGAAACCAACAATATGAATCAATCAATGAACTTTGGGACAATGCATATCACACTAAGAATGACAACTATACTCTCTTAATGGTGCATAAAGAAAGAAGGTGGTGACTCAACATAAAAGTAAAAGAAAGGCCCTTCGCAGAGGGAAGCAGTGATTGCAAGTTTTATAACCTTCAAAAATTATGGTACTTACCGGCTTTGAGCTCTCATTGCCCCCCATCATAAGCATCTTGAATGGTTAAAGTTAATGCGAGAACAATTATGATGCATATGCTTGACAAATCATAAGTTGAAAACCTCGTGCCCCATGAATACGAGTACCCAAACCTCATGCTACTTTACTTAGAGTCCCAAGCAAGGCTCTTGTCATTGTAAGTATATGCATATCATTGAGAACCGCCAATGGGGTACCTCCGTGCCAGATGACATGGAACAAGCCCACACCAAAATGACAGGACAAGCAGACAATGAACACCTTGACATCTCTTTTATTTGCTATATTGTTTAGCTTTTTATTGTGAGATGCGTCGTCGAATGTTCACCATGGGTATGCTGCAAATTTCCACCATGAATTATGCATGGCTTAGATTGGCGGCCTGGCGTTTCCCTAACACATATACAAACTCCATGATCCCCACAAGATTCCCAATTCATTTCACACCGCGGGCATCCATAAACAAAAGATCACGATATCAACTCAAAAAGAAGTGCAATATTGAAAGCTTGCCCCATGACAGCATGGATGGGCTAGAATCCAACTTACAACTTGCAAGCATAACAACTCAACATAAGAGACCACAATGTCAAATTTTTAAGAACAGGAAAAAGTAAAGTGTGCCTTCCGGTTCGTGAGAGCTTTACTAACCGAATTTCGCATAACACTGGTAAGAGTTTAATTTGAAGAGAAAATAAAAGCAAGTCAAATTTACTTGGAATAGCAAATTGCTAGTAGGTATGTATGGTGGACACAATGGAAAACTTTGGCTTTTAGGAGTTGGATGCACGAGTAGAGCTCATACTCAGTACAAGGCGAGGGCTAGCAAAAGACTGGGAGCGACCAACTAAGAGAGCAATAATGGCCATAATCATGCAAAGCGACAAAGCGACATTAAAAGAAGCATAAGATGGCATCAAAAGTCAAAAACTAAATGATCATGAAGGCTATTGGCGACTTTGTAAGAGTCTAACATGTGTGAGCATGCGCCAAGTCAACCCAAATAAAGCATCAAGGAGAAAACCAAAATAATGCTTCCATACAATAAAAACAACGCATGATTTTTTTTCAAAGGCTCATTAAGCAATCTCAGTTATTTGAGACAAGTCATGCTACCGCAAAACCACTAAGCATACTATCAAAAAGACATCAAGCACGACATGCAAAAGCCTAGGCCGCAGTCTACACAAGCTCCTTCTTGCACCACTATTTTGCATAAAGCTTTTTCTCTTTTCCAACACCATTTGAACTTTTTATAAACACCTCTTTTGATAAAAACCAATAAAGACCAGAGGCAAAAATACACCTTGATGAAAAGATATAACAATATCTGAATGCAAATCAGGGCGAAAATCGAAAGCTAAATGCAGTAGCAGAAAAAGAGAACACTCGTTGAACGATAAGAGTGAAAACTAGAGTGTTCTTGGCAAATGAAAAGCGAGTTCATCTCCTCCAAAATAAACATGATGTGATCTAACTATTTATTGCAGCAAACTAAACTAAACTAATACTGAAAACAAAAACAACTGACGCTCCAAGAAAAACACATAGTGCATGAAGCAATAAAAATATAGTGTCTTGAAAGGTGACCTGATTTTTGCCGATGAAGAAGGGGTTCCTCGGGGGCATCCCCAAGCTTTGACGCTTGTACTTCTTGGATATTTCTTGGGATGATGCATGGGCATACCCAAGCTTGAGCTTTTGTCCATTCTTCAACTCATCTCATCATTCTCCAATCCCTACACTTGAAAACTTCCTTCATACAAAACTAAACACAAATCTATTAGCAACATTAGTGTAGCATAACATATAATCAACCTCTTTTTGCTTCAGGTTTCAACCCAAAACCACCACATATATAGCATATACTACAGTAGCGACTTCCCCAAAAGTTCCGTGATCAAAAGAACTCAAAAAGAAAGCGATAAAGCGGCAAACACAAATATTGGCAGAAATCTGTCAAAACAGAACAGCTGACAAAGGCCGAATTTTTGAGGGGTTTTCTGTTGCTCAAATCAAAAAGTGTTCAACTAACGAAAGTTTGGATATAACCTGGGGCATATGCACAAGAAATCGCAGGTCCAAAAGATATACAGAGAATTTATACGAATTTTTACGGTACAGCACCGAAAACTGTTTCAGGACAGCAACATCCCCGAATCTTTACCTCACTCGAATTAGAGGCTTCTCTTGGCACAAAAACGAAATAAACAAGATAAGGAGCGGTCATTACAGTAGTAATGACTTCCAAGACTCAAATAAAAGAAAAATTACTGAAAATAAACAATGGGTTATCTCCCAAGAGTGCTTTTCTTTAACGCCTTTGAGCTAGGCGCAGTAATTTGCAAAGATGCTCATGTGGGCGCCATATAAGAGCTTGAGGCAAAGGCGCCATATAGGAACTTAAAGCAATAGAGAGCATCAAAAATCAAGTATGGAACACATTTAAATCTAAACCACTTCCTATGAAAAATAGTCTTGTAAAGAGACAAGTCATAAAAGCTCAAAGCAAAAAGCATAGGAAGGCAAAACAAGTATAGCTTCAAAAATTGCAACATAAAGAGGGGAAACTCAATATTGTTGAGATCCATCAAACCATGTTTCCCTCTCTCATAATAACTTTCAGTAGCATCATGAATAGAACTAACAATATAACTATCATTTAAAGCATCCCTATCATGAGCCACATGCATAAAAGGATTAATACTCCCCACATGAACAATAGTAGTAGGAGCAGATTCAATAGAATAATTATTCTCATCACCATAATCATCAAAGACAGGAGGCATATTGTAATCATAACCAATTTTCTCCTCAAAAGTAGGTGAACTAAAAATATTATACCCATCATCACAAGCTAGAGAACTACTATGTCGCAAAGCATACTCATCAAACATATCATCATAAGAAGGAACATGGATAGCACTAATGGTACAACAACTATTAACCTTAGAATTGGTACCAAAAAGATTTTCAATATCAAAAGTAGAGTGCTTTTCCCAATCATGATCACTAACATAAGTAATAGGCATAGGAACATCATCCCAATCAGAATTATCATAATCTATAGCAGGATCATAACGCTTAGGGGAAGATACCGTGTCCTCTCGCCTCTTACTCCTCTTCTTCTTCTTCTTCTTCTTCTTCTTCTTACTCTCTCCTTTAGGAGGGAGAGACTTGAAGGGCATCTTCTCCACATATTCTCTAGGAGGAAAAGGCATCTTTTCCACATAATCTGGTTTGTTGACAGAAACAACAGAAGAAACTTTGGAGGATTCCTCCTCTCTATTAATAAGATAAAAACATCTATCAGTCCTGTCATAGCTTGGCAAAATATCAAGTTTTATAAGATTTTGAATGTAAGTATTTGCAAGGCAATCTTTAGCACAATAGAGACGACAACCACGAAGAGTGCTATTAATATCAACATCATTCATATCTATCAAAGCAATCTTTCTAGATATCTCTTCACACGCCAAGAACAAAGTGAGCTCATCATGCTGATTAGGAGTAATCTTGTCATCACAATACAAACTTAAGGTACTAGAAGAGTAACTATTAGGGCTTGAGCATTGAAAATTAAAATGACCTATGTCATCGCAATGTTTACAAAGAAAAGGATAACGCTCACAAACCTTTTTACCGATCTCGCCTATATCCTTATACCACATGCTGGTTTCTTCATTTGCGTGGGTGATGCAATAATCTTCCTTGTTGTAACTCTGTTCACAAGGTCTATGTACTCCACAAAAATTAACATGCTTATAAGAAATAGTACTTTTAGAAGTTTGAGCATGTTTATTGCAATCATCAATAACAATATCACTTTCTATGCAAGTGTCCTTAAAAGGTTCATGATACACGTCCCCATTTCCTTTAGGAACATTCATATGGGAAGCAAAGGCTTTAAAGCAATCAACCATAATTTGAGGATCAAGACCATATTTAGCACTAAGCTCTTGAAAATTAGCAGTTTCAGCGAAAGACTTAATGCAATCAAACTCGTAATTCATACCTGATCCTTTACCTTTATCGCTATCCCAATCTTCAATATTGTTTTGAATTGTCTCAAGCAGACCCCACTTGGTGTCGACATCCTTGCTTGTGAAAGACCCATCAAAGCATGCATCTAGATAGTCCTTGTAATGTCCTGAAAGCCTTGCATAAAAATTATTAATAACAATATTACGGGGAAGATCATGAATAGGACATTTATGCATTAGTAACTTCAATCTTCCCCACGCTTGGGCAATGCTTTCTCCCTCAAGAGGCCAAAAGTTATATATCCGATTACGATCTTTATGAATTTTACTTGGAGGATAAAACTTGGAATAAAAGAGAGACACAATTTCCTCCCATGCAATAGATGGACCATCTTCAAGCAGCCGATACCATTCCTCAGCTCTGCCTTTCAGTGACAAAGAGAATAGCTTCTTCTTAACTTGGTTCATTGAAATACCTGCACACTGGAACAACTCGCATAATTCATGTATAAAAAGCAAATGATCACCAGGATGGACAGTTCCATCTCCTAAATAGCAGTTATCCATAACACGCCTAACAATTTTCATAGGTATTTCAAAAGGATGAGGAGCACAAGCATCATTAGAAACATCACATATGGGAGATAAAATATCATCAGAGCAAACTTTCTCCACTAAAGCTGGGGGACTAAAAATATCATACTCAACAAAACCAGCTTCCCCAAGCTTAGACTTTTCTATAGCATTAGCATTAACGGTATTCAAAGCATTCGTACTAATAACATTGCTATGCGAAATAAGCTCCAAAGGATTTTCAATTTTCTCTTCAAATCTAAAATCAGGAAAAAGACTAAAGAACTCTTTGTTTTCCATTAAGCCTAACTAGTGAAAATAAAAACAAGAAACAAAAAGATGTAATTGCAGAATCTAAAGGAAATAACTCCGAGCACTCACACAGGAGGATGCGAGTACCTTTTACCTTACCTCCCCGGCAACGGCGCCAGAAAAGAGCTTGATGTCTACGCACTTCTATTCTTGTAGACACTTGTTGGGCCTCCAAGTGCAGAGGTTTGTAGAACAGCAGCAAGTTTCCTTAAGTGGATCACCCAAGGTTTATCGAACTCAGGGAGGTTAGAGGTCAAAGCTATCCCTCTCAAGCAACCCTGCAATTACGATACAGAAAGTCTCTTGTGTCCCCAACACACCCAATACACTTGTCAGATGTATAGGTGCACTAGTTCGGCGAAGAGATAGTGAAATACAAGTGGTATAGATGATTATAAGTAGTAAATACAATCTGGAATAAAAATCGCTGCGAGCAAACATGTAACAAAACAGCAAGTAAACGGTGTGCAATGCTTGGAAACAAGGCCTAGGGATCATACTTTCACTAGTGGACACACTCCCAACAATATAACATGATTGAACAAATAAACAACTTCTCTCCGCGATGGTACTCTGAATTACTCTCCTATTGAATAACACTAATCACTGTGTAGTGGCTACAGAAGCACCCCTTAAAGTTCATCAAGTACTTGACAAACACCACTCATAGAGATACCCAAATCAAAGCACAACTCAAGATAGAAATCATTGCAACTTAGACCAAGTACTAACACGGTGCACACACTGTCAACATTACACCATGAAAGGAGGAATAGATCACTCAAACTATCATAGCAATAATCATTCTCATAATCCACAAGAGATCACAATCATAGCCTAAACCAAGTACCACCATGATGCACGCACTGTCACCGTTACACCAAGGCAGGAGGAATAGATTACTTTAACAATCACCACTAGAGTACACATAACATCTGAATAATAACATCTACTTGTTCAACATGATCCAAAGCTCACGATCACATAAAGATCACATCATGGGAGAGAGAGGTGAACCACATAGCTACCGGTAGAGCCCTTAGCCCCGGGGATGAACTACTCCCTCCTCATCATAGGAGACAGCAAGGTTAATGGAGATGGCGGTGAGGTCGATGGAGATGGCGGAGACGGCGATAGAGACCGATGGAGATGGCTCCGGGGGCACTTCCCAGTCCCGGCAGGGTGCCGGAACAGAGACTTCTGTCCCCCGAAATTCATCGGTGGCGGCGGCGGAACTACGGAACTGCTTCTGGAAAATTACCGAATCCCCTAGGGTTTTCCGTCCCGAGGCTTCTTATAGGAGAAGGGGCGATGTCAGAGGGCTGCCAGGGCCTCCTCACACAGGGGCGGCGCGGCCAGGGGCCTGGCCACGCCAGCCCTATGTGTGGGGCCCTGGTGGCCCCTCTCCGTCTCTCCTTCGGATCTCTGGAAGCTTCCAGGTAAAATAAGACTTCAGGAACTTGTTTCGTCCAATTCCGAGAATATTTCCTATGTATCACTTCTGAAACACAAAAACAGCAGAAAACAGGAAACTGGCACTGTGGCACTTGTTAATAGGTTAGTTCCGGAAAATGCATAAAAATGCCACTAAGTGTAACGAAACAATAGGCAAATGGTGTAAAAACAAGCATGGAGCATCAAAAATTATAGATACGTTTGAGACGTATCAGTATGCATCTTGGAGAACATGATGGGGTTCAGGACCAGCGCGTAGCCCCCAGGTCTGGGCATGAGTGGCGGATGATCCTTACACCCCCAGGTGATGGACGCCTCGGACTAGTGCATGTACTGTGGTTCTGCTGGCATGACTGCGTTCACCTCGATGCCAAACCAGAGCTCATCCTTTGCATCTTCCTTGAGTGGTGAAGACATGGTACTGCTCAACAGTTGGCCTCCTCGGGGTAGTCTCCAGCTGCCTTGGCTGGCTGCCGGTTCTGATTCCCTTGCGCTTCAGCCGGCAGGCCTGGTGGCGGGCCTGGTAGCTGGTGGTTGCCTCGCTCTAGATCCCTAGTGAAGCTGCACTGGCGAGTGGTATGTCCTGCTGGTTTGCCCGAGACACCGTGGAACTTATAGGGTTGATCCAGCATCACCTCGATGGTGCACTTGTCCTTGTTGAACTTGTCTCCCTTGTGCTTCCGACTTCCGCCCGTAGCCCCCGGGCTTCCTTGAACAGCGGCCACTTGCTTGGAGCCATACTTGTTGTTGTGATGTCATCTTTCCTCTTGCCATGGCGATCACGGTTATGATGACCACTCTGGCCGGATGCCGGCTGGGATTGGCCTGCAGCCGGTACTGACTCTACATACTGCACCCTTGCAGCGGGGTCGGCTGACACGCACTTGTCTGCTATCGCCATGAATTCGGCCGTAGTCTTTGGTTCAGCTCTGTGGAGCTTGTGCTTCATCAGGGTCCCTTCCCTGCATCCGTCGGTGAAGTAGCCAATGGCTTGCTCCTCGCCCACTCCTTTGCATGAGTTGCGCCGCTCCGACCATCTCATGGGGTAGTCACGATCCGGCTCGTCTAGGCCTTCTTTTAGAGGGCCAGCTGTCGTGGGTGGGGAGGTCGCTTGTATTTCCCAGTCAAATTCTTAATGAACGCCTCCTTGAAGTCGTACCATGAGTTGATCTTCAGAGCCGGCAGGCTATTGAACCATGACCGGGCAGATCCTGTGAGCATGAGCTGGGGCTGTAGTGCATCCACAACGAGCCCTTCCCGCCTAAGTTCGTGCTCCCACGCGACATGCCCAAGTACACTGGGTGGTGAAGCCGGAGGACTGGCAGTCGGACTACGGCATTGCCGTCGACATCGCGTGCGGCAACAAGAGGGTGGTAGTGCGCTACAGCCTGCCAGACGTGGCTTACAGGATCAGCCTGGAGGTGGCTCAACAGCCTGCTGGCTCTGCAGATCAACTCATGGTACGACTTCAAGGAGGCGTTCATCAAGAATTTTACTGGGACGTACAAGCGACCTCCCTGCCCACGACAGCTGGCCCTCTACAAGCAAGGCCCAGACGAGCTGGATCGTGACTACCTCACAAGATGGTTGGAGCTGCGCAACTCATGCAAAGGAGTAGGCGAGGAGCAAGCCATCGGCTAGTTCACCGACGGATGCAGGGAAGGGACCCTGATGAAGCACAAGCTCCACAGAGCTGAACCAAAGACTATGGCCGAATTCAAGGCGATAGCAGACAAGTACGCATCAGTCGACTCTGCTGCGAGGGTGTAGTACGCTGAGTCAGTGCCGGCTGCGGGCCAATCCCAGCCGGCATCCGACCAGGGCAGACATCACAACCGTGATCGCCATGGCAAGAGGAAAGACGAGTGTCACGACAACAAGTATGGCTCTAAGCAAGTGGCCGGTGTCCAAGGAAGCCCGGGGCTACGGGCGGGAGCCAGAAGAGCAAGGGAGATAAATTCAACAAGGACAAGTACACCATCGAGGTGATGCTGGACCAGCCCTGTAAATTCAACAGTGTCTTGGGCAAACAAAGAGGATATACCACGCACCAGTGCAGCTTCACTAGAGACCCGGAGCAAGGCAACCACCAGCTACCAGGTTCACCGCCGGGCCTGCCGGCTGAAGCGCATGGGAACCAGAACCAGCAGCCAGCCAAGGCGGCTGGAGACTACCCCGAGGAGGCCAACATTGAGCAGTACCATGTCTTCACTACTCAGAAGGAAGACGCAAAGGACGAGCTCTGGTTTGGCATCGAGGTGAACACAGTCATGCTAGCAGAACCACAGTTCATGCACTGCTCCGAGGCGTCCATCACCTGGGGGTGCAAGGATCATCCGCCACTCATGCCCAGACCCAGGGGCTACGCGCTGGTCCTGAACCCCATCATGTTCTCTAAGATGCACACCTGCCGTTTCTCGCACGTGCTCATTGATGGAGGCAGCAGCATCAACCTTCTCTACCGCACCTCAATGGAAAAGCTCGGGATCCCCGCAATCCAGTTGAAGCCAACCAAGCTAACCTTCCATGGCATCATGCCAGGGCACTCTTGCACGCCGATGGGAAGGATCCAGTTGGAGGTGTTGTTCGGGGAAAATGACAACTACCACTGTGAGCCAATCTGGTTCGAGGTGGTGGATCTCAACAGCCCATACCATGCGCTGCTTGGTCGTCCTGCCCTGGCCAAGTTCATGGCAGTGCCACACTATGCGTACCTCAAGATGAAACTTCCCGGCCCTCATGGAGTGATTACCATCACTGGGTTTTACGAGAAATTGATGGAGTGCGCGAAAGCCAGCTCTAAGCTCGCTGAAGCCTTGGTCGTAGCCAAAGAGAAACGCCAGCTGCTTCAACGAGTGGCGCTGGCCTAGCCTAGGCGATCGGCCCCAAGCCAGCCGGCTTCCAGCCTCAAGCCGGCAAGTGGCTCCAAGGAGACTCCACCCGAACTAGACAAGAGGGCTGAGGCCATTGTCTCGGAGGTTGGCCTTTCCACAAAGTAGAAAAACATGCCTAACGACCTCACTCGTGAAGAATCAAGATGTCGATCGCGTAAGCCCTTCGGTTCGCCAAGGCAAAAATCTTGTATCCCAAACAAGTATAGATGAATAAAAGAAAGTTGGGTGGCTATCGGTGTTCTGGATACAGGGGTATCCCGGTGCACCTGCTACTGGGCCCCTTCAACGACACAGCTTCGGCCTAGGAGTAAACCGAAGAAGGAAGCCCAACAAACAAGACTCTCATGAAGAGGCGCCTCATGAGGAGAACGACGACAAAACAGCTAAGGACTAGAAGACCTCCTCGCGAGGTGCTCCTCCTGAGGGGAAGGACCAGATCGGCGCTAGCTCAGCATGTTATGGTGTTGAGCAAGAGGATAAGGTCGGAAGATGGCGTACCGTGCATGCTACCCCGACAAGGGGGTGACCACCCTCTGCCGTGCCTGCATAAAGCTGCGCGGTGGTTGTTGACCACCCCCCTAAAAATAGGGTGGACGGTGCAGGGCACCAGGGAAGGACGTCAGCCTTCCTCCACCCACTCCCGTGGACTGGCGCCACTGCTCTGCGAAGACTACATCCACCGAAGACTGAAGACAATAGCTGTCCCACTCCTTGGCCGTTTGTGGCAACCCCTTCGCCAAGTTGATGACGGGAAGGAGGACCTCGGCGCTATAAAAGGAGGGGAGGCTGCCCCTTAGAAAGGATCCAATCTCCATCTCTGAGCTCCTAGCTAGGCTAAGTTGGTTCATCTACCTCTGGCCAGTTAGAGCTCTGTAACCAAGGCCGTGTACTCCTCGCGAGGTGTCGCGTTGCAATACAAGAAGGCAGGAAGTAGGGGTTTTACCTCACCACGAGGGCTCTGAACCTGGGTAAAGCTCGATGTCCCTCTCTGTGCGTTGTGCTCTTCAGCGTCTCGAGTCTTCTGGCGCCGTGTTTCATCGCAATCTAGATCTCACGCGTACAGCCCTCTGCGTTTGAATCTTTGGGTCCGTCATGTGGTACCCCGCGTTCTTGCAACACAAAAACCCACGACATTTGGCGTGCCAGGTAGGAGGCTATGGTGTGTTTCTTCTAGATCTGCTTCGCCATGGCTGACGCCAACGCAAGGCTCGATTGTCTTTGGTGCCGCAACACTGTTCGAGGAAATACAGAGCCCATAATCCGTCGCCAACACGTCTCGGCCGAGGAGGAAGAGGAAGAAGATCTTGAATCCTCCTATCTTCCATCCGGGCATACAGAGCCTTCGCTCTCCTTCACCGCCACCGCTACTTCTCGCGCTCGTTCCGGGAGTCAGCTGGCCCCTACCCAGGCTCTTGCCATGGCGCAGGAGCTGCTGCGCTATCAACCCATTGCGGACGGGCGTGAGGGGTGGCGCGCTCGAATCGCCGAGCTCGTCGCCATCGCCAACGAAGACCTGGCCTTGGGAGGAGCCCAGGTCGCGGGCGAGCCAGATCCGGCGGCGGGGCACCATGCCTCGGGCGCCCGGGACGGGAAGGCCACTCAGGCCAAGAAGGTGGTTTCCCGTGCGGCATCTTCGCCGCGCGAGGAGCCCAGCTGCCAAATCATCCAACGCGCTCCGGAAGACGTATGCGTCTCCCTTGAGCGCCGCGGCGAAAATCACGACCGCACCATCGACGACATCGGCGAGGCTGGCAAGAACGTCAAGGTCACCGGGGAGCCTGTCTACAACCCCGGGTGTCTTGCTCTCACTCACCAGCAATGCTATGTGGTCTGGCCCGACAAGTTTAGGCTGGACATCGGCACGCGTTATGATGGGACCTCCAACCCCATCGAGTTCCTTCAGCTCTACATCGTCGCCGTTCAGGCCGTGCGTGGAGATCAACGTGTCATGGCCAATTAGTTTCCCATGGCCCTCAAGGATGCAGCACGGACTTGTCTCATGAACCTTCCACACGAATCTGTGACTTCATGGAAGGATCTGTGCCGTCAGTTCGTCGCCAATTTCATGCCTACGTACGAGCGTCCCGCCACCAAGAATGATCTCAAGGCGGTGCATCAGTACAAGGGCGAAACGCTTTGCTAGTACATCCAACACTTCAGCCAGACGAGGAACAAGATTCCCCGGATCTCCAATGAGGAGGTCATCTCCGCGTTCTCCACGGGGGTCGCCGACATCAAGATGAAGAAAAAGCTGTCCGTGAATGATGAGCTGACTTCCGTCGTCGGGCTCTTCAAGATCGCCGACAGATGCACCAAGGCCAAGGAGGGGAGGATCTTCATGCACGCTTCCCCCAAAGCCCAAGTCCAAGGACCCTAAGCGTAAGGAGGCCACTGCCCTCACAGCGGAGCCTGATCATAAGCAGCGCCGCGGGGACCGCTCCGAGCGTGATAAAGGTGGACGACGGCGCTACTGCATCCTACACAGGAAGGACACCCACAATACTGACGATTGTTGGGTAGTCCAGAAATTTCATGAAGAGAATGGAGTCACCAAGCGTCGTGGGAGTAGCCGTAGCTATGGCAAGAGTGGATCGAGGGGCGACCGCCGTGACGATGACCGGGACGAGGGTCACCGCCGCGACAGTCCATCACATGCAGATCTTGAGCCACTACCGCTTCCTCCGCTGACAAATGATCACCGAGAAGAGAACCAGGGGGGCTATCTAGAGCCGTGAGGCTTCGCCGCTTGCCTCCTGGGTGGAGCCTAAGCTCCTTTATCTAATCGCCACTTCAAGCAGCTGTCGCGGGAGATCGCGGCAGCACATAGCCAAGCGTAAACAACTGCAGGTTGAGGTGGTCTACCAACAAGATTGGCTTCGACGAGGAGGGCCACCCAGTCTCCACCAGGGCCGTGGGCACAATTCCCCTCTTGTGCACGCCCACAATCAACAACATCACCGTCAACCGCACTCTCATCGATGGAGGGGCGGGCCTCAACATCATTTTCATCGAGGTCTTAGAGAAGATTCAAGTGCCATATCATCGGCTCATGCCAACCCGGCCATTCTTTGGAGTAACAGAAGGTTCTACAACACCCATCGGGCAGGTGCGCCTGCCTGTAACCTTCGGCACTAGGGACAACTACAGGACGGGAAGCCTCGACTTCGATATCGCCTACATCGCGCTGCCTTACAATGCCATCCTCGGCTACCCAGCCTTGGCAAGATTCATGGCGGCAATGCACCACGGCTTCAATGTCCTCAAGATCCCTAGCGCCAATGGCACAATCACCGTGCGCTGCAATGAGAAAGACGCTCTTCACTCCATAGAGGACGTCTACCGTGAGGCTGCCACTATGTTCCCCGCCGATGAGGATCTGCTGGAACACTCAGGTGACTTCATGAGGAAGAAGAAGCTCGTGTCACAGGAGCGAGCTGCTGACAAAAAGGACTCTCTCGAGCCCCTTACGCCGAGCTTGACAGGGAAGAAGTTTGCCGCATCTACGTCGACTGCGCCAAGCGAGGACCTGGTCGATCCGATGCTGGACATGAGCATTGGTAAAGCTGCGGTACCATCAGGGAGGAGGCCCCAGTTTACCCAAGAGTGCTCTTCTACAAAGAAGGTCCCACTCCAAGCTGGGGGCTGCGAGAACTTCTTCATCATCGGGGCAGGGCTTTCCCCCAAATAGGAAAGCGCGCTCGTCACCTTCCTGCGGGCAAACTCTGACATGTTCGCTTGGACTCCGTCATATATGCCCGGCATCCCCAGGGAGGTGATTGAGCACCACTTAGCCGTGTGCCCTTAGGCACACCCAGTGAAGCAAAAGACAAGGAAGCAAGCGCAAGAGACACAAGACTTCATCGTCCAAGAAATTGAGAAGCTGAAGAAGGCCATTTTGATACGTGAGGTAGCACACTGATGCGTGGTGAATGACCAGCCCATTGGGAACCCCAAGAGGAAGGTGTGATGAGTATAGCAGCTAATTTTCCCTCAGTTAAGAAACCAAGGTATGTCGATCAGGAGAGAAAAGCAGACAATGCGACTGAAGGTGATGCGGGCTAGCTTAATAGCACTCCAACAAGGGCGCCGTTTACGATACTTGTTGACTCGTCTTCGGCCAGTAGCAATGCGGAACCTTCACACACACAACCAAATACTTTGTTCCCAACTTACGATGAGGTTGTCAATCTCACCGGTTTGCTTGAAACAAAGATTATGAGCGTATCGAGTGGAAAACAGTAGAAGTATGCGAGTAAAGTAAACAGTGCGAGTAAAGTAAACAAGTGATAGCAATATGATGGAAATAGGACCGGGGTCCACAGTTCACTAGTGGTGTCTCTCCATAAGATAAATAACACATGCTGGGTAAACAAATTATAGTTGGGAATTGATAGAATAACGATAACGTGATATGTCAAGAAGATCACTATGAGATTTACTCTGGGCATTACAACAAGATACATAGACCGCCATCCAACTGCATCTATGACTAATAATCCACTTGTGGCGAATCAATCCGAGAACTCCACAAGTATTAAGTTGCGAACAACAGATAATTGCATTAAGCAAAGTGTGTAATGTAAACAAAGCATATGCCCTTGAGCATATGAATGTTGTTTTCTCCCTAGTAGCAACAGCACATCTACAACCTTAGAGGTTTCTGTCACTCCCCTAGGTTAAATAGAGGCATGAACCCACTATCGAGCATAAATACCCCCTCTTGGAGTCACTAGCAACTACTCGGCCAAGATAGCTACTAACAACGGAGAGCATGCAAGATCATAAACAACATAGAGATAACATAAGATATATTTCAGTATAGCAACTCAATCATAACACCAATATTCATCGGATCCCAACAAACCAAACATGTAGAATTACATAACGGTGATCTCAATCATGTAGGGCAGCTCATGAGATCTAAACATGAAGCACATGGTGGAGAAGACAACCATCTAGGTACTGCTATGGACCCATAGTCCAAGGTAGACTACTCACTCATCACTCCGGAGGCAAGCATGGCGATGAAGAAGACCTCCGGTGGCGATTCCCCTCTCCGGCAGGGTGCCGGGAAGAGCTTCTGGACCCTCCCGATCTTCGGGTCGACGGTGGCGGCGGATCGCGATGTGTTCTGAAAAATTGATCGGGTACTTAGGTTTTTCCCGTCGGGAGGTCTTTATAGGCGAAGGGGCGATGTCAGAGGTGGAGCCAGGTGGCCTCACACCAGGGCGGCGCGGCCCAGGCCCTGGCCGCGCCAGCCTGGTGTGTGGGGCCCCTGTGGCTCCCCTCCTACTCCTTTTTGGATCTCTGGAAGCTTCTGGGTCAAATAAGACTTCAGGAACTTGTTTCGTCCAATTCCGAGAATATTTCCTGTGTATCACTTCTGAAACACAAAAACAGCTGAAAACAGGGAACTGGCACTGTGGCAACTTGTTAATAGGTTAGTTCCGGAAAATGCATAAAAGTGCCACTAAGTATAACGAAACAGTAGGCAAATGGTGTAAAAACAAGCATGGAGCATCAAAAATTATAGATACGTTGGAGACGTATCAAGCATCCCCAAGCTTAACTCTTGCTCGTCCTCGAGTAGGTAAGTGATAACAAAAGAATAATTTTTGAGGTGACATGCACCTACACAATCTTGATCACATATGTAAGCATTTGTGAGTTGGGATCATAAGAACTTAAAACATGGGCATGAAGATATAATCTTGACAATAAGAAACTTAGCAACCATGTTGTAAACATGCAAATGAACACAAACAAAAGATCATGAAAATGAAACAATGAAAGTCAAACATGTGTTCAAATCATAAGGAAAAACATACAAATGGTTTTCAGCTTGTCCTTAATAGAGAGCAAAACATAAATGCATAGGACACCTTCAAGTTTAAGAGGGCGACTAGATACAAATAATTTGAGAACAAGTGAAACCAACAATATGAATCAATCAATGAAAACTTTGGGACAATGCACATTATACTCAGAATGACCACTATGCTCTCTTAATGGTGCATAAAGATAGAAGGTGGTGACTCAACATAAAAGTAGAAGAAAGGCCCTTCGCAGAGGGAAGCAGTGATTGCAAGTTTTATAACCTTCAAAAATTATGTTACTTACCAGCTTTGAGCTCTCATTGCCCCCATCATAAGCATCTTGAATGGTTAAAGTTAATGCAAGAACAATTATGATGCATATGCTTGACAAATCATAAGTTGAAAACCTCGTGTCCCGTGAATACAAGTACCCAAACCTCATGCTACTTACTTAGAGTCCCAAGCAAGGCTCTTGTCATTGTAAGTATATGCATATCATTGAGAACCGCCAATGGGGTACCTCCGTGCCTGATGACATGGAACAAGCCCACATCAAAATGACAGGACAAGCAGACAATGAACACCTCGACATCTCTTTTATTTGCCATTTGTTTAGCTTTTTATTGTGAGATGCGTCGTCTAATGTTCACTATGGGTATGTTGCAAATTTCCACCATGAATTATGCATGGCTTAGATTAGCGGCCCGGCGTTTCCCTAACACATATACAAACTCCATGATCCCCATAAGATTCCCAATTCATTTCACACAGTGGGCATCCATAAACAAAAGATCACGATATCAACTCAAATAAGAAGTGCAATGTTGAAAGCTTGCCCATGACTGCATGGCTGGGCTAGTCTCCAACTTACAACTTGTAAGCATAACAACTCAACATAAGAGACCACAATGTCAAATTTTTAAGAACATGAAAAAGTAAAGTGTGCCTTCCGGTTCGTGAGAGCTTTACTGACCGAATTTCGCATAACACTGGTAAGAGTTTAATTTGAAGAGAAAATAAAAGCAAGTCAAATTTACTTGGAATAGCAAATTGCTAGTAGGTATGTATGGTGGACACTTGGGTAAACTTTGGCTTTTAGGAGTTGGATGCACGAGTAGATCTCATACTCAGTACAAGGCGAGGGCTAGCAAAAGACTGGGAGCGACCAACTAAGAGAGCAATAATGGCCATAATCATGCAAAGCGACAAAGCGACATTAAAAGAAGCATAAGATGGCATCAAAAGTCAAAAACTAAATGATCATAGAGGCTATTGGCGACTTTGTAAGAGTCTAACATGTGTGAGCATGCGCCAAGTCAACCCAAATAAAGCATCAAGGAGAAAACCAAAATAATGCTTCCAAATAATTAAAAACAACGCATGATTTTTTCAAAGGCTCATTAAGCAATCTCAGTTATTTGAGACAAGTCATGCTACAGCAAAACCACTAAGCATACTATCAAAAAGACATCAAGCATGACATGAAAAAGCCTAAGCCGCAGTCTACACAAGCTCCTTCTTGTACCACTATTTTGCATAAAGCTTTTTCTCTTTTCCAACACCATTTGAAATTTTTAAAGACACCTCTTTTGATAAATACCAATAAAGATCAGAGGCAAAAATACACCTTGATGAAAAGATATGACAAGGTCTGAACGCAAATCAAGGCAAAAACGAAAACCAAAAGCAGTAGCGGAAAGAAGAACACTCGATTTTTAATAAGAGTGAAAACTAGAGCGTTCTTTGCAAATGAAAACGAGTACATCTCCTCCAAAAGAAATTTGTTGGGGTCCAACCATTTATTGCAGCAAACAAAACAAACTAACAAAGAAAATTAAAACAACTGACGCTCCAAGAAAAACACATAGTGCATGAAGCAATAAAAATATAGTGTTTTGAAAGGTGACCTGATTTTTGCCGATGAAGAAGGGGTGCCTCGGGGGCATCCCCAAGCTTTGACGCTTGTACTTCTTGGTTCTTGGGGGTGATGCATGGGCATCCCCAAGCTTGAGCTTTTGTCCATTCTTCAACTCATCTCATCATTCTCCAATCCCTATACTTGAAAACTTCATACAAAACTAAACACAAATCTATTAGCAACATTAGTGTAACATAACATATAATCAACCTCTTTTTGCTTCAGGTTTCAACCCAAAACTACCACATATATAGCAAATAATACTGTAGTAACTTCCCTACAAGTTCCATGATCAAAAGAACTCAAAACAAAACGATAAAGTGGCAAAAACAAATATTGGCAGAAATCTGTCAAAACAGAACAGCTGACAAAGGTCGAATTTTTGAGGGGCTTTCTGTTGCTCAAATCAAAAAGTGTTCAACTAACGAAAGTTTGGATATAACCTGGGGCATATGCACAATAAATCTCAGGTCCAAAATATATACAGAGAATTTATACGAATTTTTACGGTGCAGCACCGAAAACAGTTTCAGGACAGCAACATCCCCAAATCTTACCTCACTCAAATTAGAGGCTTCTCTTGGCACAACAATGAAATAAAAAGGATAAGGAGCGGTTATTACAGTAGTAATGACTTCCAAGACTCAAATAAAAGAAAAAGTACTGAAAATAAAACATTGGGTTATCTCCCAAGAGTGCTTTTCTTTAACGCCTTTGAGCTAGGCTCAGTAATTTGAGAAGATGCTCACATAAGAAATATGAATGGAAGCCAAAAAGAGCATCAAGGAGCAAATACAAAACACATTTAAGTCTAACCCACTTCCTATGCATAGGAATCTTGTAAGAAAATAAATCAAAGAAGCACATAGTCACAAGTATGGATAGATAAAACAAGAGCAACTTCAGAACTTTCAATATAAAGAGAGGTGTTTTAGTAACATGAGAATTCCAACCACCATATTTTCCTCTCTCATAATAATTTTCAGTATCATCATGAACAAACTCAACAATATAAATATCACACTCATCCTCCTTTTTTAAGCATGGAGGGCTATCAAATAAGGTATTAGTTAAAGAGTTACTCTTATTGGGGGCTAGACATGGGTAGCTCCATTCTTCCTCCTCTTGATCATCATTCTCCTCCTCTTTTTCATCTAATGAGCTTCCAGTTTCAGCAATTTCTTCTTCCATAGGCTCCTTCAAGGCATTAGACTCTTCCGTTGGAGAGTATCTATTAAGATATTTAAGAATATAGCCATTTTCTTCCTTGTAATTATCAAAGCAAAATGTAAGTATATCATAAACCTCATATTTATAAGGTGCATCATCAATATTTTCAAGCAAATAAGCAAGTTCGAAAGCACCCTTCCAAGCAATAAATTCTTCAGTTTGTTCCACATCATAAAAGTCATAATTTCCATTAATATAAGAGGATATGGTAACATCATCATTATACTCACATTGAAAAGGGAGGTGTTTATACCTCCTACAGCAACAAGATCTATCAAAGCAATAAGTAACATTATAAGTTGAGCACACGTTTCTAGCAATGATATACAATCTATTGATTTGTTCCCATAGGTGTTTCCCTTTTTGTGACAAGCGGTGTTCCTCATAATAATTTTGCTGCTCTTCCGTGAACCCACCTTGCCAAAAAGATTTAGTTTCAAAGAAACCAACCATTGATAGAAAGCATGATAAAGCAAGACAATAACAGACCAACAAAAATAACAACTATAAAAGGAACTAATTTTTTTATATTTTTGATAAAATGATGCAAGTAAAAATAAAGTAAAGCAAAACTTAAAACAAAGTAAAGGATGTGTGTGCGAAAAACTCCCCTTGCAGAGGTCTTCCACTTTTCTCCTCGGCAACGGCGCCAGAAAAAGAGCTTGATGCGTGGTGAATAACCAGCCCGTTGGGAACCCCAAGAGGAAGGTGTGATGAGTATAGCAGCTAATTTCCCCTCAGTTAAGAAACCAAGGTATGTCGATCAGGAGAGAAAAGCAGACAATGCGACTGAAGGTGATGCGGACTGGCTTAATAGCACTCCAACAAGGGCGCCGTTTACGATACTTGTTGACTCATCTTCGGCCAGTAGCAACGCGGAACCTGCACACACACAACCAAATACTTTGTTCCCAACTTACGATGAGGTTGTCAATCTCACCGGTTTGCTTGAAACAAAGATTATGAGCGTATCGAGTGGAAAACAGTAGAAGTATGCGAGTAAAGTAAACAGTGCAAGTAAAGTAAACAAGTGATAGCAATATGATGGAAATAGGACCGGGGTCCACAGTTCACTAGTGGTGTCTCTCCATAAGATAAATAACACATGCTGGGTAAACAAATTATAGTTGGGCAATTGATAGAATAAAGATAACTTGATATGTCAAGAAGATCACTATGAGATTTACTCTGGGCATTACAACAAGATACATAGACCGCCATCCAACTGCATCTATGACTAATAATCCACTTGTGGCGAATCAATCCGAGAACTCCACAAGTATTACGTTGCGAACAACAGATAATTGCATTAAGAAAAGTGTGTAATGTAAACAAAGCATATGCCCTTGAGCATATGAATGTTGTTTTCTCCCTAGTAGCAACAGCACATCTACAACCTTAGAGGTTTCTGTCACTCCCCCAGGTTAAATAGAGGCATGAACCCACTATCGAGCATAAATACCCCCTCCTGGAGTCACTAGCAACTACTCGGCCAAGATAGCTACTAACAACGGAGAGCATGCAGGATCATAAACAACATAGAGATAACATAAGATATATTTCAGTATAGCAACTCAATCATAACACCAATATTCATCGGATCCCAACAAACCAAACATGTAGAATTACATAACGGTGATCTCAATCATGTAGGGCAGCTCATGAGATCTAAACATGAAGCACATGGTGGAGAAGACAACCATCTAGGTACTGCTATGGACCCATAGTCCAAGGTAGACTACTCACTCATCGCTCCGGAGGCAAGCATGGCGATGAAGAAGACCTCCGGTGGCGATTCCCCTCTCCCGCAGGATGCCGGGAAGAGCTTCTAGACCCTCCCGATCTTCGGGTCGACGGTGGCGGCGGATCGCGATGTGTTCTGAAAAATTGATCGGGTACTTAGGTTTTTCCCGTCGGGGGGTCTTTATAGGCGAAGGGGCGATGTCAGAGGTGGAGCCAGGTGGCCTCACACCAGGGCAGCGCGGCCCAGGCCCTGGCCGCGCTAGCCTGGTGTGTGGGGCCCCTGTGGCTCCCCTCCTACTCCTCTTTGGATCTCTGGAAGCTTCTGGGTAAAATAAGACTTCAGGAACTTGTTTCGTCCAATTCCGAGAATATTTCCTGTGTATCACTTCTGAAACACAAAAACAGCTGAAAACAGGGAACTAGCACTGTGGCAACTTGTTAATAGGTTAGTTCTGGAAAATGCATAAAAGTGCCACTAAGTGTAACGAAACAGTAGGCAAATGGTGTAAAAACAAGAATGGAGCATCAAAAATTATAGATACGTTGGAGACGTATCAAGCATCCCCAAGCTTAACTCTTGCTCGTCCTCGAGTAGGTAAGTGATAACAAAAGAATAATTTTTGAGGTGACATGCACCTACACAATCTTGATCACATATGTAAGCATTTGTGAGCTAGGATCATAAGAACTTAAAACATGGGCATGAAGATATAATCTTGACAATAAGAAACTTAGCAACCATGTTGTAAACATGCAAATGAACACAAACAAAAGATCATGAAAATGAAACAATGAAAGTCAAACATGTGTTCAAATCATAAGGAAAAATATACAAATGGTTTTCAGCTTGTCCTTAATAGAGAGCAAAACATAAATGCATAGGACACCTTCAAGTTTAAGAGGGCGACTAGATACAAATAATTTGAGAACAAGTGAAACCAACAATATGAATCAATCAATGAAAACTTTGGGACAATGCACATTATACTCAGAATGACCACTATGCTCTCTTAATGATGCATAAAGATAGAAGGTGGTGACTCAACATAAAAGTAGAAGAAAGGCCCTTCGCAGAGGGAAGCAGTGATTGCAAGTTTTATAACCTTCAAAAATTATGTTACTTACCGGCTTTGAGCTCTCATTGCCCCCATCATAAGCACCTTGAATGGTTAAAGTTAATGCAACAACAATTATGATGCATATGCTTGACAAATCATAAGTTGAAAACCTCGTGTCCCGTGAATACGAGTACCCAAACCTCATGCTACTTTACTTAGAGTCCCAAGCAAGGCTCTTGTCATTGTAAGTATATGCATATCATTGAGAACCGCCAATGGGGTACCTCCATGCCTGATGACATGGAACAAGCCCTCATCAAAATGACAGGACAAGCAGACAATGAACACCTCGACATCTCTTTTATTTGCCATTTGTTTAGCTTTTTATTGTGAGATGCGTCGTCTAATGTTCACTATGGGTATGCTGCAAATTTCCACCATGAATTATGCATGGCTTAGATTAGCGGCCCGGCGTTTCCCTAACACATATACAAACTCCAAGATCCCCATAAGATTCCCAATTCATTTCACACCGTGGGCATCCATAAACAAAAGATCACGATATCAACTCAAATAAGAAGTGCAATGTTGAAAGCTTGCCCATGACTGCATGGCTGGGCTAGTCTCCAACTTACAACTTGCAAGCATAACAACTCAACATAAGAGACCACAATGTCAAATTTTTAAGAACATGAAAAAGTAAAGTGTGCCTTCCGGTTCGTGAGAGCTTTACTGACCGAATTTCGCATAACACTGGTAAGAGTTTAATTTGAAGAGAAAATAAAAGCAAGTCAAATTTACTTGGAATAGCAAATTGCTAGTAGGTATGTATGGTGGACACTTGGGTAAACTTTGGCTTTTAGGAGTTGGATGCACGAGTAGATCTCATACTCAGTACAAGGCGAGGGCTAGCAAAAGACTGGGAGCGACCAACTAAGAGAGCAATAATGGCCATAATCATGCAAAGCGACAAAGCGACATTAAAAGAAGAATAAGATGGCATCAAAAGTCAAAAACTAAATGATCATAGAGGCTATTGGCGACTTTGTAAGAGTCTAACATGTGTGAGCATGCGCCAAGTCAACCCAAATAAAGCATCAAGGAGAAAACCAAAATAATGCTTCCAAATAATTAAAAACAACGCATGATTTTGTCAAAGGCTCATTAAGCAATCTCAGTTATTTGAGACAAGTCATGCTACAGCAAAAACACTAAGCATACTATCAAAAAGACATCAAGCATGACATGAAAAAGCCTAAGCCGCAGTCTACACAAGCTCCTTCTTGTACCACTATTTTGCATAAAGCTTTTTCTCTTTTCCAACACCATTTGAAATTTTTAAAGACACCTCTTTTGATAAATACCAATAAAGATCAGAGGCAAAAATACACCTTGATGAAAAGATATGACAAGGTCTGAACGCAAATCAAGGCAAAAACGAAAACCAAAAGCAGTAGCGGAAAGAAGAACACTCGATTTTTAATAAGAGTGAAAACTAGAGCGTTCTTTGCAAATGAAAACGAGTACATCTCCTCCAAAAGAAATTTGTTGGGGTCCAACCATTTATTGCAGCAAACAAAACAAACTAACAAATAAAACTAAAACAACTGACGCTCCAAGAAAAACACATAGTGCATGAAGCAATAAAAATATAGTGTTTTGAAAGGTGACCTGATTTTTGCCGATGAAGAAGGGGTGCCTCGGGGGCATCCCCAAGCTTTGACGCTTGTACTTCTTGGATATTTCTTGGGGGTGATGCATGAGCATCCCCAAGCTTGAGATTTTGTCCATTCTTCAACTCATCTCATCATTCTCCAATCCCTATACTTGAAAACTTCATACAAAACTAAACACAAATCTATTAGCAACATTAGTGTAACATAACATATAATCAACCTCTTTTTGCTTCAGGTTTCAACCCAAAACTACCACATATATAACAAATACTACTGTAGTAACTTCCCCACAAGTTCCATGATCAAAAGAACTCAAAAGAAAGCGATAAAGTGGCAAAAACAAATATTGGCAGAAATCTGTCAAAACAGAACAGCTGACAAAGGTCGAAATTTTGAGGGGTTTTCTGTTGCTCAAATCAAAAAGTGTTCAACTAAACAAAGTTTGGATATAACCTGGGGCATATGCACAAGAAATCGCAGGTCCAAAAGATATACAGAGAATTTATACGAATTTTTACGGTGCAGCACTGAAAACAGTTTCAGGAGAGCAACATCCCCAAATCTTACCTCACTCAAATTAGAGGCTTCTCTTGGCACAACAATGAAATAAAAAGGATAAGGAGCGGTAATTACAGTAGTAATGACTTCCAAGACTCAAATAAAAGAAAAAGTACTGAAAATAAAACATTGGGTTATCTCCCAAGAGTGCTTTTCTTTAACGCCTTTGAGCTAGGCTCAGTAATTTGAGAAGATGCTCACATAAGAAATAT
Source organism: Dactylis glomerata (assembly GCA_007115705.1). Taxonomy (NCBI): domain Eukaryota; kingdom Viridiplantae; phylum Streptophyta; class Magnoliopsida; order Poales; family Poaceae; genus Dactylis; species Dactylis glomerata. Next base: position 11,034,209 of record QXEO01000553.1, read on the forward strand.
GAATGGAAGCCAAAAAGAGCATCAAGGAGCAAATACAAAACACATTTAAGTCTAACCCACTTCCTATACATAGGAATCTTGTAAGAAAATAAATCAAAGAAGCACATAGTCACAAGTATGGGTAGATAAAACAAGAGCAACTTCAGAACTTTCAATATAAAGAGAGGTGTTTTAGTAACATGAGAATTCCAACAACCATATTTTCCTCTCTCATAATAATTTTTAGTAGCATCATGAAAAAACTCAATAATATAAATATCACACTCATCCTCCTTTTTTAAGCATGGAGGGCTATCAAATAAGGTATTAGTTAAAGAGTTACTCTTATTGGGGGCTAGACATGGGTAGCTCCATTATTCCTCCTCTTGATCATCATTCTCCTCCTCTTTTTCATCTAATGAGCTTCCAGTTTCAGCAATTTCTTCTTCCATAGGCTCCTTCAAGGCATTAGTCTCTTCCGTTGGAGAGCATCTATTAAGATATTTAAGAATATAGCCATTTTCTTCCTTGTAATTATCAAAGCAAAATGTAAGTATATCATAAACCTCATATTTATAAGGTGCATCATCAATATTTTCAAGCAAATAAGCAAGTTCGAAAGCACCCTTCCAAGCAATAAATTCTTCAGTTTGTTCCACATCATAAAAGTCATAATTTCCATTAATATAAGAGGATATGGTAACATCATCATTATACTCACATTGAAAAGGGAGGTGTTTATACCTCCTACAGCAACAAGATCTATCAAAGTAATAAGTAACATTATAAGTTGAGCACACGTTTCTAGCAATGATATACAATCTATTGATTTGTTCCCATAGGTGTTTCCCTTTTTGTGACAAGCGGTGTTCCTCATAATAATTTTGCTGCTCTTCCGTGAACCCACCTTGCCAAAAAGATTTAGTTTCAAAGAAACCAACCATTGATAGAAAGCATGATAAAGCAAGACAATAACAGACCAACAAAAATAACAACTATAAAAGGAACTAATTTTTTTATATTTTTGATAAAATGATGCAAGTAAAAATAAAGTAAAGCAAAACTTAAAACAAAGTAAAGGATGTGTGTGCGAAAAACTCCCCTTGCAGAGGTCTTCCACTTTTCTCCTCGGCAACGGCGCCAGAAAAAGAGCTTGATGCGTGGTGAATGACCAGCCCGTTGGGAACCCCAAGAGGAAGGTGTGATGAGTATAGCAGCTAATTTCCCCTCAGTTAAGAAACCAAGGTATGTCGATCAGGAGAGAAAAGCAGACAATGCGACTGAAGGTGATGCGGACTGGCTTAATAGCACTCCAACAAGGGCGCCGTTTACGATACTTGTTGACTCGTCTTCGGCCAGTAGCAACGCGGAACCTGCACACATACAACCAAATACTTTGTTCCCAACTTACGATGAGGTTGTCAATCTCACCGGTTTGCTTGAAACAAATATTATGAGCATATCGAGTGGAAAACAGTAGAAGTATGCGAGTAAAGTAAACAGTGCGAGTAAAGTAAATAGGTGATAGCAATATGATGGAAATAGGACCGGGGTCCACAGTTCACTAGTGGTGTCTCTCCATAAGATAAATAACACATGCTGGGTAAACAAATTACAGTTGGGCAATTGATAGAATAAACATAACGTGATATGTCAAGAAGATCACTATGAGATTTACTCTGGGCATTACAACAAGATACATAGACCGCCATCCAACTGCATCTATGACTAATAATCCACTTGTGGTGAATCAATCCGAGAACTCCACAAGTATTAAGTTGCGAACAACAGATAATTGCATTAAGCAAAGTGTGTAATGTAAACAAACCATATGCCCTTGAGCATATGAATGTTGTTTTCTCCCTAGTAGCAATAGCACATCTACAACCTTAGAGGTTTCTGTCACTCCCCCAGGTTAAATAGAGGCATGAACCCACTATCGAGCATAAATACCCCCTCTTGGAGTCACTAGCAACTACTCGGCCAAGATAGCTACTAACAACGGAGAGCATGCAAGATCATAAACAACATAGAGATAACATAAGATATATTTTAGTATAGCAACTCAATCATAACACCAATATTCATCGGATCCCAACAAACCAAACATGTAGAATTACATAACGGTGATCTCAATCATGTAGGGCAGCTCATGAGATCTAAACATGAAGCACATGGTGGAGAAGACAACCATTTAGCTACTGCTATGGACCCATAGTCCAAGGTAGACTACTCACTCATCGCTCCGGAGGCAAGCATGGCGATGAAGAAGACCTCCGGTGGCGATTCCCCTCTCCGGCAGGGTGCCGGGAAGAGTTTCTGGACCCTCCCGATCTTCGGGTCGATGGCGGCGGCGGATCGCGATGTGTTCTGAAAAATTGATCGGGTACTTAGGTTTTTCCCGTCGGGGGTCTTTATAGGCGAAGGGGCGATGTCAGAGGTGGAGCCAGGTGGCCTCACACCAGGGCGGCGCGGCCCAGGCCCTGGCTGCGCCAGCCTGGTGTGTGGGGCCCCTGTGGCTCCCCTCCTACTCCTCTTCGGATCTCTGGAAGCTTCCGGGTAAAATAAGACTTCAGGAACTTGTTTCGTCCAATTCCGAGAATATTTCCTGTGTATCACTTCTGAAACACAAAAATAGAAGAAAATAGGGAACTGGCACTGTGGCAACTTGTTAATAGGTTAGTTCCGGAAAATGCATAAAAGTGCCACTAAGTGTAACGAAACAGTAGGCAAATGGTTTAAAAACAAGCATGGAGCATCAAAAATTATAGATATGTTGGAGACGTATCACCCACCCCACATGGATTGCTAATCTGGTGGTCGTTCCAAAGGCTAATGGCAGTGGGCGCCTCTGCGTAGACTTTACTAGTCTCAACAAGGCCTGTCCTAAGGATCCTTATCCACTTCCAAGGATAGATCAAATTGTCGACTCCACCGCCGGCTGTGACCTACTTTGCTTCTTAGATGCCTTCTCCGGTTATCATCAAATCAAGATAGCGAAGGAGGATGAGGAAAAGACTGCCTTCATCACACCCTGTGGTGTGTACTGCTACGTCTGCATGCCCTTCGGCCTGAAGAACGCATGAGCAACATTCCAAAGACTCATGCGCAAGGCCTTGGGGGCTCAGATGGGAAGGAATGCGGAAGCTTACGTCGATGACATCATTGTCAAAACCCGAGAGGGTAGTACCTTCATTGAAGACTTGGAGGAAACATTTGTCAACCTGAGAAAGGTAAACATCAACCTCAACCCTACCAAGTGCGCCTTTGGCGTACCGTCGGGCAAGTTGTTGGGGTTCCTCGTGTCTCACCGCGGGATAGAGGCGAGCCCCGACAAGGTCAAGGCCATCGAAGAAATGCGTCCTCCGCGCAACCCTGACAAGGAGATACAGCGCCTCGCGGGATGCATGGCAGCCCTGGGGCGCTTCATCGCGAGGAGCGGAGAAAAGGCCCTGCCTTTCTTCAAGCTCATGAAGCACACTGGAAAATTTGAGTGGACTCCGAAAGCTGACAAGGCCTTCGTCGAGTTGAAGAGGTACCTCATGAGCCCACCGATCATGGTCGCCCCAACATTCCGTGAGACCTTGCTGCTCTACATCGCGGCGACCCCAAGGACTGCAAGTGCAGTCCTCATCGCAGAGCGGGACGCTCAGGTAATCACCAAAGAGAAAATCGATCCTCCATGCCCAGGGGCTCCTCCTGAGGGAGAGGCAGTAATCTCTGCCCCTCCTCGTGAGGAGCCACCCGCTGCACCTTCGCCGACTGAGCCGCTCTCACAGAGCGATGCTCCTGAGCTTCATGAGGAGAAAACTCCTGAAGACACAACTAAAGTGAAGAAGCCCGTGTACTTCATCAGCACGGTACTGCGCAACACACGGGAGCACTACACCATCCAGCAGAAGCTGCTCTACACTCTGCTGATCGCTTCAAGGAAACTACGTCACTACTTCCAGGGCCACCCGATCAAGGTGGTCACTGATCGGGCTCTGGAGACAATCCTACACAACCCAAACGTCACTGGAAGGGTGGCAGAGTGGGTTGTGGAGCTTCAGCCATTCGAGATCTCCTTCGAAACCACCAAGGTAATCAAGAGCAAAGCTTTAGCTAAGTTCACCGCCGAATGGACTAATCCGTTTGCCGACGAGCCTCCAGAGGTGGAATATACACTTCCTGGGGAGGAGGCCCCCGGACTTTGGGTCATGCACTTCGACGGTGCCTTCAACCTTGCCGGCGCGGGGGCTGGGGCCATCCTCACCTCTCCCTCTGGAGACAAGCTCTTCTACACCATTCATCTTTGTTTCAAGCTAGAGCACAAGGTCTCCAACAACATTGCGGAATACGAAGGACTACTCGCCGGCCTAAGGGTTGTGAGCGCTTTGGGCATCAAGCGCCTCATCGTCAAGGGAGATTCGCAGGTGGTCGTGAACTTCTCCAACAAGAGCTAAACTCCAAAAGATGAGCACATGGCGGTTTATCTTGAAGAACATCGAAAGATAGAAAAATGATTCCAAGGCCTGGAGTTAAAGCACGTCCCCCGAGGGGAAAATGTGGAGGCAGACGAAATCTCCAAGCGCACCTCTCATCGCCTGGTGCAGCCAGCTGGTGTCTTCGAGGAGTGCCTCTTCAAGCCATCTGCTTCTCCACCAACGACAAGATCTGAGCTTCCACCTGCCTTGCCGCCGCCACCGGAGCAGGGGGCTTGTAACAACTCAGAAATTGTAATCCACTTCTTATTAAATAAAGTGCCCAATTTTTGGACCCAGATAAAACTTTTTATCTATTATTTCATGCATACATGTATTTTCTATTATATGTCTTTTATGATTTCATGTGTGTTATTTTTGGTTGTGCATTGGTTAGTTAATTCTAAGTGAACCAACAGAAGCAATTAAGAAGAATTATAAGAACCAAAGAAACCAGAAATAAAAATGTTAAAGAAAATGAGAAGAATAAGATGATCTAGGAAATCTGTTTGACTACCCTACTTTGAGCCCTTGGATTAAGAAATCTGCAACTCACCTCAGTGTTTGGCCAGCTAGTTGAGCTTCACCAAGTCACATACAAACTCAACCAAGAAGTTGCTACCCAAAATTCAAACCAGAGCTTGACTCAAACATCAATCAAACTTTGAATCTGAAACAGTGACCATACCCTATTTTCAAATATAAATTTTTGCAAAACCTGTTATTTCTCCAGAACAAAATTATGACTGGAAACCTTGGCTCATATGCTGAGCACCCAAAGTGGAAAGTTTCAAAAATTCAAATTTCAAACTCTTGCGGGCATTTCGTCGAACACTGGCAGAGAAGAATCGAGCAAATCTTGATTCACTGTGAAGATCACTGTTCTGGTTCGCTCGAGGACTGTAGCCATACTCCTGGATGATGCCACGGTCGAGCTCAGTGCCCCCTGCCCCGACCCGAGCCATGAGACGGGGAGGAACGGAGGGAAACGCGCCCAGGGCCCCCTCCCAGACCTTCTTCTTCCTTCACGATGCCGACCGCCCTGGAGGCGCCAGAGCCGACCCACAGCCCACCGCAGCCGAGTCGACACCCTCCCAGCACACCCCTGAGGCCGCCGTGCCCGGAGCGAGCTCCAAACGCCGCCAGGACCCCCGCACTGGCCACCTTCTGGTCGCCTTGCCCCCGGCCTCCCGAGGCTATAAAAACCCCCATCGACGCTCCCAGAAGACGCACACCATCGCCGCAGCCGATTCCCACTCCCCTCTCTTCCTCTCTCCCTCGGAAACGTCCGATCTCTGCACGGGAGCGCCGCCGCGTTCTGGAAGATTCCGGCCACCACTGGAGCTGCTGCTGGTGCGAGGTGGAGGAGTTGAGCAACCGCGGCCGATCTGCATCACCGCCGTCAAGTTCTTCTTCCTCTCCGTCATGCCCTCGCCGTCGAACACTCGTCTCTGCACATGCCGGTGAGCTTCCGCCCGAGCTGAGGTAGACGATGCACCAGAGCCGTTCGATCTTGATCCAGCGATAGCATACCGGTTCGGCGATTCTAATTAGATCTGACTAGTGGGACCCCCCTGTCAGGTCCCGTTTTTATTTCTCCCGCCGTGCGAAACGTTTTCTGGGCCGGCCCGTTCGGGTTCTGTTCAGAATCGGCCCAGCTCGTTAGAAATCAGTCCGTTTCGTTTTTATTTATTTTCCCGCCTTTTCGAATTAATTCAAAACTGTTTCAGATATGTTTTTCAAATTAAAATTCCAAGAGATTTACAAATCCTTTTATAGCAAATAAATATGCATTGGAAAGCTTGTAAAATCCTCTACACAGTAGAACTGGTTAGAATTCAAAATAAGTTAGGAATTTAATTTGATATGAATAGTGTGACCATAGCTTTGTTAATCATAAAAGATTTCTAGAAAATTATTTAAGCCTCCTAAAATCATGAAATTTAAATTGTGAACTCACCAATGACCCCCCTTACTGTTAGTCAACTTTAATGAACTCAAACCTTGTTAGTGTTATCAATTAGGTTCTACCCCAACTCTAGTTAGTAACATAAAATGATAGATTTCTATTGCACACTTAGAATTAATTTGCCCTCTTACCAATTCACTTAGTTGATCCCTCCCACTTGAACTAGTATTAGTACCCTAAACCAATACCAATGCTTAGAAAGTGAACAACATTGGACACTTATTAGAAACTCTAGCTTGCACACTTGATGGAAGCTTAGAAGCAAAACTTACAATCCAACACCATAAAATGCAACATGAATGCTATTGTTAGCAAACAAAGATGTGTGCTTGGTGTGTTGTTAGCATTGTGTAGTGATTGTGTGCTTTGTGTTTATTCTTTATTAGACGCTAGTATTGCCGAGGAGGATATTGGAGGGGATTATTATCAAGAAGAAGAAGAATACCCCGGACACTTTGCCAACCAAGGCAAGCCATCTTTTGATTCATACTCCCAATGCCTAGTTTTAATATTGCATTCTACTTGTTTTAAGTAAATTGCATGATTGAATTGCTAGAGTAGAATGATAGAAGTGTAGTGATGTCTTGTTTAGCAAGAGCATCAAGCTGAGTTTATCCAACTCTATTTAGTAGTCATCACTCAATGTAGTTGCTTAGTCGCTAATAATATTGAGGCCATCTATAAGGGGAACTCTAGTTGAAAAGTGGTGACTTGAACTTGAAACTTGAATTGGAGATTGCTCCTACATAATGGCTTTATGGAAGAAATTAATCTTGACTAAGAACTATGAAATGTATTTCTAAATGACAACGAGTGATGTACTATGGGAGCCAACCATACCGTACGACCACATTACCCCTGAATGGGAAGGGGCTTATTCCTAGCTTGTTTATTCTAGTATGGGAGGTCCTGTTTCATCCTTTATAGAAGTATTCCATGCGTGGTTGCTTCCGAACCAAGTGGTCATTGGAAATTTTCCTTCCTGAAGATTTCCATCCGTCCGGCATCCCGGAGTGGGCAAAACTAGAGGCGCCGGAACGGGGAAATCCGTGTCTCGGGCTCTAGGGAAGGATCCTATACTAGAGTAGACAAGTGAAAGAGTTTGTTTGATTATCTGAACCCTGCATACCTTGTGTATGACGATCTGTGGATTTCTCCCGGCAGATGTATCGATTCTTGTGGGTAAAGTGTACCCCTCTGCAGAGGTTTTCAAACTATTCGAATAGCCGAGTCCGCGGTTATGGACAGTTGGCAAGCTATACTTGACTTTTGTCAGGATTAAAAATGACAATGGTGAACTGGGGGAATGACTTGACTTGACATTGGTATTGACACACTTGAAGTCCCTCTTTAGATGGAACTTAGAGAACTAAACCTCTCTTCTACCAATGAACCTTCTTGGGAAATAAAACTAGCTTTTTGGCAAATAAACTTAGTGCTTAGTCCACTATACCCAACTTGCATATCTACTTCATCATTCCCTTTATAAGATGGTTTGCGAGTGCATCCAATGTACTCATGGCTGTGTCCCTGGCTATCAACTTGGCCAGACTATGGGGAAGAATACCAGGAGGAAGGGTATGAAGAAGAGTACCAGAACTAAGCTCGTCTCCATGAGTCGCCATTGCCTGTAGGGTGAAGGCATGGACCCGAAGACGTTATTTCCGCTGCTATATTGTGTTGTAATGTGAACTTGGTCTCTATGACCATTGTATTTGAACCTTCGTATTGTAATGTCTATTGAAATGGTTACCAACTACGTTATGTATATCGCAACAATGGTTCTGGGATTGCGGTGGAATACATAACGGGCACTTCGAATTTGTATCAAATTTGAGGTCGTCACAGGTTGGTATCAGAGCCTAGGCTGACCATAGGAGACCTTAGTTAGAATGGGCGTTAAATGAAACCTTGATAAAAGCAAAGATATAAGTAATGGTTGCAAAATTGCTTAAGTCTTTCCCTCTCTATTTACAAAGCTTTATACATGATCCAGTTTTTGTCTACTTAAAATTTGGCACACTTGAGTTGATCACTAACTTAATCTAATCTAAAATTTTGTAGATGGCCCCGGTATTCGTTGAGCACTACCAGTTGGGCCATGGTGGCAGCCTTTGCTTCGAGCGCGACCTCACCACCCTGACCTTGTTCCTGGATCGTTTGTATCCGGAGTTCAAGGGAGCCGTGCTCAATGAGCACCCAGATGGAGAGCTACGGTGGCTTATCCGAGCCAGTTGCCGTGGCAAGAAGGGGAATTTGAGTTCTCCAAGGGTCAAGTTTGAGCTTGTGCAGAACACTTGGGCCGATGGTCTGGTCCGAGGTATGCAGGAGATGCACGCCCGCTTATGCGGACTGCATGTGGAGGAGGTCCAGGGGGAGCGCTTTAGGAACTTTGCTCGGCGTGATGCGGACGGGCGTCCCGCAAACATGCCCGGGCAAAATGAGCTGAGTACCTACATCGATCACATGGACTTCTTGCTGTACTCCACTCAGCAGGAGGCCGATCATGCCCGTACCAAGGCCAACCTTGAGCACTTCGCACTGGTGGAGGCGAGGAGCACTATCAGGATACTTGCGAAGGAGCGCAAGAGCCTTCGTCGCCAGCGCGATGAGAAGGATCAGGACATTGAGGAGTTGAAGGCCAATGTGGCTGAGCTGACTGAGTACATTGAGAGTCTTGAGGATCACCTTGGTGAGGAGGAAGGCATTGATCTCCGCAAGGAGGATAATGCCCTCATTAGTGATGAGGATGATTTCATGGAGGACCTTGATGATCCGGAAGATGGTGGGCATAATGGATTCATTGTGAGTGATGAGGAGGAAGACCCCGAGGAGCCCGCTGTTTAGATCAGAGATCCACGTGTTATCTAGTTATAAGTTCACCTTGAGTCACTTCGTGTAGGTGTGAGTTGTATCCCCCTCTAGTAGACGAGTCACCATGGTTTGATGTAAACCATTTGTAATGTGTGAACTCGTATGTATGATATGTTTGATGAGTCTTGAATGAAATATGAATTTGGCTCTTAAGGCCTTAGCAAGACAAAATTGCATCATCCATGTACCTTTAAATCTTAGCAAATTAGCTTTTCCCTCTTGTCTTACACACCTTATCTTCAGATGCCGCGAGCACCCCCACCCCCGAACCCGGAAATGGCCGAACTACTAAGGTTGATCATGGAAGATCGGGAAGCAGCCCGAGCTGAGCGCCAAGCTGACTTGGCCACTCTTCAGCAATTAACCCAGATGACAATGAACCACAACAATGGCAATGGCAATGGCAATGGTGAAGGAGAAAACAATGGCAATGGTGATCACCGATCCAAGTTAAGGAATTTCCAAAACACCAACCCTCCTATGTTCACTAAGTCTGAAGAACCCTTAGATGCCGATGACTGGCTTCGCACCATGGAGAACAATTTGGCAGTCGCCAAAGTTGGTGAAAATGAGAAGGTCTTGTATACCACCCACTATCTTGCTGGAGCAGCGAGAGCTTGGTGGGACAGCACCCGTGCAATGCAAGCCCCAGGGTATGTGATGCCTTGGGAGGAGTTCAAGAGCAAGTTTAGCAAGGCCCATGTTCCTTTGGGATTGGTTAAAAGGATGAGAGATGAGTTCAGAAATCTAAAGCAAGGTTCCCTATCTGTGGTGGATTACCGTGACAAGTTCCTTACCTTGTCTAGGTATGCCCCAGATGACACCGACACCACTGAAAAGAAGCAAGAAAGGTTTCTGGATGGACTTCATGATGAGATGCAATGTGTCTTGGTCAGCATTCACTTTGCCGACCTGGAGTCGTTGGTTGACTTTGCCATTCAGATGGAAGGCAAACTCAAGCAAGCTGCAGAGAACTGCAAGCGCCGTATGATGTATCAAGGCAACTCGAGCAACTCGTAGAAGCCAAGGGGAAATGCACCTATGGGTTTCGCCCCTAGACCTATGAGGCCATCTGCACCTGCTCCACGTCCCAACTATCCCAACCGTCCGCCCGGCAACAACTTCAACCGTGCACCTCCAAGACCTAGTGGCAACAACTTCAACACCAATACTCCACGGCCAAATGGCGCCCCTGTGTTACCCAAGCCTAGTGACAAGTCTGGTGTTACCTGTTATGAGTGCGGACTAAAAGGGCACTACTCCAATGAGTGCCCCAAGAAGCTGAATGATGCATCCAAGACCACTGTTCCTGTTCAGCAACAGCGCCGTGTGGGAAATGGCAAGAACCATCCACCAAGGAACCAGCCTCACTCTCGAGGCCGTCTGAACCACATGAATGTTGAAGAAGCTCAGGAAGCAACCGACGTTGTGCTTGGTATGTTCCCTGTTAACTCAGTTCTTGCAAGAGTTCTGTTTGATTCTGGAGCTTCACACTCATTTGTTACCCAATTATTCGTTGATAAAAGTGGACTTCAACCCACACCCTTGAAAGAGTTCATGTCTGTGCAAATTCCCGGGTCGATAACCAAAGCCAATTGTACCTTCTTGGCAATGCCCATAGAAATCCATGGGATCTTATTCTTAGCCAGTTTGATTGTGTTAGGAACCAAAGGATTGGAAGTGGTCCTAGGTATGGATTGGATGTCTCAACACCAAGGAATTATAGATTGTGCCAAAAAGACCATCACCATGAGGAGTAGCCATGGAGTTTTAGTAAAACATGTGTCAGTTAAACCCACCCAAAGCCCCAGATGTCATAAGAGTAGCTCAGGGCCAACCATAAAGGAAGTTCCCATCGTCTGTGAATACCCGGATGTTTTTCCCGATGAGCTACCCGGAATGCCCCCGGATCGGGATATTGAGTTTATCATTGAACTTATTCCCGGAACTGGATCTATAGCCCAACGACCCTATCGTATGAACCCAGCTGAACTAGTAGAACTAGTCATCAACCCGCGCAACAGCGCGGCTAGCAATTCTGAAAGAAATATCATAAGATTGGTTCACCAATGTAAATTACATATGAGCAATAATTGGATATATAATTTGTCCAAATTCCTTTGCATGTCTTACATTGTGGAAGTTAACATGAAATATATATGTTCAAGATAATACATTCTCATGATATGAGTAGATCGATGGTCCGAGTAGATATATAGATGACGTATATATATGTTTCAACTTTATTTATGACTTAAATTGAGGACATTTTGGTTCCTCAAAAAACCTTAAGACACTTTTGTAGGAATATTATTTTTAATGAAAAAGTATGGGCAAAAGTATAAACCTGTCCAATGGATGATACCGGCAATACCTAAAAAGTGAAATAATGAAACAAATCTAAGTTTCTATGTTCCGACTTGGCATGACATCTACATCGAGTGATCAAGCTAAAATATGCACTCCGCACTCCTATTTAAATATAAATTTAATCACCTTATACTGAGAAACATATCCAACATAAACTATCTATGGTAGGTACTACATGAGTGGACATTGTACACCAGAGTTCCTCCAAGTTCGTCAAATCAATTGAAAGGCATAAAGGAAAGGGGTATGAGATATTTTGATAAAATTGAGATGTGGACACAGCAACTCCAATGGTGTATATGTATCACTTCCCAAATCACACAAATACATGTTTTCAGAAAAAACAGAGTCCTTTGTCTACGTCGAGTGTTGGACACTATTACTCCAGTGGCAAATATTAACTTCAAATATCTCTGAGAGCTACATGTTTTGACCCAAATAGTTGTCCCACGTCCACATCCACTATAAAAAAAGTAAATGTCAGGTACATTGATAAGCTATTTAAGTTATAACAGGTTATCTAAAATCCGGCTAGCATTTTTATCATTAAAAACAGACTGGGTTATCTGAAAAAAACGTTGTCCTGATGAATAAATATGAGATGACAAAAAAATGATGCATTGGCAATGATTAACCTGTAGATTTCTTTGACATGCAATCTTATCTGCTGAAATAGTAAGTAATATCTACTCCAATCCTAAAGCTTGTTCCCCCAAGCTGTCTACACCGTGACATTACCGTATTTATCATATCATGGAGGTAAATATTTTAGTTAAGTGTGCATACCTGTAAATTAAGTCAACATGTGAAAGATTAATTTAATGGTAAAGCAATTTCCAAAGAAATAATTAACGTTGAAAGGAAGGTTAAACATTATTTCATCAAAATATCTTGCTATCCTTGTACGTGATTGTCTCTGTGGTTCTTTTTGTTGTGCTGAATCTTGACCTCACGATAGGTTTTGCATAACATTTGAACATCTACCAACTATCTGATCAAAAAGGTAATGGGAGATTTAATCTATAACCGGTGTAAGCAAAGGGCATAAAGAATCCAACTCTGACATCCATCCATTAATTTTATTCATGCATCAAAGTATCATCGATCTAAATAGCTAGGAACAAAGGAGATTCAGCTAGTAGTAGACCAAAACCTTCTAACTTAATTAATTGAATCTGATGAAGGATTCGTATGTCCTTCCGTGTCCCTAGGTGGCTGTGCCAGCAGAGACTGTTTCTCTGAGGAGAAGTGCAGGAAACGGATCACTGTGAGGGAGAAGACGGCAAGCGTAGCAGCAGTACCGTTTGAGTCCAGACTCGCCATGTTCGACGGCTTGCTGGGAAGCGCCATAGATCGAGCGAATTAACTTGTTTGATGCAGGAGGCGGCGCGGCCGCTGGAGACGTGCAGCTCTCAGCTGTGCTAGCTTCTGCACCGGCTGCTACCTGCTTCCACCGCGAGGCAGCTCTCGGCGTCCGCCTGCCTTGCGACAATTCCACGGCGCCGTCTAGGGTTAGGGATATGCAGGCACACGTGGGAGATATCTTCTCGTGTTTGTTTTTTCCTTCAAGTCCAATGAAAAAGGTCGATGTGGAGACATGCACGTGGGATAGAATGTGAGGACTCTTTAGCTACTTCATCCAACGATTGTAGATAGGTAATGGGGAGATCGGATGGTTAATTTTCTTAGTTGTCTAGGATTAACGTGGAGCTTCCGTTGGTGCCTCCAATTAGTAAATATAAGATATAAGATTGAAGAAGCAATTGGATGACCTTTTGAGTAAAGGATTGATTCAACCAAGTTCTTCTGCTTGGAGATCACCCGTTCTATTTGTGGATAAAAGTGACAGTTCCAGCCGACTGTGCACTGATTACCGCAAGCTAAACGATGTGACCATCAAGAACAAGTATCCTCTCCCAAAGATTGAAGATTTGTTTGACCAACTGACCGGAGCTCGAGTTTTCTCAAAGATAGACCTTAGAACTGGATACCACCAACTGAAGATCCGTGCAACGGATATCCCCAAAACAGCCTTCACTACCCGATACGGATTGTATGAGTACACCGTAATGTCATTTGGATTAACCAATGCCCCTGCTTATTTCATGAACCTCATGAATAAGGTTTTTATGGAGTTCCTGGATAAGTTTGTGGTTGTCTTTATTGATGACATTCTTATCTACTCCAAGTCCGAAGAAGATCATGCAACCCATTTGAGATTAATCTTAGAAACCTTAAGAGAGCATCAGCTGTATGCCAAGTTCAGCAAATGTGAGTTCTGGTTGAAGGAAGTTGGATTCTTAGGCCATGTATTATCAGCAGGAGGAATATCCGTAGACCCCAAGAAGATCAAATCAGTCATGGAATGGGAAGCTCCTACCACTCAAACTGAAGTTAGAGGTTTTCTCGGATTAGCGGGATACTACCGCAAGTTTGTGGAAGGGTTTTCAAGCATTGCCCGGCCAATGACCCAACTATTGAAGAAAGACAAGAAGTTTGAATGGACCCCTAAGTGTGAAGAAAGTTTTCAAGAGCTCAAGAAGCGATTAGTGACCGCCCCCGTCCTAACCATGCCCGATATCACCAAAAACTTTGATGTCTATTGCGACGCCTCCAAACTTGGACTTGGTTGTGTATTGATGCAAGAAGGCAAGGTCATAGCTTACCTCTCTCGGCAGCTTCGACCTCATGAAGAAAATTATCCAACCCACGATCTAGAGTTAGCAGCCGTGGTTCTAGCTCTGAAGACCTAGAGGCACTATCTGATGGGCAACCGTTGCGAGATCTACACTGATCACAAGAGTTTGAAGTATATTTTCACTCAGAAGGAGTTGAACATGAGGCAAAGAAGATGGATAGAGTTGATCAAGGATTATGATCTGGAAATTCACTATCACCCAGGTAAGGCCAATGTGGTGGCCGATGCGTTGAGTAGGAAGCCATGCTCATTAAACATGATGATCAAGGAAGAGCAACCTATGTTACACCAGGAGTTTGAAAAATTTGGATTGGAACTAGTCAGTCAAGGATTCCTAGTCAACCTTGAGTTTCAACCCACCTTGATGAGCCAAATCAAAGAAGCCCAGAAGGGAAATGAGAGTATTGATGGAATCAAGCGCAGAATTAGTTCCGGCAAGGTGCCAGGATTTGAAGAAGATGATCAAGGAGTTCTTTGGTATAAAGGACGTATTTGTGTACCTGCTGATTCAGAATTGAAGGAAGTGATTATGAAGGAAGCCCATGAGACACCTTACTCCATCCACCCCGGTGGAACGAAGATGTACCAGGATTTGAAGGAACAATTTTGGTGGCATGGAATGAAGCGTGAGATTGCATCGTTCATCTCTAAGTGTGATATTTGTCAAAGAGTCAAGGCTGAACATCAACGTCCTGCGGGATTGCTGCAACCTTTGCAAGTGCCGGAATGGAAGTGGGAATCTGTTGGAATGGATTTCATCACTGGATTTCCAAGGTCTAGCCGTGGAAATGACTCTATCTGGGTCATTGTGGATAGACTGACCAAAGTTGCCCACTTTATTCCTGTCAAGACCACTTATAACTCGGGACAGCTAGCAGATCTGTATCTATCCAGAATTGTTAGTTTGCATGGAGTCCCTAAAACCATAGTTTCCGATCGAGGAACCCAATTCACCTCCAGATTTTGGAAAAGCTTACACCAAGCCTTGGGAACAAAATTAGCCTTTAGCACCGCTTACCACCCTCAGACTGATGGACAGACTGAAAGAGTGAATCAAATACTTGTAGATATGTTGAGAGCCTGTGTTCTAGCCTATGGAGCTAAGTGGGAAGATTGTCTGCCCTTCGCGGAGTTTTCCTACAACAACAGCTATCAAGCCAGTTTGCAAATGGCCCCATTTGAAGCTTTGTATGGAAGAAAATGCCGTACCCCTTTGAATTGGTCTGAAACCGGAGACAGTCAGATATTTGGACCTGACATTCTGCAAGAAGCCGAGGAGAAAGTTCGCATGATTCGTGACTATCTCAAGGCAGCCCAGTCTAGACAAAAGAGTTATGCGGATAAGAGACGTAGAGAACTGACCTTCCAGATTGGAGATTTTGTTTATCTCAGGGTATCACCCCTCAAAGGAATGCAAAGATTCCAAGTAAAAGGAAAGCTTGCACCAAGATATATTGGACCCTTCAAGATACTAGACCACAGAGGAGAAGTGTCTTATCAGTTGGAAATGCCCCCTGAATTGTCTTAAGTGCACGATGTCTTTCACGTGTCTTTACTTCGGAAATGTCTGGAAGTTCCGGAGAAGCCCGAAATCTTCAAAAATATTGATCATCGTTCTGTGGACATCAACAAGGATTTGACCTATCGTGAAAAGCCTATCCGTATCCTCGAGGAAGCATATAGAACCACTCGAACCCGAAGCATCAAGTTTCTGAAAGTTCAGTGGAGTAATCACACCGAAGATGAAGCCACTTGGGAACGAGAAGATTACCTTCAGAAGGAGTTCCCCAATCTTTTTAGTTCTTAATTAGTGAATCTCGGGGCCGAGATTCTTTTTAAGGGGGGAAGATTGTAACAACTCAGAAATTGTAATCCACTTCTTATTAAATAAAGTGCCCAATTTTTGGACCCAGATAAAACTTTTTATCTATTATTTCGTGCATACATGTATTTTCTATTATATGTCTTTTATGATTTCATGTGTGTTATTTTTGGTTGTGCATTGGTTAGTTAATTCTAAGTGAACCAACAGAAGCAATTGAGAAGAATTATAAGAACCAAAGAAACCAGAAATAAAAATGTTAAAGAAAAAGAGAAGAATAAGATGATCTAGGAAATCTGTTTGACTACCCTACTTTGAGCCCTTGGATTAAGAAATCTACAACTCACCTCAGTGTTTGGCCAGCTAGTTGAGCTTCACCAAGTCACATACAAACTCAACCAAGAAGTTGCTACCCAAAATTCAAACCAGAGCTTGACTCAAACATCAATCAAACTTTGAATCTGAAACGGTGACCATACCCTATTTTCAAATATAAATTTTTGCAAAACCTGTTATTTCTCCAGAACAAAATTATGACTGGAAACCTTGGCTCATATGCTGAGCACCCAAAGTGGAAAGTTTCAAAATTTCAAATTTCAAACTCTTGCGGGCATTTCGTCGAACACTGGCAGAGAAGAATCGAGCAAATCTTGATTCACTGTGAAGATCACTGTTCTGGTTCGCTCGAGGACTGTAGCCATACTCCTGGACGATGCCACGGTCGAGCTCAGTGCCCCCTGCCCCGACCCGAGCCGTGAGACGGGGAGGAACGGAGGGAAACGCGCCCAGGGCCCCCTCCCAGACCTTCTTCTTCCTGCACGATGCCAACCGCCCTGGAGGCGCCAGAGCCGACCCACAGCCCACCACAGCCGAGTCGACACCCTCCCAGCACACCCCTGAGGCCGCCGTGCCCGGAGCGAGCTCCAAACGCCGCCAGGACCCCCGCACTGGCCACCTTCTGGTTGCCTTGCCCCCGGCCTCCCGAGGCTATAAAAACCCCCGTCGACGCTCCCAGAAGACGCACACCATCGCCGCAGCCGATTCCCACTCCCCTCTCTTCCTCTCTCCCTCGGAAACGTCCGATCTCTACACGGGAGCGCCGCCGCGTTCTGGAAGATTCCGGCCACCACTGGAGCTGCTGCTGGTGCGAGGTGGAGGAGTTGAGCAACCGCGGCCGATCTGCATCACCGCCGTCAAGTTCTTCTTCCTCTCCGTCACGCCCTCGCCGTCGAACACTCGTCTCTGCACACGCCGGTGAGCTTCCGCCCGAGCTGAGGTAGACGATGCACCAGAGCCGTTCAATCTTGATCCAGCGATAGCATACCGGTTCGGCGATTCTAATTAGATCTGACCAGTGGGACCCCCCCTGTCAGGTCCCGTTTTTATTTCTCCTGCCGTGCGAAACGTTTTCTGGGCCGGCCCGTTCCAGTTCTGTTCAGAATCGGCCCAGCTCGTTAGAAATTAGTCCGTTTCGTTTTTATTTATTTTCCCGCCTTTTCGAATTAATTCAAAACTGTTTCAGATATGTTTTTCAAATTAAAATTCCAAGAGATTTACAAATCCTTTTCTAGCAAATAAATATGCGTTGGAAAGCTTGTAAAATCCTCTACACAGTAGAACTGGTTAGAATTAAAAATAAGTTAGGAATTTAATTAGATATGAATAGTGTGACCATAGCTTTGTTAATCATAAAAGATTTCTAGAAAATTATTTAAGCCTCCTAAAATCATGAAATTTAAATTGTGAACTCACCAATGACCCCCCTTACTGTTAGTCAACTTTAATCAACTCAAACCTTGTTAGTGTTATCAATTAGGTTCTACCCCAACTCTAGTTAGTAACATAAAATGATAGATTTCTATTGCACACTTAGAATTAATTTGCCCTCTTACCAATTCACTTAGTTGATCTCTCCCACTTGAACTAGTATTAGTACCCTAAACCAATACCAATGCTTAGAAAGTGAACAACATTGGACACTTATTAGAAACTCTAGCTTGCACACTTGATGGAAGCTTAGAAGCAAAACTTACAATCCAACACCATAAAATGCAACATGAATGCTATTGTTAGCAAACAAAGATGTGTGCTTGGTGTGTTGTTAGCATTGTGTAGTGATTGTGTGCTTTGTGTTTATTCGTTATTAGACGCTAGTATTGCCGAGGAGGATATTGGAGGGGATTATTATCAAGAAGAAGAAGAATACCCCGGACACTTTGCCAACCAAGGCAAGCCATCTTTTGATTCATACTCCCAATGCCTAGTTTTAATATTGCATTCTACTTGTTTTAAGTAAATTGCATGATTGAATTGCTAGAGTAGAATGATAGAAGTGTAGTGATGTCTTGTTTAGCAAGAGCATCAAGCTGAGTTTATCCAACTCTATTTAGTAGTCATCACTCAATGTAGTTGCTTAGTCGCTAATAATATTGAGGCCATCTATAAGGGGAACTCTAGTTGAAAAGTGGTGACTTGAACTTGAAACTTGAATTGGAGATTGCTCCTACATAATGGCTTTATGGAAGAAATTAATCTTGACTAAGAACTATGAAATGTATTTCTAAATGACAACGAGTGATGTACTATGGGAGCCAACCTTACCGTACGACCACATTACCCCTGAATGGGAAGGGGCTTATTCCTAGCTTGTTTATTCTAGTATGGGAGGTCTTGTTTCATCCTTTATAGAAGTATTCCATGCGTGGTTGCTTCCGAACCAAGTGGTCATTGGAAATTTTCCTTCCTGAAGATTTCCATCCGTCCGGCATCCCGGAGTGGGCAAAACTAGAGGCGCCGGAACGGGGAAATCCGTGTCTCGGGCTCTAGGGAAGGATCCTATACTAGAGTAGACAAGTGAAAGAGTTTGTTTGATTATCTGAACCCCGCATACCTTGTGTATGACGATCCGTGGATTTCTCCCGGCAGATGTATCGATTCTTGTGGGTAAAGTGTACCCCTCTGCAGAGGTTTTCAAACTATTCGAATAGCCGAGTCCGCGGTTATGGACAGTTGGCAAGCTGTACTTGACTTTTGTCAGGATTAAAAATGACAATGGTGAACTAGGGGAATGACTTGACTTGACATTGGTATTGACACACTTGAAGTCCCTCTTTAGATGGAACTTAGAGAACTAAACCTCTCTTCTACCAATGAACCTTCTTGGGAAATAAAACTAGCTTTTTGGCAAATAAACTTAGTGCTTAGTCCACTATACCCAACTTGCATATCTACTTCACCGTTCCCTTTATAAGATGGTTTGCGAGTGCATCCAATGTACTCATGGATGTGTCCCTGGCTATCAACTTGGCCAGACTATGGGGAAGAATACCAGGAGGAAGGGTATGAAGAAGAGTACCAGAACTAAGCTCGTCTCCATGAGTCGCCATTGCCTGTAGGGTGAAGGCATGGACCCGAAGACGTTATTTCCGCTCCTATATTGTGTTGTAATGTGAACTTGGTCTCTATGACCATTGTATTTGAACCTTCGTATTGTAATGTCTATGGAACTGGTTACCAACTACGTTATGTATATCGCAACAATGGTTCTGGGATTGCGGTGGAATACATAACGGGCACTTCGAATTTGTATCAAATTTGAAGTCGTCACAGGGCTCCGGACTACGGGCCATCTTCGAGCGATCGCGTCCTTCTGGCATTAGCAAGGCAGGAGGGAGTGGATTGGATCCTCGAGCTCAAGGCCTTCCTCATCGGCAGCAAGCTTCCCAAGGATGAGTCGGAGGCCGAAAGGATAGTACGCCAGGCCTCAGGATACTGCATCAAAGATGGTGACTTGTACCGGTGTCGCCCAAATGGCGACGCTCTGAAGTGCATCTCAACTCACTAGGGCTAAGAGCTCCTCAAGGACATCCACGCCGGCAAGTGTGGGCATCATGCCTCAGCCGCAACCCTCGCTAGGAAAGCATATCGCAATGGCTTCTACTGGCCTTTAGCGCTCTGGGACGTGGCTAAAATGGTCAAGAGGTGCGAGGCGTGCCAATTCCACGCCAAGCAGATTCATCAACCAGCACAGGAGCTACAAACCATCCCGCTCACTTGGCCCTTTGCTGTTTGGGGGTTGGACATCCTGGGTCCATTCCCTCGAGCGCAAGGGGGCTACTGCTACCTCTGCGTTGCCATCGAAAAGTTTACCAAGTGGGTGGAGGCGAAGCCAGTGTGCACCATACTGGCCAGGTCCGCAGTCAAGTTCATCCGTGGGCTGGTCTGCCATTTTGGTGTGCCTAACCACATAATCACCGACAACGGCAGTCAGTTCACCAGCAGGCTGTTCTGGGAGTATTGCGCATCGGCCGACATCAAGATCTGCTTCGCCTCCGTTGCTTATCCCAAGAGCAATGGCCAGGCCGAGCGCGCCAATGCCGAAGTCCTCGAGGGCCTCAAAATGAGAGGCTTCAACGCCAAGCTCAAAGCTTACGGCAAGAAATGGTTAGACAACCTCCAATCCATCTTATGGTCCATTCGTACCACCGCGACCAAGCCTATTGGGGAGACTCTGTTCTTCCTGTTCTACGGGGCGGAGGCTATTCTTCCCACCGACGTCAAGTTTGGGTCGCCAAGGGTGCTCGCCTTCAACGAGCTATGTCAAGAGGCCTCATCAAGGATCGCCTCCTCCAGCTTGAAGAAGCTCGGTGTCAAGCAACACTTCGCGCTGCAAGATACCAGCAGTGACTATGCCGCTATCATAGCCGCCACATTCGAGCAAGGCTTCTGGGGGTTGGCGATCTATTGCTCAGGAGGATACTCTCTCACGAGGGCCTCCACAAGCTGTCTCCAATGTGGGAGGGGCCCTTCAAGGTGACGCACATCGCCAAGCCAGGCACGGCGTGATTAGAAACCACAGAAGGCATGCCGGTGGGGAACCCATGGAACATAGCTCATCTGAGAAAGTTCTACCCATAGGTTCCTCACGAGGAGATAGGACCATTATGACGGCACTTTGTATTAACTTAAACTGCTCTTTAGCACTGAGATTAAGTTAAAGCGCATATAGAGCCTCTACTTCGGCATGATATTGAAATGGCATGAAGTCCATTTATTTTCTGTTGTACTTCACGCGGAAGGGGGCTAGGCACAGTGTCTATGCTGGGGCCTTCGCCCGGAAAACAGCAAGCCCAAAAAACCCAAAGGGACTGAGCTCTGGTCAGGGTCGACAGCCCCATTATTGATCACCTCCACGTGCCTGTGGTGCTTAGTTCCTCGCGTAGTACACCAGAAAATAAGAAATCTTTGGAAAAAATTCCAAGGTGTGCCCAAGGCACCCACCAAGGACAAGCGCCTCGTGAGCAGCCCTCATGGGGGCGCCCGGATGCGTCGATGCACTTAGCGTCTACCGGAGTCAAGATTCCCCTCGCTCGAGGAAGGCCGAACACGGCAGGATCATCGAAGACCAAGGCCGCTCCGATCATCTTCCGAAGGAGACGCAGATCCGGAGGTCCGCGCCAGGCCCTTCACCTTATGAGCAACCCTCAATGGGGTGTCGACGGCCTCTGGGCTCTCTTAAGCGTCGACGCTTTCGCGTCCGTGAGAGTCTAGCTTCTCTCACGACGAGGAAGGCCCCATGAATCGCCACGTGCGGCAATTTGCTCTTAGCTGCTGGCACAGATAGTGCCGCGCTCCCTCGCGATGAGGAAGGTCCCTGTGCCGGTCATAGGGGCATCTTATTCGCCTTTTTTTGTTTGTTTTATCGATTTGTTTCTCGGGGATTTGGGGTTTTTTTTGTTTTCCAACTATTTCTTCAACTACTTGTCTCAGAAATCGTTCATCATCGACGCCGACCCCGCCATGAGCTCTGAGGTGCAGGGAGGCCTCCCACAAGCGCGAGCAACTCGCCAGGGCTCTCGAGCATGCGGACGACCAGGACAGCAAGAAGAAGCAAGGAGCAATGGAAAGAGCAATAGCTAAGGCGACTCCATTGCTATTGAATCCCCAGCGGGGGAAAGAACAGAGCCGCGATGGGACATACCCCGCTAGCGGAGACTACATTACAAAAGAGGGGAGGAGAATAGTTCTCCTCTCCAGGAAACCTCCATGATGATGCCTCCCCTTTACTTTGCCGTGGGCTAGGGGAAGGTGCGGCGGACGCCCATGGCGGTGAAGATCCGCACCGAGGCCTCCAGCGTCCCCAACTTGAAGCGGAAGATGAGGCGGTCGACGATGCGGAGATGGTGACCGAGGGTGAAAGCCCTCCAGCACCCGGAGAGGACGGCATTGCCGCCCGCCCTGAGGATGTTGTCAATAGGCCAGATCAGCTCTGGCCTACTCAGCTCCACCAGCACGACCTCTCCAATGGAGAAGCCAGGGGCCGGCGAAGATCTCCCTCTGGACTACGTCGGGCGGCCGGAGGGTGGTGAAGCTCCAATACTCGACAATGACGAGGAGCTCCAGGAATTGGGACCCCGGCGCGATGAGGGGTCCTAGGGCCGCTGCCGCCAGGCGGCAAGGAGTCGCGACCGCTCCGGTCATGAAGGGTGCCACCTTCGGTAGCACCGGGGCATCCGCAACCGGGGGGAAGGGGCCCAGAGCGGCCTCTACCTCCCGGAGCACCTGGTCGATGATCCCTGTGGAGCGGGAGCCAGCATCGCCGCCACCAGCGGTGATGGCACGTTCAAAGCACCTCCTGGTGCTGGACCCCGCAGGGTCAACGCCATGGAGGTCCCCGGGGTGGCGCAGTTCTCCGCGCCCTGCGTTGGCGCCCCAATGCGCAGGGGGCCTGCGGCTCTGGGCGCCCAAAGGGCGAGAACCTTTGGCTTGTTCCTGCTGCCCGGGGGGCACCCACGGCGCTTCACACCCAAGCTCGAAGATTTGGCAGCGGCGGCGGAGGAAGCGGAGGGATCCATGGTGCAGGGGAGATGTCCGTGGGAGAGAGCAGTACGGGAGAAGGCGAGTGAAGTGCCGAGGGTGTCGAGGAAGAAGCATTTAAAGGCGCGGCCAGCATCGAAGCGTCAAGTCCCAGTGCGGGAATCAGAGCGTCAGCACAGTGCCCCTATAGTGAAGTGACGTGCCATCATGGCAGTTTGACGCATCGGGGACTGCTGCGCCGCCCGCTGTTTCGTCTCGCCAGCCACGGCCACGCCACGTGTCTGCAGCCTCTGCATATTCACATGGTCCTCTGACCGCGCATGTTGACGCGTGCCATTGGAGGGCCCAGCAGCTTCTGGGGGCCCCTGACCCTTCGCTCCCTCGAGTGGGCGCGTTTGCGGGCTAGGCTCCAGGGGGCTACTATTAGTGTTCTGGATGTTGGGGTATCCTGGTCCACCTGCTCCTGGGCCCCTTCAACGGCCCAGCTTCAGCCCAGGAGTAAACCAAAGATCGAAGCCGAACAAAGAAGACCCTCATGAGGAGGCGCCTCATGAGGAGAACGACAACAAAACAGCTAAGGACCAGAAGACCTCCTCGTGAGGTGTTCCTCGTGAGGGGAAGGACCAGATCTACGCCAGCTCAGCATGTTCCGATGTCGAGCGAGAGGATAATGTCGGAAGATGGCGTACCATCCACGCTACCCTGACAAGGGGGCAACCAGCCTCTACCGTGCCTGCATAAAGTTGCGTGGTGGTTGTTGACCACCCTCCTAAAAATAGGGTAGACGGTGCAGGGCGCCAGAAGAGGACGTCAGCCTTCCTCCACCCTCTCCTATGGACCGGCGCCACTGCTCTACGAAGACTACGTCCACCGAAGACTGAAGACAATAGCTATCCCACTCCTTTGTCGTTTGTGGCAACCCCTTCCCCAAGTTGATGAGGGGAAGGAGGACCTCGATGCTATAAAAGGAGGGGAGGCTGCCCCTTAGAAAGGATCCGATCTCCATCTCTGAGCTCCTAGCTAGGATAAGTTGGTTCTTCTACCTCCGGCCAGTTAGAGCTCTGTAACCAAGGCCTTGTACTCCTCGCGAGGTGTCGCGTTGCAATACAAGAAGGCAGGAAGTAGGGGTTTTACCTCACCACGAGGGCCCTAAACCTAGGTAAAGCTTGGTGTCCCTCTCTATCGTGCGTTGTCCTCTCCGGCGTCTCGAGTCTTCTGTCGCCGTGTTTCATCGCGATCTAGATCTCACGCGTGCTACCCCCTGTGTTTGAATCTTTGGGTCCATAGTGTGGTACCCCGTGTTCTTGCGACACGAAATCCCTTGACAGCGGCATACGGCTGATTCCCAAAAAAGTATACCTTGAGTGTCTTTTACCTTTCTGATACTATTCGCGAGGCTAAAGACCGGCTTCAAGCGGAAGCCGGCTGCCCCGAACGATCGAACCTCTTATCAGACGAATGAGTACTTTGTGCGGACCGGACCCCGAGCCTAACCTCCTTCCCAGGCTCAAGATAGCTGCCGGGAATGGAGCCGGCAGGTCGCCCACCCAGGAAAATTGCTAAGAGGAAGACGCACAAAACCCGAATAGTCGAACCTCTAGTCAGACAAACGAGTACTTCATGTGGTCCAGACGCCGAGCCTAACCTCCTTCCCAGGCTTAAGATAGCCACCGAGAACGGAGCCGACAGGTCACCCACCTAGGAAAATCGCTAAGAGGTAAACGCATAAGCCCCGAAAGCGTTATCGTTTACCTAAGAGCTAAGTGTATTGATCGATATTTGCACGTAGGCTGGACTGAGCCATGCTGAAGTACTACTTCTCATCCCACGGCATGCTCCCACCCTAGACTAGCATTCAGCTGCCGGTCCAAGGGAGACCAACCGGCACCAGGCTGCCGGTTTAGGGTACAAGAGCCGAAGGATGGGAAGATTAAGGAAAATGTTGAGGGGGTTAGGCTAAGGCCAGTCCACAAACAGTTAAAGATCAATGCGCAAAGAACTTAGGATAAAGCAGCACCAACATCCACGAATGAAATGTCGTTGGGCACGGCATAAGTCCAGCACATAAACAGATGAGAAAAGAAGCCCCAATTCAGTTAAGGGGCGGCCGACATATGAGCCCACTTGAAAGGGGCAGCGTCGCCAGTCCTTGCGGCTAGCACAAAATCGTCGCCACTGGGAGATGGAGGGATGGAGCTATCAGCAGGATCTTTCGTAGCCTTCTTAGGCGCCTCCGCAGAGCCAGGCTCTTCGAAATCCACATCATCCAGGAACTCATCGCTGCCACCTTCTCCCGCGTCGAAGAGTTTGTTGGTGTTGGCGCACTCCGCAATGGCGCAGGCACGCTGGCGAGGCTTGACTCGATCGACGCCATCTAGGCCAGCCTCGCGAAGATACTCTAACTGGTCTAGGCTGACGCCCTGGTACCAAGAGAGCACAAAGGATAGGGCCTGTTTGGCGCCGGCTCGGGCTGCGGACTCCTTCAAGACTTCAACTTGGTTAGACACGATTGACATCCATTGGAGAAGCAGCTTGACATCGTCAGGTACCGCCCACTCAGGCCATAGTGCCTGGAAGATAGAGGCAACGGCTCAGCGAAGCTCGGACCCCAGCTTAGCCACAGTCTTGAGTCGTCCTTTGATCGATGCCATTAGCTCCTTCAAGGAGAGCTCAGCCTTGGGGTTCTTATGGCAGACAATATGGTACTCTTCCCGATACTCCTCCACCATGGCTGTCGCATCCTTAGCAGAGCTGGGGAAGGCCTCTGCAAGAGCAGCAAGTAAGAGGAGAAACGGCGCAAAGGAGTGAAAGTGGAGAAGCAGAAGAAGAAATGCACCATGAAGAGCATGCTCCAGCCCCTCGAGACCGGCATGAACTTGCGATCCCACGCACACCAAATGCCAAGCTCGGTGGCATACCTGTCGCAATTGAGCTCCAAGAGATCGGTCAGCTTTTGGATCTCGGCATCGTGTTTCTCGAGCTCGACACCTTGCGATGCATGGTGCTCATCCACCTTTGTGTCGTATTTCGCCGCGAGAATCTCTTTCTCTTTGGTAAGCCGCTGATCAAACTCCAGCCGCAGCATCGATTCCGCCTCCTTGGCCTTGGCTAGCTCCGTCTCTAGCTCTTGGGCTCCGTCAGCTTGGGCCTACAAGCCCTTAAGTTGTCTCTCATGTTCCTGCTTGAGTAGGCCTATCTCGCTGACCAACAACAAGTTGGCCAGCCAGGTCTTGAGTGAGGAGATGAGAGAGGCGGCACCTGAGGACAGAAAACTTTAGAGGCAGAGCAGCAGCAGAAGCACATACCGAAGTAAAGGAATCCAGGCTCACCTGACAACTTCTCCAAGTCCTTTTTTAGGGCTTGGTACTGGGACTTGCCAGTATGGTACTTCGCCAGTAGTTTCTGGAAGACGTTAGCCCGAAGCTTGTTGATGCCCTAAGAAAGGCAGAGGAGCAATTTTTAGCGAGGTTCAGTTCCAAGCCAGCTGCCACTGCAGCTACCTCGAAACTCAGGGGCTAGTGGGGGAGGAATTGTTCATAGAGCGACCGGCTCCATCCTTCAGCCGACAGGTCGCCTAGCCGGCACAGCGGTGCAGCCGGCAGAAGAAACCAAAAGCTAAAAACATGTCACTCACATTGACGGTCTTCTCCGCCTCAATGAACTGGAGGTTTACGTTCCCCAGTGATGCCTTGACAGTGGAGAGCTATTTGCTCAGTTCTGGCAAAGTCAAGTTCTCGCCCTGGGCTTTACGGCCTCCACCAGATCCGGCGCTGGAAGCAGTATCCGCCCATTCCTTTTGGAACTAGCTGGCGGAGCTTTGGCTGCTAGCACCGGACCTGGTTGAAGCCGCAAGGATCTTCTGCCCCCCAAAGCGCCTTTGGCTGCTGCCCTGGGAGTAGTGGAAGGTTCGTTGCGGTCGCTCTCCATTGTCCGAGCAGTGTGAGCTCCCTGAGAAGCCTTCTCAGAGCCGGAGGCTGCTCCGAAGAGAGGGGGATTGGCGGCCGCACCAATCTTCGTCCCGGGCGCGGGCATGTCGGCCTTCATGGACTGCGCAGGTCCAGGGCCAGAGGAAGCCTGCGCGACCGTTTCCGGAGGCTCTGATGTCCTCATTCCAGTCGAAGCCTCCTTCACTGCCTCTCGCGCGACCTCGTGTGGGTCTTCCTGGCCAGCCGGGCCAGAGGACGCTTTGGTGGTAGCGACTTCCCCCGCTGCAACCTCGTCGGTGGCAAGGCGAGACACGACGACCCCCGTCGTGACAGCTTCCTCTGTCCGCACAGGCCCAGCCTCGTCCGTGACGCCCGCATCGGTGGTAGCATCCGCTGCCACCGTCTTCTAGCGTTCAAGCTCCGCCGCTCCACCCATGGCCTCACCAGCCTCCACTTGTGAGGCACGGTCCCCCTCTTTGGCGCGACCCAAGCCGCCACCGGTATCCTCCTTGCGGATCCTCTTGCTGCGTGAAAAAGCAAAGGCTGAAGATTCAGTCTCCTCCGACGCTATCACGGGAAGAGGTTTCAGAAGCTTGTCAATGGAGATGGAGGGCCTGCAAAGAAAATACGCCACGTTGGGCTTGTCAGGAACGCGAGAGCAGGAAGCAGAGAGGATAACGGGGGCAAAGGACTTTCCCAGCCACCGCGATAGCTTGGCGTTTGACCACCTACTTTGCCTTGGGAGGAAGCAGGCCTTTTGCTGCTAGCTCCGCCTTCTTCTGCTTCTGAGAGGGCTCGGGCGGAGCGGCTGGCTTCTCTTCTTGGCAGCTGCCGCCCCGCTTCTAGCCCCCTCCGGAGCTGCCGGCTTCAGAGCAGCAGGAGGCTGCTCCGGAGAATCCAACAACTCCATGATCAGAGAGGTCTTAGCTCTGGCGGCTACCGCAGCAGCTACATGAAGAGCTGTTGTCCCGAGGGCAGCAGATAGCCCTAGTTCATCATCATCATCCTCAGACCAGTCTCTTAAGGAGGAGGGACCTGGGGACTTACTGGAATGACTGAGGGCTTCGGCCTAATCTTCCATCTCCTCGCTCCCATCATCACCATAAGTGGCGCCTGATCCCTCGTCGGCGGCGCTAGAGCCGGCATCATCGTCCTCATCATCGTCATCCCAGACGACCTCGTCGTCTGAGTGTGCCTTGTCGGCAGCGAAGCCGGCCTAGCGCGTGGCTAAGTTCTCCGCGGTCTGCAGAGCAAAAAGGTTCTGCTCAAGCCGGGCAGAAGATGGTCAAATCACCGACGCCATAAGATAAAGAAAACAGAGGTTAAGCTAGATAAGCATACCTCCGCGACCTAATTGTTGCGGTCGTAAGGCTTCAAGCCCCATTCCCATGTAGCGGGAAGCTTGACCTCGGTAATTCTGTTCGCCTTCTGTGCCACCGCCACCGCCGTCAGCGCTCTGGAGGAATGACGGGAGGGATCTCTGTTAGACCCCAGGAAGCACATCTTGTGCGGCCGACACTGAAGGGGCAACATGCGGGCATCGTGGAAAGCGAGCAGGTGATCAGACGCCTTTAGGCCGCCCTCCGCCTGAAGGGCGACGATCCGCTGAACGATCTTCGCCATGTCCGGGCCAGGGCTAGGGAGAGAGGAGCTCCAACTGTCACGCTCACCAAGTCCACTCGTGTCAAAGGGGGCAGGTTGATATGGTCAGTGCCCTTCTTCAGATTCTTCACATAGAAGAAGGAGCACTGCCATTTCTTGCAAGACTCCTTCCCCTTCAACCCCGGGAAGCCTGCGGTCTTGTGAGCATAGAAGGAGGCCGCCCCGCAGGTCACTGGGATTTAGTCTACCATCTGGGTCTTGAAGTAAATCAGCCGCCGGAACAACTCGACGCTAGGCGAGATGCCCAGATATGTTTCGTAGAGGGTCGCGAATGCGGCCAAGGTCATCATCGCATTCGCCCCAATGTGATGCGGCTGCAGATGGAAGTGGTCCAGAAACTACCGTAGGAAGTTACTTGCGGGTAGCGTGAAGCCCCTTCGAAAATGCTCGTATAAGTCCACCGCTTCTCCAGGCTGGGGCGCGGGCACCAAATCGCCGCCGGTGGGGCGGCAACCCACGAGATTTGCGGACAGGAGCACCCGGCCTTGGTGGAACAGCTCGATCTTGCTCTCCATTACCCAGGATCTCTCCCAGGATCCCTTGGGCAAAGGGGAAGAGACGGGGCCCCCGATCGTGGCTGCGTATTTGCCCTTCTGCCGAGGCACCTTCAGAGCCATCTGGGTGCGGATCTGCATGAACGGAATGGCAGCGGGCAAAGCTCGAAACCCTAATTTGGTGGTGCAAAGCTCTCAAGCTAGGGGATTCTGGTGCAAGCGGGCGGCTGAGGGAAGAAGAGAAGCGAATGACCGGAGACTTCTTCCCACGAACGGTCCCCTGTTTAAAAGGAAGAAGGCGGCGCTGGCGGATCAGTTGCGCATCTCACCCACGATGTGTTGGCAACTGTTTCCTCCATCACACACCACGTCGATGCAAGGAGTTAGCAACCACCGCGGTTGTCACAAAAGATCGGGGGACCAGAGCCGATGGGCCACAACGCTGTGGCGCGCAGACAAGTGGCGCCTAGGTTCAAACCCCAAGAGAACAAGTCCTGAGGAGCCGGACGCCAGCTGGTGGCCATGAGGCAGCCGCCAGCCGGTTCGGTCCTAGAACTGGCACGTCCCGAGACGGCCGGCGACACTCCACGGAGCTCGACCTCAAGATCAACCACAGTCTAGCCAGAAGAGAGATCCTGGATCTTCGACGGATGCGAACCAACTTCGGCAAGGAATAAAACCCGCTGAAGCCCCGTGCTATCCCATGAGACTTTGCCAATTTCGGTGGCTAGTATCCTTGGGATGACTATCTGGGTAGCCCAAGGGCAGAGCCATCTGCCGGCTGACGTCCCAGGGATCATTGCGACTTCCGACCAAAGAGGCCGGCTTCAACTGAAGAGCCGGCTGCGCCAGCTGCCGGCTAGCACCTTCACCACCGGAGATCTGAGCCGGCAAAGACGACGAAAACCATCCAATAGACGCTTTATTAAAGGCAGCATGGACCCGACAAGATCGACAGAGGCCGGAGACCAGTGTGACGCCAGCCACGCTCGGCCTCCACCAACCGCAACGGGCATGCCCCTCCTCCACGAAAGGATCCGAGGCAGACACGAGGCATATGTTCCGAATATGCTGGTCCAAGGGGAAAAGGCGCTTTATAAAGCGGCCTGCGCCCAGACAGAGGGCCAGAGGATGGCGGGGCCCATGTCAAGACCGCAGCCACAGAGGAGCCAGTAGCCAGGCAGTCGGACGCCAAACTGTAACCAGGCCCCTGCATATATAAGGGGGCCTGGACCCTTAGAGTAGGGAGATCAAACACTTCTTCTTCTACCTCTAGACAATATAGCTCTAGGAGCCTAGTAAGCCACCGTGTGCGGAGAATAAACAACAAGTCAGGAAGTAGGGGTTTTACCTCCGGAGTGGAGGGCCCTGAACCTGGATACGTGCTCATGTCGTAGCTACCCAATCTCGATCCGGACTCGTCATTGCACCCTGTTGTTGCATACCCTCTACCCCACACCGTCGTTGCATACCCTCTAACCCACCTGTCATTCCCTGCATGCCCTACCCCTTTCTCTCTCTGTCTCATACCCCGAGGCACCCCGTGCACGCCCAAGCTGGACCTAGCGTAGGAGGCAAGCCTCCCGTTATCACCTCGCCAATGCCGCCCTTGGACACCGACCGCACTACCCAACCCATGGCTGCCACCCACACCACTCGTACGCCACCCCTACAGCCGCGTTCTGAGCAAACCCGCGAACGCCGTGGATGCCGAGAGTGTGCACCCCTTTCTCGCGCTCACACACATGCATTTGTGTTGCTCAGCACACAAACTGGCACGGCATCGTGTGCACACCTCGTTGCCACCCTCTCCTAGTGCCCACGGTCACACATGCGATGAGTACACACCCGAGAGCACACGCACCCAAACTGAACTCGACCACTTTCCAGAAGAACGAGAGCCAGTCCACACCTCGCGTTTGCATGGATGAATCCAGTCCAGGACGCCGTCCACAAAGCACCGCCCTGCCGCCAATCGCATCCGACGCCATCCACCGCACACCGAGCTCACCCCAACAGTATAAAACTTGGGGCGATGGCTCGAGCCTTCTTTTGGACGCCATTTCCACACCACACCCTCTCCCTCACTCCCCTGAGTGCAATACATTAGATCCCACCCTCCAACTCCCTCTGCTAAGCTCAAAGGAAGCCGCTGGAGACTGAGACGAAGGGTGAAGGTTGCCGACGTTTCCGTCGACCAAAGCTCTTCCTTTTTGTCACCCTAGCTTTCCCTAGATTATCTTTGGCTAATGCTGCACTTTTCGTGGCCTAGATATCTCGGTAGACGACACCCTTGACGACCTCGCCGGAAGCTCTGTCCGGGATGCCGTCGAGCTAGAAGGAGCCAGGAGCCATCATCTTCTTCCCCATCACTGTCCTCGATCCACCCCGACTCTCTGCTTCGATCCTAGCCTTCTGATCGACACCGACGCGCCCTATGTGAGCTCCCGCACTCCTATCTGCCCATGCTAGGGTTAGGAAACCCTAGCTCTGCCGTGCATACATGACGACGGGAGGCCGTCGATCTTCACTTGATCGAATGGCCAACGGTAGCCTGTACCGCTTTGGGTTTTCCTGCCGCTGACAAGCAGGGCCCGCATGGCAGTGATTTGAATTCGCCTTCCCGTGCTCTCTCGCGTTAGATCTGGGGCGGCCCAGTCCGGATCCGCCAGATCTGATGAATCCCGGCCCGATTACTTTTTTGTATATGCATCTGTTAGTTTTGGTTGAAATCTGAAAGTTGTAAATTCAAAATAAAAATATATGTGCATCCAACTTGTGTGATACAAATTTCTAGGAGTAGCTTGTTCAAATACCTATCAGTTGGCACTAGTCCTATGCAAAATAGACCAATGTAGATGCAATGGTATTTTATTTGGCAAAACTAGTCACCTTTGAAATCTAAAATCCAAATTTTGAGTTCTATATGATGAAATGTTGTGGACCCAATTTTCTGTGATGCTTTGAACTGTTAGCTTGCAAGTCTCACTAGTTTTGATATTTTAGGTGCTGTAGATCTGCAGTAGTAATTAAAATGGCAAATAGTTTATTTAGTCTTAGTTATTTTCTCATTTGAAATAGAACAGGAATTTTTGTATGAATCCAATTTCTATGTGTTGTGCTTAATCATGGCTTTCCAGAACATTCTCTGGTACATTTTTCTGATGTCCAGAGAATATATGGGAATTATTTTGGTGTTCTAGTCATTATAGTTGCTAGATAATTCATAGAAAATTAGCCATAACTTATTTTCGAGTGGATCCAACTTTGTTGGGTTCAGAAACTTGTTGTCAATCTACTAGTATGATGAGTGTGAGTTTTTAACATGTTAGGCACCTGCATGCTTGTTTGGAGTGAATTGGTGATTCTTGCTATAATTGAAATACCCTAGTTTTATTAGGTTAGAATGTTATTAAAAATTCTTGATTCAGATTCTAAACTTGTTTGTTTCTGA
Organism: Dactylis glomerata; assembly: GCA_007115705.1. Taxonomy (NCBI): domain Eukaryota; kingdom Viridiplantae; phylum Streptophyta; class Magnoliopsida; order Poales; family Poaceae; genus Dactylis; species Dactylis glomerata. Next base: position 11,066,736 of record QXEO01000553.1, read on the forward strand.
TACTCTCTGGCTGTGTGATGTTGATTTTTGATTATGCATGTGCCTTGTGTATGCTTATTTGTCTATTGCTTGTTATTTCTTACCGGCAATAGAATCCAACGACACCGAGTGCACCGAGCAGGGTGAAGTGTATGAGTACCAGGGACAGGCCAGCCAAGGCAAGCCATCTATTTTTGATGCATATCTGATCCTAATTACTTACTTGCGTGTTTCTTAAAGGCTTACAAAAGTGCATGTTTTATATATTGTTATGGTCCTTGTAGCAATTGTTGTTGACTTAGGTCCACTAGTCAAATTATTATCATCCATAGAGATGACACCCTCTTGACACCTATTCATACTCCCTTATGGTAGTGGCTGGATGGTTAGCCTCCAAGCCTTTGGAAAACTTGTAGTGGAGCCAAAAACCCTAGGATGGGAACACTCAAAGGAAATTCCTTGAAAATGATTTCAAAAACCTTGGGGTAGTGTTCTACTCCACTAAAATGTTTTTAGAAATGTATTTGTACGGTTGGAAATGGAGGAAAAGGAGATGGTGATTTTATAAAAAGGCATTGGTGGTTCTTTGTAGTCATTCGGAACAATTAACCCGTGCAACGACATTACCTCGGTATGGGACGAGGCTTAGTCTGAAGTTTATTTGCTTTAGTGAGGGGAGCCCCACACTATATAAGGGTTTGTAGGACCCCGGAATCTGGGTTGCCGCCAGATTGTGGGCAATAGTGAATCGGGATCCTTCGAGATTTATTCGGACGGAAGACACTTGGGTTTCTCCTTCTGTGGCACTGGAACTACGCTCGATGGAGGTAGACGGCCAGGGTTTGCCGGGGAGGTATACTCCATAGGGTAGGCACCCGTACTAAGTCAGATAGTTGGAAGACTCTGTTCGATTATCCAAACCCTGCATACTTGTGTATGACGGTCCGTGGTGGTATCCCGGTGGATTTATTGAATCTTGTGGGTAAAGTGTACAACCTCTGCAGAGTGTAAATCTATTCAAATAGTCGAGTCCTCGGTCATGGACGGTTGGAAAGATCACTACATTTCCCAATGTCAGGTTTTGGTTTTATAAAATGTTTTCGGAAAAATGGAGAAGGGTGTCGGACGAAGTACTTGGAGGGTACTGCCGTGGCACGAGGAAAACTCGGAATACTTGGAGGGTAGTGCCGAGTAGTTGGGAGATGGTCATGTGTGATTGACCATGGTATCTGGAGAAAAATAAATGAGTTCCCCCTCCCCTAGAGAGTTTACAAAATTCTAATTTTCAAAAATGTTTCTGAACAAAGATATAGAGATATCGTGGGACATGCTATATCGACAATAGAAAATATGATAGTATAGGGCAACCTAGAATAGAGCCTCCCCTTGCTATAGCCAAACTGCATGACAACACTTTCATCTTAGATGGTTTGCGAGTACAATTCCAAAATGTACTCACGGCTTTGTTCCTGGCTATTAACTTGGTCAGATTATGAAGAAGGATGTGATGATGATGGTGAGGAGTTTGACGATGCGAACTAGGAACCATCTCCCGGTCAGTCGCCTGTAGGGTAGAGGCATGACACGGGTCACCAACGCTACCCTTGTATCCGCTGCCATTATAGATGAACTTGCCCTGCGTGGTATTTGAATTCAGCCAAGTGGCCATGTAAAACTATTTGAACTCGTTATGTAATGGATGATGTACTCTGTAATGCCAGCTTTGTTATGTGGATTCACGACGGTCTTCCTGGGATCGTGAATTATACGCATAATGGGAATCCCGGGTGGTAAGCTAGTGAGGTTGACCAAGAGTTAGAATGCGAGATTCAATAAACCATGTATGGAGTAATGGTTTGGGTGCAGGATGGATTGATCACCATTCCTACTACTCTTATTATTTGCTCTCATAATGTTGGCTTTATGAATCTAGAGAGACATACCTACAAGGGACAACATTGTAAAGCCTTAACCTTAGGAGGATAAGATATTATACCCTTATAATAGGCTAGTAATGCCAAAATGTAGGGAATACGGTGAGGACGAACCACAAGCTTACCGTTGAAGAAGACTTGCAATGGAAGAAATCTTACCAACCTTTAGAGCTCTGTTTAACCCAAGAGTTTTTGCAGAGGAATGAACCATGAGATGGAAGACCACCAAGGATGTCAACAAAGAAGATGAAATGAAGATAATAGATCACATTAACTTGGTCTTCTAATTGACCCAAAGAGTGACCCTTCAGTGTCCAAATTAATTCAACAAATGCCATTGTTGAATTGGAGTATTTCACTGGAGTAAAGTTATAGTCAAGTCATCTTGAGGAAGATTCGACGCCAGAGTATGTGAATAGACACCCACCTATTGGAAATGAAGATAGAAGCTACATTTGGTACAAAAGATGACCAAGTGTCAAGTCATATCCCAGATGTGCTTACTAAGAATCTCGGGGATGAGATTCCTTTTAAGGGTGGTAGTATGTAACATCCCTGATTTTTCCAAATTTTGAAAAAAAAACAATTAAATTAAATGAATTGTTTATGTTGATTGAAAATCCCCAGGGAATTAAAACCATTTTTGTGTAATAGTTAAATTATTTTCTTAAATAGAGTTCTAATAGAATTTTGGGCAACCAAATGTTTTTCAACAAATCTATTTTTTTCAAAGTTTTGAATTTTTAAAAAGGATTTCATTAGTAAAATAAAAGCCCTACCTCCTACTTTGATAAACAATGCCCAAGTAGCCATATAGGCCAAACAGCATAAAATATTTTAAAGTTGGTTAATGGGACAAGAAAAGAATGCCTCAATATTTTAAAACCTATTTATGAGTTTTCTTTCAAAATATTTCAAAAATAGGTATCCAAACAAAATCATAAAAATCCATTTTAGCTAGCCAGATGAGCTATTGTGGATCATTTTATTTTATTTTAAAATTTTGTGTTCAAACAAAACAGTGACAAAGTGTTCATATTTTAATAAGCTTTGCATTGATATTTTATTCTAAAAAGTTTGAATCAAACTAGAGTTGAAAACAATGTTCAAATAAGAAAAATAGAAAAAGAAATAGAGAAAGCAACAAAAAAGGGACCCAACTGGGCCAACCCCGGCGGCACACCAGCCCAGCAAGGCTGCAGCCGAGCAAACCCGAAGCCCCACTCCCCCTTTTCCTTTTACTTTTCTTTCTCCGAGGATAGGTGGGACCCACCTATCAGCTTCGGCTTCAACCTCCAGCCCGAAGCACCCAGGCGCATGATCTCACCACCCACTTTCCCTACTCGCGAGTTGCAACGGCTGCTCCGAGCCCTCCCCTTTAAAGCCCCAAAACTCCTCTTCCTTCTTCCCTCTTTTCCCCCAATCAAATAGTCGCCAGGCCGGCAGATTTTATCGCCGGAGCCCGCAGACACTATCGCCGTAATCCATCGATTCCGACATAACTCCGGTATGCCGCATCCCCTCTCTGGCCTCTTTCTTTGTATTTTGTCCTGGCGCATCTCCTGACACCCTTCATTCATCAAATAGCGCAGCAAAATGTCGCCTTTGTCTTCGACCGAAGCATTCTGATGCTTGGAGCTCCTCCAGTCGCACCTTCCTATCGCTCCAGGACGCGAACAAACTCTTTGACCACACCCCTGACTTCCTCTCATTGCGCTGCACCCTATCATCCACTCCGTAGTCACCAGGGACTGCAAGATCAGCGTCGCCATTATCCTCCTGTGCGCAGCGCCACCGCTCGCCCCATTTCCGGTGACCACCAGAACCCTAGGTGAGCAAGATCTGCTCCTGGCCGTTAGATCCGGATCTGGTGGTTTATAACTGACAATGGTATAGCTAATAGAGCCCACTAGTTGAGTACCCCTGAGGCCCGTTAAGCTAGGCCCAATGGTAATAATAGTCGAAATATGATTTCTTACCGTATGTCGATGTTGTAATCTGTATCGGACCCTACCCGATCCTCGAGACCTGGCCACCTATATACATGGGCCCGGAGGGGACGGTGTAGGCCAGATTGAAAGCAAGCAAGGTTTAACACCCAAGTTTACTTTCGATATACACCTGTTTCGACTAATCTTACTTTCGAGTTCATCTGACGCCCTATCTCCCCGATCCTAAGTCCTTCTTTTAGGACATTTGTCGAGTTAACCCTCGTCAATTGGCACCGACCATGGGGAGTCTGGGCGTTGGAATCATGAATTCGACGGCTTTTTCGCTTTTAGCCAACAGCAGCGCAGGAATCGACGGAAATCAAGAGACGGAGCTGACAATCGGAAGTCTAAACATCTTCATCGGACCTTCGGGTTCGACTCGCCTCTTGGATCCGACGAAACCAGATCTGTCGGCAAGTGAGCCCAAGACAAAAGCAATGATGGAATCATCTGAAAGCTCTTCCAGCGAGGTAAACTCGCCGATCAGCACAGGAGAGGCACAAATCGCAGAAGGCGATGAAATTCAGGAAAAATTTGACACGAAAGTGGAAGCGTTTAAAACGCATAATAATACAAGGGACTTCACCGCTGGAAGTAGTGGTGTCTCCAAAAGAGTACATCAGTTATGCGTCATTATCACTGAAGCAGAAGAAGAAAGCAATCACGAGGGAGATGAAGGGCTCAATAGGCAAGTCGACAAAATAAGGGAGCACAACAAAAAGGAGAAGGAGAAAATTCGTGTCTCAGCCGGAGAGTGGAGGATCATCATGTCAGCTGTCAATCATGGCACAGAAGTACCCGAAGGCTCAAGGAGAGAAGTTCTAATGGGATATCAGTACACATTACATTAGCACAAGAAGAAACTAAGAGAGGAAAGAGACATGTTTGCGAGAAGTCGAGACAATAACAGTACGACAAGAGAAGAATATTGGGATGATCATAGTGATGATTCAGAGTACAACAGGGAAAAGCGCGGAGACCCAAAACACAACAGAGGGACAACGGCGCAAAGTAGAGAGGAAAGGTACTCAAGAAATACGACCCCACAGCTAGAGGAAGAGGAAGAAGATTTTGTACAAGGAACACCGAAAGCAGCGCTGATAGCAGCGCAGGCATACCTACTAACCACGTGGCCAGAACCCAGAGATCCATGGGAAGACACGCACCAAGCCGCAATACGAAGCCTCGGGATAGTGGAAGGCAAGATCATGGGAAAAGGTCCAGAGGCAAAGTCGATAAGCTACAAGGAAGGATGAAAGGAGGAGTTCAAGCACAAAATCATACGAAACGAGTCTAGCGAGTCACCAGAAGAAGAAAGGCGACATAAGAGGAAGGAGGACGCAAGAAATATAATAGCACAGGCTCGAGTAAATAAATCGCGCCATGCATGGAGGGAAGAAAATTATGAGGACGATGAAAAAGAGATGGGCGTGTTGTGCTTTACCCGCAGGGTTCGCAAAACGCGGGTACCCAAAGGATTCAGGCTACCACACGACCAGCAAAAATATGATGGGTCGCAGGAACCTACCCTATGGTTGTCGGATTACCTGCAGGCAGTACAGATATTAGGGGGAACAAAAGCGACAGCAATGCAAAGTTTGCAATTACACCTCACCGGTGCAGCACGGTCCTGGTTGAATACCCTACCCAATGAATCCATCGGAAGCTGGGGAGAACTCGAAAGCCAATTTGTAAGGGATTTCCGCTTGACATATAAGCGCCCAGCGTCACTGGAGGAAGTCAAAGCGTGCGTGCAAAGGAAAGGCGAAACTTTACGTTCTTATATACAACGATGGAGTGTAATCAAAAACTCAGCAGAGGACGTCTCCGACGAAAGAGCAATAGACGCTTTTTCGGCTGGACTTCATCGCTCAGACCTCGTGGAAAACATAGGAAGAACAAGGCCAACAACAGTAGCCGAATTAATGGAAGAAGCCAATAGATTTGCTGACAGAGAGGATGCATATAACAATAAAAGAGGACGCTCACCAGAAACAGACATAACAAGTAGACAGAGGAGAAGACACCGCAGCAGAGATAACCAAGGAAGGCGCAATCAGGTAGCCATGGGGCACGAAGCAAATGAAGAGGAAGGTTATGAAAATAGGAAGTTCCAAGCAAAAGGAGTAGAAAAACCGAGATACTCTGGCCCTTCGGCCGAAGACATGCTATATGGACCTTGTCGAATCCACTATGCATATCTCGATGGAAAGAGAGTCTCAAACCACCAGATGAAGGATTGTAGAACTTTCCTGAGGTTACAAAGTGCCATGGGTTCAAACCAAGGAGGATGGCAAGGAGAGAAGCACGCAAATCAAGGATATCAAGTACAAAGGCTAGCAAGGCACCTAGAGTCAAAAGTCTACATATCTGCAATGATTCAACCGGTTCCCAAATCAAAGAAAGAGCGAAAGAGCATATCCAGGCAAGTAAACCTAGCAATATCATTGGCACCAGCCACTACGGAATACTTGCGGTGGTCAGATCAGCCAGTTAGAGTCAGCAGGGCAGACCACCCAAGGAAAGTTCCAAGGCCGGGCCACTCGCCAATGGTACTAAAAGCGCAAATAGGAGGGTACGACATTGGGAGAGTATTCATGGATGCAGGAAGTGGCATAAATCTAATATATGCTAGAACTCTGAAGGCAATGTGTATCTCGCTGACAAGCCTGAAGCCAACAGATTGTTCTTTCCATGCAATAGCACCAGGAGCCACAAATTACCCTCTGGGGAAGATACAACTCGACGTCTTCTTCGGCAGTAGCAGCAACTATCACAGGGAGAAGTTGGAATTTGAAGTTATGGACTGGCCCTCATAGTACCACGCAATTCTAGGGCGCCCAGCATTTGCAAAGTTCATGGCGGTACCTCACTACGCGTATCTAACGCTAAAAATTCCAGGACCCAAAGGAACGATCACAGTACAAGGGAGTTTCGAAGTAGCCAACACTTGCGACAAAGACTTCAATAGAATGGCGCAAACTTTTGGCATGACAGCAGAATATGAGAGACTGAAAGGGGAAACCGATCATAATGTGCTACCCGATGTTGGACGATCCCTGCCAGATCAGGCTTTCGACACAACTCAGGACTCAAAGAAAATCCAGGTCCACCCTACGGACCCGAACAAGACAACATCAATCGCGGTAAACCTGGATCCCGCATAGGAAAGCGCGCTCGTCGAGTTCCTCTGTGAGCACTAGGAAATCTTCGCCTGGTGTCCTTCAGACATGCCAGGGGTTCCCAGGGAACTTGTCGAGCACGCATTAAATGTAGATCCTAAAGCAAAACTAGTCAAGCAACCATTGCGATGATTTGATGAACCCAAAAGGAATGCAATAGCATCGGAATTTCACAGGCTAGAAAACGCCAGATTTATCAGAGCAATAAAAACTTTGAGGTGGGTATCCAATCCAGTCAAAAGGATTGTCCAAAGGATCCCTTCCCTCTACCCCACATTGATCAGATAATTGATTCAACAGCGGGATGCGCAAGGCTTTCCTTTCTGGATGCATATTCTGGTTACAACCAGATCAAGTTGAAGAAAGAAGACGAAGAAAAGACAGCTTTCATTAGGCCATATGGGGTGTTTTGCTATCAAGTGATGCCTTTCGGCCTAAAAAATGCAGGAGCAACTTATCAACGGATGATGCAAAACTGCCTTGGAGCCAAATAGGATGCAATATCCAAGTCTATATTGACAATGTAGTCATTACCACAAGAAAGGAGGAATCCCTAATCAGTGACTTGGCAGAAACTTTTGACAACCTGAGCAAGTACAAGCGTAAGCTTAACCCGACAAAGTGTTCCTTCGGCGTATCGGCAGGACAACTTTTAGGGTTCCTGGTGTCAGCACGAGAAATAGAGGCGAACCCAGAGAAGATCCAAGCAAATTCTAACAATGGGGAAACCCACAAAACTACACGACGTATAGAAACTCACAGGACGCGTCGCGGCACTAAGTCGTTTCGTTGCTCGATTGGGAGAGAAAACACTCCCTTTCTATGCACTTATGAAGAAGTCAGATGATAAATTTGAATGGACAGAAGAAGCAGATGCAGCTTTTGCGCAGCTGAAAAAAGTGCTTTCCACGCCACCAGTGCTGGTTGCACCAAAAGAAAAAGAGCCACTACTACTCTACATAGCCGCAACCCATCAGGTCGTGAGTACAGTATTGGTAGTCGAAAGAAGTGAAGAGGGAAAAGCCCACGGTGTCTAGAGACCGGTATATTTCATCAATGAAGTACTCTCTCCGACTTAACAGAGGTATCCGCACTATCAAAAACTCGCATATAGTGTCTTTACAACAGCACGAAAATTGCGACAATACTTTGCAGTGCACCCAATCATAGTGGTGAACGAAGCACCACTATCGAACACATTGAACAATCCTTCAGCAACAGGACGTGTCTCTTTATGGGGAATCGAATTATCTCCTATGGACATCACGTATGAAAAAAGAAAGGCGATCAAGTCGCAAATCTTGCCAGATTTCACGGCAGAATGGTTGGAGTTATAGAGCACGGGACCGCCAGATTTATCGAGTGTCTGGACAATATATTTCGACGGTTCTAAAAGAATCCAAGGCGCAGGCGCAGGAGTAGTCTTGATATCACCACAAGGTGACAAACTAAAGTACGTTTTAAGGATGAGTTTTCCGCAGGCCTCTAATAATGAAGCAGAATACGAGGCTTTACTGCACGGAATGAAGATGGCCAAGGCGTGTGGAGGAACTCGACTAAAAATATTCGGGGACTCGAACCTCGTCGTCCAGCAAGTTATGAACAGATGCGACACAATCAATGATAACATGATGGCTTACAAGAACTTATATCACTATCTCAAAGGAACATTCGATGGGTGCGAAGTCTCGCACGTCAGCAGAAACAGCCACGAAGAAGCCCACAATCTAGCAAATATCGGGTCACAATGTCTTCCCGTGCCATCTGGAGTCTTCTGGGAAGAAATAGTTGAACGATCGATAAAAAGCGTCAAAACTTCGACTACTGCAGCAGGCTCGGGGGCTGGTGCGAAAAATAACAAGAGTACACTAGAACCCAAAGAGGTCATGATGATAGAAGCGGCATGGATGCAACCATATCTAGCATACATGATGAGTAAGAAGTTGCCAGAAGATGCAGTGGAAGCCAAAAGAATAACTCGACGATCCAAAGCATTTGTCGTGTTGCAGGGAAAATTATACAAAAAGAGCATAACTGGCGTTCTGCAGCGTTGCGTAACGCCTCAAGAAGGACAAGTAATACTAAAAGATATACACGCTGGAGTTTGTGGCCATCATGCCAGCAGCAGGGCAATAGCGGCGAAAGCATTTCGAGCAGGATTCTATTGGCTAACAGCCATTGAAGATGCGAAAGATATAGTTTGGAAGTGTGAAGCGTGTCAAAGATTCGCATCTCGGCCACACGCGCCAGCAGCAGACTTACAGCCGATACCATTGTCTTGGCCTTTTGCGCAATGGGGCCTCAACATGGTAGGGAAGATGCACAAATTGTGCCCAGGAGGGCATGTCTACATGTTAGTGGCGGTCGACAAATTTACCAAGTGGGTAGAAGCGGCCCCGGTAACAACTCAAGATTCGACGGCAGCGATCAATTTCATCAAATCAATAGTTTTTCGCTTCGGAGTACCATACAGCATCATCATAGATAACGGGACAAACTTCACTTCAAAGGAATTCAAGAATTATTGTGAAGGTTTGGAAATCAAACTCAAGTTTGCATCCATAGAACACCCAAAGACGAACGGGCAAGTCGAAAAAGCCAATGGCCTAATATGCAATGGGATAAAAAAGAGGCTCTTAGCACCTCTCGAGAAAGCCAAGAGCGCTTGGGTAGAAGAATTGCCCTCCGTTCTTTGGAGTCTAAGAACTACGCCTAATGCAGCTACTCAAGAAACTCTCTTTTTCCTGGTCCACGGCGCAGAAGCCGTGCTTCCAGTTGAAATTACGCACGAAGCTCCAAGAGTAACGGCATACGACGAGGCAACCTCAACAGAAGCGCTACAAGACGACATCGATGCACTGGATGAAGCAAGAGATAAAGCACTGGAAAGAGCCACATAGTATCAGCAGAGCCTGCGGAACTACCACAGTAGTCGAGTTCGTCCGTGATCTTTTGTGGTGGGAGATTTAGTCTTACGACTCAAGCAAGATGGCCATAGCAAGTTAGAGTCCCCTTGGGTGGGACCTTACATCGTCACAGAAGTAATACCAGGAGGAGCTTATCGACTACAAGACAAGAAGACAGGAAAAGACGAAAGCAACCCGTGGAATGCAGCGCAGCTACGGCGTTTCTACGCATAGAAGAAATTTAGTGATATCAGTAACTTCGAGTTGACCGTCTGAACCCAGAACACGAGGCCACAGGTCGGGTTCCTTGGGTTAACTCGACAAATTGTACAAATATTTTACTTTTCCACTCGGGGGCTCCATCCCTCGGGTCGTACGAAAGAAAGTTCAATACAATATGGCGATCTTTCAAAGACATAATACTAGGTTGTGAAACAACCTGATATTCTTGAAATGATATAATTGGTTCAAAGGAACCCGATAATATATATGATACCTCGGAACACTGATTTGTTCCCATGGTCTATTCAAATACAAAAGCATAAACTCAAACACGATTATTTATTACAAGGCAACTCGACAAGGAGATTACATAAGGAAATTCTAGTCGAAGTGCACTTCAGCCTCGTACTCCTTCTGGCATTGAGTACAGTCGAAGATCTTCACATCAAACTTCGACGTGCCAATATGAAAGTCGAATGTCATGAAGAAACCTCGCTGGATGTCGTGATCATCCACAAACTGTGACCAGCCGCCCATGAAGTACTGTTCGCCAGCACCGTCATACCAGACTTCCACCTCGTAGGGAGTTCCTCCCCCAGAGTGTTCACGAAGAATTGCTTCACGCAACTCCCGCCCATCCATGAACTTGGTGAACTTTAGCGGCAGCCGTTGAATTTCACGGCACTACACGCCGGCAATACAGAAAAAGGAGTATATCCTCGGTTGAGGAGGAGAGGTGTTACCTGGAGGTGCGCTTGGACCTGGGATCGCGCAAGGCACCTTTGGTTTATTTTTACTCCTGACCGGGCTGCCGGGACGCCGCTTCACTGGAACAGCGGATGAAGATCCTGCAGCATCTGGTGCTGCCTTGTTCTTGCTGCCACGAGGACGGCTGCGACCACGCGGCGCCGTCGGGACGCCAAGGTTCAGATAGGACCCATCTGCATTAGCCATGGAGACAAGTTGGGAGAAAAGAAACCCCTAGATGAAGAAGAAGATGATGCGGCGGAGGAGGAACCTGTTTAGGGTTTTTACCCTCGCCAAAGGTGCTTTATTTATAAGAACATATTAACGGGCCTCCGCGAAAACAAGGCCCATAAAATATTTACAAAGGAGTTAAATTCTGCACATAGCAGACAATAATAAAAAAATAAAAAAGAATGTATCAAAGAAAGTACAGAAAACCTCGCCTTGGACTCGGGGGCTTACAACAAGAAGAAGAAGAAGGAATAGAGGAAGTCAATTTGAGCCTATGATTGACTACAAGTATCCAACCATATCCTCGGGGGCTACTCCCATCGGGAGCGCTGAGCGCGCACCCGATAGAAAAATAAAGAAGCAGCAATAAAGATGAAGAAGCTACGGTTAAAGAATTGATGGATGCGGTACGAGCCGCTCAGCATTTCGACAACCATTAAACTTCGACTATATAGTCAATGAAATATATAGCAACTACTCCCATCGGGAGCTACTCATGAGAAGTTAATATAACTCAAATTTTTTTATATTCCATCAGTCAAACAAGACTGCGACATGCGATTCTCAAGTTATGTTATCGCAACAAAACTCGAATGCTGTGATTTATTATGAAGGTAAGACCCCGGGATCCGTCCTGTGTGGCCTGATATACGCACATGGATGCACTCTGCTAGTATGTACCCTGAGAACCACTAAGTCCTAAATGCGGCAAAAGAATGGGTTTGACCGGTATCCCGAATTCAAGTCCAAGGGGATTGAATTTGAAGTAGGTGGCAAGTATCTGTTCCGGCAGTTAACTGACCTCTTGATCCGTCAGAGTTGTCAGGCTTGTTCATCAAAACCCCTTGCGAAATATTATCATGAAAATAAGTCGAAAGACCAAGTTGAAGATTTGAAAATGCGAAGAAGTCGAAGAATTGATCAAAGTCGAAGATTAAAAGATTAGAGATTCAACCTGAATCTGCAATTCTGGTAAAATCTCAGGGGCTACTGACAAGGGTATAGCTAATAGAGCCTGCTAGTTGAGTACCCCTGAGGCCCGTTAAGCTAGGCCCAATTGTAATAATAGTAGAAATACGAGTTCTTACCATATGTCGATGTTTTAATCTATATCGGACCCTACCCGATCCTCGAGACCTGGCCACCTATATATAAGGGCCAGGAGGGGACGGTGTAGGCCAGATTGAAAGCAAGCAAGGTTTAACACCCAAGTTTACTTTCGATATACACCTGTTTCGACTAATCTTACCTTCGAGTTCATCCAATGCCCTATCTCCCCGATCCTAAGTCCTTCATTTAGGACATTTGTCGAGTTAACCCTCATCAATAACAGATCAATAGAAGAAGTCAAATCATGTATGCAAAAAAAGGGCGAAGCATTATGTTCATATATACAATGGTGGAGTATAATAAAAAAAACTCGGCAGAAGACGTCTCCGATGAGCGAGCTGTAGATGACTTTGCATCTAGCCTTTTCCGTTTGGATCTCGTTGAAGAATTGGGAAGAACAAAGCCCAAAACGTTGTCAGAACTATGGAAATAGCAAATAGATTTGCTGATGCGGAAGACGCTTATCATAGCAAAAGGGCATGTTCGCCCGAATATGACAGATCATACAGGCAACGCAACCAGAGGCGCCGATCTCGCAACGAGGATGGCCGCACTATGCATAACCAAGTAGCTGCAGGATACGAGAGAAGAGACGGATAAGGAGATGAGAATGAAGAGTATCATAAAAAAGACAGCTACAGAAGAGGTAGGCCGAAATATTCTGACCCATCGGCGGAGGACATCCTTCATGGGCCTTGTCGCATCCACTACGCGTACCTAGATGGCAAAAGGGTTTCCAATCATATGATGAGAGATTACAGAACGTTTGGCGGTTGTGGCTTGAAACTAAGATCTGTAGTTGGTTTGTTGACTGGATACCTTCTGGGTTCTAGCTTGGCTTTCTTCCTACGTTCCTCTTTGAACTTGCTTGAAATCATCTTCCATAGTGATGGCTGCATCAACAAGTTCTTGGAAATCCACTGCCTTTAACATTCTCAACTGCATCTTTGCCACTGTGTGTAATCCCCTCATGAACCATTTCTTCCTCTTCTCATCGGTGTTCACTACATCCGAAGCATAACGTGATAGAAGAGTAAACTCCTTGACATACCTCATAATGGTCTTTTCTTTCTGTTCTAGTTTATCAAACTCCCTTCTCTTTAATTCCATGATGCTTTCAGGCACATTTGCCTCCCTGAACTTCTTCTTGAATTCATTCCAGGTGAATACCCTTCCAGGGAGATGTATTGCCACAATGTTGTCCCACCATGCTGCTGCGGGTGATACGTCCAATTTGCATCACTATTTTGTGTCATAATTTACTGTTATTCATTGATATATTTCATATTTAGATAAGTTACTTATGTTATTTCCTTTGTTTTCACATGTTTGATGATCATCGGAGGAGTTGCTGCCGGAGTCAGGATTCTGCTGGAAAAAGGACCGTCAAGAGACCATATTTCGAAGATCAGGAAAATTCCAGAAAAATACCCAGAAATTATATTTTCCCAGAAGACTCAGGAAGCCAGAAGGGAGAGTCGAGAGGAGCCAGGGGGGCTCCACACGCCAGGGCGGCACGGGCCAACCCCTGGCCGCGCCAGCCCTGCGTGGGGCCGCCCTGGCCCACCTCTGGTCTCGCCCCTCCGCGTACATCATCGTCCCAGAAAACCTAAGTCAGGGGGGTGCTCAGAGTGAGACACAGCCGCCTCTGCGGGGTGGAGAACACCAGAGAGAGAAAGCTCTCCGGCAGGGAGAAATCTGCCGGGGAAATTCCTTCCCGGAGAGGGGAGATCGTCGCCATCGTCATCACCATCGCACTGGACTTCATTGGGATCATCATCATCTCCATCACCAGCACCTTCATCTTCACCATCACCACGCCGTCCCGCTGTAACATCTTGAGTTGGATCTTGTTATATTCATAGGGGAAACTTTCCCGGTGTTGATTACTCTTGTAGTTGATGCTATTGAGTGGAACCGTTGAATTAAGGTTTATGTTCAGATTGTTATTTACCATTATTTCACCTCTGATCATGATCCATATGATGTCTTGTGAGTAGTTCGTTTAGTTCTTGAGGACATGGGAGAAGTCAAGATGCTAGTAGTGAATTATTGTTGAGAAATATTTAATGGTTTGATATTGTTGTGGTGCTATTTCACTAGTGTTGTCATGTGAACGTCGACTACATGATACTTCACCATTTATGGGCCTAGTGAGATGCATTGTGTATTTGGCTACCGATTGTGGGGTTGCTGGAGTGATAGAAACCTAAACCTCCGTTGGGAAACCATTGCACCAGGGAGCGTAGGATCCTAGAGTTTAAGGCTGTGGTTAGATTTATCTTAATTACTTTATTGTATTTGCGGATGCTTGCAAGGGGTATAATCACAAGTGTGTATTTATCCTAGTAAAGGTAGTGCGCTAGCACAGGTTCACCCCCATAACACTTACCAAACCAATAAATACTATTGGCTCTATGAAGCGAAAGCTCTTGACAGAAAACTCCCGTGTGTCCTCGAGAACGTTTGGTTATTATAAGAACACAACCGGCTTGTCCTTTGCTGAAGAAAGGATTGGGCCACTTGCTGCAATTGTTACTACTATCTTTTATTTACTCGCACTTTATTTACTCGTATTACCAAATACCCCTGAAAACCTGTTTGCTAGTATTTACAGTGATTCCTTGATCAAAACTGCTCATCAACACCTTCTGCTCCTCGTTGGGTTCGACACTCTTATTTATCGAAAGTACTACGATACACCCCCTATACTTGTGGGTCATCAAGACTATTTTCTGGCGCCGTTGCCGGGGAGTGTAGTGCTATTGAAGAGTGGAATTGGTAAAGGTAACCGTCGCTGTGAGTATTGTTTTTATTTTGTCTTTATTTTTTGTTTTACTCTGCTATGGAGAACTCTCCATTTGGTTTCCTATTTGGAAACACTTCTTCTACTACTGCTGCTGCTGCACATGCGGAGGAACCACCACCGCCATCGCCTGCTGAAATTGATCCTTTTAAAATACCTATGAAAATTGTTGGGCGTATTATGGATAACTGCTATTCAGGAGATGGAACTGTCCATCCGGGTGATCACTTACTATTTATACATGAATTATGCGAGTTGTTCAGATGTGCAGGTATTTCACCAAGCCAGGTTAAGAAGAAATTATTCTCATTATCATTGAAAGGCAAAGCTGAAGAGTGGTATCGACTACTTCAGGATGGTCCATCTATGGCATGGGAGGATATTGTGCCTCTCTTTTATTCCAAGTTTTATCCTCCAAGTGAAATTCATAAAGACCGTAACCGGATATATAATTTTTGGCCTCATGATGGAGAGAGTATTGCCCAAGCGTGGGGGAGATTGAAGTTACTAATGCTCAAATGCCCCATTCATGAGCTCCCCAATAATATTGTCATTAATAATTTTTACGCGCGGCTTACTCTTCCTGATAAGGATTATTTGGATGCTTCTTGCTTTGGATCATTTACTCATATGAAAGAAGATGCTAAGTGGAAACTTCTTGACCGTATACAAGAAAATGTTGAAGGTTGGGAAAAAGATAAAGGTAGGAAGTCAGGTATAAACTATGATTATGAATGCATTAAATCTTTTATGGGAACCGATGACTTTCATAGTGTTAGCGCTGCTTATGGTCTTGATTCCCAAATACTTGCTAATTGTCTTAAGGCTTTTGCCTCTTATATTGATGTTCCAAAGAAAGATTGGAACAAATATCATGCGCCTTATAAATCTTCTATTAGTCATATTCCTGCTGCAGCTACTGAAGTTTGTACTGTTGATAGCATTGTGCCTGAACCTTATTTTGAGAAGACACCTTTCCCTGCTAAGGTAAAAAAGTATTCTACTTTGGTAAGTGTGTCTAATAAAAGTACTAAGAAAGCTGCAGAATCTGATGAGCAAATTACTATTAAGTCCCCTGTAGCCATATTGAAGGATCTTGTTACTAAAGATGTAGGGGATGAATATATTCTTTTTTGTGAAGATGCTTCTAACATTCTTTCACATCCTAAAAAGCACAGGAAAGCAAGTGTTCCTGTTATTTCTGTCAGGATTGGAGATCATTGCTATTATGGTTTATGTGATATTGGTGCTAGTGCAAGTGCTATTCCCTTAGAGCTTTACAAAGAAATCATGCACGAGATTGGCGCTTGCGAACTTGAAGATATTGATGTGGTTGTTCAGCTTGCTAACAGAGAGACAGTTTGGCCTGTTGGTATTGTCCGAGATGTGGAAGTTCTTTGCGGTAAGACTAAATACCCTACTGATTTTCTAGTACTTGGTAAGGAAGCTAGCAAAACTTGTCCTATTATTTTTGGTAGACCCTTTTTGAACACTTGTGGTGCCGTAATAGATTGTAAGAAGGAGAAAAATTTTACTAAGTTTAATGGAGAGTCTTATGAGTTTAATTTTTCCAAGTTTGCCAAGACTTCTTATGAAAATGACACACCTAATGAAAATTTTCGAGTTGAGCAGCTTGCTTCTATTGCTCTTGCCCCTAATAATGCCTTGCAGCAATTCATGGAAGATCACGAAAGTGATGTTTTTAGCAAGGAAAGAGAAGAGATTGACGATATTCTCCTTCGTCAACCACCATTACTCAAGCATAATCTACCTGTGGAGGATCTTGGTACCACTTTGCCGCCTAAAGAAGATCCTGTGTTTGAATTAAAGCCTTTGCCTGGTGACCTCAAATATGCTTATATTGATGATAAGAAAATATATCCTGTTATTATTAGTTCTAAACTTTCAGGAAAGGAAGAAGAAAGATTATTGGAGATATTGAGGAAACACCGAGGAGCTATGGGATATACTCTTGATGATTTAAAAGGGATTTCTCCTACTTTATGTCAGCATGCCATCAATATGGAGAAAGATGCGAAGCCAGTTGTGGAGCATCAGCGCCGCCTAATTCCGAAGATGAAGGATGTGGTAAGAAATGAGGTATTAAAGCTCCTTGATGCTGGTATTATTTATCCTATTGCTGATAGTAGATGGGTTAGTCCTGTTCATTGTGTTCCTAAGAAAGGAGGTATGACTGTTGTGCCTAATGAGAATAACGAGCTTATTCCTCAAAGGGTAGTTGTTGGTTATAGAATGTGCATTGATTATAGGAAGGTAAACAAAGTTACTAAGAAAGATCATTACCCTTTACCGTTTATAGATCAAATGCTAGAAAGGTTGTCTAAGAAGACTCATTTTTGTTTCCTTGATGGTTATTCTGTTTTTTCTCAAATTGCTGTTAAGAAGGATGATCAAGAGAAAACCACTTTTACTTGTCCTTATGGAACTTATGCTTATAGACGTATGCCGTTTGGTTTATGCAATGCCCCTGCTACTTTTCAAAGATGCATGTCTGCTATTTTTCATGGCTTTTGTGAAGAAATTGTGGAGGTCTTCATGGACGATTTCTCCGTCTATGGAACTTCTTTTGATAATTGTTTGCACAACCTTGATAAAGTTTTGCAGAGGTGCGAAGAAACTAACCTTGTTCTTAATTGGGAGAAATGCCACTTTATGGTAAATGAAGGAATTGTCCTTGGACATAAAATTTCCGAAAGAGGTATTGAAGTTGACAGAGCAAAAGTGGAGGCAATTGAGAAAATGCCTTGTCCAAGAGATGTTAAAGGTATTCGTAGTATTCTTAGTCATGCTGGTTTCTATAGGAGGTTTATTAAAGATTTCTCTAAGATTTCAAAGCCTCTTACCAATCTTCTTCAAAAGGATGTACCATTTGTCTTTGATGATGATTGTAAGGAAGCTTTTGAAACTCTTAAGAAGGCTTTAACTACTGCTCCTATTGTTCAACCACCTGATTGGAATTTACCTTTTGAAATTATGTGTGATGCTAGTGATTTTGCTGTTGGTGCTGTTCTTGGACAGCGCATTGATAATAAGTTGAATGTTATTCATTATGCTAGTAAGACTCTTGATGCTGCTCAGAAGAATTATGCTACTACTGAGAAAGAGTTTCTTGCTGTTGTTTTTGCTTGTGATAAGTTTAGATCTTACATTGTTGATTCTAAAGTTACTATTCATACTGATCACGCTGCTATTAGATATCTTATGACTAAGAAGGATGCTAAGCCTAGGCTTATTAGATGGGTGTTGCTTTTACAAGAGTTTGATTTGCATATCGTAGATAGGAAAGGTGCTGAAAATCCTGTGGCTGACAACTTGTCTAGATTGGAAAATATTTCTTTTGATCCTATTCCTGTTAATGATAGTTTTCCAAATGAATAGTTGGCTGCAATTAATGTAACTTCGCGAGACTTTCCTTGGTATGCTGATTATGCTAACTTTATTGTTTCCAAGTATTTGCCTCCGACCTTTACAGCTCAGCAAAGAAGAAAATTCTTCTATGATTTGAGGCATTATTTTTGGGATGACCCACATTTATATAAAGAAGGAGTTGATGGTATCATGAGAAGATGCATACCGGAATATGAGCAACAAGAGATATTAAGAAAATGCCACAGCAGTGCTTATGGAGGGCATCATGCTGGAGATAGAACTGCGCAGAAGGTTCTACAATGAGGTTTTTATTGGCCAACCCTCTTTAAGGATGCCAGAAGGTATGTTTTATCTTGTGATGAATGTCAAAGAGTTGGAAATATTTCTAGACGTAATGAGATGCCTATGAGTTACACTCTTGTTATTGAACCGTTTGATTGTTGGGGATTTGACTTTATGGGTCCTTTTCCTCCTTCAAAAGGCTATACCCATATACTTGTTGCTGTTGATTATGTTACTAAATGGGTAGAAGCCATACCTACAAAGAGTGCCGATGGTGAGACCTCGTTAAAAATGCTTAAGGATGTTATCTTTCCTAGGTTCGGAGTGCCTAGATATCTTATGACTGACGGAGGCTCTCATTTTATTCATGGTAGTTTTATAAAAACTCTTGCTAAGTATGATGTCAATCATAGAATTGCTTCTGCTTATCATCCCCAAACTAGTGGGCAGGTAGAGCTTTCAAATAGGGAGATCAAGTCTATCTTGCAGAAGACTGTTAATAAATCTAGGAAAAACTGGTCTAGTAAGTTAAATGACGCTTTATGGGCTTATAGAACTGCTTATAAGAACCCCATGGGTATGTCTCCTTATAAGATGGTTTACGGAAAAGCGTGTCACTTGCCCTTAGAATTAGAACACAAAGCTTTTTGGGCAGTGAGAGAGCTTAATAGAGATTTTAAACTAGCCGGTAAGAAGAGGTTGTTAGACTTGAGTTCTCTAGATGAGTGGAGAAACGAAGCGTATGAGAATGCCAGACTTTTCAAAGAGAAAGTCAAGCAATGGCATGATAAGAGAATTCTTAAGAGAGAGTTCCGTGTTGGTGAAAAAGTTCTTTTGTATAGGTCTCGTCTCAGATTTTTTGCAGGAAAATTACTCTCTAAATGGGAAGGACCATATGTTATTGTGGAAGTGTACCGCTCAGGTGCTATTAAGATTGCTTCATTGAAAGATGATTCTACACAAGTGGTGAATGGGCAAAGACTCAAACATTATATTTCTGGAGATTCTTATAATGAAGATGTTGATGTTATTGAAACAGTTTCTCCGGAAGATTACATCCAAGACAAACTGCAGGAACCTGCAGAATTCGCTTTCGAATAGGTAACAGTTCTAGTCAGAAAAGTTTCGTGAAAAGTTCTTCTTTTAATATTTTTACTGTTTTTACTAAATATGAAAAATCACGACATGAAAAAGGGCAGGAAAAAGAGTCCGTGTGTGTCTCACACACGGGTGGCGTGGGCCCACCCCTGGCCGCGCCACCCCTATGTGAGAACACCCCGGAACTCGTTTCCGTCCCGTTTTCCTCCTGTGACTTCGTTTCGATGTATAATTTTTGCCTATTTAACCCCCTGGAGTCCCCGAGGTCTGTATATCGTTTTCTCGTCGTGTTTTGTTTCGAGCTGTTTCTGTCAGGAGTTGATCTTAAGCTTGGGGGAGTCATGGCCTCTTCAAGCGGTGACACGGAGAAGACACCTCCGGAAGATGACACCAAAGATTTCCGGCTGAAAGAAGAAGTTGAAAGCGAAGACGAGGAGGAAGATCAAAGTCCAAGGCCGAACACCGTGATTGCCAGCATAGGGGTGGTGACAGATCATGACAAGTTCAAGAAGAGTGCTCGCATAAGGACCGGAGGGGGTGTGCCACGTCGCACATTATCTCCACGGACATCTCCGCCAAGCCAAAACCCTTTCCATACTCTAATTCACGAACATCAGTTCCAAAAGGTGCCCAAATCATGATTACCCTCTGGCTGGGATATAGATCGTTCTAACAATGCAGGGACAGGGAGCTCCAAGAGTGAAGAAGGATGGGGAAATAATTCCAAGAGCTGGGATTCTCTTGCTGACAGGTTCATGAACCGTGTTGAGCACAATTCCGAGATGATTCGTAACCTCGAGTACAAGATTGATGATTTGAAGGACTTGATTGAGAAGCTTATTAGAGATTATCCACCGCCGCCACCAAAGGAGTAATTCATCATCGGTATAGGCATTCCCTTGGCTTGTTCCAAGCTTGGGGGAGTGCCGCGGTATCACATCATTACCTTTTGTTCATTTACTTTTCAAGTAGAGTCTTATCATGAATAGAGAAGTTATCATATAGAATAGTTTGCAGTTGGAAGTATCCTCCTTAGTTAGTTATCTATGTATCCCTTGGTGTGAGTTGCGGTAATGAAATATTAATGAGAAGTTTTATCGTTTACTTTTCGCACACTTTATGTTAGTCTGCAATCTCTCTTATGTGACTAGTCTTGTTGATTGGTATTGGTATCACATTGGGAGCATGAGTAGATTTAGTTGGTTTTGGCAAACCTAGCTTGGTCAGTAGCAACTTTACCTTGAAGTTTGAGTAGAAAAGAATAAAGAAGTGCTTGCAGTTTCATCACTTCAGTTTTCCCTTATATTTGGCTTACAAGCATTGTTATTCTTAAAGTTAAAATCGTTGTACTTTCAAGGGAGGTTGCATGATTGTTCTTATTATATGTATGTTTGTTTGTTTCATGCAACTCTTATGCTTGCTACCCAGCCTTGCTAGCCAAAAACCTGTACTGAGAGGAAATACTTCTCGTGCATCCAAATCCCAAAAGCCAAGTCACTTCCAAAGAGTCCACTATAAATTCCTATGCATGGTATTTTAAGCCATTCCAAGTAAATTTTCATGTGCTACCTTTCAAAAACCTTCAAACACGCCTCATTTTGTGCCACTGTTTTTAGCTCATGAGGACGTAGTGGATGGGTATGTTATCTTCCATACTAAATTAAGTACCCTTCGACTAGGCAGCTTCATCTGCTCGTCATTAATTTTGCAAGGGAGCTGGTCAGACCATTATAATCTTAAAAAGAAAAAGAAAGAAAAAGGCACTCCTCCAATGGAATGTGAAAGTTGGTCGGCACCCGATGGAATCGGTTAGCCATGGTTTGAGAAAGGAAAAAGGTGGGGAGGAGTGCCAAGCTATAAAAGAGCACCAAGTGCCAATTAATCAAACATCTCGGAACCGCTCTCACTTGTTTAGTATGGAAGATATCAAGAACTCCGTTGCTAGTCGTTGACAAAAGCAACCACCTCTCAAAACAATTTTTACCTCTGTTGTACAAATGAAAAGCTCTAGCACATGTTTAATCCCTGCTTCCCTCTGCGAAGGGCCTATCTTTTACTTTTATGTTGAGTCAACCTATTTCCCTCTGTCTCAAGCAAGCATTTGAGTTGTTATGTTTCACTCATCCATATGTTGATCCGTTTAATCATGTTTATTATCTTCCTTGTTTTGTATAATGCTTTTGTCTGAAGGAATATATCTTTAAAAGCTTTCTAAGAATGCAAAAGTTTACTTTGTTGAGCATATAGTCTTTTGCTATATCAGCTCTATTTCAAAAGGGCCCCGTTTAAAAGAAAGAATAGCTTGTTCGTCGTTCTTTGACCAAGAACTAAGGTTTGCCATTGCTAATTAAAATTTACTTTGTGCATCTTTACATGTGATTCCCTTTTACCTATTGCAAGTCTATATCTTATAAAGGGAAGTTGCGGTCTATTATAATTTGTGCCTTAGTGAATGTGATGCTTCTTGTCCGTATTTTGATTATCGACACTTCACTCCATAAACCTGTGGTCTTGTTTGCCGAGTTTAGTTTTCGCTTGGGGACAAGCGAGGTCTAAGCTTGGGGGGGTTGATACGTCCAATTTGCATCACTATTTTGTGTCATAATTTACTGTTATTCATTGATATATTTCATATTTAGATAAGTTACTTATGTTATTTCCTTTGTTTTCACATGTTTGATGATCATCGGAGGAGTTGCTGCCGGAGTCAGGATTCTGCTGGAAAAAGGACCGTCAAGAGACCATATTTCGAAGATCAGGAAAATTCCAGAAAAATACCCAGAAATTATATTTTCCCAGAAGACTCAGGAAGCCAGAAGGGAGAGTCGAGAGGAGCCAGGGGGGCTCCACACGCCAGGGCGGCGCGGGCCAACCCCTGGCCGCGCCAGCCCTGCGTGGGGCCGCCGTGGCCCACCTCTGGTCTCACCCCTCCGCGTACATCATCGTCCCAGAAAACCTAAGTCAGGGGGGGTGCTCAGAGTGAGACACAGCCGCCTCTGCGGGGCGGAGAACACCAGAGAGAGAAAGCTCTCCGGCAGGGAGAAATCTGCCGAGGAAATTCCTTCCCGGAGAGGGGAGATCGTCGCCATCGTCATCACCATCGCACTGGACTTCATTGGGATCATCATCATCTCCATCACCAGCACCTTCATCTTCACCATCACCACGCCGTCCCGCTGTAACATCTTGAGTTGGATCTTGTTATATTCATAGGGGAAACTTTTCCGGTGTTGATTACTCTTGTAGTTGATGCTATTGAGTGGAACCGTTGAATTAAGGTTTATGTTCAGATTGTTATTTACCATTATTTCACCTCTGATCATGATCCATATGATGTCTTGTGAGTAGTTCGTTTAGTTCTTGAGGACATGGGAGAAGTCAAGATGCTAGTAGTGAATTATTGTTGAGAAATATTTAATGGTTTGATATTGTTGTGGTGCTATTTCACTAGTGGTGTCATGTGAACGTCGACTACATGATACTTCACCATTTATGGGCCTAGTGAGATGCATTGTGTATTTGGCTACCGATTGTGGGGTTGCTGGAGTGACAGAAACCTAAACCTCCGTTGGGAAACCATTGCACCAGGGAGCGTAGGATCCTAGAGTTTAAGGCTGTGGTTAGATTTATCTTAATTACTTTATTGTATTTGCGGATGCTTGCAAGGGGTATAATCACAAGTGTGTATTTATCCTAGTAAGGGTAGTGCGCTAGCACAGGTTCACCCCCATAACACTTACCAAACCAATAAATACTATTGGCTCTATGAAGCGAAAGCTCTTGACAGAAAACTCCCGTGTGTCCTCGAGAACGTTTGGTTATTATAAGAACACAACCGGCTTGTCCTTTGCTGAAGAAAGGATTGGGCCACTTGCTGCAATTGTTACTACTGTCTTTTATTTACTCGCACTTTATTTACTCGTATTACCAAATACCCCTGAAAACCTGTTTGCTAGTATTTACAGTGATTCCTTGATCAAAACTGCTCATCAACACCTTCTGCTCCTCGTTGGGTTCGACACTCTTATTTATCGAAAGTACTACGATACACCCCCTATACTTGTGGGTCATCAGCGGGTCTGCATAATAATGTGTGGCATGATCACTCTAAGATTTACACATATATCTGAACCTTGCAACCATAAAACTTGTCTGTTTTACCTCACTTCTACCAGTGTTGCACCAACATTTTACATCATTTGATCCTTTGTCACAGATCAGTGCGCCAAGGCACTTAATTCTACAAGTCAGAGCAATTCAAATCAAAAGACCAAGCCACCAGGAAAGGAAGAGTACATCTTGAGGAGCAAGAAAAGAAGCCAACGGCAGGAGCAGGCTGCCACGGCACAAAGGGACAAGAAAAACGGAAAAGTAGGCTAGCAGCTGCCGCCACCTTTTTCCCTCTACCCCTCTACGCTGCAGCATATACACCATCCCATCCCCAACTCCATCGACATACAGCCACTCCATGTCCATCTCGCCACACAACCACTCCATCCATCCACCACTCCACCAAAACCTTCCTCCTCCATAGTCCAACACACCGAAAACCTTCACCTTTTCCACCCCACTTTTCCCTCTACTCCTCTGCTGCAACAAGATCAGATCAACGGCGCAAGCAAGAACACCATGAACACCACCAGGAACACCTCCAAGAACGTCAAGATGGACAAGGCTCGAAGGATCTGAAGGCCAAGCTCTTCCTCATCCCTCTTCATTCTCTGCCACGACAGCAACATCTCTGCCTTCTCCAATTTCTCTGCCACGGCAAGCCTTCGGTGACCAACAGCAACCTCTCTCTCCTCTCCCCCATGCTCTGTGATGATTTGTGTTGATCTAGCACTGTAAAACAGTTTGAACCTTGTCCTGGATCTTTGCTATGGTTTGAGTGACACACTCCATTGTAAACTCCAAGATTACTGTGATTTCTGTGTTGCATCTGCCTGATCTGTTAGGTGCAAGACTAGCCTCTGCATCTAGTCCCAAAAATGCATCCCTGCCTCACTTGCTCGTTTGTCCTTTGTTTCCTTGCCTGACAAACAAGAAACATTGGATTTGTTATGTTAAAAACTTCCAACCTAAAACCTCCTGTTACTTTTCTGTTTACAACACCAAAAACCCCACTTTTCTGCTTAGCTTCTGGAAATTAGGAAATAGTCTCATTTGTGTTGATCCCTGTGGAGACGACTAGAAAAACCCCCCTATAATCTCAGCTAGATCAAAATTGGCGCCGTTGCCGGGGATCAACTTTTGATTGTTTCCTTAGATTACAGTAGACTAAGGTGTGTAAATACTTGTTCCAATTTGCAATCTTTGATTGTCTGTTTTAATGACTTGTCTGTGATCAAGCTTAGAACTTTTATTAGGGGATTTAGTTCACTAACCCTTGATCAAGTTCTTGTCTGTGATTGTGTGTAGAACAATGATTTCATCTAATCTCCGTGGGAATTCAGTTGATGCAGTCCTCTGAAGATTCTCCACTAGCCCCATTTGATCCTGAGCCAGAGAGGACTTTGTTTGCAAGAAAGAGAGCAGCTTCTGAAGTTTCTGCTGAAGATTTGGAAACCTCTGTCTCAGATTTGGAATCATCATCCTCAGATTTCAGCATGGGTGATAAGAAGTTGAGAGATTTGTGGATTCCCAAGGACCAGATCAACAATGCAGATGTGATTATGCCTGCAATACAAGCAAACAACTGGGAAATCAAGCCAGCACTGATCAATATGGTGCAACATAATCCCTTCAAAGGTTCTGCTTTGGAGAGCCCCCATGAGCATATCAGAAACTTTCTGGAGTACTGCAACACTTTGAAGCACAATGGTGTTCCTCCTGAAGCCATCAGGATGCAATTGTTTCCCTTCTCACTGTCTGGACTTGCAAAAGTTTGGTTCCACTCTCTTCCTATTCACTGCAGAGACACATGGGAACATGTTCTTCAAGCCTTCTTTGAGAGATATTTCCCTCCAACCAAAGCAGCTGAGTGCAGAGACAAGATAACAAGATTTGTGCAATATGAAGGAGAAAGCCTGTATGATACTTGGCAGAGATACCAAGGTCTCATCAGGATGTGTCCCAACCATGGCCAGGAGCAATGGCTCATCTTGCAAACCTTCTACAAGGGTTTGACAGAGCAAACCAGATCATTTGTTGACTCAGCTGCTGGAGGTGGAATCATGAACAAGACCCTTGATGAAACTACTGAGTTGATTGAGAGCATGGCATCACACAACTTCTCCTGGACAAATGAAAGAGCTGTCCACCCCAACAATCAGCTGCAGATTCAGTCAAGTGGCCAGAATGCTTTGGAAGCCAAGTTGGAGAGTTTAACAACTCAGCTTGCCCAGCTCATGACAGAAAGAAACAGCCAAGCTTTGGTTCCTGTCAACCAAGTTACTTCTGCCTGTGCAATTTGTGGAAAAGAAGGCCATTCTCTCATGGAATGTACCTTGTCTGCACCTCCTGAAGCCATGATATCAGAGGTGAACTATGCCCAGAATCAAGGGCCATATTCCCAAAGTTACAACCCCTCTTGGAGAAACCACCCCAACCTTTCTTACAAGAGCAATAATCAGCAAAGTTACCCAGCACCAGGGCAGCAGCACTATGCCCAAGCATCCCAGCAGAGTTACCATCAGCCTGGACAACAAAATTTCAGACCCCAAGGTCAAGTGCAACACCCACAACAACAACACCACCCAGTACATCAGCAAACTACTTCATCCAGCAGTAGCAGCCAATCTGAGCTTGGAGAAATGATGAAGCTACAGAAGGAAATGTTCAGTGGAATGCAAGAAACTATGAAAATGCAATCTGAACTTTTCTACAAGACTATGCAGCAACTCACTGCTGGAATCCAGACCAACAACATTGGAAAACAAGCTGAAGGAAAACTGCCAGCCCAAGCAGAGAAAAACCCAAAACAGTGTGGTGCCCTTTCCACTACTGAAGTTATTGATGCAGTCACCACTAGGAGTGGGGTGAACACTGAACCCTTACTCAAAACCCCACCAAATGTCACTTATGTTGCTCCACAGAGAAGACCCACCGTGCAGCATCAAACACCTCCAGAAATTGTTCTGCCAAGGCAGGAAAAATCAACAGGACAGCCTGTCCAGACAGAAAACCCTGCCAAGGCACAGATCTCTGCCACAGAACCAACAGAGAAGCCTTTGTTGATGAAAGTGCCGTTTCCAGAGAGATTGGACAAGACCAAGGAGGAGAAGCAATACTCTAAATTCCTTGAGACCATGAAGGAAGTGCAAATCACCATCCCCATCTTGGATGCAGTGTTGCACATTCCCCTATATGCAAAGTTTTTCAAAGATCTGATCACAAGGAAGAGGACTTTGGACAGCCCTGAGTTAGTAGCCTTGACAGAAGATTGCAGTGCTGTGATCTTGAACCACATGCCCAAGAAGCTACAAGACCCTAGAAGTTTCAGCATTCCCTGTGTAGTGGGAAGAAAAACCTTCACAGCCCTTTGTGACTTAGGTTCCTCTGTGAGTGTGTTACCCTCTGCTGCAAGCCAGATTCAGCAGCTGGGAACGTTGAAGCCTACCCCAATGACACTTCAACTTGCTGATAGAACCCTGAGAAAACCAGTAGGAGTCCTTGAAGATGTGCCAGTCCAAGTTGGCAACTTTGCATATCCTGTGGACTTTGTTGTGCTAGAGATGGAAGACAATGCTGAATCAATGATTCTAGGCAGGCCATTCTTGGCAACTGCTGGTGCCATCATTGATGTCAAAGGTGGAACCCTCAAATTACAATTTGGATCAGAGCAAGCTGAATTCAGCATGAAACATGCCACTCATTTACCCAATGTTCCTGAACATTGCCATTCCATTGATGTTGTTGAAAGAAGTGTGCTAGAAACTTTGCCAGAACCTGAGCAAGAAGAGCCTGAAGCTCAAGTCTTTGTTACTGCTGAAACCACCAACGTACAGCAGCTCTGTGAAGTGAAAATTTGTGAAATTGTACCTGTGTCAAGTGCAAGAGAATCAGCTCATCTAGCCCACCATTCTGTTGTGGAGCTCAAAGAATTGCCTTCCCATCTGAAATACTCATTCTTGGAGAAGGAAAAGTTACACCCTGTGATTATTAGTTCTGCCCTTTCAAGTGAGCAAGAAGAAAGTCTTCTATCTATTCTGAAGCTGTACAAGAATGTCATTGGATATTCCATTGATGACATCATTGGCATTAGTGAGAAAGTGTGTTCTCACAGGATCCACTTAGAAGAAGGCAGCAAGCCAACAAGAGAAGGACAGAGGAGACTAAACCCTGCTATGCAAGATGTAGTAAAGAAGGAAGTTCTGAAATTGTTAAAGGCTGGAATGATATACCCCATCTCTGACAGTGAGTGGGTGAGTCCTATCCACATTGTTCCCAAGAAAGGTGGCTACACTGTTGTTGAAAATGAAGAAGGAAGGCTCATGACCACAAGACCTGTTACAGGATGGAGGATGGTGAATGACTTCAGAAAATTGAACAAAGCTACAAGAAAAGATCACTTCCCTCTGCCATTCATGGACCAGATGCTAGAGAGACTTGCTGGCCTGAAGTACTACTGCTACCTTGATGGTTACTCTGGATTTCTGCAGATTCCAATCCACCCTTCTGACCAAGACAAGACCACATTCACCTGCCCTTATGGAACCTTTGCTTACAAAAGGCTACCATTTGGCCTTTGCAATGCTCCAGGCACCTTCCAGAGATGCATGATGTCCATATTTTCTGATTACATTGAGAAGATTATGGAAGTTTTCATGGATTATTTCACTGTGTATGGAAAAGACTTCGAAGCCTGCTTGAAGAACCTCACCTTAGTCCTTCACAGATGCTCTGAGCAAAATTTGATTCTGAACTGGGAAAAATGTCACTTCCTTGTCACTGAAGGCATTGTGTTGGGCCACCTTGTGTCTGCTAGAGGAATTGAGGTGGACAAGGCAAAGGTAGATGTGATTGCCAAGCTACCCCCTCCTGAAAATGTGAAGGGAATTCAAAGCTTCCTGGGCCATGCTGGCTTCTACAGGAGGTTTATCAAGAACTTCTCCTATCTTGCCAAGCCACTCACCAATCTCCTGAATCATGAAGTGAAGTTTGTGTTTGATGACACTTGTTTGCAAGCATTCAACCAATTGAAAGATGCTCTCATCACAGCCCCTGTTGTTCAACCTCCTGACTGGACACTGCCATTTGAACTTATGTGTGATGCAAGTGAGTTTGCTGTTGGAGCAGTCCTTGGCCAGAGGAAAGACAAAGCTGTGCATGTTATACATTATGCAAGCAAGACTTTGGATGATGCTCAGATCAATTACACCACCACAGAGAAGGAGCTGCTTGCTGTTGTGTTCTCATTTGATAAGTTTAGACCATACCTGGTCGGACACAAGTGCATTGTCTACACAGACCATGCAGCAATCAGATATTTAGTGAGCAAAAAGGATGCTAAACCAAGGCTCATCAGATGGATCCTTCTGCTCCAAGAGTTTGACATAGAAATTAGAGACAAGAAAGGATCAGAGAACTCAGTTGCTGATCACTTGTCCAGAATCAACATTGATGAAAACAGAGAGATTCAAGACTTGATGCCAGGAGAACAGCTCATAGCAGTCAGTGCCACTTCACCTTGGTATGCTGACTTTGTGAATTTCCTAGCTTGTGATATTGTGCCAGCAGATCTCTCCTACCAGCAAAAGAAAAAATTCCTCCATGATGTCAAGAGTTACTATTGGGATGAACCTTTTCTGTACAAACATTGTGCTGATGGCATTGTGAGAAGGTGTGTTCCCTCTGATGAAAAAAGTGATGTGATGTTCCAATGCCATTCAGGATTGTATGGAGGACATGCTGGAGTGTTCAAGACTCAAGCCAAGATTTTGCAAGCTGGCTTCTTTTGGCCAAGTATGTTCAGAGATGTTCATGAGTACATAATGAAGTGTGATCCTTGTCAAAGAGCAGGAAAGATGTCAAAGAGAAATGAAATGCCCCAAACAGGAATCTTGGAAGTGGAATTGTTTGATGTTTGGGGAGTTGATTTTGTTGGACCCTTGCCATCTTCTCAAGGCTACAAGCATATTTTAGTTGCTGTTGACTATGTGTCAAAATGGGTTGAAGCCATTCCCACTGTTAATGCTGATGCCAAGGCAGTTTGTAGAATGTTCAAGACTGTCATTTTCCCAAGATTTGGAGTGCCAAGAGTTATATTCAGTGATGGTGGTGCTCACTTCAACAATGACCAGTTTGAGAAGCTTCTGACCAAGTATGGAGTGAAGAATCACAGAGTGACAACTCCTTATCATCCGCAGGCCAATGGCCAAGTGGAGTTGTCAAACAGGGAAATCAAGCAAATTTTGGAGAAAGTTGTGTCCAAGACCAGAGGAGATTGGTCAATGAAACTGCCCGACACTTTGTGGGCTTACAGGACAGCATACAAGACACCCATTGGCATGTCACCTTTCAGAATTGTCTATGGCAAGGCTTGCCATCTGCCAGTCGAATTGGAGCACAGAGCGCATTGGGCAATCAGGAAGCTGAACTTGGACATTGGCAAAGCAGGAAACATGAGGAAACTGCAGTTGTGTGAGCTTGAAGAGCTCAGGAATGATTCCTATGAAAGTGCAAAGATTTACAAGGAGAAGACCAAGAAATGGCATGACTCCCACATTCTGAGAAGGGAATTCAAGGAAGGGCAGTCAGTGCTGGTGTATGATTCCAAGTTACACTTATTCTCTGGAAAGTTCAAGTCCAGATGGTTTGGCCCTTGTGTTATCAAGAAAGATCTAGGCCATGGTGCCTTTGAGGTTTATAGCTCAGCTGAGGGAACATTCAAAGTAAATGGCCAGAGGTTGAAGCACTACAGGATTGGAGATTTGATTGAAAACCAAGTTGAAGAAGATGATGAATCAGAGGAGGGCTCCAATGCACCCTCTACCCATGCAAACCAGTGATGATGAAGCTATAGTCAAGCTAGTGACTTTAAACAAGCTCTCTTCCAGGAGGAAACCTGGTATCCCTTGTATCATAGATTTCCCTTTCACCTTTTTATGTTTTTGCCTTGTGTGTTTGTTTCTTTTTGTTGTTTCAGTGATAACTTGGATGAGGAGAAGGATTGCTGTTGATCGACAAGGCAGAGAAGCAGGAAAACCACCAGGTGAACACTTTCCATTTCCACACATTTGTTAAAATCTGAATCAGAATATACTATACTGTTGGTTGATCTTGTGTGAAAGTACTTTGTTAAGGAATGAATCAATTTCGCTTGCTTGGACCTGAAAATATCACTTTGCATGCTATGAAGAACTTTGCTTTGAATCTGCTTATAACTCTTGCAAATGCTTTGTTCAGAGCCTAGTTCCACTTTAGAACTTTTGTATGGCTTTACTCAAAGAACCTGTGAAACATCAGCATATTTGTCAATTGCTTTGAAACTGAAGTTCATGATCCGTTCCTTAGCCCCTAACCAATTGCATCTATTGCATTTTTTGCATTAGCAAACATGATCTCTGGATTGTGACTTGTGAAGCACTAACATACTAACATACTAACATATTAACAGAAAGGAAAGAGTTTAGCATTAGCAACCATGATCTCTGGATTGTGGTGTGTGAAGCACTAACCTGAAAATGCTAAGTAAAACTTGTTGTAAATATCCAAAGCACTAGCACCTATGATCCTGGGATTGTAGTGTGTGAAGCACTAACTAAGTTGACCCATCAAGCTAAGTTACTAACTGACTAACTTGTCTATGCATTAGCCTATTATGTTCCTGGGAACTGTAATAGGTGAAGCACTAGTTTTGCATTACATATTGGGCTATGTACTGGATCTTGAGTTTTCAATTTCAGAGTCAATTACTTTATACTCATGTGTCCATGTTGTTTGATCTAGACATACTCAAATTCTCTTGTGAAACTTGTTTTTGAATTGGCAATTGCAAGATTTATCTGCATTGAGTCAGCAATGTCCCTCATCATGCTCTGTTACATTTTGTTTGGTACAATGCACCATTCTTTACTTGAGGACAAGCAAAGGTTTTGGTCTGGGGGATTTGATCACTCTAAGATTTACACATATATCTGAACCTTGCAACCATAAAACTTGTCTGTTTTACCTCACTTCTACCAGTGTTGCACCAACATTTTACATCATTTGATCCTTTGTCACAGATCAGTGCGCCAAGGCACTTAATTCTACAAGTCAGAGCAATTCAAATCAAAAGACCAAGCCACCAGGAAAGGAAGAGTACATCTTGAGGAGCAAGAAAAGAAGCCAACGGCAGGAGCAGGCTACCACGGCACAAAGGGACAAGAAAAACGGAAAAGCAGGCTAGCAGCTGCCGCCACCTTTTTCCCTCTACCCCTCTACGCTGCAGCATATACACCATCCCATCCCCAACTCCATCGACATACAGCCACTCCATGGCCATCTCGCCACACAACCACTCCATCCATCCACCACTCCACCAAAACCTTCCTCCTCCATAGTCCAACACACCGAAAACCTTCACCTTTTCCACCCCACTTTTCCCTCTACTCCTCTGCTGCAACAAGATCAGATCAACGGCGCAAGCAAGAACACCATGAACACCACCAGGAACACCTCCAAGAATGTCAAGATGGACAAGGCTCGAAGGATCTGAAGGCCAAGCTCTTCCTCATCCCTCTTCATTCTCTGCCACGACAGCAACATCTCTGCCTTCTCCAATTTCTCTGCCACGGCAAGCCTTCGGTGACCAACAGCAACCTCTCTCTCCTCTCCCCCATGCTCTGTGATGATTTGTGTTGATCTAGCACTGTAAAACAGTTTGAACCTTGTCCTGGATCTTTGCTATGGTTTGAGTGACACACTCCATTGTAAACTCCAAGATTACTGTGATTTCTGTGTTGCATCTGCCTGATCTGTTAGGTGCAAGACTAGCCTCTGCATCTAGTCCCAAAAATGCATCCCTGCCTCACTTGCTCGTTTGTCCTTTGTTTCCTTGCCTGACAAACAAGAAACATTGGATTTGTTATGTTAAAAACTTCCAACCTAAAACCTCCTGTTACTTTTCTGTTTACAACACCAAAAACCCCACTTTTCTGCTTAGCTTCTGGAAATTAGGAAATAGTCTCATTTGTGTTGATCCCTGTGGAGACAACTAGAAAAACCCCCCTATAATCTCAGCTAGATCATGGCATACCTAAGCTTCTTGTTGTCGTTGCAATTCACGGTATTGAGCTTTCTCTCGGTGTCCAACAACCAATCTTTAGCGTCCATTGGTTTCGGTGCTGATGCAAATGGAAGTGGTCTTGTGTTCAGAAAGTCTGCCAGTGAGACTCCATGCACTCCTTCATTCCGACCTTCACGATTGCGGTCCATCACATCCTGCATCATCTTTGACTGGCACTCAATGAGCATACGTTGCCTTTCATCCGCCATCCTCATGTATTGGGCAAAAACCTGCTGCGTCAGAAATGGTGTGGTGGTGGTAATGGTTCCCTTGCCGCTGCATCGGCTGCCTTCTTAGCCTTGGCTTCGGTCTCCATCCTCTATTGCTCGGATTCTTCACCAACTACAGTCACCATTTTATCCCCCTAACACTGTTACATCAAGCAAAACTCATAGTTACACCATGCCCATGCTTTCTGAGCTCAACTTCATGCACAGAGTTAGTCACAAAATAAAATGCAAATAAAACATAGTCAAATCACACCAAACATATACCATATCTATACATGGGTAAAAGCAACATAGTATTACACACTGCAGCGTGAGTAGCTATAGTCACTTATTCCCACTGCGAAAGCAATTTACTACATATTACACATATGGTACATATGTTACACTACAAGTTGCCTCCATGCTGGTGGTCCTCTACGGGTAGTCGCACTCCCGGTACATCCCCAGTGTCCAACCAGTCGCTCGGGATGTCCTCCTGAGTGAAGCAGGAGTATAGGATGACTCCACCGGTATATAGTCGAGATCGGGTGTAGTGCCTAAGTTGAAGTCAGTCATCCTGAGATAACTGCTCAACGATGGGTATACCACATCTGTGGCACCCCTCTCCATCTTAGGCCTCGAGCAATCTCCACGCGCCATACGGTTAGGCAACTCTCCCTCCGAATCCGACCCTATTTCTATGGGCTTTCCCGCCACATCTCTGGTGCGGTGAACAACCCTAAACTGACTCGTGACCTCCTGCTCCGAATCACATGGAATCGGGTCTCCGGCCGTCCCCATATACTCACCAAAATGCCAACCCATGGAGTTTCCCCCAAAACTGTCGTTATGGGGCATTCCCCATGATTCCAAGCCTGCCTTGTACCCAGTTCCAGTTGAGCCATGTGCGAAATGTGCTGGTGGCATCTCCGGTTCGGCCTCGGGCTCGAACTCCCGCTCCTCGGGATCGACCTCCTCATCTAAAGTGATAAAATCTCCAGCAGAGAAAGCTGGAGTAGGTGCCCATGTGAACGGAATATGCCGGAGAGGCAATAATAAAGTGGTTATTATCATATTCCATGTTTATGATAAATGTTTATTTCTCATGCTAGAATTGTATTAATCAGAACCATTAATACTTGTGTGATTAATAAACTAAAAAGGTTCCTAGTAAAGCCTCTCTTTTATACTAGCTCGTTGATTAACTGATGATCAAGGTTTCCTGATCATGAACATTGGATGTTGTTAATAACGGGGTCATATCATTAGAAGAATGATGTGATGAACACTCACACCCATAGTATGAATAGCAATACGATCATGTCATCAAGTTTCATTGCTATATCAAACTCATACGAAATAGTTCTAATCCTTAGACCATGAGATCATGTTAATCACTAATACCGGAAGGGTACTCTGATGATATCAAACATCACACCATAACAGGGTGATTATAAAGGTTGATTTGGGTATTCTAAAAGTATTAGTTGAGGCTCATGGATCAAGAGTGGGATTTGTCCATCCGGATGACGGAAAGATATTCTCTGGGCCCTCTCGGTGATATTGCATTGACACCGCTTGCAAGCATGTGACTAGGTCACGGAATGCATTATCACAGAAAGAGTAAAGAGACTTGTCGGGAACGAGATCGAACTAGGTATGGTTGATACCGAATGATAGGATCTCGGACAAGTAATAATATCGCGAGACAAAAGGAATTAACTATGTTCATTATTGGTTCACACGATCACTAGTTCATCGTTGAGTAAGTGGGAGTCGTCATGGATTTCCATATCACGCTGATGATTATTGATCGGAGAGGAGTCTCGATCATGTCCACATTATTCACGAACCGTAGGGTGACACACTTAAGGTTCGCCGTCGTTTTTGAGTGGATATGATACTCCGATCGAATTACAGGATAGTATGAGGGTTGTTTCAGAAAAGCACCAAAACTGTTTCGAGATATCGAAATAACTCAAGGGTGTATTTGTTAATGTTTGTTAATTGAATGAATTAACAAATATTAAAGAAATAAAAATGTTTTATTAAATCAATAAGTTTGAATTTTAATTAGCATGAATGTCATGCAAAATTAAATGGGGGGTTACCTCATGTTGATGAGGGGGTTACCACCATGAAGAGGGGGTTACCACCATGAAGAGGGGGCTGCCACCTCCTCTCCTATAAAAGGAGCCCCTCTTCTCCCTCTTCACACACTCTTGATCCCTCCCTTCCTCCCATAGTTGCTGATCCACCGTCGACATTGCTTAGGGAAGCTCTGCCGAAATTATAGTTCGATTTCATACACTTAGTTGAAGTGGTGTTGGAGTGTCCGGCGGATCCCTTATTCCGCTGCCCCACTGGACCGAGGGTGTGGAGGAGACGACGACAAGCCATATGTGTGACCGAGTATGGAGGCACCGCCGGTTGTGACGCCGTGTACACGATCTCGAGATCATCAAGTGAACCACTACGTCGACTACATCAATTGAACAACTACGTCGACTACGTGCGTCTTCGTCGAGTCTCCATTGGCAACGTTTGTGCGGGAACGTAATCCCCGCTACCGGTCTTCGAGGGTTAGTCTCCGTTGCTACCATCTCTTAGATGTTCTTGGCTAGTTATGTGTTCATGCATAGGAAATTTTTTATTTTCTATGCTACAAACCCATCAGTGGTATCAGAGCCATCTCTATGCGTAGTTGGTATGCACGATTAGAACACATGGAGATGTGGGCGTTGATGATCATGTTATTGCTATTTTTTGTATTTTGGATCATAGTGGCATAGTGGGATTGAAGCTGCCCGAGACTAACCTTATGTGACCGCGTTCACGAGACTTGTCCC
This sequence comes from Dactylis glomerata, assembly GCA_007115705.1. Taxonomy (NCBI): domain Eukaryota; kingdom Viridiplantae; phylum Streptophyta; class Magnoliopsida; order Poales; family Poaceae; genus Dactylis; species Dactylis glomerata. The sequence continues at coordinate 11,102,882 of QXEO01000553.1, forward strand.
ACACTTGACATGCTTCGGCATATGTCGCTTTGCGGGTGCACATTTCTCCCACTATAGTTATGATCTATTTTACAAAGAGTTGTTAATAATATTTTTATCACTGTTGTGGTTACATGTTCGTAGGTAAGAACGGTTCTTCCTAGAAAGCCCCAAACCACGTAAAATATGCAAGACAAATTAGAAGCGTCTAACTTGTTTTTGCAGGGCATGTGATGTGATATGGTTAAATTATTTATGTTACAAATTGTATGCAATGATCCTTTTTGTAAGTTATAAACAACCGGCAGGAGCCATATGGTTGTCTTTTTTATTTTAAGGCCTGCGTGCCGTATGTATATATCAAAGTGATAAATTGTAATGGAGGAAGACAATCAAGGTTGCGTGCCATGGACCTTGGTGCTACGCCGGTGGAATGATGGAGATCATGCCATGACACACAAGATGGAGATCGAATGCGTGAAGGACCATATCATATCACATTATATATGCATGTGATGTTTATACTTTTATGCATCTTATTTTGCTTAGATTTGATCGCGCGGTAGCACTATAAGATGATCCCTCTCACATAAATATCAAGATAAAAATGTGTTCTTCCATAGCATGCACCGTCAAGAAAGTTCTTCGTTTTGAGACACCACGTGATGATCGGGTGTGACAGACTCTATGTTCACATACGACGGGTGTAAGACAGTTTTACACACGCAAGTGCTATGGTTCTACTTGGTGAGCCTAGCATGTACAGACATGGCCTCGGAACATGAACCGAAAGGTTAAGCACGAGTCATATGGTTGATATGATGAACATGGTGATGTTCGCCTTTGAAACTATGCCGTTGAACGTGATGATCGGTTGTGGTATAGTGAATTTGGTTCGTGTAATCACTTAAGAAAACTAAGAGGGATGTTGTTTTTAAGTAGGAGTTCACTTAGTAATTTTGAATTATAGAACTCAATTTATCATGAATAAATCAAAGTGAATTTGCGTAGTTTGTTGTAGGCATTGGCATCTATTTACTACCTTGCGATTAGCTATAGTTGAGATAATTGAACTATAGAATTCTGGATGTTAACTTTACGAACTGGTATCGTATTGTTTGAATGTCAATCTGAAGTTTAAAATACTATTGCTAACTTTTAGAAAACCTTGGTTACTCGATAAAATTTAATAAGTAGTATTGAATCAATAGTAACAATTCCAGTGTTAGGATCTAAGTATCACACTTGCCTCCATGATCCTTGATATTCAAAAGTTGTTTTTAGTATCAAGGTTATCTAGGAGCTGAAAGGATTGTTTCATAAACTATCATGTGTGGAAGATATTTTGATACCTGAAACAATGTTTGGTTGCAATGTGATAGAGTATAATTTAGTAAGACACATGTTCTCATATTGTATGAGAATTTGCAAAGATTAGAGACGCTAGCCGTCTAGATCTCCTAAAAAGGTTTTGGGAACTAGCATTATACTCATAATTCATCCTCATGAGCTATAGTAGCTTGATCATGAAAGTTGTGATGATAGGATGAATACAAGATGTCGGTAAAATGTTTGCTACATTAAAAGATTACTAAAGAATGGAATTTGGAAGAATGCCAAATATTTGATAATGGTGATCTACTTCAAAGTGCGAGTCCAAGGTTATTAGTGTTTGACTAATCATGCCTTGAACTATGTGCCATGTGTATGGCGCCACTATTGATGTTGATAGATTCTTCTAGAAGGAAAAGAATTGCTAAAAGAGAATCCGAAATTTATTCTGGCGGAAAAGAAAAGACTGGAAATGTCTAGCTCAGGTATATAGAAGATATACATGTTATGGGTGTATTCATTGCTTGTTAAAACAATGTGGTTCTTGGGTATTTGATACTAAATTGGTTGGTATGAACTGTCATACAGAACAACGCAATACAAGAACTACAATGGCCTAATTAACTAGCAAATGAATATGGGATGATTCTCATCGAAAACAAATAAAGTGTTATTGTGTTTCATTGGAATTAAACCTAGCCTTCAAGATTTGTTTTAATAATTGTTATTTTGTTATGGTATTATGAGAACAATGGTTGTTCATATTATTACCGCATTCATAAAAGATGAATGAACACTTATCTTGTTGGAGAAATCACATCCATAACACTGATGCTAAAAGTGTCTCAAGACAAATCATTAGAAGATCACTTATGAGTGACACCACCGTTTAAATCATATTGGAAAGAAAACATGAAGCAACTCCATATTGATGGAATTTTGGAGTCTTTTGATTTTGAATCAATTGACACTTGTGAAAATTTCCTAGAGATGATTAAAACTCCGTTTGTAGGCCAAAGAAGAACGGATGACTAACTTATTGGACATTGTACATGTTGATGTATATTCTCCATTATGTGTAGCCGTGTGTGGTGGATCTTTGAACTTCATTTACTTTAACCATGGATTTGAGTAGATATATGTGTATATTTACTTGATAAGGAAGAAGTATGAAATATTTGAAAAATGTTCAAAGTATTTCTAGATGAAGTTGAAAATCATTGTAACAAGAGAATAAAGAATTTATGATTTGATCATAAAGGAATATATTTGAGTTACAAGTTTAGAAAACACCTAAAAGTTGAGGAATCGTTCCATAGACTTGTATTTCCCGAAACACCATAGGAGTATGGAATGTTTGAGAGATGAAATCAAACTTTGTTTGACATCATTGGATCAAAGGTGTCGTCTATAAAACTGCCATTATATTTTAAGGATAAAGCTTTAGAGACTACCACTTTTACACTGAAAAGAGCGCCATCATGATCCGTTCAAATGACACCATATGAGTTATGGCATGGGATAAAACCCAAGTTGTCTTTTCTGAAATTTTGGTATGCTAGGCATATGTAAAATGTTTACAACCAAAGTTGGATAAATGCATCTGCGTAGGTTATCCCAAAGTAACTGTTGGGTATTCCTCCAGAACACCGAAGACAAAAGTGTTTGTCGCTGAAAAACGTCAAGTTTCTTGAGAAGGAATTTTTTGCAAAAAGTTAAGTGGGAGGACAATAGAACTTTGATTGGGTTATTGAACCTAAGCTATATGTGCTGAGTAGCGCAACGCTGGGAAGTGTCCCAGAGGCAGGCACAATGCGCATGGCTGTCGTACCTCAAAGGTTGTGGTCACGTAGATCTAAGTTCCTATTGAACCGCGTGAGTCGGGTAACAATCAAATAGTTAGATTTGAGAACAGATCATTATTGTTTGACAATGATGAACCGACTGCATGCAACGAAGCGATGATGGGCCCTGACTCCGTCAAATGGCTAGAAGCCATAAAATCCGTGATAGTTCCATACACGAGAAACCAAGTTTCTGAACTTGGAAGACCCTCAAAAGGCATGAAGCCTAATGAACATCTTAGGATCTATAAAGACAGACAAGGATGTTTAACATCTATGAAATAGTCGACATATCATTAAAACTATTTACGATTATGTTTAAGGAGTTGACTGTGACAAGATTTGATCTTTCATAGCGATATTTTGTCTGGACGGATTACTATAGCAACCACTACATATGCCAAGTTTGGTATATGTTAGTTGAACAAACAAGACAATATTCTTCTAATAGAATGGTTACCTAGGACATGTACATGACATGGTCCAAAGGGTTTTGTAAATTCAAAGGATGCTAAAAAGGCATGCAAACTTCAATGGTTGAAGTAAGCATCGCGGAGTTGGAATATTCACCGTGATGAAATAATTAAAAGGTTTAGTTTCATCAGAAACGATGAATATGCTTGCTTTGCAAGAAATTAAGTGGGAGCGTTGAGACATATTTCTAGTACATTATGTAGAAGACATCTTATATTTACTAATTGGAGGCACCGTAGGAGACACCACATTAATCCTCAGAAATACATCAATAATAACCATCCGATAATCTACAAACGGATGTGATTTCCCCGTTCAAGCCCCACCTAATCCCGTTTCCACCCGAAAAGACCCTACCGTCTCCGTGACCTAGCGCGTTGTCTCGGCTGTTCCATGAAGATAAATCTATGGGAGATGCTCCTCTACCCCTCATCGTCGTCGTAGCCTCATAGACATCATGCAGGTAGTGCGTCATGGCTGCTGCAGCTAGCGGCCAAAGTTTACGCCCTCTCCAAGACGGCGAGACTCCGAGGTCTGCCGCAGCGTTTGCTTGACCCTCTTCTTGGCAGACCTGGAAGTAATCTTGCTAATCTCATGTACGTAATTGCCATGTCCTACTTCCAGTTTATTAGACGGTGAGCTTCACAGCTAATATCAATTGACCACGTATTTGTACATGCAATCAGCGGCTCATGTCTCAACCTCGCGCCTCATGACGCAACAGGCCACCACTGGACACGCAACCCTGCAAGATCAATCAAAGACTTGCACCTTATATTCATAAAGACAGCCAATAGCTAGGTACGATCAAAGATGTGCTTCATAAAGCCAGCGCTGAGGTAGGTACGTATGAGAGTGACATGCTGACATGTATTTGTCCACTGTCCTTTGATAGCTTCATATGTACATATTTGTAGTACATAATAGGGGTCTCTAGAAATATTTCAGAATTAGCATCGTCGGTGATCTAAAACAATGGTGCGCACCTATCAGGAGCACAATCGATCATTCAACCCAATTCCACCAGCTTATTAGCCAATTTGGTACATCCGAGGAACAGATAGACCAGGTTCAGTACGTGCATGTCAGCCAGCCTGCAGTCCTCGCAGATTGTTCTCGACGTGCTGACTCATATGAAGTTTGCAAAATCGCCCGCGCGCTAACTTGGTGTAGCTATCCACCGTAGCTAGGGATGGTCAGCGCCCTTTCCTCAGCTTCGGAATATGTATCCCGAGTTCTCACATTGATAAGCAGTTTATGCCGAGTCAAACTTTACTCTGATTTTTTTTTGCTATGTGCTCCATGAATTCCCACCTATGAAATTTCATTCTTCTACTGTACCAGAGGTGCAAGTTGGAGTCAGATGAAAAATTTATGAATCCGCATTGCATCCATGACGTTGCATCCGTTATGTGGATTGAGCAGATGTTTTGTTCTTTTGAGGGAGAAGACTGTGTGCTATCAGAAGTAACAATATGTGAGCATAAAGTTGAGATAGGTAAGAGTGTGTGATATTTATTTCTGTGTGCCCCTGTGGCTACAATAGGTTCATCCTTTATTCTGTAAACAAGAAAAACACTTGACAATGTTTATTATTAGTGTTTCAGGGACTGTTATTGACATGGATTTTCTCTCCGCTAGACATGCTAGCTGCTGCCAAATCTACATCAAATATAGCAAAGGTAAGGATAGGTGGTCTTTTTGATCTTATTTTCTGTATTTTGATGATACGTGCAAACCAGTCTTCCATCTATTGATAGTACTTATAATTTATTAGCACAAGAAATGATATATCTGACACATAGACTACAGAATTAAGAAACCGATAATATTTATAGCTTCCTTTTGGATCACATTTATAATTATTTGACTATGCATGGTAATTTTGTGTAGCCTAATTCCATAAGTACCAATCTGTAGTTAAAATTTGGCATTCCAAAGCAAGTGATGATTAATTAGTGTAAAATATATTTCCCAACTTAATAAGATATGTTTCTCAGCTTCTTTGCATCGTATACATTTGTGGGTGCTCAAAACTGTTATCTCATCATCATCCTTATGGACATCTACATCATAGGAAAGTTCTTTGAATCGACCCCCAAGTTTTCAAAGTCCTCCTTTCCACAATTCATAGTCTATTATTGCCTATTTAATGATGCTAAGTAGCTTGAAGTCACCCGTAAGGGATGATGGAATACATTAAAAATAGTAACAATTGCGCTTACAAGCTGGCACATAGTATAGTTCTTCAATAGTATGTTGCTTGAAGACAACAACGAAGACATTTATTCATATGCTTTTGGTTGAAGTCTTAAATCCTTTATATTGTGCATCTCTGAAGTTATTGCTTTCCTAATTTCTTTGACATGACACATGTATCTTGATACAAGGTTTATATTCATGATGTTTCAAAAAGGTGTCCAATATCTGCATCATACTCTCAAAAATAATCTCTCTAGCATCCAATAAATCAATATGCCATTCGTAATACTTCTCAAGACAAAAAAATAATGTGTTTAATAAAACTATTACATTAATTCATAGCAATATTAGATTGATGAGGGATTGTCCTTCAATTTAAATATATAAAATTCACACATAAATATATGATATTGGTACTTCGGTTATATTTTTGCATGTTTTCTTAATGAACTAGCCCGTGCGGTTGCACGGGTTGATGACTAGTATTGTTAATTGGAAATGATGTATCTTCTATTGACACTGGTTAAGATTTTCATTAAAATTAGATTTTCAATGAAAGACTCAGGCAAAACCAAAATATTGGGTATCGATGTCTATGAATATAGATCGAGGTGCCAATATGGTTATGCCAACATACATAGATAAAATATTAAATGAAGTTCAATATGGAAATGACGAGAAAAGTTCTTGCTGCATGGAAGAGATTGAAACAAGATTCAGGTGTTTTTGACACTTGATGAGTGAAGCCACATGAATGATTTGATCGATCATCTATACTGTGATATGTATATATCCAGATATGTCCTATGCTCTAAATATTATGAGCATATACCAGAATGATAAATATCATAAGATGATCACTGGACAATAGTAAGGATATCCTTATGTGCTTTGGAAGGACTAAGGATATATATTATGTATGACGAAGTGACACATAGTTTATTGCAAAGTGTTACATTGATACTAAGTTTGTCAAAAGATACAAATTAAGTTTATCTCAATTTTAGCTATATGTTTAGGTGGCACAATGTAATGGAAGGAAGTTCAATGATGGATTTGGATGAGTTCCAAAGTTAAGACATTGTGATGGATTCTACAACAAAGGTTGAGTATATGGCTGTTTTAGAAGTAGCAAAAGAGGGTATTTGTGTCAAGAAATTTGTTATCAAACTAGGTGTAGTTCCAAGATGGCTATTACTATATGAAGATCTATTGTGCGACAATAGTGACAACATGATTTTAGCTAAAAGGAACTAAGGTCTCACCTAAGGACCAAATTTATACCCAACTATCTCATTTGAGAATGAGTGATGCGTAGAGACGTAAAGACATGCAAATACACACAGAACTGAAAGTGTCAGATCTAGAAATCAGATTAACCACATGCAACACGTACGAATAACACACGAATGCCATAAGTGTTATATACAGAAGTATCAACTAGATTATTGACTCTAGTGCAAGTGGGAGACTGAAGGGAATATGCCCGAGAGGCAATAATAAAGTGGCTATTATCATATTCCATGTTTATGATAAATGTTTATTTCTCATGCTAGAATTGTATTAATCGGAAACATTAATACTTGTGTGATTAATAAACTAAAAAGGTTCCTAGTAAAGCCTCTCTTTTATACTAGCTCGTTGATTAACTGATGATCAAGGTTTCCTGATCATGAACATTGGATGTTGTTAATAACGGGGTCATATCATTAGAAGAATGATGTGATGAACACTCACACCCATAGTATGAATAAAAATACGATCAAGTCATCAAATTTCATTGCTATATCAAACTCATACAAAATAGTTCTAATCCTTAGACTATGAGATCATGTTAATCACTGATACCGGAAGGGTACTTTTGTCGGTGTTCTGGATACCGGGGTATCCCGGTCCACCTGCTCCTGGGCCCCATCATCGGCCCATCTTCAGCCCAGGGGACAATCAGCAACCCAAGTCACGGAGAAGACCCTCACGAGGAGGCGCCTCGTGAGGAGAACGACGACAGAAACGGCTAAGGACCAGAAGACCTCCTCACGAGCCCCTGCTGGTGAGGAGAGGACGCCCGCCTACGCCAGCTCAGCACGATTGGCGTGCAGAGCAAGAAGCTAACGGGCAGAAGACCGTGTACCGCCCACGCTACCCCCGACAGGGAGGAGACCAACTTTCTCTGTGCCTGCCCAAAGCGGCACAGTGGCAGTTGGCCACCCCCCTAAATATAGCACGGACGGTGCAGGGCGCCAGAGGAGGACGTCAGCCTCCTCCACCCACTCCTGTGGACCGGCGCCGCTACCCTACGAAGACCAAGTCTACAGAAGAACATAGTCTACAGCTGTCCTCCCTCCTTGGCCGTGTGTGGCAACCCCTTCCCCAAGAAGATAAGGGGAAGGAGGACCTTGGCGCTATAAAAGGAGGGAGAGGCCACCCCTTAGAGGGATCCGGTTGAATCGAATCTTCATCTTCTTCGAGCTGCTAGTTGGGCACGCAGGTTCTTCAACCTCTGGCCAACTAGAGCTTTGTAACCAAGGCCTTGTACTCCTCGCGAGGTGTCGCGTTGCAATACAAGAAGGCAGGAAGTAGGGGTTTTACCTCACCACGAGGGCCCTGAACCTGGGTAAAGCTCGGTCTCCCTCTCTGCAGTGCGTTGCGCGTCCGACAATCGAGGCTTCCGTCACCGTGTTTCGTTGCGATCCAAGATCTCACACGTTCAGCCCCCTGCGTTCGAATCCTTGGGTCCGTCGCGTGGTACCCCGTGTCCTTGCGACACGAAATCCATCGACATTTTGCGCGCCAGGTAGGGGGCTGTGGTGTGTTTTCTTCTAGATCTGCTTCGACAAGGCCGACGCCAACACAAGGCTCGAGCGTCTTCGCCGTCGCAACGCTGTTCGGGGGCAAACCGAGCCCATCTTCCGTCGTCATGAAGCTTCGGCCGAGGAGGAAGAGGAGGAAGATCTGGAGTCCTCCTACCTCCCGTCCGGGCGGACAGAGCCTACGCTCTCCTTCACCGCCACCGCCACTTCTCGCGCTCGTTCTGGGAGTCAGCTGTCTCCTGCGCAGGCACTCGCCATGGCGCAGGAGCTGCTGCGCTATCAACCCACCGACGATGGGCGTGAGGGGTGGCGTGCTCGAATCGCCGAGCTCGTCGCCATCGCCAACGAAGACCCGGCCTTGGGAGGAGCCCAGGGCGCGGGGAGCCCAGATCCGGCGGCGGGGCATCGCGCCCCGGGCGCCGGAGATGGGGTGGCCAACAAGGCCAAGAGAGTGGTTTCCCGCGCCGCATCTTCGCCGCGCGGGGAGCCCAGCTGCCAAATCGTCCAACGCGCTCCGGAAGACGCACGCGTCTCCCTCGAGCGCCACCGTGAAAATCATGACCGCGCCATCGATGACATCGGCGAAGCTGGCAAGAACGTCAGGACCCCCGGCATCCCAATCTACAACCCCGGGTGTCTCGCCCTCACTCGCCAGCAGCGCTACGTCGTCTGGCCTGACAAGTTCAAGCCGGACATCAGCGCGCGTTATGACGGGACCACAAATCCTGTCGAATTCCTCCAACTCTACGTCGTCGCCGTCCAGGCTGCGCGTGGAGATCAGCGCGCCATGGCCAATTGGTTCCCCATGGCCCTCAAGGACGCTCCGCGAACTTGGCTTATGAATCTTCCTCACGAATCCGTGACGTCGTGGAAGGATTTATGTCGTCAGTTCGTTGCCAACTTCATGCCCACGTACGAGCGCCCCGCAACTAAGAACGATCTTAAAGCGGTGCGTCAGTACAAGGGCGAGACGCTTCGTCAATACATCCAGCGCTTCAGTCAGATGAGGAACAAGATTCCCAGGATCTCCAACGAGGAGGTCATCTCCGCATTCTCCACGGGCGTCTCCGACGTCAAGATGCGGGAGAAGCTGTCTGTGAATGATGAGCTGACTTCCGTCGTCAGGCTCTTCGAGATCGCCGACCGCTGCGCCAAGGCTGAGGAGGGGAGGCTCTTCGTGCACAATCTGCCGGAGGCGCCTCCCCCAAAGCCGAAGTCCAAGGACCCCAAGCGAAAGGAGGCTGCTGCCCTCGCGGCGGAGCCAGATCATAAACAACGCCGCGGGGACCGCTCCGATCGCGATAAAGGTCGACGTCGCCGCTACTGCATTATCCACAAGAAGGACACCCACAATACCGAGGATTGTTGGATTGTCCGGAAGTTTCACGAGGAAAATGGTGTCGCCAAGCGTCGCGGGGGCGGCCGCAGCAACGGCAAGAGTGGATCCCGGGGCGATCGCCGCGACGACGACCGCGAGGAAGGTCGCCGCCGTGGGGGTCTGTCTCGAGACGATCCCGAGCCGCTGCCGCTGCCCCCACCAGCAAACGATTGTCGGGAGGAGGACCAGGGGGGCTATCAAGAGCCGCAAATCTTCGCCGCTTGCCTCCTGGGTGGAGCTCAGGCTCCTCTGTCAAATCGACACTTCAAGCAGCTGTCGCGAGAAATCGCGGCGGCGCAGCCCAGCGTCGGCAATCGCCTAATGAAGTGGTCGACGTGCAAGATTGGCTTCGACGAGGAGGATCATCCGGCTTCCACAAGGGGCGTGGGCACAATCCCCCTCTTGTGCACGCCAACCATCAACAACGTCGCCGTCAACCGTACTCTCATCGACGGAGGGGCGGGCCTCAACATCATCTCCGTCGAGATCTTCGAAAAGATGCAGGTGCCATACCACCGGCTCATGCCAACTCGGCCGTTCTTCGGGGTAACCGAGGGATCTACAACGCCAATTGGGCAGGTAAGCCTGCCTGTCACCTTCGGCACCCGGGACAACTACAGGACAGAAAGCCTCGACTTCGACGTCGCCTACATCGCCCTGCCATACAATGCCATCCTCGGCTACCCAGCCTTGGCTAGGTTCATTGCAGCAACGCACCATGGCTTCAACGTCCTCAAGATTCCGGGCGCCAACGGCACGATCACCGTGCGCTGCAATGAGAAAGATGCTCTCCGATCAGTTGAGCATGTCTACCGCGAGGCCGCCACCATGTTCCCCGCCGACGAAGATCTACTGGAACACTCTGGCGACCTCGCGAGGAAGAAGCAGCTCGTATCCCAAGAGCGGGCTGCAGCGAAGAAGGCCTCTCTCGAGCCCCACCCTCTGGGTTCGACAGGGAAGAAGTTCGCCGCCTCTGCATCGCCTACTCCAAGCGAGGACCTGGTCCATCCAATGCTGGACATGAGCATTGGGGAAGCTGCGGTACCCTCCGGCAGGAGGCCCCAGTTTACCCAGGAGCGCTCGGCAACCAAGAAGGTCCCGCTTCAGGCTGGGGGCTGCGACAACTTCGTCACCATCGGGGCAGGGCTTTCCCCCAAATAGGAAAGCGCGCTCGTCACCTTCCTGCGGGCAAATTCTGACATGTTCGCTTGGACTCCGTCAGATATGCCCGGCGTTCCCAGGGAGGTGATTGAGCACCACCTAGCCATGTGCCCTCAGGCACACCCCGTGAAGCAGAAGACCAGGAAGCAAGCGCAAGAGAAGCAAGACTTCATCGTCAAGGAAATAGAGAAGCTGAAGAAGGCCAAGTTAATACGCGAGGTGGCCCACCCCACCTGGATTGCTAATCCGGTGGTCGTCCCAAAGGCCAATGGCAGTGGGCGCCTCTGCGTGGACTTCACAAGTCTCAACAAGGCCTGTCCCAAGGACCCTTACCCTCTCCCGAGGATAGATCAAATCGTCGACTCCACCGCCGGCTGCGACCTCCTTTGCTTCTTCGATGATTTCTCCGGCTATCATCAGATCAAGATGGCAAAGGAGGACGAAGAGAAGACCGCCTTCATCACGCCCTGTGGGGTGTACTGCTACGTCTGCATGCCCTTCGGCCTGAAGAACGCAGGAGCTACATTCCAAAGGCTCATGCGTAAGGCCCTAAGGGCTCAGATGGGAAGGAATGCGGAAGCCTACGTTGACGACATCGTCGTCAAGACTCGCGAGGGTCACACCTTCATCGAGGATCTGGAGGAAACATTCGTCAACCTGAGGAAGTTAAACATCAAGCTCAACCCCGCCAAGTGCGCCTTCGGCGTACCGTCGGGAAAACTGTTGGGGTTCCTCGTGTCCAATCGTGGGATAGAGGCGAACCCCGACAAGGTCAAGGCCATCGAAGAAATGCGTCCTCCGCGCAATCTCAAGGAAATGCAACGCCTCGCGGGGTGCATGGCAGCCCTGGGGCGCTTCATCGCGAGGAGTGGGGAAAAAGCTTTACCCTTCTTCAAGCTCATGAAGCGCACCGGGAAGTTCGAGTGGACTCCGGAAGCCGACAAGGCCTTCGCCGAGTTAAAAAGGTACCTCACGAGCCCACCGATCATGGTTGCCCCAACGACTCGCGAGCCCTTGCTACTCTACATCGCGGCAACTCCAAGGACGGCAAGTGCCGTTCTCGTCGCGGAGCGGGACGTCAAGGTAATCGCCAAGGAGGAGGTCCCTCCTCCAAGCTCGGGGGCTCCTCGCGAGGAAGAGGCCGCTTCACCTCCCGCCCCTCGAGAGGAGCCGCCCGAGGGATCTTCACCGACCGAGCCGCTCTCTCAGAGCAACGCTCAAAAGCCTCCTGAGGAGGAGCCTTCCGAGGGTGTCGTCAAGGTGCAAAAGCCTGTGTACTTCGTCAGCACGGTACTGCGCGGCGCGCGGGAGTGTTACACAATGCAGCAAAAGTTGCTCTACACCCTGCTCATCGCCTCGCGGAAGCTACGCCACTACTTACAGGGTCACCCGATTAAGGTGGTGACCGATCGGCCCCTGGAAACCGTCCTGCGCAACCCCAATGTCACCGGGCGGGTGGCTGAGTGGGCTGTGGAGCTTCAGCCTTTCGAGATCTCCTTCGAAACTACAAAGGTAATCAAGAGCAAGGCTTTGGCCGAGTTTACTGCAGAATGGACTGATCCGTTCGTAGACGAGCCTCGAGAGGTGGAGTCAACTCTCCCTGGAGAGGAGGCCCCAAGCCTCTGGGTCATGCACTTTGACGGCGCCTTCAACCTCCCCGGCGCGGGAGCCGGTGCTGTCCTAACCTCTCCCTCTGGAGACAAGCTTTTCTACGCTGTGCAGCTCTGCTTCGCGCCTGAGAACAAGGTCTCCAACAACATCGCGGAGTACGAAGGACTACTTGCTGGCCTAAGGGCAGCAAACGCTTTGGGCATCAAGCACCTCGTCGTCAAGGGAGATTCACAGCTGGTCGTGAACTTCTCGAACAAGAGCTACACTCCAAAGGATGAGCACATGGCGGCTTATCTCGAGGAGCATCGAAAGATGGAAAAACGCTTCCAAGGCTTGGAGCTGAAGCACATCCCGAGGGGAGAAAATGGGGAAGCCGACGAGATCGCCAAGCGCGCCTCTCATCGCCTGGCGCAGCCTGCCGGCGTCTTTGAGGAGCGTCTCTTCAAGCCGTCCGCCTCTCCGTCAACACCCAAACCACCTCCTCTTTCTGCTTTGCCGCCACCGCCAGAGCAGGGAGCTCCGGATTGCGGGCCTCCTTCGGGTGACCGCGTCCTTCTGGCATTGGCTCGGCAGGAGGGAGTGGATTGGATCATCGAACTCAAGGCCTACCTCACCAGCAGCCGGCTTCCTGAGGATGAAGAGGAGGCCGAGAGGATTGTGCGTCAAGCTTCGGGCTACTGCGTCAAGGACGGTGACTTGTACCGGCGTCGCCCAAATGGCGTCGCTCTGAAGTGCATATCTACTCACCAAGGCCAAGAGCTTCTAAGGGACATCCATGCCGGCGAGTGCGGCCATCATGCCTCTGCTGCAACTCTAGCCGCAAAGGCATATCGAAGTGGCTTCTACAGGCCTTCGGCGCTCGGGGATGCGGCGGAGATGGTCAAGAGGTGCGAGGCGTGCCAATTCCACGCCAAGCAGATACATCAGCCGGCGCAAGAGCTGCGAACCATCCCACTCACTTGGCCCTTTGCCGTTTGGGGGCTAGACATCCTTGGTCCATTCCCCAGAGCGCAAGGGGGCTATCGCTACCTGTACGTCGCCATCGACAAGTTCACCAAGTGGGTGGAGGTGGAACTAGTGTGCACGATCCCGGCGAGGTCCGCAGTCAAGTTCATCCGTGGGCTGGTCTGCTTCGGCATGACATCAAAATGGCATGAAGTCCATTTATTTTCTGTTGTACTCCTCGCGGAAGGGGGCTAGGCACGGTGTCTATGCTGGGGCCTTCGCCCGGAAAACAGCAAGCCCGAAAAACCCGAAGGGAGCGAGCTCTGGTCGGGGGCGACGGCCCCGTTAACGATCACCTCTGGATGCCCATGGTGCTTAGTTCCTCGCGAAGTACGCCAGAAAATAAAAAATCTTCGAGGAAAAGTCCAAGGTGTGCCCATGGCACCCGCTAAGGACCTACCCCTCGTGAGCAACCCTCACGAGGGAGCAAAGACGCGTCGATGCACCAGCATCCGCAGGAAGATTCCCTCTCCCGAGGAAGGCCTAACGTGGCAGGATTATTGAAGACTAAGGCCGCTCTGATCAATCTTGCGAAGGAGACGCAGATCCGGAGGTCTGCGCCAGGCCCTTCACCTCATGAGCAATCCTTGTGAGGTGTCGACGGTCTCTGGGCTCTCTTAAGCGTCGACGTTTTCACGTCCGTGAGGGTCCAGCTTCCCTCAACGACGAGGAAGGCCCCGTGAATCGCCACGCGCGGCAATTTGCTCTTAGCTGCTGGCACAGATAGTTCCGCGCTCCTCCATGACGGAGAAGGTCCCTGTGCCGGTCACAGGGGCATCTTATTTGCCTTCTTTTTTCGTTTGTTTTACCGACTTGTTTTTCCGTTTTCGGGGATTTGGGGTTTTTTCTTTTCCAACTCTTTCTTCAACTTCTTGTCTCAGGAATCGTCCACTGTGTCATCGACGCCGAACCCGTCCCGAGCTCTAAGGTGGAGGGAGGCTTCCCGTCGATGCCTACAGCTCACCAGGGCTATCGAGCATGCGAATGGCCAGGACAGTGAAGGACAGCAAGATAATCAACAAAAGGATTTCATTAAATTGCCCCTAGTGGGGGAAGGAGCGAAGCACGGCGGGGCATTCCCCGCCGGCATGGACTACAAGGCAAAAGAGGGGAGGAGACTAGCTCCCCTCCCCAGAAGACTATTGCGCCAGGACCTCCTCTTCACCGCGCCGCGAGCTGGGGGTAGGTGCGGCGGACGCCGTCGGCGGTGAAGATCCGCACCGTAGCCTCCAGGGTCCCCAGCTTGAAGCGGAAGATGAGGCGGTCGCCGACGCGGAGGCGACAGCCGAGGGCGAAGGGCCTCCAGCGGCCGGAGAGGACGACGTTGCCGTTCGCCCCAAAGAGGATGTCCACAGGCCAGAAGAGATCTGGCCTGCTTTGCTCCCCCAGGGCGATCTCCCCGGCGGCCGGGCCATGGGCGTGAATCGCCCTCCGGATGGCGTCGGGCAGCCGGAGGGAGTTGAAGCCCGGGGCGTCGACGACGACGAGGAGCTCCAGGAAGCGGGACCCCGGGGCGATGAGGGGTCCCAGAAGCGCCGCCGCCAGGTGGCGCGGAGTGGCAACCACTCCATTCACCGGCGGGGCCGGAGGATCTGCAGCAGCGGGAGGAGGGCCCAGGGCGGCCTCCACCTCCCGGAGAGCCCGATCGACGCTCCCCGAGGCGCGGGGAGCAGGCGCCGCCGCCAACGGCGACGGCAAGTTCAGGGCTCCTCCACGCGAAGGACCCCTGAGGGTCAGGGCGCCGGAGGTCCCCGCGGCGGCACGGCTCGCCTCGCCCTGCCGCGGCGCGCCAATGCGGAGGGGGCCGCCGGCGCCGGGCGTCCACTGGGCCGGGACCTTCGCCTTCTTCCCGCTGCCCAGGGGGCGTCCGCGGCGCTTCGCCCCGGAGCTCGATCCCATGGCGGCGGAGGAGTTGGAGGGATCCATGAGCTTGGGGGCGAGGAAGCAGAAGTGGCACTGGAGGAAGGAGGTGAGGTGCCGGAGGTCTCGAGGAGGACCTATTTAAGGGGGGCGTCCGGCGTCGATGCGTCAAATCCCTACGCGGGAATCGAAGCGTTGGCGTGGTGCTCTGCAGTCAAGTGACGCATCATTACGACGGGCTGACGCCTCGGAGACCGTAGCGTCGCCCGCCGTTTCGTCTCACCAGCTGCGGCCGCGCCACGTGTCTGGAGGCTCTGCTTCTTCACATGGTCCTCTGACCGCACGGTTGACGCGTGCCGTTGGAGGGCCCAGCAGCTTCAGGGGCCCCCGACCCTTCGCTTCCTCAAGAGGGTGCGTTCATGGGCCGGGCTCCCGGGGGCTACTGTCGGTGTTCTGGATACCGGGGTATCCCGGTCCACCTGCTCCTGGGCCCCGTCATCGGCCCATCTTCAGCCCAGGGGACAATCAGCAACCCAAGTCACAGAGAAGACCCTCACGAGGAGGCGCCTCGTGAGGAGAACGACGACAGAAACGGCTAAGGACCAGAAGACCTCCTCACGAGCCCCTGCTGGTGAGGAGAGGACGCCCGCCTATGCCAGCTCAGCACGATTGGCGTGCAGAGCAAGAAGCTAACGGGCAGAAGACCGCGTACCGCCCACGCTACCCCCGACAGGGAGGAGACCAACTTTCTCTGTGCCTGCCCAAAGCGGCACAGTGGCAGTTGGCCACCCCCCTAAATATAGCACGGACGGTGCAGGGCGCCAGAGGAGGACGTCAGCCTCCTCCACCCACTCCTGTGGACCGGCGCCGCTACCCTACGAAGACCAAGTCTACAGAAGAACATAGTCTACAGCTGTCCTCCCTCCTTGGCCGTGTGTGGCAACCCCTTCCCCAAGAAGATAAGGGGAAGGAGGACCTTGGCGCTATAAAAGGAGGGAGAGGCCACCCCTTAGAGGGATCCGGTTGAATCGAATCTTCATCTTCTTCAAGCTGCTAGTTGGGCACGCAGGTTCTTCAACCTCTGGCCAACTAGAGCTTTGTAACCAAGGCCTTGTACTCCTCGCGAGGGGTCGCGTTGCAATACAAGAAGACAGGAAGTAGGGGTTTTACCTCACCACGAGGGCCCTGAACCTGGGTAAAGCTCGGTCTCCCTCTCTGCAGTGCGTTGCGCGTCCGACAATCGAGGCTTCCGTCACCGTGTTTCGTTGCGATCCAAGATCTCACACGTTCAGCCCCCTGCGTTCGAATCCTTGGGTCCGTCGCATGGTACCCCGTGTCCTTGCGACACGAAATCCATCGACAACTTTGAGGATATCAAACGTCACACCATAACAGGGTGATTATAAAGGTTGATTTGGGTATTCTGAAAGTATTAGTTGAGGCTCATGGATCAAGAGTGGGATTTGTCCATCCGGATGACGGAAAGATATTCTCTGGGCCCTCTCGGTGATATTGCATTGACACCGCTTGCAAGCATGTGACTAGGTCACGGAATGCATTATCATGGAACAAGTAAAGAGACTTGTCGGGAACGAGATCAAACTAGGTATGCTTGATACCGAATGATCGGATCTCGGACAAGTAATAATATCGCGAGACAAAAGGAATTAACTATGTTCGTTATTGGTTCACACGATCACTAGTTCATCGTTGAGTAAGTGGGAGTCGTCATGGATTTCCAGATCCCGCTGATGATTATTGATCCGAGAGGAGTCTCGATCATGTCCACGTTATTCACGAACTGTAGGGTGTCACACTTAAGGTTCGCCGTCATTTTTGAGTGGATATGATACTCCGGTCGAATTATAGGACAGTATGAGGGTTGTTTCAGAAAAGCACCGAAACTGTTTCAGGATATCGAAATAACTCAAGGGTGTATTTGTTAATATTTGTTAATTGAATGAATTAACAAATATTAAAGAAATAAAAATGTTTTATTAAATCAATAAGTGTGAATTTTAATTAGCATGAATGTCATGCAAAATTAAATGGGGAGTTACCTCATGTTGATGAGGGGGTTACCACCATGAAGAGGGGGCTGCCTCTCCTATAAAAGGAGCCCCTCTTCTCCCTCTTCACACACTCTTGATCCCTCCCTTCCTTCCATAGTTGCTGCTCCACCGTCGACATTGCTTAGCGAAGCTCTGCCGAAATTATAGTTCGATTTCATACACTTAGTTGAAGTGGTGTTGGAGTGTCCGACGGATCCCTTCTTTCGCTGCCCCGATGGACCGAGGGTGTGGAGGAGACGACGACAAGCCGTACGTGTGACCGAGTACGGAGGCGCCGCCGGTTGTGGCGCCGTGTACATGATCTCGAGATCGTCAAGTGAACCACTACGTCGACTACGACAAGTGAACGACTACGTCAACTACGTGCATCTTCATCGAGTCTCCATCGGCAACGTTTGTGCGGGAACGTAATCCCCGATACCGGTCTTCGAGGGTTAGTCTCCATTGCTACCATCTCTTAGATGTTCTTGGCTAGTTTTGTGTTCACGCGTAGGAAAATTTTTGTTTTCTATGCTACGAACCCATCACCGTGGTGGTCCAGAAGTCTCCCCCGTACACCACGGAGTCGGTGTCGACTCGGTGATCTCCTCCACTAGACTTTGTATCTCTCCAACTAGAGCTCTTTGGACGTGATAGAACACACTAAGCAGATACTTACACATGTCCATGTGCTCTGCTGCGCCATGTGGGTATCTCTTCACAAACTTGTAACTGTCCCAACGAGGATCTTCTCCCTCCTCGTCGTGTGGGATGTGCATGAACTTAGTACCCAATAACTTCTCCGTTTTGTGTTCACGGATATCAGTTATGGCTTTCATGACTGCTATCTTATAAGCTACACTAACTGTGCATGCTTCTCCAGCTGGCATGATCACGCTCATGCCCAATTTGGCAGGGAGCATGATCCCTACCCTATACTTCTGAAAGACTCTACCCTCATAATAAGCATACTTCTTGACAGGGATACGGGTTTCACACCCGCACTCCTGTAAGATGCCTCGTAGCATGTCGGATAGGTTTCCATCATACTCATCCAGAGTCACATCTTGAACTTGCACGGTCCTTGATGGGTTTGTGCGTGCCATCCTGGCAGTATATAAGAGATATTAATTAGTACATGATGCATCACAATAGTAACAATAAAGAATTATAACACTAAAAAAGTATGACTTTGTTATTCTCAAGTGAATAACGTCATGACCATTTTAGAGAACTCTTTACTATTCCTATTTGACTCCTACAGGTCGTTCCCATTAACTAAGCGTCCATCCTAAGGTCAAAGATTTTGCTCTGATACCAACTGTGGTGACACAGCATACCACTGCATGTTGTAGTATGCAAGTCGTTGACATAACACTCGTGAAGTACTATTTCACAAATATTACATCCCTCAGAGTGGTACAACAGAAACATAGCGGTATTTATTCAAGCACTTAATATTACAAGCCATAATGTTACAAAGGACTCCAGTTCCTCCTCGGTCCAAAGAGGAACACTAGTAGGTTCTATTTTGATGCTACAAACCTTAACTAGGACTGAAAGTAGAAGACTAAACATGATATCTTACTCAAGTCACTTTATTCTATAGGGTTCGGTGCGACTAAAGCTACTACTCTAAACTACTAGTTTCGGCCTCCTCCTTGGTTCCTTTGCGGCTGCCATAGGCGATAGTGTAGTCCACGCCTTCGGTTCCATCGGAAAGGTTCGGCTCCTCATAGTAGACTTCTTCGAAGTCCTCCGATGCTCCTTCAATTTCCTTGTTCTGGCTCTCTGAGTCTAAGCAATGGTTAAGAGGGAATGGGCTGAGTAACGAGCGTTATCCAGCAAGTTCATTTAATAGTATAGAGGTGTTTGATGCACTAGCTACGACCGTAGACTTGAAAGTCTTAGGTCATTTGCAGTTTTCATAATCATTTCTTCAAAGATTGATTTTATTCAAAAGAACTATGTCCGTTAGTCTTCACAGGTTGATTAGAGCTTCGATGATCTCCTTTCCTGCCGCGTTCGTAGCTCCTTCCTAGAACAGGGAGTATCTTGATACTTTTTTGTACACTCTACAGAGGTGGTCACTTGTACCCATAAGAGATCAAAGCCTTGCTGCACAACCGGGCGTACTTTCCCATTCATACTTCCTTGGTATGGGGCCCAGTCTTGTGATCCAAGCCAATCACTGTCCTCCTCCGCGACCTCGCATACCCACCCTTTTGTAGTTCCAACCTCGGAAGCAATCCTCGCCGGCCTCCTACTCTTTGATAGTCCTGACCTCAATTGATACAATCCACGCCGGCCTCCTACCCGAAGGTAGTCCTGACCTCGATTTAACTTACCCACGCCGGCCTCCTACCCTTTTGTAGTCCCGACCTCGGCAGATATACCCCACGCCGGCCTATTACACTTTGGTAGACTTTCCAACCTTGGTTTCTTACTGAGGGAGGACTTGCTATTGTGATAATCATACCTTCCTCTTGGGGTTCCCAACTGGGTGGTTATCTGCCCGCATCAAGCACTTCTTCTGGCGCCGTTGCCGGGGAAAAAGAAGATTTCTGCAAGGCGAGTCTCGCACGCACAATCTTTTACTTTGTTTATTGTTTTGCTTTACTTTATTTTTGCTTGCATCGTTTTATCAAAAACCCAAAAAATTAGCTTCTTTAGTAGTTGTTATTTCTTTACTTTTAGTTCATTATGTTGTTCCCTAAGTACGTTTTGGAGGACCTCTCAGTAGGTAGTGGTTTTATTATTGGGAAAAGTAACATCGAGGAGTTCTTTAATCATATTAGTATGCATAACGATGTTGAGGATAAGTCTTTAGCCGAACTTGCTCCTAGTTATGAAGTTGCTTCTGCTTATTTAGTTCACATGTTGGAGGCTAGATTTTCTAGCCTTAATCCTTTTATGCAACACATGTTTCTTAAGCTTCATGATATTAAAGACTCCGAAAAGAAAGATTTTATCATGGAGACTTTGCGTAGAGAATTTTGAGATGTTGCTATTGAAGCTAGGAAAGTGTTTGAGCGTTTTAATATGCTTGGCTTGCCTATTAAAGTTTTTGGTACAACCAAAGAAGATTTCAAAGTACCAATACCTTGCAAACTTGTAGGAATGCATGAAGCTTTGGAAAAGAATTTTAATTGGATTTGTCCTGAAAATCTTTTTGATGAAAGTATTGTACCAAAGCATGATCATAAGGGATCTTCAAAAACTCATTTGGACAAAATTCAATTTATTATTGAAAAGACTTATGCAATGAATCTTAATGCTTCTTTCGAAAATCCTAGATTTGCACCTTTCTGCGCCTAGCTCAAAGGCGTTAAAGAAAAGCACTCTTGGGAGATAACCCATTGTTTCACTTTCAGTTATTTTTCTTTTATTTGAGTCTTGGAAGTTATTACTACTGTAATGACTGCTCCTTATCATTTTTATTTCGTTGTTGTGCCAAGAAAAACCTCTAATTTGAGTGAGGTGAGATTTGGGGAAGTTGCTGTCCTGAAACAGATTTTGGTGCTGCACCGTAAAAATTCATGAAAATTCTCAGAATATCTTTTTGACCTGCTATTTCTTGTTCATATGCCCCAGGTTATTTCCAAACTTTCATTAGTTTTACACTTTTTGATTTGAGCAACAGAAAACCCTCGAAAAAATCAACCTTTGTCAGCTGTTCTGTTTTGACAGATTTCTGCCACTATTTGTGTTTGCCTCTCGATCGCTTTCTTTTTAAGTTCTTTTGATCACAGAACTTTTGGGAAGTTTAAAAGGACACAGATGTCGCCTAGAGGGGGGGGGGGTGAATAGGCGATATCAAATTTTACGAATGGCTTGAACAAAAGCGGAATTAAACTAGCGTTTATTTTGTCAAGCACATAAAACCTAAATAAACTAGGCTCACCTATGTGCACCAACAACTTATGCTAAGCAATACAAGTAACAAGGTGATAGCAAGATATATGACTTCAAGCACGAAGGCTATCACAATGTAAAGTGCATAAGTAAAGAGCTCGGGTATAGAAATAACCGAGGCACGCGGAGACGATGATGTATTCCCGAGTTCCTCCCTTGAAAGGGAGTACGTCTCGTTGGAGGGGTGTGGTATCGCCACAAAGGCCTAACCAACGCCACAAAGGCCTCACCCTATTCTCCGGTGTGAGCTTGCGCCACAAAGGCCTAGCTCACTCTTCCACTAAGGGGTTCCTCAAGGCGGAACCGGGCCTTTACACAAAGCTTGGGGCACGCATCCACAACTTAATTGGAGGCTCCCAAGAATAGCCACAAAGGCACCACAAAGCCACAAAGCCGTCTAGGGTTCCAAGAACCCAAGAGTAATAAGCTCACAAACTTTCACTTACTCGAATCTCCGGGGAGAACTCAAACCGATGCAACTTATGCAATGGCAAGAGCACACAAGGTGCTCAAATCCTTCTCACTCAAATCCTACCAAAGCAACTAATGCTATGGAGAGATATGAGAGGAAGAACAAAGGAAATCCACAAAGAACTCCAAGATCTAGATCCTCTATGTTCCCCTCACTTAGAGGAGAGATGGATTGGTGGAAAGATAGATCTAGATCTCCTCTCTCTTTTCCCTCAAAAAGATGCAAGAATCATGGGAGGAATGGAGGAGGAAGGGCAAGCTTGCAAAGTCAACAATGGAGGAGAGAGAAGCCCAATTCGTGTGCAGCCCAAGGTGGAAGAAGGGGTATTTATACCCCCCCCACGAAATATGGCCGTTGCAGACTTTTAGGGGCGGATTATCCGGCCAAAATATGGCCGGAATATCCGGCTGGCTGGATTATCCGGCCCCCAGGCCGGATTATCCGCCCCCTATACTGGGTGACGCCGACCAAAGTCCTTAGCAGAAATTCCGAAACGAAATTTTTGCTCCCAGGCCGGATAATCCGCCCCCCCCTGGCCGGAATATCCGCCCCCCTTACTGGGTGACGCCGAGCAGAAATTGCAATACAAAAACGGTGATAACTTTTTCATCCGGACTCCGTTTTCGATGATCTTGGGCTCGTTGGAATCACCACAACGAGCTCTACAACTTCATCCATAGAAACATCATAGTCCAACAAGGGAGTATAAAACCAAATGATGAAAGGTTTGACCTCTCTTTGAAGGCAAACCGGTAAAACCTCCAAACATCAAAAACGCAATAAGAGCTTCATGCGAAATCCGTTTTTGATGAGCTAGAGCTTGTCATGGAAATAACCACAAGCTCTAGAACCTCACATGGATAAAACCCAAATAAGAACCAAGAAAGATGATGCCAAGTATGCAAAGGTTTGAGCTCTCTCCGAACGATACAATTAAGTTACTCACTCGAGAGCCCCTCTTGATAGTACGGCTACCGATCCTATAACCCGGTCTCACAACAAACACCATGAGACCGGTAAGAAAGAAACCCTAACACTATCATACCTTTGCCTTGAGCATTCCACTTGAGGTGGATAAAGACGATCTTGATCTTCTCAAGTTGGACCACCTTTCTTGATTGAGCTTGCTTGGTGAAGTCTTGCGGATTGCTCCCCCATACTCTACTATGGAAGAGACTCTCTTTAAGCATATCTTCACATATCCATGATCACAATATAGATTGCAAGCTTCAAGCATATGTTCTCTTCTAGTTGCTCATCTTGAACTTGCGCTTTGACTTGATCAATCCTCGAATCAAATCTTCTTTCTCCATAATGATGGTGTCTTGAGGATACACATGAGAGCTCACTCAATCTTATTCTTCAAGACACACTTAACATAAGCTCAACTCCCTTAAGACCAATCTTTGGATCACTCCTTGAATAACACCTTGGTCAACACATAATCTTCTTCTTACAACCTTGACTCCAACAAATGGTTCAAGCATTGTCTATGGACAAGTCCTACACATATAACTCAATGCAACCATTAGTCCATAGGGATTGTCATTAATTACCAAAACCACACATGGGGCTCGATATGATCTTTCAATCTCCCCCATTTTGGTAATTGATGACAATCTCTTTGAGAGGGTTTATATAATGAATTCAAAGAACCAAAATGGTTGTACTAACATCAAATACTACAAAAGTGTGTGATGTTACTAACATCAAATACTACAAAAGTATGTGATGTTAGTAAAACCACCATATATAGAGCAAACTCCCCCACAATCTATGCACGTGTGAATGATCTTGATTTCATTGCATATATTGCCAACCAAGGTTGTTGGTGGAGTTTCCACTATATACTCAACCATGCAAAGCATGCAAGGCAAATGCTTAAGAACAAACCAAAGCATAAAAGCCAATTCCCTTTAAACCCTCGAAACTTCTCCCCCATTGGCATCCATTGCCAAAATTGGTGAAAAAAGCTTAGAAGGCCAATATAGTGAGAGTTCCTCCAAAACGGTGTGCATATCCAAAATAAATGAGTGAAAACACATGCACATATACAAAGGCAAATTTTTGAAGGAAATGAAACTATATTGAGGATCAAAGATTGCAAAAAAAAATAAGATAACACGATGGATAAACTTCAACAAATGAAGAGAGCAATCAAACAATCCAAAGAACAAACTGAATAAAGATTTTATGATAAGATCAAAAAGGTGCTCTAAATAATATGAGGAAGCTCCCCAAGGTGTGTGCACAAAATATTCTATTGAGCTGAAGATAAGGTGCACACACATGGAATCATCACTCCCTCAATATTATTCAACACAAAATGATACCAAGTGAAATTAAATACTATGCTAACCGCAAAATGGTGCTTTAAATGAAATGAGGAAGCTCCCCAAGGTACGTGCAAAAATTGGAATGTTTGTATTTGAATACAATTTGCACAACATGGAATCCTCACTCCCTCAATAACATTTAAAACGCAACCATTTGCAAGAGATCATAGAGAAGAAATTAAGCTTAACACTTGCATCAAAGAAATGGTTGAGCAAAAAGTACGGGATAACATATAAAAGGCTCAACCAAGGAATGTGTGAGAGAAATGACACAACATATTATAAGACTAATACAAGGATTAGCATAGAGCATCCACATAGTCTTCAATGAATGATGTTGCTTAGCATTCCATCCCAACACATAAGGTTCAAATAAGATATCAAATAATGAGATATCATCTCTCATGTGTATAAGATTCTAAGTAGACAATATCACAAAGATAATTATCACAAAAAACCATGTACACACAAAATAGATACTAAAAATAGAACATGATATCCAAAATGAAGGCATGCAATATACCAATGAGATTTTTGCTTTTAAAGCATGGCCACAGGCTCAATTTATCTTATTGTATATTGACAAACTTCAACCACCAACATGTCAAAGACATCACAAATATCAACAAGGGAAAGAAGATAGTTGGGATGCTTTGATAAAAACAACAAGTATCAAAATGAAGGATACCAAATGGAAGAAATAAATTTGCAATTTCATCAATTTTGCACATGTGAGCTTATTGAGGAATTGATATGCAAAAAGATTGCTAAGTTGACATATATGGGATAGGAGAATCATGAGCATGATTTTTATATGTTCCCAATAATATGTCCTCATCTCAACTTGCTCACATTTGCAAAAAAGAGGTTTCATTAGAATCCTTGCAAAAAGCACAACATTTGCAAATAAAGATTTTCAATGCCATAAAACAACCTACACAAGGTTGGATACTAGAGAAGTATGCATTAAAAAGATACTTGTTACTGAGATATTAAAGGTAGGATGTAGTAGATAGGAGTTCTTTAATAATCCTAGCTTGCCTCAAATTATCATTTAGTCACCACTTCATCCTTATTATTGAGACAAGCACCAATATATCTCCATGTACCTAAAACAAAGTTCAAGTACAAGATGGTCCCCAAACTCATTGGGTCCAAAGTAGTTAGAAACTACAACATATAGGACAAACTCCACATAAATATGTGCATATATATATGAAATTGAATTTCATGCACATCTTAGCCGATTTAGGATTTGATGGAGCTTCTCCTATATATTTGATCAAATAAAGCAAAAGCATGCCATACAATATACATTTAGTAAATATGCATGCACAAGACTTTCAAGAGCCAAAGGAGATACAATTTGGATAAAACACCAAGAAGGACAAGCGAGCACACAAAATTGTGAAGCTACAAAAGGTTGTCCAAATTATATCAAAGAATCAAATCAACACAAGATTGACTCCAAAGTTCAACTAGTGAACCAAGCAAAAGCCAATGAGCATAAAGCATAACTAAAACACACATGCTCAAAGACATATCTCATTTTAAGAGTAAGAAATAAATAATAAGGAATGAGATCACCAACTCCCAAAGAGGGCAAGGTTCAAACAAACAAACCAAACTCTCCACACTTTTTATGATGGCACACTAAGTACCAAAAAGAAAAGATTTGTCTTCCAACAAAAAACCAATACCAATTGAAATAAGCACAAAGAGTGTGTTATAACAAATATAGGAGATCTCCCCCAAGATTAGTGCATTATTTATGATTTTGCATTTGAATACAAAATGCACACAAGTGGGATCATCACATCTACCTACATAGAAATAACACAAGACAAGTCCAACGAAATCAAATGGAATAACAAAAGTCACGGAAGACAATGGGAGCTAAAACAAATACATTTTTTGGCTAGAGATAAGGCAATTAAAAGAAATAGCCAATGTAAAGATGATCAATATACATGACCCACATGATATAGTACCAATTGTCCAAGAACAAGAGGTATTTGGATTTATTTCCCGGTGGTAGTTTACATATAAATCCAAGATCATCTTCACAACAAAGAAGCATACGGAGAAGGATAAGAATTAATCACCATGCTAAAGAAGATATTCTTGATAGACTCAAATAGTTAAACAATCATGCAAAGCAATGATTAAGATAACTTGAAGCTAATGGTTTTCCAACTTTGATGTAGCATTCCACATTTTAGGAAAACCCTATCAAGAAAGTATCTCACAAACAAGATCCAAAACAAGAGCAATAAAACAATTTGGCAAATTGGAATTTGTTTGAGAAAACATGCCACATAGAAGCAAGATAATTTACAATATCAACACTATGTGACACAACCTCAAATATACACATTATATTGGTTTGTAGTATGCACAAAGCATATTACTCCCCCATAATGTGATAAAACATTTATTTTTCATAAGAGGTAAATAAAATCCAACAAGATGATTAATGGACATTATAGAATTTGAATTTCTCATGAGAATGACATACCACATAGAGACTAGATAATCTTTAAATATCAACACTAAGTGGTATTCCTCATGTACACACATTTTTAGGATTATGAAGTGCAAAGCATATCACTCCCCCAAAATGGGATGGTCCAATAATATCTCACAAGAGCCAAGTAAGATAAAACGAGATGCAAAAGGCTCAACAAGAACAACCGTACATGGTGTGCAAACCAACATGCACATACTTGATTACTCAAAATGAAGCAAGTAGGAAGCACAACATATACAAACACATGCAAGATACAAAACCCAACACATGTAAAGGGGCGAGTAACTTTCAATGTAGATAAGTTGAATACATGTTACCGCAAGGAGGAACATTGGATATATGATAGACACAAGATAATCCACTTGACTTGACTTGAGAAAATATAATTGATGAAGATCCCTTAATTCTTCATGATATGGCCAAGTCTCCAATTCCCTCCAACAACACCTATTGTTCAAGTAATGGCTTGTTGGTCCCCAACCAAGTTGGGTCCTAAGAAGTTAGAAACAATAGGTTTGGCAACCCAAATGGTTCCTTTCTTGACACCACTTTGAGCGCCAACAAATTTGGCAAACACATTGCCAACCTTATCCTTGCAAAGTGAATAAACATCTTCAATTATGATAGGGTTGGATGAGTTACCACTAGTGCATGAAGAAGATAGGTGACCCTTCTCATGGCATAAGTAGCAAGTTCTTTTCTTCACCTTCTTCTCACTTGATTTCTCCACAAGGGGAGCATTAGCTTGATTTTTCTTGGGAAGTGACCTTTCTTCAACTTGAGGTTGAGCAAGGGCTTGAACTTGAGGCCGCTTCCCTTGTTGCTTCTCACTAAGTGCCTTCTTCTTCAAAGGACAAGATCTAACATGGTGCCCTTCAATTTTGCACTTGAAGCAAACAATCTTGGCCAAATTCTTGAATTGTTCTTGGCCCTTCTTCTTGTTTATCTTGGACTTGTTCTTGTTATTAGATTTGAATCCAAGTCCACTCTTGTCATTGGGGGATTTTTGCACACTCAAAATCTTGTTGAGTGTGGACTTCCCTTCATGACAATTTTCCAAGTCTTTCTTCAATGAAGTAACTTGGGCCTTGAGCTCTTCGATTTTCTCTACATGGTTAGTGACAACACAAGTACTAGTGGAAGTAGAGGCTTCATTGTTAGAGCAACAAGGCAAGGAGGGTAATTCATCACTAGATGTAGAAATAGTATGAGTGGATGAATTACTAGTACTAGCACATGGCAATATTGCATTTTGGGAAATAGTGCTAGTGCCCACATGAGGCTCACAAGATGTTACCATTGTAGATATAGCCTCATGAGCTAACTTTAGGCGAGCATGGGACACTAGAAGATCCTCATTAGAGCTAGATAACTTTTCATGAATTTCTTCCAATTTCCCATACTTGCTAGTTAGCAATTCAAGTTGAGCCCTTAGCTCAACATTCTCCTTCAAAATAGATGCTTCACAAGAAGTAGAGTTAGTAGCACATGCATCATTATCATTATGAATGGGAGAAGACAACTTGGCAAGAGCGAGGTCACGTTCTTTAGTGAGTTTAGAAATAATTTCATTACATGACTCCTCAATGGATTCAAGCTTCTCCTCAAGAGAAACCCGAAGCTCTTGCTCTTCCTCTAGAGCATATTTTAAATCATGGATATCATTGGCATACTCACGCTCAAGAGAAAACATTTTATCAATTTGTTCTTCCTTCATCTCAATGAGTTTTGTGCTCTCAATAGCACAACTCATGATTTCAAAGAAGTTGGGCAAAACATTTTTATGGTTATGCAAAGCATCAAAGACCACCTTACCCTTCTTGTTTAAATACTCAATATAGTCTTCTTCATTTTCCTCATCCTCACCATTGTCCTCAACATCATTATGATTTGAAGACCTAGCCATAAGGCATATGTGGGAACCGTGAGAAAAGGAAGATGAAGAAATACATGAAGCTCCATTCAAGACCTTGTCTTGGCCCAAAGACTCTTCGGTTTCCTCTATATGGTAAGCATCACAAATACTAGAGGAAATAGAAGCATTTGTATCATGGCAACAAGACAAAGCAAGCATATCATCATGAGATTTATTCGAGAAATTTACACATGATATGCAAGGACTATCAACACAAGCATGTAAAACATTTATGGGGCTACAAGTGTTTAAGTCCAAAGATGAAGCATTGCAATGAGATAGAGATGAAGGATCATCAAAAGTAAGCATACTATCACCATTGCAAGTTTCATCACCACTCACCATATCATTACCTTGTGTCTTGCCACACTTTGGTGAAGTGGATGAAAGTTCATTGCGGCCGGACGTGGAAGGAATACAATCATCCTCAATAATCTTGGACACACCATATTTTTCTTGAAGCTTTGTCCATATCTCATGAGCGCTCCGAAAAGGTGTGATGGAGAAGGTAACTACATCGCTCAAAGCATTAACAATCACATGAGTAGCTTGAGCATTGAGATACAAGTTTTTCTCATCCTCTAAAGATAGATTTTGAGTATCCTTTGGAGGAGAAAAACCCGCATCTACAATTCGCTCCATAGATGGGTCCATGACCCAAAAATAATTAAGCATGTGAATTTTCCAAGTATCATAATTTGTGCCATCGAATATAAAAGTGTCATTGTGCACTAATCCCCTAGCCGACATCTTTGCTCTCAAGGCGGTGAAGCCTAAAATGAGAGACCGGGCTCTGATACCAATTGAAAGGACACAGATGTCGCCTAGAGGGGGGGGGTGAATAGGCGATATCAAATTTTACGAATGGCTTGAACAAAAGCGGAATTAAACTAGCGTTTATTTTGTCAAGCACATAAAACCTAAATAAACTAGGCTCACCTATGTGCACCAACAACTTATGCTAAGCAATACAAGTAACAAGGTGATAGCAAGATATATGACTTCAAGCACGAAGGCTATCACAATGTAAAGTGCATAAGTAAAGAGCTCGGGTATAGAAATAACCGAGGCACGCGGAGACGATGATGTATTCCCGAGTTCCTCCCTTGAAAGGGAGTACGTCTCGTTGGAGGGGTGTGGTATCGCCACAAAGGCCTAACCAACGCCACAAAGGCCTCACCCTATTCTCCGGTGTGAGCTTGCGCCACAAAGGCCTAGCTCACTCTTCCACTAAGGGGTTCCTCAAGGCGGAACCGGGCCTTTACACAAAGCTTGGGGCACGCATCCACAACTTAATTGGAGGCTCCCAAGAATAGCCACAAAGGCACCACAAAGCCACAAAGCCGTCTAGGGTTCCAAGAACCCAAGAGTAATAAGCTCACAAACTTTCACTTACTCGAATCTCCGGGGAGAACTCAAACCGATGCAACTTATGCAATGGCAAGAGCACACAAGGTGCTCAAATCCTTCTCACTCAAATCCTACCAAAGCAACTAATGCTATGGAGAGATATGAGAGGAAGAACAAAGGAAATCCACAAAGAACTCCAAGATCTAGATCCTCTATGTTCCCCTCACTTAGATGAGAGATGGATTGGTGGAAAGATAGATCTAGATCTCCTCTCTCTTTTCCCTCAAAAAGATGCAAGAATCATGGGAGGAATGGAGGAGGAAGGGCAAGCTTGCAAAGTCAACAATGGAGGAGAGAGAAGCCCAATTCGTGTGCAGCCCAAGGTGGAAGAAGGGGTAATTATACCCCCCCACGAAATATGGCCGTTGCAGACTTTTAGGGGCGGATTATCCGGCCAAAATATGGCCGGAATATCCGGCTGGCCGGATTATCCGGCCCCCAGGCCGGATTATCCGCCCCTATACTGGGTGACGCCGACCAAAGTCCTTAGCAGAAATTCTGAAACGAAATTTTCGCTCCCAGGCCGGATAATCCGCCCCCCCCCCCTGGCCGGAATATCCGCCCCCCTTACTGGGTGACGCCGAGCAGAAATTGCAATACGAAAACGGTGATAACTTTTTCATCCGGACTCCGTTTTCGATGATCTTGGGCTCGTTGGAATCACCACAACGAGCTATACAACTTCATCCATAGAAACATCATAGTCCAACAAGGGAGTATAAAACCAAATGATGAAAGGTTTGACCTCTCTTTGAAGGCAAACCGGTAAAACCTCCAAACATCAAAAACGCAATAAGAGCTTCATGCGAAATCCGTTTTTGATGAGCTAGAGCTTGTCATGGAAATAACCACAAGCTCTAGAACCTCACATGGATAAAACCCAAATAAGAACCAAGAAAGATGATGCCAAGTATGCAAAGGTTTGAGCTCTCTCCGAACGATACAATTAAGTTACTCACTCGAGAGCCCCTCTTGATAGTACGGCTACCGATCCTATAACCCGGTCTCACAACAAACACCATGAGACCGGTAAGAAAGAAACCCTAACACTATCATACCTTTGCCTTGAGCATTCCACTTGAGGTGGATAAAGACGATCTTGATCTTCTCAAGTTGGACCACCTTTCTTGATTGAGCTTGCTTGGTGAAGTCTTGCGGATTGCTCCCCCATACTCTACTATGGAAGAGACTCTCTTTAAGCATATCTTCACATATCCATGATCACAATATAGATTGCAAGCTTCAAGCATATGTTCTCTTCTAGTTGCTCATCTTGAACTTGCGCTTTGACTTGATCAATCCTCGAATCAAATCTTCTTTCTCCATAATGATGGTGTCTTGAGGATACACATGAGAGCTCACTCAATCTTATTCTTCAAGACACACTTAACATAAGCTCAACTCCCTTAAGACCAATCTTTGGATCACTCCTTGAATAACACCTTGGTCAACACATAATCTTCTTCTTACAACCTTGACTCCAACAAATGGTTCAAGCATTGTCTATGGACAAGTCCTACACATATAACTCAATGCAACCATTAGTCCATAGGGATTGTCATTAATTACCAAAACCACACATGGGGCTCGATATGATCTTTCAAAGTTGCTAAAGTAGTATATGCTTTATATGTGGTGTTTTTGAGTTGAAACCTGAACCAAAAAGGGTTGATTCATTATTATGCTTACACTAATGTTGCTAATAGAATTGTGTTGAGTTTTGTATGAAGGTAGTTTTCAAGTGTAGGGATTGGAGAATGATGAGATGAGCTGAAGAATGGACAAAAGCTCAAGCTTGGGGATGCCCATGCACCCCAAGAAATATCCAAGAGGTACAAGCGTCAAAGCTTGGGGATGCCCCTGAGGCACCCCTTCTTCATTGGCAAAAATCAGGTCACCTTTCAACACACTATATTTTTATTGCTTCATGCACTATGTGTTTTTCTTGGAGCGTCTTTACTTTTGCTTTTAGTTTTGTTTAGTTTTGTTTGCTGAAATAAATGGTTGTACCCCAACAATTTCTTTTGGAGAAGATTTACTCGTTTTTCATTTGCCAAGAACACTCTATTTTTTACGCTTATTATTCAACGAGTGTTCTCTTTTTCTACTACTGCGTTTAGCTTTTGTTTTTCACCTTGATTTTTGTTCAGATCTTGTTATATCTTTGTATCAAGGTGTATTTTGTCCTCTGGTCCATGTTGATATTCATCAAAAAAGTTGTTTCAAAAAGGTTCCAATGGTGTTGGAAAAGAGAAAAAGTTTCATGCAAAAAAGTGATACAAAAAGGAGCTTGTTTAGACTGCGGCTTAGGCTTTTGCATGTCATGCTTGATGTCTTTTTGATAGTATGCTTAGTGATTTTTGCTGTAGCATGACTTGTCTCAAATGATTGATATTGCTTAATGAGCCTTTGAAAAAATCATGCGTTGTTTTTTTATTATGTGGAAGCATGTATTTGGTTTTCTCCTTTGATGCTTTAATTTGGGTTGACTTGGCGCATGCTTACACATGTTGACTACAAAATAAGTCGCCTATAACCTCTATGATCATTTGGTTTTTGACTTGTGATACCACTTTATGCTTCTCTTAATGATGTTTTGTCGCTTTGCATGATTATGGCCGTTATTGCTCTCTTAGTTGGTCGCTCCCAGTATTTTGCTAGCCCTCATTTTGTACTGAGTATGAGCTCTACTCGTGCATCCAACTCCCAAAAACCAAGTTATTCCAATGTGTCCACCATACATACCTATTAGCAATTTGCTATTCCAAGTACATTTGACTTGCTTTTATCTATCCTTCAAATTAAAATCTTTTTGGTGTTATGTGAAAATTAGTCAGTAAAGCTCTCATGAACCTGATGGCACACTTTACTTTTCTCGCTTTTAAAATTTTGACATTATGGCTCTCTTATGTTGAGTTGTTATGCTTGCAAGTTGTAAGTTGGAAATTAGCCAAACCATGTCGTCATGGGGTAAGCTTTCAACATTGCACTTCTCTTATTTGAGTTGATATCGTGATCTTTTGTTTATGGATACTCGTGATGTGAAACAAGTTGGGAATCTTGCAGGATCATGGAGTTTTTATATGTGTTAGAGAAATGCCTGGGCCGCTAATCTAAGCCATGCATAATTCATGGTGAAAATTTACAGCATGCCCATAGTGAACATTCGACGACGCATCTCAAAATAAAAAGCTATACCAATGGTAAATAAAAGAGATGCCGAGGTGTTCATTGTCTATTTGTCCTGTCATTTTGATGTGGGCTTGTTCCATGTCATCGGGCACGGAGGTACCTCGTTGGTGGTTCTCGATGATACATATATACTTACAATGATAAGAGCTTGCTTGGGACCCTAAGTCGAGTAGCATGAGGTTTGGGTATTCGTACTTCACGGGACAAGAGGTTTTCAACTTATGATTTGTCAAGCATATGCTTCATAATTGTACTCGCATTAACTCTAACCATTCAAGATGCTTATGATGGGGGCAATGAGATCTCAAAGCTAGTAAGTACCATAATTTTTGAAGGTTTATAAAACTTGCAATCACTGCTTCCCTCTGCGAATGGCCTTTCTTTTACTTTTATGTTGAGTCTTCACCTTCTACCTTTATGCACCGTCTAAGAGAGCATAGTTGTCATTCTGAGTTTAATGTGCATTGTCCCAAAGTTATCATTGATTGATTCATGATTATGGTTTTGCTTTTTCTTAAATTATTTGCATCTAGTCGCCCTCTTAAACTTGAAGGGGTCCTATGCATTTATGTTTTGCTATTCGATGAAGGACAAGCTGAAAACCATTTGCTATGTTTTCCATATGGTTGAAACACACACGTGACTTTCATTGTTTCATTTTTCATGATCTTTCATTTGTGTTCTTTTTCAGGTTATAACATGGTTACTAAGTTTCTTCTATTGAGATTATGTCTTTCATGCCCATGTTTTAAGTTCTTTGATCTCAGCACTCAATGCTTTACATAGATGATCAAGATTATGATGGTGCATGTCACCTCAAAAATTATTCTTTTGTTATCACTTACCTACTCGAGGACGAGCAGGAGTTAAGCTTGGGGATGCTTGATACATCTCAAACGTATCTATAATTTTTTATGCTCCATGCTTGTTTTTACACCATTTGCTTTATGTTTTGTTACACTTCATGGCGTTTTTATGCATTTTCTGGAACTAACCTATTAACAAGATGCCACAGTGCCAATTCCCTATTTTCTGCTGTTTTTGTGTTTCAGAAAAGTTACACAGGAAATATTCTCAGAATTGGACGAAACAAAAGCCAAACCTCCTATTATTTAATGAAGCTTCTAGAAGACCGAAGAGGAGACAGAGGGGGGACACGGGCCAGCCACACCCTAGGGTGGCGCGGCCAGCCCCTGGCCCGCACCCCCTAGTGGTGAGGCCGCCTGGCCCACCTCCTGACGCCGCCCTTCCGCCTATATATTCCTCTCGACGGGAAAAACATAAACATCCAATCAATTTTTCTAGAAACACATCGCGATCCGCCGCCGTCGTCGACCTGAGATCGGGAGGGTCCAGAAGCTCTTCCCGGCACCGTGCAGGAGAGGGGAATCGCCACCGGAGGTCTTCTTCATCGCCATGCTTGCCTCCGACGCGATGAGTGAGCAGTCTACCTTGGACTATGTTTCCATAGCATTAGCTAGATGGTTGTCTTCTCCACCATGTGCTTCATGTTTAGATCTTGTGAGCTGCCCTACATGATCAAGATCATCTTTATGTAATTCTACATGTTGTGTTTATTAGGCTCCGATGAATATTTGTGTTATGATTAAGTTGATGTTCTGAATTTTATCTTATGTTATCTCTATGTTGTTTATGATCTTGCATGCTCTCCGTTGTTAGTAGCTATCTTGGCCAAGTAGATACTAGTGACTCCAAGAGGGGGTATTTATGCTCGATAGTTGGGTTCATGCCTCTATTTAATCTGGGGGAGTGACAGAAACCTCTAAGGTTGTAGATGTGCTGTTGCCACTAGGGAAAAAACAACATTCTTGTGTCTAAGGACATTCTCTTTGTTTACATTACCCACTTTGCTTAATACAGTTATCTGTTGTTCGCAACTTAATACTCAAGGGGTCCTCGGATGATTCCCCGCGAGTAGATTATTAGTCATAGATGCAGTTGGATGGCGGTCTATGTATCTTGTTGTAATGCCCAGAGTAAACGTCATAGTGATCCTCTTGACATATGCATGTTATCTTTATTCTATCAATTGCCCAACTGTAATTTGTTTACCCAGCATGTCGTTATTTATCTTATGGAGAGACACCACTAGTGAACTATGGACCCCGGTCCAATTTCCTTTATATTGCTATTACCGTTTACTTTTACTCGCATTGTTTACTTTCTCGCATATTACTATTGCTTTCCACTCGATACGCTCATTCCTTTGTTTACAGCAAACCGGTGAGATTGACAACCTCATCGTAAGTTGGGAGCAAAGTATTTGTTTGTGTTGTGTGCAGGTTTCACCTTGCTGCTGGTGCAAAGCAAAGCACTGGACGAGGCACCCTATAAATTGTATGGAGCTGTCGCAAAGCTAGCAGGCATCACCTTCTGAAGTTTGGCTTTTTCCTACTGGTTTGATAAACCTCGGTTTCTTACTGAGGGAAGACTTGCTACTGTGCTCATCATACCTTCCTCTTGGGGTTCCCAAATGGGTGGTTATCTGCCCGCATCAACTGGTCATACAACCAACATTGATGGACAGGATACGAGAAGCTCAGAAAGGAGACAAAGAGATTGAGGACATTAGAAACGCCTTGAAGGAAGGTAAAGTGAAAGAGTTTAATGAAGACGAGCAAGGAACCATTTTGTTCGGGAAGCGAGTTTGTGTTGCCAATGATCCCGAGCTGAGGAAGGTAATATTTCAAGAGGCTCATGAAACACCTTATTCTATTCATCCTGGAAACACCAAGATGTATATGGACTTAAAGGAGAGGTTCTGCTGGAACAACATGAAGAGAGACATCACTGAATACATAGCAAAATGTGATGTGTGCAGTAGAGTAAAGGCAGAACATCAGAAACCTGCAGGACTCCTTCAACCCTTAAAAGTGCCAGATTGGAAGTGGGATCAGATTGGAATGGATTTCATTACCGGGTTACCTAGAACCAAATCGGGATATGATTCTATTTGGGTGGTTGTTGATCGTTTGACCAAAGTAGCTCACTTTGTACCCGTGAAGACAACCTACACCAGTGCAAAGTTGGCAGATATCTATATGAAGTGAATAGTGTGCTTACACGGTGTACCGAAGAGTATTGTGTCAGATAGAGGTACCCAATTCACTTCACATTTCCGGAAGCAACTGCATGAATCTCTAGGAACGAGACTAGCGTTTAGCACATCATTTCACTCACTGACTGATGGACAAACTGAGAGGGTTAGCCAAATTTTGGAAGACATGTTGAGAGCGTGTGCTCTGGACTATGGATCCAGTTGGGATGATAACTTGCCATACGCAGAGTTTTCATACAACAATAGTTATCAATCAAGTATTGAAATGGCACCATTTGAAGCTTTGTATGGGAAGAAGTGTACTACACCACTGTTGTGGAGTGGCATAGGTGAACGTAGTTTGTTTGGGCCAGACATTATAGAAGAAGCAGAAGAAAAGGTTAGATTGATTAAGGACAGATTGAAGATAGCCCAATCCAGACAGAAGAGCTATGCAGATAATAAGCGTAGAGAAGTCACCTATGAAGCAGGAGATAGGGCTTACCTCAGGGTTTCACCTCTTCGAGGAGTCAAGAGTTTTGGTATCAAAGGGAAGTTAGCACCCAGATTTATAGGCCCCTTTGAAGTTCTATCTCGTAAAGGAGAAGTAGCTTATGAATAGGAACTACCAGCTATTCTTTCAGTAGTGCACAATGTGTTCCATGTTAGTCAGCTGAAAAAGTGTCACCCCGAGATGGCAGAGACTCCATTGAATGACACTGTACCACTTGAGGAAGTGAAGCTAGAAAGTGACTTGACCTATGAAGAGAAACCAATCAAGATATTGGAGACAGCGGAGAGGAATACACGCACAAAGACTATCAAGTTCTACAAGGTACAGTGGGATCATCACACTGAGGAAGAAGCCACTTGGGAGCGTGAAGAAACACTTCGAGAAGATCACCCTCACCTATTTGCTAGCCATTCCGAAGCTCGAGGGCAAGCCTCATCTTAAGGGGGTTAGTCTG
Organism: Dactylis glomerata; assembly: GCA_007115705.1. Classification (NCBI taxonomy): domain Eukaryota; kingdom Viridiplantae; phylum Streptophyta; class Magnoliopsida; order Poales; family Poaceae; genus Dactylis; species Dactylis glomerata. Next base: position 11,140,385 of record QXEO01000553.1, read on the forward strand.
TAACATCCCTAGCCCCTTGCCCAAGCCGAGGCCCCCTATAAATACCCCTCCACCCCCTCTCTATCTGCACCCCTTCTCCACCTCGCACGAGTGGCCACGCCGCCGGAATTGCTCCTCGCAAGCCCGCAGCACCCGCGCACACCAGCCGTCCCTCTGCATGCCACCGCCGCCGAATTCACCACCCACGAGCTCACCGTTGTCCGTAGATCGCCATCATCGCCTTACTCTTCGCAGAGGATCCCGCATCGCCGAAATTGCTCGAACCTGAGCCGATCTCGCCGTAACCCTAGCCATCACCGGTGAGTCCCCCCTTCCCTCTTCTTTTGACCATCGGATCTAGATCTTACGCGCAGGACTAGATCGTAACCCCGAACGGTACGGGGCAATCTGGGGCATTCTAATCAAATAAGATCTAATGGCCCAGGAGCCTGATCCGCCTGAAGCGGTACGGGCGAATCAGAGCGCGCCACGCGTCGCCCCCGGAGCAGCCGATTTTCTATTTTCGTTTTAAATCGATTTAAATCACTGAAATCTTGTAAAAATCATAGAAAATGTTATGTTAGTCTGTTTTTAATGAATAATATATCATTGGAATCCTTAGGACATGTAGAAATTATCTGTACTGTTAGTTTACTAAGTTTTCAAATAAGTCTGAATCAAATTTCAGATTGAATTAAACCCTGATTCTATATTGTTTATTCAATATCTTTTATTCTATAAATCTAAATTTGATATTTTTGTAGTCTATGAATTCCTAGTAACTTGTAGAATGTTTTAGAATCAAACTCAGATACTTTTTAATCATGCATGAACTTGGTGCCGTTTAATTACTCTTTTGCCACTGTTTTTGCAATAACTAAAGTTCTAAAAATGCTAATTGAGTAATTCTTTTTGCATTGGTTTTGTTTCATCAAAACTCATCATCTGAATCCTAATTGCAACATTTTCACACAACTTCAGTTGAGTGAAATAAATTTGGTCATGTGCATGCATGCATACATGTCTATGATTGTTGTTGTGAACCATGTGTTTATTTTTGTGCCTCATTGCCTGTGTAGATTGTGAGGAGGAGCTGAACTACCCTTGTGACTGTTGTGACTGTTCTGGTTGCTATCAAGGCAAGTGACACACATGTTCCCTATCTATTTTTATTATGCACTAGTCTCTTTTAGTAGTATGCATGATAGGTGGATCACTCAACTGCTTTATAAATTGCTAGATCCCAGTAGTGAGTAGCCAACCCCAACCCCACTTGGTAGGATGCTAAAAGTACATGAATATTGATGCCATGCTATGATTACTTGTTAAAGTTGTTTTGTGAATCAAATTAACAACTTCAACTAAAATGAACTACCTGGGTGGAATGGTTTGTGATGGAAAGTGAAGTAGGTGGGTCCTGGGGCACATGATAGGACAGATGTGTAGCTCAGGATACTGCTCGGGACAGCCACTCAGGATTAAAGGGATTAATATGGCTTCCATGATTAAAGTACTTCCAGTGCAGCCTTATGACAATATGGGCTCTGTCTTGATTGAGTAGGATTAAGGGTTTAGCCATAGGGTACTGACAGGAGGTGGTAGCATAATATAGGGGGTACGGTCAGATCCAGATGGTTGAATGATTTTTTTGAAAGGTCTTGTCTCATTTTATGTATGGGCGTAAAATGAGTCTTAAGGTGAAAGTGCACAACCCTTGCAAGGTGTCAAAAATCTAATTAATTAGCCGTGTCCTTGGTTATGGACATTTGAGTCTCTAGTCATGGAATGATCGGAAGAATCTCATCACCGTTTCTGAATGTCTTAAAACTTGATTCGAAACTGTCAGGAGAAGTCAGGGCCATGCACTCCCTGGGGTGGTGGTTTCTGTTCTTCAAACTTTTTTGAGTTGCGCCCAGTGCTACATAACTTGCAACTATGTAGTATTTGGGGGTTATTTTGACCCTTATAATTAAAATTTTGAGAAAAGGTATTTCCAAGAATTATAGGATAAAATTGGCTTTATGCAAACTAGCCTATGAGACCCACAAAGCCAAATGTCATGTAGTGTAGAATTTTTCACAACTGCCACCAAATATGTGTCATTTGCCAGTACATTGTTGTACTGACCCCTTTGGGGCTACATATTCAAACGTGTAGGTTATTCAGATGAGGAGTGATTGGAGGAGTCTCCAGCCTGCATACCAACATGACTGCATGTGGCATATTGCTGAAGATGGAGGCTCATTGCTTTTATTTCCAATGTGTTATTTGAATTGAACTCTGGTATTTGATAGTCTAAGTGACTATAAACTATTTTTGTAATAATTAAAGACCTGAGAGTCTGGATCTACGATGTAATAAAGTACACTATTTGAAATGAATGCTATATTTTGTTTTGTGATGCTATCAGTGATCCAGAGAATAGCAGTTTCACAGTAGTTCTACCTTTGGTAAAAGGTAGGACGCTACATCACTCATGTAATTTCTATGAGATTGTTAGGGCATGGTGCCTAGTATCCATTGTTAGTACTTATGACATTGTTGCAACTTGTTGTGCTTAATGCTTGTCACTTTGGGCCCGAGTGCGATGATCTCAGATCTGAACTTGCTATTGTTTTATGATGATAATTGTTGTTTATGATCTTACCTGCAAGTTGTATACACATATCGTTGTCCAGAACCCGAGGCCCCAAAGTGACAATAATTGGGATAACCAAAGGGGATGGTTGTGATATGAGGATCACATGTGTTCATTGAGTGTTAATGATTTGCTCCGGTACTTTATTAAAAGTAGTACCATAATTACCATTAGATTCCCTTGAGGCCCCGCTGCAAACGGGCTGGTAGGACAGAAGATGTCGTGCAAGTTTCTCATTGCGAGCACGTACGACTATTTACGGAACACATGCCTATGGTTATTTAGTACTAGGATGCTTTACCTTTATTTATCTGCAATTGCCCATGTCTTGGTTATTACATGAATTATCTTGTCCATGCAACGCCCGTTCATCCATCCCTATGCCTACAGTATTTAATCATACTATTACTATTGATACCGTTACTGTCTTTATTTTACTATCGCTGCTACTATTTTACTACTATCACCACTATAAAACTATTGCAACTGATAAACCGCTGCGAGCAAGTCTGTTTCCAGGTGCAGCTTAATTGACAACTCATTTGTCAAGGCTTATAAATATTCTTTGGCTCCCCTTGTGTCGAATCAATAAATTTGGGTTTTACTTCCCTCGAAGACTGTTGCGATCCCCTATACTTGTGGGTCATCACTTAGCACCCAGATATATTACTAGCAAAGAGGCATGCCTTCATCAATTCTTTGATAAATATTTTCCTGCTAGTAAAATACATGCTTTAACTCTTGATATCAGCAATTTTTCATAGAAGGAAAGAGAGGATTTACCCCAAGCTTGGGGAAGGTACCGTGAGTTGGTTAGGAAATGCCATACCCATAGTTTTAACGCTAATGAAGTACTTGATATATTTTACAATGGACTGACTGAAAGTACAAGATGTTATCTAGATAGCATTGCAGGTAGTGTTTTCCGGGAAAGGACCATTGATGAAGCCACTGAATTACTGGACACTATTTCTTGAAACTATGAAGATTGGAATATTGAAGGTATGAACAAGGAAGAATTATTTCCCGAAAAGAAGCCATGTATGCTTAAATTAACTGATGAAACAATGAAGGAGGCTTCCAACTCCATTAAAGAGAAGGGAATTAAAACTTTGCATCTCAAGGAATTGTCTGAAATGGGTGCAAAACTCCCTATTGATCAACCCTTCTTACCTATTCAAGTTAATGTTGTATGGCCTAGAGAAGGTATTGAAAAGGTATCACCCACTACTGAAGTATCTTATGTCAATGATTTTTCTTATCATAATAATCCCGAAGAACATTATATTAGGATGAATCTTATGAAGAATTCTCATAAAATTAAATCTCTTCGTGAAAACTTAAGTGGTAATGTAGATGCTATTAAGAGACTTGTTAAACATTGTGAAATGATGAATAATCAAGTTGAACAAATGATTTCTCTTCAAAATCAATTATATGAATATTTTATAGAGAAGAAACAAGTTTGCGGAGTTAATACCAGGGGAGGTGCAAACACCCAGGATCCTGATTTTCATGATGACCATCCCAAGAGAAAAGATCAAGATGCTCTCAAAAAGAAATCTTCTGCAGGAAAATCTCCCAATGAGAATGAAGATAATGTGAATTCTGAAGAACAAGATAAGGATATTTCTATTTCTGGTGCTGAGACTGAAGATAATAATAATGAGAAGGAAGATGAGGAATTATTTCCACCTGATGAAGAACAATAGGAAGCTGAAAAGAATGAAGAGTCTGTAACTCCAACAAGAGAGGATCCTAAACCATCTATTGAAAAGAATAATAAGAAGAAACATCCAAGTCAACAAAAAGGTAAAGATAGGGATCCATGGGTGCATAGACCCATACCCTATCCCTAGGAGGTAATGAAATATGTGGATGATGCTAGGTTTGAGAAGTTTCTTGAGGTGATTAAAAATTTATGCTTACAAATTCCTCTTGTTTATACTATTAAAATTCCTCCATATTCAAAATACATGAAGATATTGTTACTAATAAAAGAAAGATATCGAATGATGCTATAACTGCTATGCTTGCTAGTTACTCTTTTAAAGGGAAATTGCCTGAAAAGCGTGGAGATCCTGGTATTCCAACTATTCCTTATACTATTAAAGGAACTTATGTGAAATATGCATTATGTGATTTAGGAGCTGGTGTTAGTGTCATGTCCTTTTCTTTATATAAGAAACTTAATCTACACAAATTGGTTCCAACTGAGGTTTCATTGCAAATTGCTGACAAATCTACAGCTATTCCTATAGGCATTTGTGAGGATGTTCCTATCTCTATTGCTAATGTGTTAATCCCTACAACCTTTGTTATATTAGAAATGCCTGAAGATGAAAATTTATCTATTATTCTTGGGAGACCCTTTTTAAACACTGCATGGGCTGTGATAAATTGCACTGAAAGCAAAGTGACATTCAATGTTAGGGGAAATGAGCATACCATCTATTTTCCCAAGAAGAATCTTGTACCATCCATGAAGAAATGTGAATTCCATCCAAAAGAATACTTTTATGATTGGGAGCTTTGAGTTTGCACTGCCACCTCCCGAGCCATAATATGCCACCTTGATGATTTGAACCATTCTAATCAAATATGAGGTGACTTGAGTTTTTATTTTCTATAAGTTAGAGAATGAATCATGTATGTTATCTTTTCCATATTATTAATAATACCTGATCAACCTTATTAATAATGTGGGAATGATGGAAACTTGATTCCCATAAAAATTGTAGTTGTATTTTAATTTTATTCATCTTAGATTTCTATTTTATTTGCATAGACATAATTATTACAGGGTTGTGAATTAACAGAATATGAAGTTTGAAAATTCTCGACAGAAAATTTTCTCGAATAATTCCAGAAAAATTCAGGGGTCAGTAACTTTACTAGAGGGACCAGCAGTCAAAAGGAGGGGACCAAAAGACCACCAGAGGCCAAAAGAGCAGAGCCCACACGGGCATGCTCATTGGGCCCACAGGGGGTGTTAGGTGAGGGGCAAGTGCGCAGGTTCTTCCTCCCTGCAGAAAACCAGCTCCAGGTATTTTTTGAAAAATTTCTTGTGCTTTCTTCCTGCCATTCTTGGATCTCCAAGTATAGGGCAGATTTTTCAAATCTGTTTGGTGAAACTACTCCTTGGTATGTGACTCCTCCACCCATCCAATTACTTTTTGTTCTTATGCTTTATATGTTGAGTATTTTGTTGCACTTGGTGTCACTTAATATTCTTGAGAAATCCATGGATTTGAGTTTTCTAGTTGATATTGATGCATAGTATTGATGGGTAGACTCTCCATGGTTAGTTTAATCCTATTTTGAATGGTTACATCTTACTTTTTAGTGAATGACATTTTTGGGCAGCAAGGTGTTCATCATGTTCAAGGAAAAAGGACCCTTTAGGAGCATGGCCACTAAGACAAGGAGGGGCACATCGAGGGTGTCAACCAACCTCGAGGAAGCACAACAATGGGAAGATGATGCATTATACGCAGCAGACTCACTACGTGTTCATAGCACGAGGTGGCCATATCCCAAAGTTATTCAAGCTTGGGGGATGCATGAGGATTTCCAAGCCTTTGCCACCACAACAGGGTTGCCTGAGTTCTCCAGGCACCTGCAAAAGACATTCCTAGAAATTATCCATGAGTTCATCGCTACCTTCCGGTTCAAACAAATCAAAAGCTACAAACAAAGCAAGAGGGGTAAGGAGATCGCACCCACTTTTACCATTTAAGTTTAATATGATGAATCAATGCTTTGTCATGTCTCTTGAGGAATTCTGTAAGGCAATACATGTTGAGAACACGGGTAGTTGGAATGAAATTTTAGGTGACTCTGATCTGGAACTTGTCTCTTTTTGGCGGAGTATTACTGTGAATGTGCCTCCAAGATTAAATAGGGGAAAACTTACTCATATTCAACACCCTACACTTAGGTACTTTGCTTTGTTCTTAGCTAGATGTTTTCTCGCTAGAGATAATTCTTCAGCTTGCACTTCACCCATTGTTTACCTGCTAAAATGTGCAAAAGAAGGGAGAAGATGTGAGTATAATCTAGGAGTTATTCTTGCTAGGACTTTGCATTTTGATGTTAGGAATAATGAATATGGAACTCCTTTATTTGATGGTGCAATTGCTACTTTGGTTTATGAGCATATTAGGATTGAAAAGAATTTCCCCGAAGAGATGGGAACAGAAGTTAAGGAATCAAATTTACTTAATACTGAGTTATTGGAACACATGGATATAATGATATGGCACCGTAATCATTTCTTGTATCGATATATGTGTATTGATGGACAAAGGGTGTCCATCATGCCGCTCGTACTAACCTTTTTGATAGGAACACCGAGAAATGGGTCGTCCATGAAGTGCAACTATAGGAAGAGCCCCAGGAGAAAAGGGCACCGCAGCATCCATGGGGCGCCCAGCCGCCGCATGTGGGAGAGCCACGATGGGAAGGTGCTCCTTTCTTTAGTGGAGATTCAGCATGGAGTGCACAATCCACCTACGGCCAAGGTGCAGGTGGTTGGGGCGACCACCATCCGGGATACTAGCTTCGCTTCAAGCTTGGGGGAGTCTTTCTTCCCTTTCATATGTTGTTTAATATCATGTTGGTTGGGGCAACCACCATCTGGGATACTAGCTCTCTTTGTTCTAGAAATTATGTAAACACAAAAAGATTTTAGTTGTTTCTTTTGCTTATTTGCTTCTGGTTATTTACCTTGATCGTCTTAAAAACAAAAAGAACAAGAATATTTTCGTTTTCTTGAATGCAATGCAAAAACGGAGTTGCAGGAATTTGCTGAAAACTGTACACTGTTTTATATTTCATCTTTTTTTCAGTAACTCCGAATGAGCTCAAATTTTAACTAGTGCTGAAACTTTTCATTCTCTACACACTCGTAAATTTGGAGATTTTTCTGAGGTGTTTAAGTAGGTAAAATCAGTACTGAATTGCAGTGATGTTTTCTGGCAGAATTCAAATTTTATTGCACATATCAAGTTGGTTGACGAGAACAAATATGATGAATTAACGTGCATGAATCGGAAAGAGGGGTATGAAACCTTTTCTGTGCTTATGAAGATATTTTTAATAACAACAAGTACGCATATCATCGTTTCTTTAATATTTAGTGAAGTAGTAGAACTTTTTTATCTTTTCCGTGTTCTTTTATGTTATATGATGATGCAAGGGAAATTCTATTAAGTGACAATACTTACTAGTGGTTGAATAACCGTGGTTTTGAACAAAGTTCTACGCATCCCATTGTGCTTGCTAACTTACCACAAAAATGCAAAAAGCTCTTTAATACAAATTATGAAGTTATATGCTTGACAAACTATGGGTTGGGAGCTAGCAGAGTCATGCTGTCATGATATACGCTTTCAACATCGCACTAGTTTATTTCTAAAGTTGATGTCATGTTTCTTTGTTATGGATGTCTATCGATGTGAAATAGAAGTGAGTTTGCATATATGTTGAAAGAGTTGTCTGAGCCGATAATCTAAGCCATGCATCATACATGGTGAACATTTACAGTATTCCATAGTGAGCACTCTATGAAGCAACTCATAATAAAAAGCCATGGTAACTAAAAGAGTTGCCGAGATGTTCAATGTCTGTTTGTCTTGTCATTTTGGTGTGGGAAAGATCTCACACCATGGGGCAAGAGGTACCTCAGTTGACGCTCTTGATGATGCTTTATGCTTACAATGACAAGAACTTATTTTGGGACTTAAGTTAAAGTAGCATGAGGTGTAGGCACTCGTATTCAAGGGGCATCATGCATTTAACCTATAGTTGGTCAAGCATATGAGTCATATCAGCCCTCACAATTATTCTAAAAGCAAGGTTGCAAGCACAATGAATTTATCTGTCAACAGCTAAAAGAATCAAATATATCAAAAATCTTGTTCATGATTCAATAAAAAGCGATGCAAGAACCCTTGTTTATTTCTACTGTTAGCAAACTCGTCTAAGTGGTGACACTTCATATTATTTCCCTTGCAACAAATATAAATGTTGAACACTGTTTAGATGCACCTTTGCTACCACTTTGCCGATTGTTATAGGAACTATGTTCTGGATACTTGTCGCTATTAAAGTTGATACATATGCAATGCAAAGTTCTTTTCAAAGTCTTTTATCGCTTCTGCACTATGTTTGAATTGTTGGAGGACAAACAACAAGCTAAGCTTGGGGGAGCTGATGCACCTAAAATGCATCTACTTTTCAAAGTACTTTGATTCATAATTTGCTCCAGAATCATCCCATATTTGAATAAAACTGCAGAATCTGGCGCTGTTTTTTGCAAAGTCTCATTTCTGGCTATTTTTGCAGGAAATAAAATCAGGGAAAAATACGATGTCAATTTTTCATGTGAAGGAAGAATTTGAGCACTGGAGGGACACGAGGGAGTGCTTCATGTCTACGCACTTCTATTCTTGTAGACACTTGTTGGGCCTCCAAGTGCAGAGGTTTGTAGAACAGCAGCAAGTTTCCCTTAAGTGGATCACCCAAGGTTTATCGAACTCAGGGAGGAAGAGTTCAAAGCTATCCCTCTCAAACAACCCTGCAATTACGATACAGAAAGTCTCTTGTGTCCCCAACACACCCAATACACTTGTCAGATGTATAGGTGCACTAGTTCGGCGAACAGATAGTGAAATACAAGTGGTATAGATGATTATGATTAGTAAATGTAATATGGAATAAAAATCGCTGCAAGCAAACAAGTAACAAAACAGCAAGTAAACGATGTGCAATGCTTGGAAACAAGGCCTAGGGATCATACTTTCACTAGTCGACACACTCCCAACAATATAACATGATTGAACAAATAAACAACTTCTCTCCACTATGGTACTCTGAATTACTCTCCTATTGAATAACACTAATCATTGTGTAGTGGCTACATAAGCACCCCTTAAAGTTCATCAAGTACTTGACAAACACCACTCATAGAGATATCCAAATCAAAGCACAACTCAAAATAGATATTATTGCAACTTAGACCAAGTACTAACACGGTGCACACACTGTCAACATTACACCATGAAAGGAGGAATAGATCACTTCAATACTATCATAGTAATAATTACTCTCATAATCCACAAGAGATCACAATCATAGCCTAAACCAAGTACCACCACGATGCACGCACTGTCACCGTTACACCATGGCAGGAGGAATAGATTACTTTAATAACACCACTAGAGTACACATAATATCTGAATAATAACATCTACTTGTTCAACATGATACAAAGCTCACGATCACATAAAGATCACATCATGGGAGAGAGAGGTGAACCACATAGCTACCGGTAGAGCCCTCAGCCCCGGGGATGAACTACTCCCTCCTCATCATAGGAGACAGCAAGGTTGATGGAGATGGCGGTGAGGTCGATGGAGACGGCGGAGATGGCGATGGAGACCGATGGAGATGGCTCCGGGGGCACTTCCCCGTCCCGGCAGGGTGCCGGAACAGAGACTTCTGTCCCCCGAAATTCGTCGGCGACGGCGGCGGAGCTGCGGAACTGTTTCTGGAAAATTGCCGAATCCTTTAGGGTTTTCCGTCCTGAGGCTTTATATAGGCGAAGGGGCATCGTCAGAGGGGGAGCCAGGTGCCCTCACGCGGGGCTCGCGCGGCCAGGCCCCTGGCCCTGCCACCCCTGCGTGTGGGGCCCTGGTGGCCCCCCTCCTACTCTCCTTCAGATCTCTGGAAGCTTCTGGGTAAAATAAGACTTCAGGATGAGGTTTCATCCAATTCCGAGAATATTTCCTGTGTATCACTTCTGAAACACAAAAATAGCAGAAAACAGGGAACTGGCACTGTGGCAACTTGTTAATAGGTTAGTTCCAGAAAATGCATAAAAGTGCCACGAAGTGTAACGAAACAATAGGCAAATGGTGTAAAAACAAGCATGGAGCATCAAAAATTATAGATACGTTGGAGACGTATCAGCATCGCAAGCTTAACTCCTGCTCGTCCTCGAGTAGGTAAGTGATAACAAAAGAATAATTTTTGAGGTGACATGCACCTACACAATCTTGATCATATATGTAAGCATTTGTGAGCTGGGATCATAAGAACTTAAAACATGGGCATGAAGATATAATCTTGACAATAAGAACTTAGCAACCATGTTATAACATGAAAATGAACACAAACAAAAGATCATGAATAATAAAACAATGAAAGTCAAACGTGTGTTCAAATCATAAGGAAAAACATACAAATGGTTTTCAGCTTGTCCTTCATGGAGAGCAAAACATAAATGCATAGGACACCTTCAAGTTTAAGAGGGCGACTAGATACAAATAATTTAAGAACAAGTGAAACCATAGTTATGAATCAATCAATGAAAACTTTGGGACAATGCACATTATACTAAGAATGACAACTATGCTCTCTTAATGGTGCATAAAGATAGAAGGTGGTGACTCAACATAAAAGTAAAAGAAAGGCCCTTCACAGAGGGAAGCAGTGATTAAACATGTGCTAGAGCTTTTCATTTGTAAAACAGAGAGATAAAACTTGGGTTTTGAGAGGTGGTTGTCTTTGTCAACGACTGGCAATGGGGTTTTTACTATCTTCCATACAAAAATAAAGCAAGTTTTTGAGAGAGAGATTGGCACTTTTGTGCTCTTTTATAAAGCTTGGCACTCCTCCCCACCTTTTTTCCTTTCACAAACCATGGCTAACCGATTACATCGGGTGCCCACCAACATTCACTTTCCATGGAGGAGTGCCTTTTTTTTCTTTTTTTTCTTTTTTTTTCTTTTTGGAATAAGCAATATGGAAGATAGCAAATCCGACCACTACGTCCCCATGAGCTGAAAACAGTGTCACAAAACGAGAAGTGTTTTGAAGGTTTTTGAAAGGTAGCACATGAAAATTTACTTGGAATGGCTTAAAATACCATGCATAGGAATTTATAGTGGACACAATGGCAAACTTGGTTTTTGGGAGTTGGATGCACGAGTAGAGCTCATACTCAGTACAAAATGAGGGCTAGCAAAAGACTGGGAGCGACCAACTAAGAGAGCAATAATGGCCATAATCATGCAAAGCGACAAAGCAACATTAAAAAAACATAAGATGGCATCAAAAGTCAAAAACTAAATGATCATAGAGGCTATAGGCGACTTATTTTTGTAGTCAACATGGTGTAAGCATGTGCCAAGTCAACCCAAATAAAGCATCAAAGGAGAAAACCAAATAAATGCTTCCATATAATAAAAACAATGCATGATTTTTTCAAAGTCTCATTAAGCAATCTCAGTTATTTGAGACAAGTCATGCTACAGCAAAACCACTAAGCATACTATCAAAAAGACATCAAGCACGACATGCAAAAGCCTAGGCCGCAGTCTACACAAGCTCCTTCTTGTACCACTTTTTTGCAAAAGATTTTTCTCTTTTCCAACACCATTCAAACTTTTTTAATCCAACTCTTTTGAGGAAAACCAACATGGTCCAGAGGCAAAAATACACCTTGATAAATAAATATAAGAAGATCTGAATGCAAATCAAGACGAAAACGAAAACCAAAAGCAGTAGCAGAAAAAGAGAACACTCGTTGAAACAATAAGAGTGAAAAACAGAGTGTTCTTGGCAAATGAAAAACGGAGTTCATCTCCCTCCAAAACAACATGATGTGATCTAACCATTTATTGTAGCAAACAAAACAAAACTAACTAAGAAAACTAAAACAACTGACGCTCCAAGAAAAACACATAGTGCATGAAGCAATAAAAATATAGTGTTTTGAAAGGTGACCTGATTTTTGCCGATGAAGAAGGGGTGCCTCGAGGGCATCCCCAAGCTTTGACGCTTGTACTTCTTGGATATTTCTTGGGGTGATGCATGGGCATCCCCAAGCTTGAGCTTTTGTCCATTCTTCAACTCATCTCATCATTCTCCAATCCCTACACTTGAAAACTTCCTACCTAGCTAGGAATTCAAAGAGCCACTTCTTAGGAGTAGAGAAGCACTTACGACCAAGCTGAATTCCAACTCGCTCCTTCACGCCGTCCCACACTGCTTGTACAAAAGGGCAGAACAGCAAGGCATGCTCCACACTTTCATCAACCGAACAGTGAATGCATGACGACGAACTGGACACCTGCCGCCTTAGGAGTTGCTGGCCGCTAGGTAGACAATTGTGCACAAAACGCCAAAGAGTGATATGCATCTTTCCAGGAGATTGAATCACCCACAACACCTTCCAGCTTTTCTCCTCGGCCCCATCGTCAGAGGACATGTCCCGACCTATGCTGCTGCGCTCCACCTGAGCCGACTCGTGTCGGGCGTAGTTGTACGCCGAGCGGACAATATAGCCTCCATGTTTGGTGTGTGGCCACGAGATGAAATCCTCATCATCGTGGCGACTAATAGGAAGCTGAAGGATCTGCTCGGCAACATCCTCCGCAAACAGAGCTCGAACACGCCCTTCATCCCATAGCTTGCCTTGAGCAGAGAATAGTGAAGCCACCTTCAAGCCATCACGGATAGGAGTCAGAGTGTTCAGCGCACATGGTACTATACCCGGGATCCAGTAATTAGTCTTGATGTTGATTGACTGCCCATTACCGATCCTCCAAAGAGCTCCTCTTTTAACAAAGTCTCTCCCATGCAGAATACTTCACCAAGAATACGATGCCGATCGAGGGCAAGAAGCAGACCAAAAAATCACAGTTTGGAAAGTACCTTCCCTTCAATACCCTCTGATAAGGGTATAGATAATAGAGCCTGTCAGTTGAGTACCCCTGAGGCCCATTAAGCTAGGCCCAATTGTAATGCTAGTCGAAATATGAGTTCTTACCGTATGTCGATATTGTAATCTGTGTCGGATCCCACCCGATCCTCGAGACCTGGCCACCTATATATAGGGGCCAGGAGGGGACGGTGTGGGACAGATTGAAAGCAAGCCAGGTTCTACACCCACGTTTACTTTCATAGCCACATTGTTCGACTGATTTTACCTTCGAGTTCATCCGACGCCCTATCTCCCCGATCCTAAGTCCTTCATTTAGGACATTTGTCGAGTTAACCCCTCGTCAATTGGCACCAACCGTGGGGACTCTGGGCGTTGGAATCATGAATTCGACAGCTTTTTCGCTTTTAGCCAATAGCAATCCGCAAGTCAATGAAATTCAGATACCCTTCGGAACCATCGATTTTCAACCCCACCAGTCAAGTTTCATGCGAGTATTCGAGAGTATGGATCAAGATATGGATTTGACGATCGGAAGTCAAAATTTTCGCGTCGGATCACTAGGTTCGATTCGCCTTTCAGATCCGACGAAACCGGATCCATTGGCAAGTGAGCCCGAGACTGCAGCAATGTCGGAATCATCAGAAGGCTCTTCCAGCGAGGTAAACTCGCCGATCAGCTTGGCAGAAGCAGAAGAAAGAAAAATCGCAAGAGGCGATGAAACTATGCAGAATCTCAACTTAGAAGCGCAACTCGAAGATCTCATGATCTACCATGGCGACACCTCAGATAAATCAACGGACACTTGGAAGACAGGATTAGAACTTTCTGAAGATGACAATTCGACCTTCTCAAGTTACAAAGGCAAACTCGACAATCGATGCCAGATACTAGCCATCACAGAAGACAATTCAGAAGAACTCGACGACAACAACAACCCAGTGCTCAATCCAGCAAACATTAACAGAGGAGCAAACCACTTAGCAGAAGGAGAAACCGCAGATTCCCTCACAACAAGGGAGAAAGTTCGACTATCAGTCAATGAGTGGAGAATAATCAAAACAGCCATAGAGCATGGCACGCCAATACCAACAAACTCCAGCAAAAACATGCTTTTGGGATACCATTATGTCCTAAGGCAGCAGGCGAAGCAATTAGCAAAGGAGAGGATTGAAATACAAAAAAGGAAGGACTCAGCCGTTACAGCAAGCGATGCTGCTCGCAGAGCACGAAGTGACGCGTCATACACAAACAGAAGGCATCATTGACATGGATCAAGATATGAAAATCTTGAGTACTCAGATAGACAAAGCATCTCCAAAAACCTCGACTCGTCTTTCCTATCGGTCGACGAGCAAGGAAACATCATACCAAAAACTCCTGAGGCAGCACTGGTGGCAGCTCAAGCATACCTATATACAACACGACCAAATCCAGGAGGCCCGAGGGAACATATGCACCGCGCAGCACTAAATGGGTTGAAGATGGTAGGCAACAAACTATCAGCAAAAGAGGAGGAGGCACATTGCAACAAAGGAACCCATAAATCAAGATCACCACGCCATCACAACAGTCCTCAGCATAAAAGTGGAAGTCGACGATCTAGGATGCCGTCACCAGGATGATACAACAGTCCAAAGAACAAGGGAGCCCGATGATCCAGAACTCCTAACAGAATGCATGGCCACGAAGATGATGAAAAAGGGATGGGGGCGCCATGCTTTACCCATAGGATTCGCATCACGCCAGTACCCAAAGGTTTCAAACTACCGCATGACCAGCAAAAATACGACGGATCTCAGGAGCCACAGTCATGGCTTTCAGACTACCTACAAGCAGTGCAAATATTAGGAGGAACCAGGGAAACAGCAATGCAAAGTTTGCAACTACACCTCACCAGCGCAGCAAGGTCATGGTTAAGCAAACTAGGCGAGGAAACAATTGGAAGTTGGGAGGAGCTCACAAAACAATTTACGAGTAACTTCAAGTCGACATACAAGCGGCCAGCATCCATAGAAGAAGTCAAAGCCTGCGTGCAACAACGCGAGGAGACATTAAGGGCATACATCCAAAGGTGGAGAATAATCAAAAACTCGGCAGTCGAAGTCTTGGATGAAAGAGCAATAGATGCATTCATAGTCGGGTTACGGCGAGGAGACCTAGTAGAAGAGATGGGCAGGATCAAGCCGAAAATAGTATCAGATCTAATGGATATAGCTAACAGATTTGTAGATGGAGAAGATGCGTGCAACAATAAGCGCACACGATCACCAGAGGATGATAGAGGAAATAGATATGGAGGTCAGCGCAGAAGATCCCGCAATTATGATAACTACGGTCCTCATAGCCAGGTAGCCACAGGATACAAAGATAACAGCTACCAAAGCAACGACCGTAAAAGTTCGGGATACCGTGGCTACGGCAAAGAAGACTACAAAAAGTTTCAACCAAGGGAGTCCAGAGAGTACAACCCGTCACCAGAAGATATGCTCAATGGACCATGTCATATTCATTCTGCGTTTGTCGATGGGAAACGAGTATCCAGACATGCAATGAAAGATTGTACTACGTTCTTGAAATTGCAGGAAGCAGCACTCAATAAGCAAGCCGAGGCAAAACGGCAAGGAAACGAAGGAAACATGAACAACGCACCTGCAACCCAACAAGGAAACAGTGGAACTCCTAAGAGCCAAGATCAACCAAACCAGCGACGCGATGACGACGAAGGATATGTTCCATCTAAGGGGCACATTACAGCAATGATACAGCCAGTGCCCAAGTCAAACAAAGAGGAGAAAAGCATAACCCGACAAGTCAACCTCGCAATAACTTCACCTCCAGCAACAACAGAATACATGCACTGGTCAGAGCAACCCATAGAATTCAGTAGAGATGATCACCCAGCAACAGTACCTCGGCCAGGAAACGCGCCCTTGGTACTCAAAGCTCAAATTGGGACCTATGATGTCTACAGAATATTCATGGATGCAGGAAATGATATAAATCTTATATACGCAAAGACCTTACGGGCAATGCACATTTCATTGGAGTTCCGGAAACCAACTGACTGCTCCTTCCATGGAATAGTCCCAGGAAGTGCTAACTATCCACTTGGTCGAATAGCACTCAACTTGGATTCTCTTTTAGCAATTCTTTTCCTTCTAGAAGAATCTATCAACATCAATAGTGGTGCCATTCACATGGCACATAGTTCAAGGCATGATTAGTCAAACACTAATACCCTTGGACTCACACTTCGAAGTAGATCACCATAATCAAATATTTGGCGTTCTTCCAAATTCCATTCTTTAGTAATCTTTTAATGTAGTAAACATTTTACCGACATCTTGTATTCATCCTATCATGACAACTTTCATGATCAAGCTACTATAGCTCATGAGGATGAATTGTGAGTATAATGCTAGTTCCCAAAACCTTTTTAGGAGATCTAGACGGCTAGTGTCTCTAATCTTCACAAATTCTCATACAATATGAGAACATGTGTCTTACTAAATTATACTCTATCACATTGCAACCAAACATTGTTTTAGATATCAAAATATCTTCCACACATGATAGTTGATGAAACAATTCTTTCAGCTCCTAGATAACCTTGATACTAAAAACAACTTTTGAATATCAAGGATCATGGAGGCAAGTGTGATACTTAGATACTAACACTGGAATTGTTACTCTTGATTTAATACTACTTATTAAATTTTTTCGAGTAACCAAGGTTTGCTAAAAGTTTGCAATATGACTTTAAACTTTAGATTGACATTCAAACAATACGATACCAGTTCGTAAAGTTAACATCCAGAATTCTATAGTTCTATTATCTCAATTGTAGCTAATCGCAAGGTAGTAAACAGATGCCAATGACTACAACAAACTATGCAAATTCACTTTGATTTAGTTCATGATAAATTGAGTTCTGTAATTTAAAATTACTAAGTGAACTCCCACTTAAAAACAACATCCCTCTTAGTTTTCTTAAGTGATTACACGAACCAAATTCACTATACCGCAACCGATCATCACGTGCAACGGCATAATTTCAAAGGTGAACATCACCATGTTCATCATACCAACCATATGACTCATGCTTAACCTTTCGGTTCATGTTCCGAGGCCATGTCTGTATATGCTAGGCTCGCCAAGTAGAACCATAGCACTTGCATGTGTAAAACTGTCTTACACCCGTCGTATGTGAACGTAGGGTCTGTCACATCCGACCATCACGTGGTGTCTCGAAACGACGAACTTTCTTGATGGTGCATGCTATGGAAGAACACATTTTTATCTTGATATTTATGTGAGAGGGATCATCTTATAATGCTACCGCGCAATCAAATCTAAGCAAAATAAGATGCATAAAAGGATAAACATCACATGCATATATAATGTGATATGATATGGTCCTTCACGCATTAGATCTCCATCTTGTGCGTCATGGCATGATCTCCATCATTCCACCGGTGCAACACCAAGGTCCATGGTGTGCCATCTTGATTGTCTTCCTCCATTACAATATATCACTTTGATATATACATACGGCACGCTGGCTTTAAAATGAAAAAGACAACCATATGGCTCCTGCCGGTTGTTTATAACTTACAAAAAGGATCATTACATACAATTTGTAACATAAACAATTTAACCATATCACATCACATGCCCTGCAAAAACAAGTTAGACGCTTCTAATTTGTCTTGCATATTTTACGTGGTTTGGGGCTTTCTAGGAAGAATCGTTCTTACCTACGAACATGTAACCACAACGGTGATAAAATATTATTAACAATTATTTGTAAAATAGATCATAACTATAGTGGGAGAAACATGCACCCGCAAAGCCACATATGCCGAAGCATGTCAAGTGTGGGACAAGTCTCGTGAACGCGGTCACGTAATGTTATTCTCGGGCAGCTTCAATCCCACTATGCCACTATGATCCAAAATACAAAAAATAGCAATAACATGATCATCAACGCCCACATCTCCATGTGTTCTAATCGTGCAAACCAACTACGCATAAAGATGGCTCTGATACCACTGATGGGTTTGTAGCATAGAAAACAAAAAATTTCCTACGCATGAACACATAAACTAGCCAAGAACATCTACGAGATGGTAGCAACGGAGACTAACCCTCGAAGACCGGTAGCGGGGATTACGTTCCCGCACAAATGTTGCCGATGGAGAGTCGAGGAAGACGCACGTAGTCGTTCACTTGACGTAGTCGATGTAGTGGTTCACTTGACGATCACGAGATCGTGTACACGGTGCCACAACCGGCGGCGCCCCTGTACTCGGTCACACGTACGGCTTGTCGTCGTCTCCTCCACGCCCTCGGTCCAGCGGGGCAGCGGAAGAAGGGATCCGCTAGACACTCCAACACACACTTCTCCAAGTGTATGAATTACGAACGAAAAATCCGGCAGAGCTTCGCTAAGCTAAGACGGATATTGGGAGCAACTATGCGGGGAAGGGGAGAATCAAGAGTGTGTGAAGAGGGAGAAGAGGGGCTCCTTTTATAGGAGAGGAGGTGGCAGCTCCTTCTTCATATTGGTAACCCCCTCTTCATGGTGGTAACCCCCATTTTAATTTTGCATGACATCATGCTAATTAAAATCCACACTAATTGAATTAATAAATCATTTTTATTTCTTTAATATTTATTAATTCAATCAATTAACAAACATTAATAAATACCCCCTTGAGTTATTTCGATATCCTGAAACAGTTTCGGTGCTTTTCTGAAACAACCCTCATGATGTCCTGTAATTCGATCGGAGTATCGTATCCTCTCAAAAACGACGGTGAACCTTAAGTGTGTCACCCTATGGTTTGTGAATAACGTGGACATGATCGAGACTCCTCTCCGATCAATAATCATCAGCGGGGTCTGGAAATCCATGACGACTCCCACTTACTCAACGATGAACTAGTGATCGTGTGAACCAATAACGAACATAGTTAATTCCTTTTGTCTCACGATATTATTACTTGTCTGAGATCCGATCATTTGGTATCAACCATACCTAGTTTGATCTCATTCCCGACAAGTCTCTTTACTCGTTCTGTGATAATGCATTCTTGTGACCTAGTCACATGCTTGCAAGCGATTCCAATGCAATATCACCAAGAAGGGCCCAGAGAATATCTTCCCGTCATCGGGTCGGCCAAATTCCACTCTTGATCCATGAGCCTCAACTAATACTTTCAGAATACCCAAATCAACCTTTAGAATCACCCTGTAATGGTGTGACGTTTGATATCATCAAAGCACTCTTCCGGCATCAGTGATTAACATGATCTCGTGGTCTGAGGATTAGAACTATTTCGTATGAGTTTGATATAGCAATGAACTTGATGACTTGATCGTATTGCTATTCGTACTATGGGTGTGAGTGTTCATCACATCATTCTTCTAATGATATGACCCCATTATTAACAACATCCAATGTTCATGATCAGGAAACCTTGATCATCGGTTAATCAATGAGCTAGTATAAAAGAGAGGCTTTACTAGGAACCTTTTAGTTTACTAATCACACAAGTATTAATGTTTCCGATTAATACAATTCTAGCATGAGAAATAAACATTTATCATAAACATGGAATATGATAATAACCACTTTATTATTGCCTCTTGATGCGTGGTGAATGACCAGCCCGTTGGGAACCCCAAGAGGAAGGTGTGATGAGTATAGCAGCTAGTTTTCCCTCAGTTAAGAAACCAAGGTTATGTCGATCAGGAGAAGAGCGGGCAATACGACTGTAGGTGATGCTTCCTAGTTTGCGACAGCTTTGCACAATTTATATATGGCGCCTCGTCCAAGCTTTGCTTGCTAGCTGCAACGAGGAACCTGCACACAACACAACCAAGTACTTTGCTCCCAACTTGCGATGAGGTTGTCAATCTCACCGGTTTGCTTGAAACAAAGGTTATGAGCGTATCGAGTGGAAAGCAGTAGAAGTATGCGAATAAAGTAAACAGTGCGAGTAAAGTAAACAGGTGATAGCAATATGATGGAAATAGGACCGGGGTCCACAGTTCACTAGTGGTGTCTCTCCATAAGATAAATAACACATGCTGGGTAAACAAATTACAGTTGGGCAATTGATAGAATAAAGATAAATGTGATATGTCAAGAAGATCACTATGCGATTTACTCTAGGCATTACAACAAAATACATAGACCGCCATCCAACTGCATCTATGACTAATAATCCACTTGTGGCAAATCAATCCGAGAACTCCACAAGTATTAAGTTGCGAACAACAGATAATTGCATTAAGCAAAGTGTGTAATGTAAACAAACCATATGCCCTTGAGCATATGAATGTTGTTTTCTCCCTAGTAGCAACAGCACATCTACAACCTTAGAGGTTTCTGTCACTCCCCCAGATTAAATAGAAGCATGAACCCACTATCGAGCATAAATACCCCCTCTTGGAGTCACTAGCAACTACTCGGCCAAGATAGCTACTAACAACGGAGAGCATGCAAGATCATAAACAACATAGAGATAACATAAGATATATTTCAGTATAGCAACTCAATCATAACACCAATATTCATCGGATCCCAACAAACCAAACATGTAGAATTACATAACGGTGATCTCAATCATGTAGGGCAGCTCATGAGATCTAAACATGAAGCACATGGTGGAGGAGACAACCATCTAGCTACTGCTATGGACCCATAGTCCAAGGTAGACTACTCACTCATCGCTCCAGAGGCAACCATGGCGATGAAGAAGACCTCCGGTGGTGATTCCCCTCTCCGGCAGGGTGCCGGGAAGAGCTTCTGGATCCTCCTGATCTTCCGGTCAACGGCGGCGGCGGATCGCGATGTGTTCTGGAAAATTGATCGGGTACTTAGGTTTTTTCCGTCGGGGGGTCTTTATAGGCGAAGGGGCATCGTCAGAAGTGGACCGAGGCGGTCTCACACGTAGGGGGCGCGGCCAGGGCCTGGGCCGCGCCGTCCTGGTGTGTGGCCCCCTCGTGGCCCCACTCCGTCTCCTCTTCGGATCTCTGGAAGCATCCGGGGAAAATAAGACTTCAGGAACTTGTTTCGTCCAATTCTGAGAATATTTCCTGTGTATCACTTCTGAAACACAAAAACAGCAGAAAACAGGGAACTGGCACTGTGGCGACTTGTTAATAGGTTAGTTCCGGAAAATGCATAAAAGTGCCACGAAGTGTAACGAAACAGTAGGAAAATGGTGTATAAACAAGCATGGAGCATCAAAAATTATAGATACGTTGGAGACGTATCAAGCATCCCCAAGCTTAACTCCTGCTCGTCCTCGAGTAGGTAAGTGATAACAAAAGAAATAATTTTTGAGGTGACATGCACCTACACAATCTTGATCACATATGTAAGCATTGTGAGCTGGGATCATAAGAACTTAAAACATGGGCATGAAAGATATAATCTTGACAATAAGAACTTAGCAACCATGTTATAAACATTAAAATAACACAAAAAAAAGATCATGAAAATGAAACAATGAAAGTCAAACATGTGTTCAAATCATAAGGAAAAACATACAAATGATTTTCAGCTTGTCCTTCATAGAGAGCAAAACATAAATGCATAGGACACCTTCAAGTTTAAGAGGGCGACTAGATACAAATAATTTAAGAACAAGTGAAACCAACAATATGAATCAATCAATGAAAACTTTGGGACAATGCACATTATACTAAGAATGACAACTTTGCTCTCTTATGGTGCATAAATAAAGAAGGTGGTGACTCAGCATAAAAGTAAAAGAAAGACCCTTCGCAGAGGGAAGCAGTGATTTCAAGTTTTATAACCTTCAAAAATTATGTTACTTACCAGCTTTGAGCTCTTATTGCCCCCATCATAAGCATCTTGAATGGTTAAAGTTAATGCAAGAACAATTATGATGCATATGCTTGACAAATCATAAGTTGAAAACCTCGTGTCCCATGAATACGAGTACCCAAACCTCATGCTACTTTACTTAGAGTCCCAAGCAAGGCTCTTGTCATTGTAAGTATACACGTATCATCGAGAACCGCCAACGGGGTACCTCCATGCCCGATGACATGGAACAAGCCCACATCAAAATGACAGGACAAGCAGACAATGAACACCTCGACATCTCTTTTATTTGCCATTTGTTTAGCTTTTTATTGTGAGATGCGTCGTCGAATGTCCACCATAGGTATGCTGCAAATTTCCACCATGAATTATGCATGGCTTAGATTGGCAGCCCGGCGTTTCCCTAACACATATACAAACTCCATGATCCCCACAAGATTCCCAACTCATTTCACACCGCGGGCATCCATAAACAAAAGATCACGATATCAACTCAAATAAGAAGTGCAATGTTGAAAGCTTGCCCATGACTGCATGGCTGGGCTAGTCTCCAACTTACAACTTGCAAGCATAACAACTCAACATATGAGACCACAATGTCAAATTTTTAAAACAGGAAAAAGTAAAGTGTGCCTTCCGGTTCGTGAGAGCTTTACTGACCAATTTTCGCATAACACTGGTAAGAGTTTAATTTGAAGCGAAAATAAAAGCAAGTCAAATTTACTTAGAATAGAAAATTGCTAGTAGGTATGTATGGTGGACACTTTGGCAAACTTGGTTTTTAGGAGTTGGATGCACGAGTAGAGCTCATACTCAGTTAAGGCGAGGGCTAGCAAAAGACTGGGAGCGACCAACTAAGAGAGCAATAATGGCCATAATCATGCAAAGCGACATTAAAAAAAGCATAAGATGGCATCAAAATTCAAAAACTAAATGATCATAGAGGCTATTGGCGACTTTGCAAGAGTCTAACATGTGTGAGCATGCGCCAAGTCAACCCAAATAAAGCATCAAGGAGAAAACCAAAATAATGCTTCCAAATAATTAAAACAACGCATGATTTTTTTCAAAGGCTCATTAAGCAATCTCAGTTATTTGAGACAAGTCATGCTACAGCAAAACCACTAAGCATACCATCAAAAAGACATCAAGCATGACATGAAAAAGCCTAAGCCACAGTCTACACAAGTTCCTTCTTGTACCACTTTTTTGCGTAAAGCTTTTTTTCTTTTCCAACACCATTCGAATTTTTTTAAGACACCTCTTTTGATGAAAACCAATAAAGATCAGAGGCAAAAATACACCTTGATGAAGCGATATGACAAGGTCTGAACGCAAATCAAGGCGAAAACGAAAACCAAAAGCAGTAGCGAAAAAGAAGAACACTCGTTGAACGATAAGAGTGAAAACTAGAGCGTTCTTAGCAAATGAAAACAAGTACATCTCCTCCAAAGGAAATTTGTTGGGGTCCAACCATTTATTGCAGCAAACAAAACTAAACTAACTAAGAAAACTAAAACAACTGACGCTCCAAGAAAAACACATAGTGCATGAAGCAATAAAAATATAGTGTCTTGAAAGGTGACCTAATTTTTGCCGATGAAGAAGGGGTGCCTCGGGGGCATCCCCAAGCTTTGATGCTTGTACTTCTTGGATATTTCTTGGGGTGATGCATGGGCATCCCCAAGCTTGAGCTTTTGTCCATTCTTCAACTCATTCTCCAATCCCTACACTTGAAAACTTCCTTCATGCAAAACTAAACACAAATCTATTAGCAACATTAGTGCAGCATAACATATAATCAACCTCTTTTTGCTTCAGGTTTCAACCCAAAACCACCACATATAAAGTATATACTACTGTAGCAACTTCCCCAAAAGTTCCGTGATCAAAAGAACACAAAAGAAAGCGATAAAGCAGCAAACACAAATATTGGCAGAAATCTGTCAAAACAGAACAGCTGACAAAGGTCGAATTTTTAAGGGCCTTTCTGTTGCTCAAATCAAAAAGTGTTCAACTAACGAAAGTTTGGATATAACCTGGGGCATATGCACAAGAAATCGCAGGTCTAAAAGATATACAGAGAATTTATACAAATTTGTACGGTGCAGCACCGAAAACAGTTTCAGGACAGCAACATCCCCAAATCTTACCTCACTCAAATTAGAGGCTTCTCTTGGCACAAAAATGAAATAAAAAGGATAAGGAGCGGTCATTACAGTAGTAATTACTTCCAAGACTCAAATAAAAGAAAAAGTACTGAAAATAAAACATTGGGTTATCTCCCAAGAGTGCTTTTCTTTAAAGCCTTTGAGCTAGGCGCAGAAAATTGCGAATTAAGTAACATCAGAAGGGGCATTAAGATCAACTGCAGAAGTTTTGTCAATAAGGCATTGTATTACATCCACATAAGTTTTAGAAGCCCCTTTGTGATCATGCTTTGGTTCACTCAAATCACTAAAAAGATTTTGGGGACAGATCCAGTCAAAATTATTTTCGAAAGCTTCACACAATCCCAAGAGCTTGCTAGGTATAGGTATTTCGGCTCCTTCATCGTTTGTACTAATAACCTTTATAGGTGAACCGAGTTTATTAAAACGTTTAAGAACTTTTCTAGCTTCAATAACGACATCTTTAAATTCTAGGCGCAAAGCTTCCAAAATAAAAGCTTTCTTTTCAGGATCTTCAATTTCATGAAGCTTAAGGAACATGTATTGCATAAAAGGATTAAGACTAGCAAACCTAGTTTCCAACATGTGAATTAAATAAGCAGAAGCAACTTCAATACTAGGAGCTAGCTCAACCAAAGACTTTTCCTCAACTTCCTTATGCATACTAATGTGATTAAAGAACTCCTCAATGTTATCTTTCCCAATAATTGAACCACTACCTACTGAGAGGTCCTCCAGAACGTACTTAGGGAACAGCATGATGAACTTAAAGTAAAGAAATAACAACAACCAAGGATTCTATTTTTTTGGGTTTTTGATATAAAACGATGCAGGTAAAATAAATAAAGTAAAGCAAAACAATAACAAAGTAAAGGATGTGTGTGCGAAAAACTCCCCTTGCAGAGGTCTTCCACTCTTCCCCGGCAACAGCGCCAGAAAATTTGTTGCTGGCGCGTAGTTGACGTGGGAGCTTATAGTTGATGTGGGAGCTTCTTCTTCTTCGTTCCCCGGCAACGGCGCCAGAAAATTAGCTTGATACGTGGTGAATGACCAGCCCGTTGGGAACCCCAAGAGGAAGGTGTGATGAGTATAGCAGCTAGTTTTCCCTCAGTTAAGAAACCAAGGTTATGCCGATCAGGAGAAGAGCGGGCAATACGACTGTAGGTGATGCTTGCTAGTTTGCGACAGCTTCGGATAATTTATATATGGCGCCTCGTCCAAGCTTTGCTTGCTAGCTGCAACGCGGAACCTGCACACAACACAACCAAGTAATTTGCTCCCAACTTGCGATGAGGTTGTCAATCTCACCGGTTGCTTGAAACAAAGGTTATGAGCGTATCGAGTGGAAAGCAGTAGAAGTATGCGAATAAAGTAAACAGTGCGAGTAAAGTAAACAGGCGATAGCAATATGATGGAAATAGGACCGGGGTCCACAGTTCACTAGTGGTGTCTCTCCATAAGATAAATAACACATGCTGGGTAAACAAATTACAGTTGGGCAATTGATAGAATAAAGATAAATGTGATATGTCAAGAAGATCACTATGCGATTTACTCTAGGCATTACAACAAAATACATAGACCGCCATCCAACTGCATCTATGACTAATAATCCACTTGTGGCAAATCAATCCGAGAACTCCACAAGTATTAAGTTGCGAACAACAGATAATTGCATTAAGCAAAGTGTGTAATGTAAACAAACCATATGCCCTTGAGCATATGAATGTTGTTTTCTCCCTAGTAGCAACAGCACATCTACAACCTTAGAGGTTTCTGTCACTCCCCCAGATTAAATAGAAGCATGAACCCACTATCGAGCATAAATACCCCCTCTTGGAGTCACTAGCAACTACTCGGCCAAGATAGCTACTAACAACGGAGAGCATGCAAGATCATAAACAACATAGAGATAACATAAGATATATTTCAGTATAGCAACTCAATCATAACACCAATATTCATCGGATCCCAACAAACCAAACATGTAGAATTACATAACGGTGATCTCAATCATGTAGGGCAGCTCATGAGATCTAAACATGAAGCACATGGTGGAGGAGACAACCATCTAGCTACTGCTATGGACCCATAGTCCAAGGTAGACTACTCACTCATCGCTCCGGAGGCAAGCATGGTGATGAAGAAGACCTCCAGTGGCGATTCCCATCTCCGGCAGGGTGCCGGGAAGAGCTTCTGGACCCTCCCGATCTTCGGGTCGACGGCGGCGGTGGATCGCGATGTGTTCTGAAAAATTGATCGGGTACTTAGGTTTTTTCCATCGGGGGGTCTTTATAGGCGAAGGGGCATCGTCAGAAGTGGACCGAGGCGGTCTCACACGTAGGGGGCGCGGCCAGGGCCTGGGTCGCGCCGCCCTGGTGTGTGGCCCCCTCGTGGCCCCACTTCATCTCCTCTTCGGATCTCTGGAAGCTTCTGGAAAAAATAAGACTTCAGGAACTTGTTTCGTCCAATTCCGAGAATATTTCCTGTGTATCACTTCTAAAACACAAAAACAGCAGAAAACAGGGAACTGGCACTGTGGCGACTGATGTCTACGCACTTCTATTCTTGTAGACACTTGTTGGGCCTCCAAGTGCAGAGGTTTGTAGAGCAGCAGCAAGTTTCCCTTAAGTGGATCACCCAAGGTTTATCGAACTCAGGGAAGAAGAGGTCAAAGCTATCCCTCTCAAGCAACCCTGCAATTATGATACAGAAAGTCTCTTGTGTCCCCAACACACCCAATACACTTGTCAGATGTATAGGTGCACTAGTTCGGCGAAGAGATAGTGAAATACAAGTAGTAGTGATGATTATGAGTAGTAAATGTAGTATGGAATAAGTATCGCTGCAAGCAAACATGTAACAAAACAGCAAGTAAACGGTGTGCAAAGCTTGGAAACAAGGCCTAGGGATCATACTTTCACTAGTGGACACACTCCCAACAAATATAACATGATTGAACAAATAAACAACTTCTCTTCACGAAGGTACTATGAATTACTCTTCTATTGAACAATACTAATCATTGCGTAGGGCTACGAAGCACTCCTTAAAGTTCATCAAGTACTTGACAAACACCACTCATAGAGATATCCAAATCAAAGCACAACTCAAGATAGATATTATTGCAACATAGACCAAGTACTAACACGGTGCACACACTGTCAACATTACACCATGAAAGGAGGAAAAGATCACTTCAATACTATCATAGTGATAATTATTCTCATAATCCATAAGAGATCACAATCGTAGCCTAGACCAAGTACCACCATGATGCACGCACTGTCACCGTTACACCATGGTAGGAGGAATAGATTACTTTGATAACACACTAGAGTACATATAGTGAAGAAGAGTAACATCTACTTATTCAACATGATACAAAGCTCACGATCACATAAAGATCACATCGTGGGAGAGAGAGGTGAACCACATAGCTACCGGTAGAGCCCTCAGCCCCGGGGGAGAACTACTCCCTCCTCATCATAGGAGACAGCAAGGTTGATGGAGATGGCGGTGAGGTTGATGGAGACGGCGGAGACGGCGATGGAGACCGATGGAGATGGCTCCAGGGGCACTTCCCCGTCCCGGCAGGGTGCCGGAACAAAGACTTCTGTCCCCCGAAATTTGGCTTCGACGGCGGCGGCGCTGCGGAACTGTTCTGGAAATTTTGCCAACTCCTTTAGAGTTTTCCGTCCCGAGGCTTCTTATAGGCGAAGGGGCGTCGTCAGAGGGCAGCCAGGGGCTCCTCACACCAGGGTGGCACGGCCAGGGCCTAGGCCGCGCCACCTATGTGTGAGGCCGGCCTCTGGCCCCCCTCCGGCTCTCTTTCGGTCTTCGGGAAGCTTCTGGGAAAAATAAGACTTCTGGAACTTGTTTCGTCCAATTCCGAGAATATTTCCTGTGTAGCTTTTCTGAAACACAAAAACAGCAGAAAACAGGGAACTGGCACTGTGGCATCTTGTTAGTAGGTTAGTTCTGGAAATCACATAAAAACGCCACAAAGTGTAACGAAACACAAGGGAAATGGTGTAAAAACAAGCATGGAGCATCAAAAATTATAGATACGTTGGAGACGTATCAGCATCCCCAAGCTTAACTCCTGCTCGTCCTCGAGTAGGTAAGTGATAACAAAAGAAATAATTTTTGAGGTGACATGCACCAACATAATCTTGATCATATATGTAAGCATTGTGTGTTGGGATCATAAGAACTTAAAACATGGGCATGAAAGATATAATCTTTGACAATAAAAACTTAGCAACCATGCTATAACATGAAAAGAAACACAAACAAAAGATCATGAATAATGAAACAATGAAAGTCAAACGTGTGTTCAAATCATAAGGAAAAACATACAAATGGTTTTCAGCTTGTCCTTCATGGAGAGCAAAACATAAATGCATAGGACACCTTCAAGTTTAAGAGGGTGACTAGATACAAATAATTTGAGAACAAGTGAAACCAACAATATGAATCAATCAATGAAAACTTTGGGACAATGCACATTATACTCAGAATGACAACTATGCTCTCTTAATGGTGCATAAAGGTAGAAGGTGGTGACTCAACATAAAAGTAAAAGAAAGGCCCTTCGCAGTGGGAAGCAGTGATTAAACATGTGCTAGAGCTTTTCATTTGTAAAACAGAGAGATAAAAATTGGTTTTGAGAGGTGGTTGTCTTTGTCACCGACTAGCAATGGGGTTCTTACTATCTTCCATACAAAAATGAAGCAAGTTTTTGAGAGAGAGATTGGCACTTTTGTGCTCTTTTTATAAAGCTTGGCACTCCTCCCCACCTTTTTTCCTTTCACAAACCATGGCTAACCGATTCCATCGGGTGCCCACCAACATTCACATACCATGGAGGAGTGCCTTTTTCTTTCTTTTTTTCCTTTTTTTTTTCTTTTTGGAATAAGCAATATGGAAGATAGCAAATCCGACCACTATGTCCCCATGAGCTAAAAACAGTGGCACAAAACGAGAAGTAGTTGAAAGTTTTGAAAGGTAACACATGAAAATTTACTTTGGAATGGCTTACAAATACCATGCATAGGAATTTATAATGGACACAATGGGAAACTTGGTTTTTGGGAGTTGGATGCACGAGTAGAGCACATACTCAGTACAAAATGAGGGCTAGCAAAAGACTGGGAGCGACCAACTAAGAGAGAAATAATGGCCATAATCATGCAAAGCGACAAAGCGACATTAAAAGAAGCATAAGATGGTATCAAAAGTCAAAAACTAAATGATCATAGAGGCTATTGGTGACTTTGTAAGAGTCTAACATGTGTGAGCATGCGCCAAGTCAACCCAAATAAAGCATCAAGGAGAAAACCAAAATAATGCTTCCAAACGATAAAAACAACGCATGATTTTTTCAAAGGCTCATTAAGCAATCTCAGTTATTTGAGACAAGTCATGCTACAGCAAAACCACTAAGCATACTATCAAAAAGACATCAAGCATGACATGCAAAAGCCTAGGCCGCAGTCTACACAAGCTCCTTCTTGTACCACTTTTTTGCATAAAGCTTTTTCTCTTTTCCAACACCATTCAAACCTTTTATAAACACCTCTTTTGATGAAAACAAACATGGTCCAGAGGCAAAAATACACCTTGATGAAAATATATAACAAGATCTGAACACAAATCAAGGCGAAAAATGCAAGCTAAACCCAGTAGTAGAAAAGGAGAACACTCGTTGAACGATAAGAGTGAAAACTAGAGTGTTCTTGAAAAATAAAAAGCGAGTTCATCTCCTCCAAAAGAAACATGATGTGATCTAACCATTTATTGCAGCAAACAAAACTAAGCTAACCAGGAAAACTAAAACAACTGACGCTCCAAGAAAAACACATAGTGCATGAAGCAATAAAAATATAGTGTCTTGAAAGGTGACCTGATTTTTACCGATGAAGAAGGGGTGCCTCGGGGGCATCCCCAAGCTTTGACGCTTGTACTTCTTGGATATTTCTTGGGGTGATGAATCGGCATCCCCAAGCTTGAGCTTTTGTCCATTCTTCAACTCATCTCATCATTCTCCAATCCCTACACTTGAAAACTTCCTTCATACAAAACTAAACACAATTCTATTAGCAACATTAGTGTAAGCATAACATATAATCAACCTCTTTTGCTTCAGGTTTCAACACAAAACCACCACATATAAAGCATATACTACTGTAGCAACTTCCCCAAAAGTTCCATGATCAAAAGAACTCAAAAACAAAGCGATAAAGCGGCAAACACAAATATTGGCAGAAATCTGTCAAAACAGAACAGCTGACAAAGGTCGAATTTTTGAGGTGTTTTCTGTTGCTCAAATCAACAATTGTTCAACTAATGAAAGTTTGGATATAACCTGGGGCATATGCACAAGAAATCGCAGGTCCAAAAGATATACAGAGAATTTTCACGAATTTTTACGGTGCAGCACCGAAAACAGTTTCAGGACAGCAACATCCCCAAATCTTACCCTACTCAAATTAGAGGCTTCTCTTGGCACAAAAACGAAATAAAAAGGATAAGGAGCGGTTATTACAGTAGTAATAACTTCCAAGACTCAAATAAAAGAAAAATTACTGAAAATAAAACAATGGGTTATCTCCCAAGAGTGCTTTTCTTTAACGCCTTTGAGCTAGGCGCAGTAATTTGCAAAGATGCTCATGTGGGCGCCATATAAGAGCTTGAGGCAAAGGCGCCATATAAGAACTTGAAGCAATAGAGAGCATCAAAAAGCAAATGTGAAAGACATTTATATCTGAACCATTTCCTATGCATAGGAATCTTGTAAGAAAATAAATCAACGAGGCACATAGTAGCAAGCATGGATAGATAAAACAAGTGCCACTTCAAGATTTGCAACATAAAGAGGGGAAACTTAATATTGTTGAGATCCATCAAACCATGTTTCCCTCTCTCATAATAACTTTCAGTAGCATCATGAATAGAATTAACAATATAACTATCACATAAAGGATCTCTATCATGAGCCACATGCATAAAAGAATTAATACTCACCACAGGAACAATAGTAGTAGGAGCAGATTCAATAGAATAATTATTCTCATCACCATAATCATCAAAGACAGGAGGCATATTATAATCGTAACTATTTTTCTCCTCAAAAGTAGGTGAATTGAAAACATTATACTCATCATCATAAACTAGAGGTTTAGTATCATCACAAGCTAGAGAACTACTATGTTGCAAAGCATATTCATCAAACATATCATCATAGCAAACTTTCTCCACTAAAGCTAGGGAACTAAAAATATCATGCTTAACAAAACCAGCTTCCCCAAGCTTAGACTTTTCTATAGCATTAGCAATAACGGTGTTCAAAGCATTCACACTAACAACACTATTAGCATGCAAATTAAGCTCCAAAGGTTTTTCAATTTTCTCTTCAAACACTTCATATCTAAACTCAGGAAAAAGACTACAGAACTCTTTGTTTTCCATTAAGCCTAACTAGTGAAAATAAAAACAAGAAACAAAAAGATGTAATTGCAGAATCTAAAGGAAACAACTCTGAGCACTCACTACCAACTAAAAGACTTAGTAGCCAAAGGATGTGAGTACCTTTTACCTTACCTCCCCAGCAATGGCGCCAGAAAAGAGCTTGATGTCTACGCACTTCTATTCTTGTAGACACTTGTTGGGCCTCCAAGTGCAGAGGTTTGTAGAGCAGCAGCAAGTTTCCCTTAAGTGGATCACCCAAGGTTTATCGAACTCAGGGAAGAAGAGGTCAAAGCTATCCCTCTCAAGCAACCCTGCAATTACGATACAGAAAGTCTCTTGTGTCCCCAACACACCCAATACACTTGTTAGATGTATAGGTGCACTAGTTCGGCAAAGAGATAGTGAAATACAAGTAGTAATGATGATTATGAGTAGTAAATGTAGTATGGAATAAGTATCGCTGCAAGCAAACATGTAACAAAACAGCAAGTAAACGGTGTGCAAAGCTTGGAAACAAGGCCTAGGGATCATACTTTCACTAGTGGACACACTCCCAACAAATATAACATGATTGAACAAATAAACAACTTCTCTTCACTAAGGTACTATGAATTACTCTTCTATTGAACAACACTAATCATTGCGTAGGGCTACGAAGCACTCCTTAAAGTTCATCAAGTACTTGACAAACACCACTCATAGAGATATCCAAATCAAAGCACAACTCAAGATAGATATTATTGCAACATAGACCAAGTACTAACACGGTGCACACACTGTCAACATTACACCATGAAAGGAGGAAAAGATCACTTCAATACTATCATAGTGATAATTATTCTCATAATCCATAAGAGATCACAATCGTAGCCTAGACCAAGTACCACCATGATGCACGCACTGTCACCGTTACACCATGGTAGGAGGAATAGATTACTTTAATAACACACTAGAGTACATATAATGAAGAAGAGTAACATCTACTTATTCAACATGCTACAAAGCTCACGATCACATAAAGATCACATCATGGGAGAGAGAGGTGAACCACATAGCTACCGGTAGAGCCCTCAGCCCCGGGGGAGAACTACTCCCTCCTCATCATAGGAGACAGCAAGGTTGATGGAGATGGCGGTGAGGTTGATGGAGACGGCGGAGACGGCGATGGAGACCGATGGAGATGGCTCCGGGGGCACTTCCCCGTCCCGGCAGGGTGCCGGAACAGAGACTTCTGTCCCCTGAAATTTGGCTTCGACGGCGGCGGTGCTGCGGAACTGTTCTGGAAATTTTGCCGACTCCTTTAGGGTTTTCCGTCCCGAGGCTTCTTATAGGCGAAGGGGCGTCGTCAGAGGGCATCCAGGGGCTCCTCACACCAGGGTGGCGCGGCCAGGGCCTGGGCCACACCACCTATGTGTGAGGCCGGCCTCTGGCCCCCCTCCGGCTCTCTTTCGGTCTTCGGGAAGCTTCCGGGAAAAATAAGACTTCTGGAACTTGTTTCGTCCAATTCCGAGAATATTTCCTATGTAGCTTTTCTGAAACACAAAAACAGCAGAAAACAGGGAACTGGCACTGTGGCATCTTGTTAGTAGGTTAGTTCTGGAAATCGCATAAAAATACCACGAAGTGTAACGAAACACAAGGCAAATGGTGTAAAAACAAGCATGGAGCATCACAAATTATAGATACGTTGGAGACGTATCAGCGACTTGTTAATAGGTTAGTTCCGAAAAATGCATAAAAGTGCCATGAAGTCTAACGAAACAGTAGGCAAATGGTGTATAAACAAGCATGGAGCATCAAAAATTATAGATACCTTGGAGACGTATCACCTCTCGGGCATATTCCCTTCATATCTGGCACCTCCGCCTTTTGCTTGGGCCACAACCCGACAAAAATCCGCGTAAGAACGTGGTTAACCAACTTGAAGATTTCCCGGACAGATATCCAGTTCGCTTCCAGTAAGCTAACTGCGGCCATGAGAGGATCGTTGTCCGGTTGCAAAGTCGACAAGGACACCTCAGTAAAATCTGCATAACCAAGGAAACAGAAAGCAGCAGAAGAGGAATATATCAGCAAGTACAAGAAAGCAAGCAAGTCAACAAAAAGGAAAAGAAAGGTACAGAATGTACCTCCAGCAGCAGCAGACATTGTATTCAGCCGCTCGGCCACGGCCTGTTCTCGCTGGAGGTGCTCCTTGTTAGCATCAGTCAAGGATTTCTCTGCTTTCTTCGCCTTAGCCAGTGTTGATTTAGTCGACTTCTCAGCACTGACCTTGGCAGCAATAGCAGCGTCAAAAGCCTTCCGGAAGCGTTGAGTTCAGCTTCCAGCGACGAAATGTGAGCATTGGCCGTCGCCAAAGCATCTACAGTTCAACAAGGAGGAAAGGGAAAATCAAGCAAAAAAAAGCAAAGAAAAGCATACAAGATAAGCAAAAGATAGGAAAAGGAATTCACCCTCGAAGGCCTTAGCAGCCTTCAGATACTCAACGCATTCATTGCCTAAGGCGACAAATTTCTTCATCAAATTCTGTTCAGGAATAGCACATGAGTATCAACACGCAAAAACAGAAGTAAAAATGCAAGTATTCTCACACACATCGTCGAAGGAGCTTGTGGACTGATGGGCCTCAAGAGAAGCACCGGCGTCCGATGATTTCTTCACGCGTGACGAACTACGAACAGCGACTACCTTCTTAGCAGGCTTCCTCGAAGCTTTCGAAGATTTTGCTGCTGGACCAACCTCCTGCGGCGGTGGTTCGTCGATAACAGGAGTATCAATGGTAGGGGCGGCAGCAGCAAATCTCTTCGGGTCCTCCTCGTCACTAAGAAAAAGAGCAGCAGACAAGGTCACCCATCAAAGTCGACAGGGAAAAGATCGTATATGAAAATAAGCAGGATGACACTCATGATTCCATGAAGTCAAAGAGTTCTACATCATCCTCTAGCGTGGGGGTTTCCCTGGCCGCAGTTTTATGAGCGGAGGCACTCGAGGAAGTGAACTCTTCAGCATGCTTCCTCTTCTTGCCAACACTAATATCTTCAGAAAGTGCAGGAGGAGGCGACGTCGTTGAGCTGGTCCTCTCCAGCGAATCTCCGCCTTCTTCCCCATCCTGGCTGTCCTCAGCCTCGGAGGCTTTGGATGCCGCAGAAACAGGCACATTTGTAATGGCCCCCCCTTCTGGGAGAGGAGGGCAAGAAATGAGAAGTTGATGATCCTGGAAAGAAAATAACCCAAGCGTCACAAGGCAAATGATGATAAGAGAAAAACAAGGCGAATAAAAAACAGTAAAACATACCGCAGGCAAAGGGTGCTGGGCGTCGAAGTAACTAGCAGTCAAGTCTGGGATTTCATCTTCTTTTGTGAGGATGGTCAAAGCCCGCACTCGCTTGTCGAGATCCTTCTTCTCAAAGGGATCATCAGAAACTTGCGAAGAATCGCCCAAACCAGAAAAAGACCACAACTTTAAAGGACGGTGCTGAAGAGGTTGAACTCAATGTTGAAGGAAAAACACCATGAGTTGAGTTCTAGTTAAAGCACCACCGTCATCGCTCTTAAGAGCCTGGATGCACGCTAGCAGTGGCTTAACATCCTCCATCTCAGCCTCTGTGGGAGGCGAATCCCACGAGGCCAAATTTTCCAGATTTTTTGCGGCATCAAAAGGGGCAATGCTGAATAAATTAGAAGGAGAAGATTTTTTGTCCTTTATGTAAAACCATTTCTTTTTCCAGCCTTGTACTGAAGCAGCCATGGAAAATTCCAAATACTGGGATTCAGTACGAACAGAAATTACGGCCCCGCCCAGTTTAGGCCTTTTTGTTAAAGAAACACTGGGGCGGAGCCGATAAAGGTACTTCCAAAGGAGAAAATGGGGCTCAATCCCTAGAAAGGACTCGCAAAGAGTTATGAAGCAGGCAATGTGGAGGATCGAATTTGGTGTGAGCTGGTGAAGCTGCACACTGTAGACAAATAGAAGTCCACGAAGGAATTCGTGGGCAGGGAGAGAAAGTCCGCACAGAAGAAAATCAAAAAACATCACCCGAAAGCCACTCGGGGGCTTGGGGATACGATCAGTGCTAGGGAAGGTAACCTGATCGTCATCGGAGATGAGGCCATTAGCTTGGGCCTTCTCCAGATCCTTCTACTTGAACTCTGAGGGCACCCAGCTGGTCGAGGTGTTCCCAGTCTTCCCCTTGGTCATCTTGTTCTTCTGCGCCAGATGCTTCACGCGCATCTAAGATTTGCGCACGGGGGCTGTGCAGGAGGACAGAAGTGCGTAGAGGTTGCAACAATGGCGGCGGCGGAAGCAATGAACTGGTAAACAATGATTTTCCCCCACTCTCCCCTTATATATATTCCTGGTAACGGAACATGGGCTGAGACGTGGCGTAATGAGCGGAAACGGTAGCCCACTAATGGGCAGATAAATTTTGGAATTGCCATTTTACCCATGGGTAGCGGTCAAAAATCAAGAGATGATTACAAATAGACTCCTGAGGTATAAATGACATCACACATGTGAGAGTAAATCAGACTGAAGACTATGGTGGCAATGGATACTGGTAAAGATGAAGATTCCGAAGATGGTTCGATATGGCAAATTTGTATAAAGGAAGATCATGGAAGTTGACGAAAAAATTGAGTCCGCTGAAGGAGAAATCATTTTGTGAGTCTATAATCGGAAATATTCGGCTCTAGCCTCGGGGGATACTCCCATTGGGAGCGCTTAGCGCGCACCCGACGATATTATTGAGTTACGATATGATTTTATGACATGAAGGAAAGCATATTGTCTTTGAGCCTATACTCAAAATAAGTTTTTCGACTATAGCCTCGGGGGCTACTCCCATCGGGAGCGCTGGGCGCGCACCCGACGATTTTTTATGATAAACAATGGAGGAAAAGATACAAAGAGACTTTGAGGATATCATTACTCCCATTGGGAGAGAGTTTTATTAAGCTAAGGTTGAATAAACCCGAATATCTGACACGTTAGAATAGTCAAACAAGGCTGCGATATATGATTCTCGAGTTGCGTCATCGCGACCAAACTCGAATGCCGTGATTGAAATATGTCATGAAGGTAAGACCCCAGAATCCGTCTTGTGTGGCCTAGTATACGCACATGGATGCGCTCTGCTGGTATGTATCTGTGTCTACGACGCGAAGAAAAATCATGGTGGACGCACTGGGTACCCTGAGAACCACTGGGATTCATTCTTTGTAAGTCCTAAATGTGGCAAAAGAATGGGTTTGACCGGTTTCCCGAATTCAAGTCCAAGGGGATTGAATTTGAAGTAGGTGACAAGTATCTGTTCCGGCAGTTAACTGACCTCTTGATCTGTCAGAGTTGTCAGGCTTGTTCATCAAAACCCCTTGCGAGATATTATAATGAAAATAAGTCGAAAGACCAATTCGAAGATTTGAAGATACGAAGAAGTCGAAGAAATGATCAAGTCGAAGATTGAAAAGATTAGAGATTTAACCCGAATCTGCAATTCTGGTAGAATCTCAGGGGCTACTGACAAGGGTATAGATAATAGAGCCCGTCAGTTGAGTACCCCTGAGGCCCATTAAGCTAGGCCCAATTGTAATGCTAGTCGAAATACGAGTTCTTACCGTATGTCGATATTGTAATCTGTGTCGGATCCCACCCGATCCTTGAGACCTGGCCACCTATATATAGGGGCCAGGAGGGGACGGTGTGGGACAGATTGAAAGCAAGCCAGGTTCTACACCCACGTTTACTTTCATAGCCACCTTGTTCGACTGATTTTACCTTCGAGTTCATCTGACGCCCTATCTCCCCGATCCTAAGTCCTTCATTTAGGACATTTGTCGAGTTAACCCCTCGTCACCCTCGCACATAGAGATGAGGGATCCGTGAGCATACGCCAACATTGCCTACCCAGCATTGCCTGATTGAATAATTCAAGATCACGAAATCCCAATCCACCCATAGACTTAGGTGAAGAGAGCCAGCTCCAAGAACGCCAGTGCATTTTACTTTTACCATCTTTGAAGCCCCACCACTGATTAGCTATTGCTTTCCTCATCATGTCACATGTGGCCACTGGCAACTCAAAGCAATTCATCACTTACGTCGGGATCGCTTGGATGACTGCTTTCAGCATTATCTCATTACCCTTCCTCCAGAGGGGTCGATCCGACAACCCATTAATCCATCTCCACATCCGATCAAATAGGTATCTGAACGTGACAATAGGAGAACGGCCAATTTGGGTAGACATACCGAGATAGGAGTCTTGAAGAGATTCATTATGAACACCCAGCTTTTGTTTGACCTCATTCTTAATCCCCTCCTGGCAGCCATTTCCAAAGAATATTGTGGACTTGTCTAGATTAATTTTTTGACCTGATCCATCATAATATATCTCCAAAGTCCGGTGCAATGCCTCAACGCTTCTCTTATCACTTCGAGCAAACAAAATACTGTCGTCTGCAAACAGTAGATGTGATATAGAAGGACCAAGTCGACCATTTTTAATGCCTTGTAGTTCACCTTGGACCTCCTGTTTTTGCAGTAGACACGATAGAGCTTCAGTACATAGAAGGAAAAGATAGGGACTGATAGGGTCACCCTGACGAATACCCCTTGTGGGCACCACTGGTTCAGTTAGTTCACCATTTACCCGAACTGCATACCTTGCCGATGTAACACATCTCATCACCGAGTCAATCCAACTTTCTGTGAACCCCAATTTGGCAAGGCAGCCTCTCAAGTAATTCCACTCTACACGATCATAAGCTTTCATCATATCAATTTTGAGAGCGAAATAAGGCCTCTTCGCTCGTTGTTGTCTGATGGTATGTAAGCACTCAAAAGCAATCAGTGCATTGTCGGTAATGAGCCTACCGGGGACAAAGGCACTTTGATTTTCAGAAACAACGTCAGGCAAAATAGCTTCAAATGGTTGGCCAACACCTTTGAAGCAATTTTGTACAATACATTACAGAGACTGATGGGGCGGAAATTTTTCAGAACCTGAGGGTTTGTAGTCTTCGGAATAAGGACAACAACCGAATCACAAAAACCATCAGGTATGGGATCCCCTGACAAGAAACTCCGTACTGCGTTGCAAATCTCGGTCTTGAGAAAGTCCCAGTGGGTTTGATAAAAAAGTGCAGGAAAACCATCTGGCCCCGGTGCCTTAGTAGGACCCCTCTGAAACAAAGCCACTTTGATGTCCTCAACAGAATATGGTAAACTCAAAGATTCATTCATTTCAGCCGTCACCTTCTGAGGAATGGCCTCGAGGACAGTATCAACTGATGGACAATTTTCGGAAGTGAACAGATGCTCATAGAAGTTATGTACCATACCCTTGATCTCTGCTGGCTCATCACACAAAGATCCGTCCATCCTCTCTAGGCGAGTGATACGGTTTGCACGTTTGCGTGCAGTCGCCTGCGCATGGAAGAACGCCGTGTTCCTGCTAGTCAACTCTCGAGCGCTAACGAGCCATCACCCTCCTCCCGCTCAAAGAGTTCACATAAATCCTTCTCTGCCGTCCGGATCTCAGTCTCCTCACCCGATGAATAACGAAGATGTTTCAGTTTGTGTTCTAGCTTCTTTATTTTCTTCTGTATGGCTCCAAAGGACTCACGGCTCCATTTTTTTAGAGACAACCCAACCTACGTAGGTTGTCACAAGTGGATTGCAAGGAAGATGAACCATCCCTGCCCTCCATCCAAGACCGCTCCATTACCTCTCTATAGTCTGGCGCTCTCAGCCATGCCGCTTCAAAACGGAACATCTGCTGAACTGGTTGTTGCCTCGGCGCATCGTCCAAACTAGTGAGAGTCACAGAGATAGCCAGATGATCAGACGTGGTGGTGATAACATTCTCCACCCAGAACCCATCAAATAGTTCCATAAGAGCAGCGTTAGCCACCGCCCGATCCAGTCTAACCAACACAAGATCTTCCCCTCTCTGTCTATTGCTCCATGTGAACCGGGGCCCGGTAAAACCGAGATCAACAAGTCCACACTCTTCAATACAGTCCCTAAACATAGACATTTGAGCTTCCGATCGGTCACTAGAACCAAGGTGTTCATCTCCATAGAGAACTTCATTAAAGTCACCGCAGCAAATCCACGGACCAGTCCACTGAGCATGAATACGTCGCAAGAGAGTCCAGAATTCGTGCCGTAACTCCCTTTTGGGTTCTCCATAGACAAAAGTTGCTCGCCATGGTGTACTGTTCTCCTTTGTCACGACAACGTCAATGCAGTGTGAATTAAAGCCCTTCAAGGAGACGGAGTACGGCTGCAACCAAAACAGGGCTAGACCACCACTAAGCCCAACTGAACTGACAGCAAAACTGCCTGTTTAGCCCAAAGACCACATAAAATTCTGCACCCTCGAGTCCTTCATCTTCATTTCACTCAAGAAGAGGAAGGTAGGTCAGAAGAACCTCACTAACCAGTGAAGTTCGCCAACTGTCGAGTCCAACCCAAGCCCCCTCAACAGTTCCAGCACAAGAGATTCATTGCGTTTGGCAGGGCTGCTCCGCAGCCGCTGCCTGATCCGAGTTTCGGCCGCTTCATTTTCTGCCCAATATTGTCCCTACGCCTCCCCCACCGAGCCATTCGTTAGTACATGTACACCAGGTGACAGGCTGGTAGAAGATGCGTTATTTAAGAAGGCTTCATCCCATATGTTGGGATTCGCCCACAGATCGATCACATGAAGCTAAACAAATATACGCGGAGACAAAATTTATCGCCAAGCGTGCGTATCGCACGCTCTAAATTGTTTCTCTTTATTTCTTCTTTTCTTCCGGTGTTGCTTCGCGTTACAAGCTTAGGTATAAACGCATATAAATATGCAAAACCAACCGACCTAATACCTCGTGATGTAAACCTAGTACTACTCGGACCCTACACGCTGCCAAACAAGCTTTCCTATTTGACTCCTAACCCGACACATACCTACACGTACATGATTGTTACTTTCCAAGTAACTACCCTACGTTTTTTTTCGAAATGGAGTAACTACCCTACGTGTCCTAGTGGAATACAATCTCTAATCAAGATTAGTGCTAACAATCTCTCCCTAATTTTGATTGTTGGTCTTCTGTGCTTCTCTGATCTTGACTCCTTGTAGATCTGCATCTTGTCTAGGTCTCGCTCCACGACAAGTTTAGTTGGCTCTCCCCAATTTTAACTTGGCGAATTTACGGAACAAATCAAGCATGATCCGGACTACCCAGCTATGCTAGCAACCGTGGAACACACCGTCCACCCTAGCGCAATACATGCCGACTACCTCGTGGACTACACCATCCACTCCAGCCTCATGTAGAGATAGGTCCTCATTGAAGAGACTCCCCTTCACTGGTTTACCGCCCCCTCATACTTGAACTTGATCCTCTCGTCGAGACACATAGACGACCTGATCGAAGCACGCTTATAGCATCTTCGTCCATGGTGATAACTCCATGGACAGTCCCTCAACCTTCACTTGCTTCAGCTGCAACGGATCCTCACAAAGACAAGCACTTGGACACAACGACGACTCGCGGACACGACGCCGACTCAACGTGCTAACTTGCACGCCCATGACTCCTTGACTCATACTCTCTCGGACAATGATCTTCATGAGACTTCCGGCACCGCACCTCGGCACCACCTCTCCCATCAGCGATCATCCATCACCGGCTTACTGACGACAATGCCCTGTCGCCCCTTCCATGTTGCTCCATTGAACACGATCACCTATCGCCTTGCGGACGACGGCGTACTCGCCATCTTCACCCGGTCGCTCCGCCGACCGACAATCGCCCGCCCCGAGGCGCTAGTAGGGTCGCCTCCCCGGGGCAAGCGTAGCTTCAAATCTTCGACCTCGCTCTGATACCAATTGTTGGGATTCGCCCACAGATCGATCACATGAAGCTAAACAAATATACGCGGAGACAAAATTTATCGCCAAGCGTGCGTATCGCACGCTCTAAATTGTTTCTCTTTATTTCTTCTTTTCTTCCGGTGTTGCTTCGCGTTACAAGCTTAGGTATAAACGCACATAAATATGCAAAACCAACCGACCTAATACCTCGTGATGTAAACCTAGTACTACTCGGACCCTACACGCTGCCAAACAAGCTTTCCTATTTGACTCCTAACCCGACACATACCTACACGTACATGATTGTTACTTTCCAAGTAACTACCCTATGTGTCCTACTGGAATACAATCTCTAATCAAGATTAGTGCTAACAATTGATAGAAATAATAATCTTGTGTTAGTTAGTCCTAGTCGGTTGTCTAGTACTAGTTCAATTAGGAGTCTTCTAGTTAATTAGGAAGGTTCATGTTAACTAGGAAGCTCCTAGCCGTGTCAGCTTGAACGTGGAGTTCAAGTCGGTTTAGGCAAGTCTTCATGTAGTATAGTACGTGAAGCTAGTAGGTTGAGTTTGAGTAGTACTCGGCAGATGTTCAATGTCGGTACGTTTATCGAGCCGGCTCAGGCTATGGACCTTGTGTGTGTATATATACACACCCAGGTCACGAAAGTTGTAACACGGTGGGAGAAAACAAGAAATAAAGAAAAAGTTTAGAGCGTGCGATATGCACGCTTGGCGATAAAAAATAGTCTCTGCGTGTGTTCGTTTAGCTTCATGTGATTGATCTGTGGGCAAATTCCAACAATTGGTATCAGAGCGAGGTCGAAGATTTGAAGCTACGCTTGCCCCGGGGAGGCGACCCTACTAGCGCCTCGGGGTGAGCGATCGTCGGTCGGCGGAGCGACCGGGTGAAGATGGCGAGTACGCCGTCGCCCGCAAGGCAACGGGTGATCGTGTTCGGTGGAGCAACATGGAGGGAGCGACAGGGCGTTGTCGTCGGCAAGGCGGTGGACGAGGATGATCGTTGATGGGAGAGGTGGTGCCGAGGTGTGGTGCCGAGAGTCTCATGAAGATCGTCGTCCGGGAGAGTATGTGTCAAGCAGTCATGGACGTGCAAGTTCGCACGTCGAGTCAGCGTCGAGTCCATGAGTCGTCGTTGTGTCTAAGTGCTTGTCTCTGTGACGGTGCATTGCAGTTGAAGCGTGGTCGTCTACGTGTCTCGACGAGAGGATCAAGTTCAAGTTTGAAGAGGGTGGTAAACCAGTGTACTGCGCTAGGGTGGACGGTTGTGTTCCACGGTTGCTAGCATGACTGGGTAGTCTGAATCATGCTTGATTTGTTCCGTAAATTCGCCAAGTCAAAATTGGGGAGAGCCAACTAAACTTGTCGTGGAGCGAGACCTAGACAAGATGCAGATCTGCAAGAAGCCAAGATCAAAGAAGCATGAAAGACACCGAGTCAAGATTAGAGAGAGATTGTTAGAAATAATAATCTTGTGTTAGTTAGTCCTAGTCGGTTGTCTAGTACTAGTTCAATTAGGAGTCTTCTAGTTAATTAGGAAGGTTCATGTTAACTAGGAAGCTCCTAGCCGTGTCAGCTTGAACGTGGAGTTCAAGTCGGTTTAGGCAAGTCTTCATGTAGTATAGTACGTGAAGCTAGTAGGTTGAGTTTGAGTAGTACTCGGCAGATGTTCAATGTCGGTACGTTTATCGAGCCGGCTCAGGCTATGGACCTTGTGTGTGTATATATACACACTCAGGTCACGAAAGTTGTAACACGGTGGGAGAAAACAAGAAATAAAGAAAAAGTTTAGAGCGTGCGATATGCACGCTTGGCGATAAAAAATAGTCTCTGCGTGTGTTCGTTTAGCTTCATATGATTGATCTGTGTGCAAATTCCAACACCATATCCAGCAATGGATTTCACGGGAGCTAGGATCAATCCCCCACAGGGATACATGTTTATGGAGGTAACGGATGAGCAAGGCTGCAGGCCATCCACTCACATATCCTCTCTCTACCTAATCTCCTATCCTTAAGCCCTTGCCTTTCCTCCCTCATATCACGCAGGTATTACCGCATCTGAAATTTTGAATGATTTGATCTCTCCAATGGTTTCTTATTTATAGGTGGATAGTTTCTCCCGATCTAGGTCTCTTCTT
Source organism: Dactylis glomerata (assembly GCA_007115705.1). NCBI lineage: Eukaryota > Viridiplantae > Streptophyta > Magnoliopsida > Poales > Poaceae > Dactylis > Dactylis glomerata. The sequence goes on from QXEO01000553.1 coordinate 11,184,267, forward strand.
GAAGCAACATCTTGGCACATTGTACTGGTTTACTCATCTCTTTTGCCATTCTAGGACGGCTGCAAGTTTTCATGGAGGATTCACATGGTTACATGCTAATCAAATCTATTGCAGCATTTGTGGACAAATTCCGCAGGGCATATTCTGTTGCTATATATACATAGACGAAGGGAAGTATACAATACATATATCAACATGTATTTTTCATATTTCTTTATGGTCAGATACGATGTAATCTGAATTTCTGAAGGCCTGGGCACTGGTTCCATCAACTAATAGTATCTGCCTATTAATCCCCTTGGACACTATCACTTCGTTTGAATACTGTCTGTTATTTCTGTGGTTGGCGATATATTCTATCAAAGCTTTGGTTACCAAGTTTATTTAGTTCTCGGCTTTAGAGATTTAGAATAAGAGATATTCCCGGTTGAGCAATCCAGTGACGTGGTTGGTACTGAAGAACTGAATTGTTCTGCTGCATCTTTATTCAGTTCTTCCGCATACGTACGAATTAACTCGGCTACACAGCACATATATATACTTCAGGCATAATTATGTTTTCATAGTACATGTGTCTTAAGTATCTCAGTTTTCCTGGTTGTTTCAAAGTAAAATAGGTTCTGTTCATTCGCAGACCTGAATACACAGCTTACGTATATTGTGACGGATGAAATATTAATCGATTATGGATATGTATGTTGGGTAAACCCATGCAAATCTCTGCCTTTTATTTTCAATCATGTTGTTTTGCAGGTGCTTACTGTAGATTCTATGATTACTATGATGTGTTATCCACATGAAAAATAGATATGAAGATATCACCATCGGCATGCTTATATAGGGACAAGCATGTGTTCATCTATTATCTTAGATTTATTTTGCATCCCAGGTGGATTATTAATCACTTTCTAAAACAAAACAAAGCATGGTTCTTGCCATGAAGGTACATGAAGGTATTGAATAAAAACAGAGACGAAAGGGTTTGCCACAGTTATTTCTACAATTTGATGTGACAATTTCTTAGACAAGTTTCTTTCCATAGGCATTTGGGAAGTGTACTGGACTGGATCGGTATACACATAAATCCATTGAGGACTGCTTACGTGTATTTTTTACACAATATTACGAGTTTGTCAACCCATGCTTCTTATGAATAAAATTAGTTCAGTATATATGTGACAATTCTTTGACAAGTTCCTTTCCATAGGCATTTGGGAAGTGCACTGGACGATCGGTATACCCATAAATCCATTGAAGACTATATATGTACATATATTTTTGGCACAATATTAAGAGTTTGTCGACTCATGCTTCTTATGAATAAAATCAGTTCAGTTTCATACCTTTGTCAACCCACGCTATCGAGGAACACAAACATTTTAGATGTATACCTTTTTGTTTCCAAAGATATCCCGCAGCAACGCGCGGGGTATCATCTAGTTGACCCAAAGAGTGACCCTTCAGTGTCCAATGTAGTTCAACAAATGTCATTGTTGGATTCAAGCATTACAATGGAGGAAAGTTATACTCAAGCCATCTTGAGGAAGATTCAATGCTAGAGTACCTGAATAGATACCCACCTATTGGATAAGAAGGTAGAAGCTACATATAGTACAAAAGATGACCCAGTATCAAGTCATATCTAAGGTATGCCTAGTTTGAACCCAAGACCTAGACTACCTACAAAAGTTTCTTTTAAGGATGGTAGCTACCAAGAACGCTGAACCTAAGTATCCAAAACCCATCTTTTTTTCTAGCTTCTTCGAACCTTGCGGACGAGATTCCTTTTAAGGGTGGTAGTCTATAACATCCTAGAATTTTCCAAATTTTGGAATAAAAAAATTAAATTGAATGATTTGTTTGTGTTGATTGAAAATTTACAAGGAATTAAAAACTTTTGAGTTTATTTAAAACCTTTTCCCTAAATAAAGTTTTACTAAACTTTCAAACCCAACTTATTTAGCTTCCAAGGTTTTCCAATTTATAAAAGAGTTTCTATAAATACTTACAATCCTGATGTTTTGTTAGAAAATCCATTTCAATTTTTCTATCAATCCTTGAAGGAATTCTTTTGAGAAAATAGGATTTTAAAAATACGATTTTAAATTTATTCAAATCCTATGCAAGCTTATTTGCAAATGAAATATTTCCAAAATGATTTATATTACATAAAGTTTGCATTATCAAAAACTTGATTGAAAAAAAGTTCAAATATTGTTTTTATGGAGTTTATTCTCTGAATTTTAATGGATTATTACAAAAACCCTACTTCTATTTTGGAATATGCAAATAAAGCCATATTGACCCAATTTATAAAGTTTTCATGAAAATGTTTTTTATCATGAAAAGTGACTTCTTACTGTTTTTAAAATGTTGTGTTGAATATTAGAAAATTTTAGGAATTGGTTTGAATCAATTTGGAGCTCAAATGAGAAAGTTATAAAACAAATCAGAAAATAAAAAGAGAAAAAGAAAAGAAGAAAGAAAAAGGAAAAAGGCCGCGGGACCGAATCCGACCCAGCCCCAGATCCGTCCCATGGCCTACCCGGTCTTTTCTCAAAGCGGTACGCCCCTTTCTTCTTCCCCCTCGCCGACAGGTGGACCCCGCCTCTCATCCCTAACCCCCAGCCCGATTTCCCTGCACGCACGCGCCCACTACCCCCACCTTCTCCCGCACGATCTAGAGCCGCAACGGCCTCCCCACAGCTCCCCTATAAATCCCCGCACCCTCCTCACTCGTCTTTATCTTTTTCCACACATCGAGACGCCGCAAGGCTGGCCAATTTCACCACCAAAGCCCATAGATGCCGCCGTCGAGTTTTGCCAATTCTGTCGCGGTAGAGGTACACGCATCTCCTCTCTGGCCTCCCTCTCCTTCCCTCTCTCCTGCATACCCGCTTATGTCCTTTCTTGGTCCAAACCTGCAGCAGAACAAACACACCAACGCCACCCAAAGGTCCCGTCGCCTGGAGCCACTCCGTCTGTCCCTCTGCGACGCTACAGGACACCACTAACCACACCCTTGAGCTCGACGTGACCTGGTGCACCTCGTACACGCCTTCATTTCTCTCTATACACCCCGAGGAGCTCGCCATCATCAACCCCGAGCCGCAGATTTGCCGCTGGTGGCTGGAACCATAGCCCGGTGAGCCTCTCCCATCTCGTTTCTTTTCGTTCATTAGATCTTGATCCGGTGGCCTAGAATAGATCACTTAAACGAATTGGTACGGGACAATCTGGTGCGTCCAAACATCATAATATCCTACGGCCAAAATTAGTGATCTGGCCGAACCGGTATCCTCCAGTAACATTGCGCCACGTGGCCAACTCTGATTTAATTTGATTCAAATAGAATCAAGATAACCAGAAACTTGAAAAAATCATAGAAATTGTTCAGTAATTCCAAAAATTGCAAATTGCATATATCTGGATTCCTAAAAATGAGTAGAACCTGATTATGTGAAAAATATTACATAGTTATTGTATGTTTTTTTAAGTGTAATTCAAATGGTCTAAATTGCATGTTTGTATGAACTAATTCATAACTTTTGATCCACACATCCAAAATTAATAAATTTGTAGTCTCTGGAATCCTCTGAAAATGTTGAACATCATGAAACCAGAAAACATCAAATTTGATATGTGAACAAACTTGGTACATTCAGATTCTTTCAAGTCACTAATTTGATCATAACTTGAGTTCCAAACATGTTTTTGGAATCTTATATTTACTAATTAGAGGCACCACGTTAATCCTCATGCGTCAAGGAATGTCGTCCATCCGATCTATCTATTAGCCATCGTGAAACGTCAGATTAGTCAAGCCGCCCGCACAAACCTCCGCCGCCTCCTCCCTGTTGAATCCTCGATGCTGCAAATAGCTCCACCTGTCCTCTCCACAAGATCAACGGAAAACAGAAGGTAGGTCGACCCTCCGGCCTCTGCTAACCCGACCGTCCGCCGTTGCTGCTAGACTGGGTACAACGGATCGGTAGCCGATCACCGATAAGATCGATACTGCCCGTCTCCTGGCGTCCCCAAGACCACTTCTCTCACGTGGCATTCACCTGCTTCATCCCCGTCTCCTATTGGAGTATAGACAATGTTCTGCCTGTAGACCCTCAATTTTGCTCCATTGAAGCCGCATCCTTTTTCCACCATCCCATGATGTTTCTAAGAATCATTGATATGTATTCAGGCATGGTAGTGTTGAACCTGTCTCTCTCTGAATTTGCTAACAGACGCATGTTAACTCAATGAGATCACGTGTTGTAGAATGACTATGTACTGCAGCCTGCAGGTGCATACACCTTTCAAATGTTCGATGAAAATTCCCATCCAGATGGCAACAACAGGACAAACACAACCTTTGGTGTTTTATGTACCAAGGTAAGCCGAGTCCACCTTGCACTCAGTGTCAAAAAATAACCTGACCCAGATTGTTTAGCAAGGGTTGTTTAGTCCTTGGTAATTACTATGGAAGCAGTTTAGCCTTGCAGATACCAAGGTAAGCCGAGTCCATCTTGCACTCAGACTACTCATAGTGGGAGTAACATAGCTAGTAACATCACACACTCCAATGCATTTTGATGACATGGCATGCTATTAAGTGAAGAAAAAGAGTGTTGTGGTAACATATTATGTTACTGTAACATCACACACCTCAATACACAATGAGTCTATAACCTAATAAATAAGGTCTTGCATGACACCACACATATGTTATTCTCCACTATGAAGGTAGTAACATAGACTAGTAACATTTGCATGACACTAGTCTATGTTACTCCCCACTATGAGCAGTCTCAGTGTCAAAAAATAACCTGACCCAGATTGTTTAGCAAGGACTGTTAGTCCTTGGTAATTACTATGGAAGCAGTTTAGCCTTGCAGATACCAAGGTAAGCCGAGTCCACCTTGCACTCGGTGTCAAAAAATAACCTGACCCAGATTGTTTAGCAAGGGCTGTTTAGTCCTTGGTAATTACTATGGAAGCAGTTTAGCCTTGTCGATACTGTATCATCCTGACTCTTTTTTTGCGAATAATATCATCCTGACTTTTTTTTGCGAATAATATCATCCTGACTATAACTGCATATATACATGCATGTTTCATACTTGCACACACCAAGATGGATTATACTTTTCTTTTGGATCTTCGGCAAGGCAAAGATGCTCATTTCAAGCTCTGGGCGGGATCTCTCGACGGTTAATATCTTATGGTATGTGGATTTTTTTTGTGATCTTTTATCTAATATGCAATTTCTGGCATAAACTATCATGATATAACAATTTTTATTTTGATGCCAATTTTTTCCTCAATTATCATGTCTAACATGAACAAATGGGCGATTTTTATTTTATTTTATGACATTATTTTGAACGGTTGTATTGATGTCCACACAATTGTAGTTTATCTATGTTAAAGTTAAGATTATAATCATTACATTGGTTCATAGTGCTTTGTCTGAAGAGCTAATTTTCATGTAAAAACTATGATTTTTGAACTTTGGCAATAAAGTCAAATTTCATACAAAACACTGATTTTCTATAAAAAAAACTGAAATTTATTTTTCAGGAGACAAAGATACTTCTTTTCATTTGTAAATTTGTCAATTATTAGATGATACTACAATGTAGTATTTTTTTATGATAATACCTTTTATAAGGTTATTTTTGTGCCAAATTATTAACAGGATGGCATGGCGTTAATTTAGACCTAATAATTTCGTAGCTTTGTGCTCTTCACGTTGAAGAGAGGCAAATATAACCTTTACAATTTATATCATTCAATGATATCTTCTCTGAATTCATGACACATAAATCAAAAGATCAGTTCACATAAATTTAACTTTTCCAAAACACAAAAGGTTTCAAACATTTGAAATAGTATCACTACAAAGTTGGGTTATCATAAATTAGAGATCTGATCACGTTCTATGTGATGTATTTATTACGCAAATATACTAAAACTTCAATATATATTTTTATATATTGTTTGAAATATATATTGAAGTTTTAGTATATTTGTGTAATAAATATATCAATATTTACTACAAAATAGAGCAACTAGACCGTGCTGGTGCACGGGTTGACGACTAGTGAATCTAATTGAAGTAGCCTTGTTACAGTACTCCATCCAGTAGCACCACTTCCCAAAATATTTGAATCTCTTTTCATGTATTCAAATTAAAAATATGAGAATTTGAGTATTTTCATATAGAATCCATTCCATAATTCCTTTAATTATAACTCATTCTACAAAGGTGAATCTTATGATCATACCCACCTACCAGAACCATTTGGACATTTCACTTTGGTCCAATATCATGTATAACTCTAATCTCATTACCTAGTTCACAATATTCAAATTACAATTGAGTTATTTGGGTAAGATGTGATATATCTAAATGTTAGGTTTTGTTTTTGCTATTGTCGTGTTGATATACTCTACACCATAGCACATGTCCATACTCCATGATATCCAATAGAACCATTGAAGTATATTCTCAAATATCATTCATTCATATTCAATCCCATACCCACTCAATCTTACTGGCTTATATTGCACTATTTAATTTACAAATTAGTTAATTGAGTCTTTCAATATAACACTAGTTCATACCCAAGCCAATGTGAAATTTTTACTACTTTGAGTAAGTGTTGTCACACTTATTCAATAGTATTGTTTTTGCACTATTTGACACTCATGTGATTTTATTCACAAGAGCCATTCCAAATTATATCCATGCTTTTATAAAGCATAAAGATTCTTTCCATTGTATCTTGGAGGATCATTTATTTCTAGGCATTTGAATTTACCATTAAAACTATCAAAGCCATATCTTACAAGCCACAAGCCGCATGCCATGTCTTTCTTATCATAGAGCCATAAGAAATCTAAAATGATGAACCAACCCTTTTCAATTGGTTATCTTGATTGATTCTGTTGTGATTGGTTGGTGTGCTTATGTTGTGTTATTTCTATATTATAGCTTGGTACGAAGAGCAACATGCTTTGTTGAGAGAAGTGAAAGAGCATAAAATCCAAAAAGGAAAATGACACACATTCTTCTACCTACTTTTACTATATGAACTAGTGTTTTTCCAGTAGTATGCATGATAGGAAGTTTTCAAAGTGGTTTTATGAAATGCTTAGATCCTAGTAGTGTGTAGCCACCCCTTAAACCCAACCCTGCTAGGATGGTCAACATTTCCTTGGAAAATGATGTCATGCTTTGTTTTTGAATTGGTATAAAAATTAAACTACAACCCCAATGAAACACCTGGGTGGGATGGCATTGCTTGGTTTATGTTGAGTGGCTACTCAGGGTTACATACCTGGCGGATTTAACTAGAGTATGTGGTGGTGACTTGAGAGTTAGTACACTTGTGGTTTGCCACCCAGGAACAGAGAGATTACCATGTCTTCCGTGTTTAGTGAGCTTCTAGTGCAGCCTTATGACAACATGGGCTCTGTTTTGATTGAGTAAGCTGTGAGGGTTCAACTTGTTTGAAAGACATTGGCTGGTAGCAGAATTATAAGTGGGAATAGGTCTTGCTGGTATGGTTGATCTCTCCTTCCGAAAGGTCTTGTCTCATTCTTCTCTCTGGGTAGAATGGGTCTTAAGGTGAACGTGCACAACCTCTCTAGAGTTAAAAACTAAGATCTTAGTTGTGTCCCCGATTATGGACAATTTGAGTTCCTAGACATGGATGTACAACATAGTGTCCTCACCTTTTCAGAATGATTAAAACTTGTTTAGAAACAGTCTCAAGACCATGTGGCGGATTTAACCTCATGGGGTCATCCTGGTGGATTTAAACAGGTGGCTTTGGTGCTCATGGCAGATTTAACCATGTGCCCTTTTTACCATGTGGCGGATTTAACCTCATGGGATCATCCTAGCGGATTTAACCAGGTGGCTTTGGTGCTCATGGAGGATTTAACCATGTGCCCCCTTTAAAGTCTTTCTCAATGATTAAAATTTTTTTATTTGGAGAATGATAGTATAAAATTGGCTTTATGCAAATGAGCCCAGAACTCCATCAGCCAAATATCATGTAGTATAGTCCTTTCACAACAGCCACCAAATATGTGTCATTTGCCAGTACATCATTGTACTGGCCCCCATTCATGGGGCTGCATATTCAAATGTGCAAGTTATTCTGAGGAGGAGTAATTTGGTAGGATCTCGAGTCTATATTCCAACATGTCTTCATGTGGCACATGGTGAAGATGGAGGCTCACCGCCACTCTATATCCGCTGTGTTTTTAGTTTGTGATTGTGTCATGTGAACTATTTTATTTGAGCTAGTCCAAGCGACTATGCGAATTTGTAAGGTTTGAGACTTGTGAAACCGGATCTATGTTGTAACATATGATAATATTGCAATGATTACTATAATTTGTACTGTGGTGCTATCAAAGATCCAGGGAATAGCACTTAACATAGGAATTCTGCCTTTATCAAAAGGTGGGGCGCGACACCACATATTTTGATGTTGACTTTGTGGTCGTCATGTGGAGGAAGACTCTCAAAGTTGCCTTTGTTGGGTATGTTGAGAACGACTTGTATGTGGTGGAATTTTTGGAGAAACCCACTACGGCTGCAATATGCCTAATTGCTAAGGCTGATGTGGGGTGGCTTTGGCATCGCCGGTTAGCCCATGTCAATATGAGGTCTTTGCAAAGTCTCTACACTAGCGACCACATACTCAGACTATAGAATGTTTCTTTTGCCAAAGATCGTGTTTTTAGGGCTTGTATTGATGGGAAGATGCATGAAACAGGCCACCCAAGCAAGACTATTATATCTTCCAAGAGGTGCTTAGAGCTCCTTCATATAATTCTCTTTGGACCTCCCTCTTATGCTAGTATTGGTGGCTGATACGTCTCAAACGTATCTATAATTTTTGATGCTCCATGCTTGTTTTACACCAATTGCTTTGTGTTTTGTTTACACTTCGTGGCATTTTTATGCATTTTCCGGAACTAACCTATTGACGAGATGCCATAGTGCCAGTTCCCGGTTTTTTGTTGTTTTTGTGTTTCAGAAAAGTTACACAGGAAATATTCTCAGAATTGGACGAAACAAAGCCCAAAGTTCCTATTTCCCCTGATATGAGACGGAGTCCAAAGAAGAGTCTGAGGGGGGCCAGGGGGTAACCACACCTGGTGGTGGCGTGGGTGGACCCCTGGGCACGCCACCCTAGGGTGTGGGGCCCCTGGCCACCCTCTAACATCGCCGCTTCGCCTATAAAAAGTCTCCGAAGCGAAAACCCTAAATCAATCGGTGTTTTTCCCATAAAAGTTCCGCAGTGCCGCCACCATCGAAGACCAATTTCGAGGGACAGAAGTCTCTATTCCGTCACCCTGCCGGGATGGGGAATTTCCCCAGGAGCCATCTCCATTAACTCCATCGACTTCACCGCCATCTCCATCACCATTGCTATATCCCATGATGAGGAGGGAGTAGTTCTCCCCCGGGGCTAAGGGCTCTACTGGTAGCTATGTGGTTTACCTCTCTCTCCCATGATGTGATCTATATGTGATCATGAGCTTTGTATCTAGTTGAATTGGAAGATGTTGTTCTTCATATACTATGCTACTCTAGTTCTTTATTATTGTAATCTCCGGAGCCACCTTGTACCATGATGTGAAGGTGATAGTGTGCGCATTATGTGTGTCTCTTTGGCTAGTGTCTCTATGAATTGCTGGTGTTTGTTGGAACCATCTAGTGTGCTCAAGGTGATAGTGTGGGGCAATCTAGTTTGGGAAATGTGAACTTTGAGGAGTGCTTCGTAGCCCTACACATGATTAGTGTTCGTTATCCATCGGAGAATAGTTTAGAGTAGCATAGTGAAGATAGATGTTTATGTGTTCAATTATGTTATCTTTGTTGAGAGTGTCCACTAGTGAAAGTATGATCCCTAGGCCTTGTTTCTAAGCATTGAAACACCGTTTACATTCAGTTTTGTTACATGTTTGCTCGCAGCGCTATTTATTTTAGATTGCATTTACTACTTATAATCATCCATATTACTTGTATTTCACTATCTCTTTGTCGAACTAGTGTACCTATACATCTGACAAGTGTATTGGGTGTGTTGGGGACACAAGAGATTTCTTGTATCGTAATTGCAGGGTTCTTTGAGAGGGATACCTTTGACCTCTTCCTCCCTGAGTTTGATAAAGCTTGGGTGATCCACTTAAGGGAAACTTGCTGCTATTCTACAAACCTCTGCACTTGGAGGCCCAACACTGTCTACAAGAATAGAAGCGTGCGTAGACATCAAGCTCTTTTCTGGCGCCATTACCGGGGAGGTAAGGTAAAAGGTACTCACATCCTCGTGTGTGAGTGCTCGAAGGTATTTCCTTTAGATTCTGCAATTATATCTTTTTGTTTCTTGTTTTTATTTTCACTAGTTAGGCTTAATGGAAAACAAAGATCTTTATAATATTTTTCCTGAGTTAGGACATGAAGTGTTTGAAGAGAAAATTGAAAAGCCTTTGGAGCTTTATTTGCATGCTAATAGCAATGTTGTTAGTATGAATTCTTTGAACACCGTTATTGCTAATGCTATAGAAAAGTCTAAGCTTTGGGAAGCTGGTTTTGATGGGGGCAATGAGAGCTCAAAGCTAGTAAGTATCATAATTTTTGGAAGGTTTATAAAAACTTGCAATCACTACTATCCTCTGCGAAGGGCCTTTCTTTTACTTTGATGTTGAGTCTTCACCTTCTACCTTTATGCACCATCTAAGAGAGCATAGTTGTCATTCGTCCCAAAATTTATTATTGATTGATTCATGATTATGGTTTTGCTTGTTCTCAAATTATTTGTATCTAGTCACCCTCTTAAACTTGAAGGTGTCCTATGCATTTATGTTTTGCTACTCCATGAGGGACAAGTTGAATGCCACTTTGCTATGTTTTTCTATATGCTTGAAACAAACAATTGACTTTCAATGCATTATTACTCATGATCTTTTGTTTGTGTTACTTTTCATGTTATAACATGGTTGCTAAGTTTTATTGTCAAGATCATATATTTTATGCCCATGTTCAGAGTAGTTTGATCTCAGTACTCAATGCTTTACATTGTTTTGATAAAGATTGTGTTGGTGCATGTCACCTCGAAAATTATTGTTTTGTTATCACTTACCTACTCGAGGACGAGCAGGAGTTAAGCTTGGGGATACTTGATACATCTCAAACGTATCTATAATTTTTGATGCTCCATGCTTGTTTTACATCAATTGCTTTGTGTTTTGTTTACACTTCGTGGCATTTTTATGCATTTTTCGGAACTAACCTATTGACAAGATGTCACAGTGCCAGTTCCCTGTTTTCTGCTGTTTTTGTGTTTTAGGAAAGTTACACAGGAAATATTCTCGGAATTGGATGAAATGAAGCCCGAAGTTCCTATTTCCCCCCGACACGAGATGGAGTCGAAAGAATAGTCGGAGGGGGGCCAGGGGCAACCACACCTGGTGGTGGCGCGGGTGGACCCCTGGGTGCGCCACCCTAGGGTGTGGGGCCCCCTGCCACCCTCTGACATTGCCCCTTTGCCTATAAAAAGTCTCCGAAGTGAAAACCCTAAATCAATCGGCGTTTTTCCCAAAAAAGTTTGGCAGCACTGCCACCGTCAAAGAACAATTTCGAGGGACAGAAGTCTCTATTCCGGCACCCTGCCGGGACGGGGAATTGCCCCCAGAGCCATCTCCATTGACTCCATCGACTTCACTGCCATCTCCATCGCTGTTGTTGCCTCCCATGATGAGGAGGGAGTAGTTCTCCCCCAGGGCTGAGGGCTCTACCGATAGCTATGTGGTTCACCTCTCTCTCCCATGATGTGATCTATATGTGATCATGAGCTTTGTATCTAGTTGAATTGGTAGATGTTGTTCTTCATATACTATGCTACTCCAGTGCTTTATTATTGTAAACTCCGGAGACACCTTGTACCATGATGTGAAGGTGATAGTGTGTGCATTATGTGTGTCTCTTTGGCTAGTGTCTCTATGAATTGCTGGTGTTTTTTGGAACCATCTAGTGCGCTCAAGGTGATAGTGTGGGGCAATCTAGTTTGGGGAAATGCAAACTTTGAGGAGTGCTTCGTAGCCCTACACATGATTAGTGTTTGTTATCCATCGGAGAATAGTTTAGAGTAGCATAGTGAAGATAGATGTTTATGTGTTCAATTATGTTATCTTTGTTGAGAGTGTCCACTAGTGAAAGTATGATCCCTAGGCCTTGTTTCTAAGCATTGAAACACCGTTTACATTCAGTTTTGTTACATGTTTGCTCGCAGCGCTATTTATTTTAGATTGCATTTACTACTTATAATCATCCATATTACTTGTATTTCACTATCTCTTTGTCGAACTAGTGCACCTATACATCTGACAAGTGTATTGGGTGTGTTGGGGACACAAGAGATTTCTTGTATCGTAATTGCAGGGTTCTTTGAGAGGGATACCTTTGACCTCTTCCTCCCTGAGTTTGATAAAGCTTGGGTGATCCACTTAAGGGAAACTTGCTGCTATTCTACAAACCTCTGCACTTGGAGGCCCAACACTGTCTACAAGAATAGAAGCGTGCGTAGACATCAAGCTCTTTTCTGGCACCATTACCGGGGAGGTAAGGTAAAAGGTACTCACATCCTCGTGTGTGAGTGCTCGAAGGTATTTCCTTTACATTCTGCAATTATATCTTTTTGTTTCTTGTTTTTATTTTCACTAGTTAGGCTTAATGGAAAACAAAGATCTTTATAATATTTTTCCTGAGTTAGGACATGAAGTGTTTGAAGAGAAAATTGAAAAGCCTTTGGAGCTTTATTTGCATGCTAATAGCAATGTTGTTAGTACGAATTCTTTGAACACCGTTATTGCTAATGCTATAGAAAAGACTAAGCTTTGGGAAGCTGGTTTTGATGGGGGCAATGAGAGCTCAAAGCTAGTAAGTATCATAATTTTTGGAAGGTTTATAAAAACTTGCAATCACTACTATCCTCTGCGAAGGGCCTTTCTTTTACATTGATGTTGAGTCTTCACCTTCTACCTTTATGCACCGTCTAAGAGAGCATAGTTGTCATTCGTCCCAAAATTTATTATTGATTGATTCATGATTATGGTTTTGCTTGTTCTCAAATTATTTGTATCTAGTCACCCTCTTAAACTTGAAGGTGTCCTATGCATTTATGTTTTGCTACTCCATGAGGGACAAGCTGAATGCCACTTTGCTATGTTTTTCTATATGCTTGAAACAAACAATTGACTTTCAATGCATTATTACTCATGATCTTTTGTTTGTGTTACTTTTCATGTTATAACATGGTTGCTAAGTTTTATTGTCAAGATCATATATTTTATGCCCATGTTTAGAGTAGTTTGATCTCAGTACTCAATGCTTTACATTGTTTTGATAAAGATTGTGTTGGTGCATGTCACCTCAAAAATTATTGTTTTGTTATCACTTACCTACTCGAGGACGAGCAGGAGTTAAGCTTGGGGATGCTTGATACATCTCAAACGTATCTATAATTTTTGATGCTCCATGCTTGTTTTACATCAATTGCTTTGTGTTTTGTTTACACTTCGTCGCATTTTTATGCATTTTTCGGAACTAACCTATTGACAAGATGCCACAGTGTCAGTTCCCTATTTTCTGCTGTTTTCATGTTTTAGGAAAGTTACACAGGAAATATTCTTGGAATTGGATGAAACGAAGCCCGAAGTTCCTATTTCCCCCCGACACGAGATGGAGTCGAAAGAAGAGTCGGAGGGGGGCCAGGGGCAACCACACCTGGTGGTGGCGCAGGTGGACCCCTGGGTGCGCCACCCTAGGGTGTGGGGCCCCTTGCCACCCTCTGACATCGCCCCTTTGCCTATAAAAAGTCTCCGAAGTGAAAACCCTAAATCAATCGGCATTTTTCCCAAAAAAGTTCGGCCGCACCGCCGCCGTCAAAGAATAATTTTGAGGGACAGAAGTCTCTATTCCGGCACCCTGCCGGGACGGGGAATTGCCCCCAGAGCCATCTCCATTGACTCCATCGACTTCACTGCCATCTCCATCGCTGTTGTTGCCTCCCATGATGAGGAGGGAGTAGTTCTCCCCCGGGGCTGAGGGCTCTACCGATAGCTATGTGGTTCACCTCTCTCTCCCATGATGTGATCTATATGTGATCATGAGCTTTGTATCTAGTTGAATTGGTAGATGTTGTTCTTCATATACTATGCTACTCCAGTGCTTTATTATTGTAAACTCCGGAGACACCTTGTACCATGATGTGAAGGTGATAGTGTGTGCATTATGTGTGTCTCTTTGGCTAGTGTCTCTATGAATTGCTGGTGTTTTTTGGAACCATCTAGTGCGCTCAAGGTGATAGTGTGGGGCAATCTAGTTTGGGGAAATGCAAACTTTGAGGAGTGCTTCGTAGCCCTACACATGATTAGTGTTTGTTATCCATCGGAGAATATTTTAGAGTAGCATAGTGAAGATAGATGTTTATGTGTTCAATTATGTTATCTTTGTTGAGAGTGTCCACTAGTGAAAGTATGATCCCTAGGCCTTCTTTCTAAGCATTGAAACACCATTTACATTCAGTTCTGTTACATGTTTGCTCGCAGCGATATTTATTTGTAATGTACCTGTGCTTTATTTGTGCTAGTCCCAGATCAACTGCTAGCACACACAATTACAAGATGAACTCTCAGGAATACAAAGGTCTTTATTACAACGCTTGATCCACAAATAACATAGTTCTTTTACAACTCGAAAGGCACAATGCCACAACCTTATTACAACTCTAGAAATGACTAAGTAAATGAAACTACAAGTCTTCTTTTCTTCATAGCTCCGCAGGCAGACGTGTTGGACGAAGAATTGTGACCGAAGCGCAACAATCTTCAATCTTCATAGTAGTAACCTGCAACATGATACATTGCAGCCACGGAGGGTCAATACTTTGAATGTATTGGCAAGATGTCACTTTGGTGGACTCAGTGGCACCTACACTTATATGCTATTTGGCCAGGTGGAGTTTGACTTTGCAAAAGCAAGCTTTCTTCCTATCTTTTGTAAAACTCAAGTTTTCCTTAGCAAAATTCTTGTGTAAAGAAGAACTCGTTTCTACCCAAGTTTTCCCATCAAGTTTTAACTTAAGAAATTGGGATGAGCAGATTCTCGAATAGCTTCAATATCATGTCACTCGGAATTGTCCGTAACCGGGGACACGGATAAGTACTTAGTTCTAACACTCTGCAGAGGTGGTGCACTTTTCCCACAAGACTTAGTCATTCCTTTTTCCCATGAAGCTCATTTTGCATCAAATAGGTAGGTGGAGACCAAGACGAGATCTTTTAGAAACAATCCCTCAGACCAACCCGGACGCGCTCCATCCTAGCATCTCCTACCACCCTCTGTCCGTCTGGTTGAGTTCTTGCAGCTTAGTTGATCAAGACAGAGCCCATTTGACTTGTGGTTGCACTGGAAGCTTCATGACTTGAGTGTCTCCAATCTCTTTGCTCCTGGGTGGCCGTCCTTCAAGTGAGATACACACGACCGCCATAGAGATGGCTTCGGTGTAACCACTCAACATAAATCCATCTTACCAATTTCCACCCAGGTGTTTCATTAACTTAGTTGTTTTCTTAGTTTTTGCAAAACATAGTTTTCAACACTTAAACCAAAACATGTGAATTCCCTTCCCACAACAAGTGTAAGACAAAGTCCTATAGCAGCAGCAATTCTACTAGGAGATGCAATGGCTAGACAAACACTAGACAAAAGACTTAGCATAAAATCTAGCAGACTAAATACACAAACTCATAGTAAAATCACCTACACATGCATCTTCTACTAGAAAAGCTACAAGTGACAAAACTTTCAGTAGGACAGGGAATATGGTGACACTTGCCTTGGTGAGGAGAGGAGTTGGTGTACTCGTCACAAAGGCACTCGTTGCAGTCAGCACAATCTACATAAAATAATGCAACCATAAGCACATAGCATTCATAAACACTCAAGAAAGAGAAATATGTATGCAATATGTGTCTTAAATATCACAAAGGCACTTAGTAAGATCTCTGGTTGGTTGCTATATGCATGATGACACGATCAAAGTTGTAGAATTATTTATAAAACTTAAAACAATTTTTAACACACATGGAACTACTCATACAAGTTAAATCTACAAATGTAAAAGAAATAGTACTAAAAATATTGTACTTATGCTACAGTACAGAGGAAAAACATATTGATCAAAAACAAAAAGAAATACTGTAAAAATAAAATTTATAACTATTTTTAATAGCCAAAATACTAAATTAAAGAATTCTGAAATAAAATATTTACAGCAGGGGCAAAAGTGAAATATTATGCTATAAACATGTTCTACTCATTTTTTTGAATCATAGCCACAAAGTTTGCTAAAATTGGATAAACAAAACTCAAGTTATGAATTTTTAAAGTTTAAACAAGATTCTAAAATTAAAATCGAAAAACAGATCGGGGCTTATCCGTGGGCTGCCACGGGGTGGCTCCCGATTCGCCAATACCATTTCGTTTAGATCCGCGTTCTGGGGCGTTGGATTAAAAGGGATCTGAGCGGCCCTGATCTGTCGATATCGATTCAGCCCCGGATCTAATCTGAGTCCTCAGATCTAAATCTAACTGTCCTGAGTGATCCCTAACCCTAAGCCACCGGAGGCTGGCCGGATACAGACCTGCGCGATGGCGGCGCTACGGCATCGAACGGAACGGGCTACAGGGGGGCTAGGGGGCACGGCGTGGTTACTGATCACTATAATTTATATGCACTGTTATGAGCCCTAAAACCTTGATCCTTGCTTACTTTCCCTTAGTTCAGTATGTTCTGTGCCTGCATTTTATAGCATTTGGTCTTGTATTGCAGTTTCAGTGCGTCAAGGGACATAATTCTTCAGGAAATATGTCCAAGCCCTCTAAACCCTACAAGCTCAAGTCCTAGAAGCCGACCCATGGGAAGAGAAGAATTAATTCAAAACAATTTGAATCATCGGAGAGGGAAGAGACCAACTTGAGAAGCAAGCTAGCAGAAAAGTGAAAAAGGCAAAGAAAGGAGAAAAGAGGGGAACACCCCATGCTCTTTGAGAGCTGAGAGAGCAATGGAAAACCCATCTACCTCCATCAGCATCTCCACCCCAAAAAGGAAAAAGGTGTATAAAGGAAGGGACTTGGTCACAGGAACAACAATGCCATCCACCCACTCCCATCGACAGACCACTCCTCTGCCACCAATTCTCCACCTTTTCTCCACCAACCCCCAAGAACACCCAGGAAGAAGAACAAAAAAAGGATGAACACAATGATCAAGCTGCTGGAGAAGAACAAGGCTGTGATGAACTGAAGCACGAGATCTGTCTCCAACCTAATCCACTCCTCTGCTTCTCCTGTTCCCTCAAGCTTTCAGTGAAGAACAGCCAAGCCTTCTCCTCTGTCTTTTCTTATAATCTGTGTTGTTTGAGTGGATCAAACTTCTAGAAGCAAAGTTGGTGATTTTCTTGGTTATTGCAATGAATTGAGTGACACAGTTCTCTAAAATTCCTAAATCTTGCTTGATTTGCTTTCTAACTGGTTGATCTGCCGGGTGTAAGGCTAGTCCCTGCACTCCTCTGTGTGAAATCATCTCCCTAGCCTCTCTTTGCTTGTTAACTCATAGAGATCTTGCCTGACAAACAAGAAAACTGTGATCTTTGTGTTATAAATTTTTCTTCTTGCTTAAGCCCTAAAAGGAACTTGGCTTGCATGACTAGTCTTTGCTTGCCTGTGCATTGCATCATCTTTCCCTGCCTAAAACTTGCTTAGATCCTTGAGAGACTCTCGGTTGACAACCAAAATCTTTCCAGTTATTTTCTGAAATTTTACTCTCCCTAAACCCTCTCAAAACATCATTTTCTGACAGTAAAAGCCTCACCTTTCTAAATTAGCTTAGCTTCTCGAAATAAAGAACCTTTCTTATCTTGTTGATCCCTATGGAGAGAACGATATAAAACCCCCACTAAACTAGATCGATCAAATTGGCGCCGTAGCCGGGGATCAACTTTTGATTGTTTCTTTAGATTACAGTAGACTAGGTTGTGTTCATCTTGTGAAGTGGTTGTCTCGATTACATGTCTGTGATCCAAGCTTAGAATTGTTATTAGGGGTTTTAATTCACTAACCCTTGATAAAAGTTCTTGTTTATGACTGTGTGTAGAGAAATCATGATTACATTCATACAGTGTGGGAATTTAGTTGATGCTCGACGTGTTCCTGGTCGTCACAGTGTCGTCCATATGCGCAGAGAGGAGAACGAAGACGATGACCTCCTCCTCGATGCGTTTTTCTCATTCTTTTCTGAAGCTGCATTTTGGGTTAGTTTCAGGTGGGCTAGTTAGATGGGCCATGGTCTGGTAAGGCCTTCTCTTTATTTATTTATTTCTTTCCCTGATTTTTCTCTTTTTTTGAGTGCTATTTTAGAGTTCCTATTTTATTTTTTATTCAGTTCTATGGGATTTTGTATAAGGAGAACTTTATAATATTTATATAGGTTATTACATAGGACATTGTATTGTATTAGGAACACTCGCATACGCATTTGCATAGGAATAATTTAGATATTGTTTGGATTTTGATTAGGATTCCTAATAGAGATCCTAATAGAGATGCTTTGGAATATCCCTCTTTGAGGTACGAATTATTTTCCAAGGAATGTGCTGATTTACCTAATGATAATAGGATCTTCTGTTCCATATCTATGGTAAGAAATAATAGTGCTACACTTAGAATTGTTATGTGTCTTCATATTTTGGAATGGACTCACATAGAATTGTTTATGTTCCCTACATTCCACAAATGACATGGTAACTAATCAGGGCTACTTAATCTTGTATTTTTAGGTCTTTGGCTTGAACAATCAAATATTTTTTTTATCTCTTTCATAATAGACCTACATTTATTCATAAACACTGTGTGATGCAGAGGTTGGAATTGAGATTATGGAGCAAGATTCCAAATGGTCGTATGAAGACTCACCTTTAGCTCCTTTTGACCCTGAACCCGAAAGAATATTTCTTGCTAGAAGAAGAGCAGCTTCTGAAGTTTCAGTTGAAGATTTGGGATCTTCAGAGTCAAATATCAGTATGGGTGACAAGAAGTTGAGAGATTTATGGATCCCTAAGGATCATATATCAAATGCTGATGTTATAATGCCTGCCATCCAGGCTAACAACTGGGAAATCAAGCTAGCCTTGATTAACATGTTACAGCACAACCCTTTCAAAGGTTCAGCTTTGGAAAGTCCTCATGAGCACATCAGGAATTTCTTGGAGTATTGCAACACACTCAAGCACAATGGTGTACCTCCTGAAGCAATTAGAATGCAGATGTTTCCTTTTTCACTGTTAGGCCTTGCAAAGATGTGGTTTCATGCTCTGCCATCTCACTGTAGAGACACTTGGGAACATGTACTGCAAGCTTTCTTTGAGAGATACTTTCCTCCTACCAAGGCAGCTGAGTGCAGAGATAAGATCTCTAGGTTTGTGCAGTATGAAGGTGAAAGCTTGTATGACACTTGGAAAAGATACCAAGGCCTCATCAGAATGTGCCCTAACCATGGCCAGGAGCAGTGGCTTATCTTGCAAACATTATATAAGGGTTTGACAGAGCAAACTAGGTCTTTTGTTGACTCTGCTGCTGGTGGTGGTATCATGAACAAGACCCTTGATGAAGCTACTGAGCTGATAGAAAGCATGGCAGCCCATAATTTTTCTTGGACAAATGAGAGAGCTGTTCATCCTAACAATCTGCTGCAGATTCAGGCAAGTGGTCAAATTGCCTTGGAATCTAAGCTGGATAGTCTGGCAAACCAGTTGTCTCAGCTCATGACTGAGAAAAATAGCAAGGCATTGGTGCCTGTTAATCAAGTCTCTTCTGCCTGCTTGATCTGTGGAAAAGAAGGTCATTCACCTCTAGAATGTACCCTATCTGTACCATTTGAAACTCATGTATCAGAAGTGAATTATGCTCAGAATCAAGGTGTTTTTTCCTAGAGCTATAATCCTATTTGGAGAAATCATCCCAACTTATCACATAAAAATGCCAACTGGTGGCGCGGTGTTGATGATGTAAATAACCGACCAGTTGGGAACCCCAAGAGAAGGTGTGATGAGCACAGTAGCAAGTTTTCCCTCAGTAAGAAACCAAAGTTTAATCGTCCAATAGGAAAAAGTCAAACTCCAGAAGGTGATGCTTGCTAGCCTAGTGATACTCCAACAAGGGCGCCGTTAACGATACTTGTTAGCGTGTCTTCAACTAGTAGCAACGCGGAACCTGCACACAACACAACCAAGAACTTTGCTCCCAACTTATGATGAGGTTCTCAATCTCACCGGTTTGCTGTAAACAAAGGAATGAGCGTATCGAGTGGAAAGCAATAGTAGTATGCAAGAAAGTAAACAGTGCGAGTAAAGTAAACATGTGATAGCAATGTAAAGAAAATTGGACCGGGGTCCACAGTTCACTAGTGGTGTTTCTCCATAAGATAAATAACAACATGCTGGGTAAACAAATTACAGTTGGGCAATTGACAGAATAAAGATAACGTGCATATGTCAAGAGGA